>OU342738.1:330552824-331752824 GCA_910589765.1 Avena atlantica | reverse complement strand
AACAAAAGGGGCAAAAGAAGATACTCACCCGAAACAGCCTTGGCAGCAGCCATGAGCTTGCCAGCCACTTCTCTTTCACGCGCAGCCGCAGCAGTGGCAAGCTGCTCCTCGCGGTCCGTGGCCTCCTGCTGTAGGCGCTCCTTAGCCTCGGCCGCAGTAGCCAGCTCCAGCTCAAGGTGCTCCTTCGCACCAACATCGACCTCGGCCTTATTCTCCGCTTGACCAAGGCTCTTTTTGAGAGCATCGATCTCACGAAGGGAGGTGTTATGCTGCTCTGCATCCAAAAAGTACAGGTGTCAGATAACAGGACAAGAGTACACGAAGAAGCAAACATCAAAGGCGTAGAATGGTACCTTGAAGCTGTTTGAGGCTGGCCTCCAGCACCAAGTGCTCCTGCACTAGTCGCTTGGCATCCTGCACAAAAGGCTGCAGGAAGAAGACCTACCATTTAGAAAAAGGACTCGGGGGCTACGCCCAACAGAGAAGAACAGAAGCAAAATACACACAAGAAAACGCTCGGGGGCTCCCCCCGAGACTCGAAGAACAAAAACATGAAAACTCTTGTACAGATGCTCGGGGGCTCCCCCCGTGGCAGGAGACAGAAATACTTACATGATCCGATGGCGACGTCGAAGGTCCGCCAAAAAAATTCTGAGGCGCAACCACCTGAACCTCCCGCGGAGGAGGGTTCGGAGCAGCGCCCTCAGAAGTTGCCACCGTCTGAGGAGGAGGAGACGTGACTTTCGACTCCCCCATCATCTCCCGAGCACCTTCGCTAGAGGAGTCATTGGAAGAGTGCCTGCACACGAAGAAATTAGTACAAGAACAAAGGAAAAAGAAAATAAAACGCAGTGCAGAGGAAACTTACGAGTCAAGCTCGCTCAGGTTGAAGACAGGAGGAGTCCTTCGGACCCTCTTCTCCTTTTTCTTCTCTTCCTTCTTTTCTTCCTTCTTCCGCTTCGCTGGCGGGTGCGGTGCTACAGCCCGCACAGGAAGAGCAGGAATAGGGGAGGAAGAGCCTCCATGCCCATCACTATGGCGCTCAAGACACAGAGGATTCCTAGGAGTCGGAGGATTCGAAGCATCCGAAGACTCGCTGGAGCTTCGCGATCGTTTGCGAGTGTGGTCCTCGCTCGACTCGTTGGCCTCTTCAGCCGGAGATCGTGCTGACGGCAGCTCAGACATGGAATCCACCACATCATTATCCGGAGCATCGGGAAATATTTCGGGCAATGGTGGCACCATGCCCGGCACCTTGAAGCTCTGCAAAAAAGAAGAGACGTTGTTCGCAAACAAGAGAAAACAAACATGCAGCCAACAAAAGCGCTACGCGCACGAATCTACACCTGTGGAACAGGAAGCGAAGAAGAAAACAGAGGAGTCAGCGACTTCCCCGGGATATCCTCTCCAGCCTTGAACTTCAGCAGCGTACGAAGGGCCTTGTCGAGATCTCCCTGGGAGAGATTCTCGGTCGAAACTCGCGTCGGATCACGGCGCCCAGCATAAAGAAACATCGGGTGCGCCCTAGCCTGGAGGGGCTGCACCCGACGCTCGAGAAACGTGCGGATGATATCTACACCGTTCACTTCTTTCTCCGGAATCAACTGGAGATCCTCCACCCGATTGTAGAGGGCCTCTATCTCCGCTACCTCGCCCTCCAAGATCTGGTTTTTCCAGGACCTCTTCGGCTCGATTATTTGGGAGGAGTCGAAAGGATCAAGACCAAAATGCTACCCAGCCACTGTGGAGTCGCGAATGTAAAACCATCGCCTCCGCCAGTACTGACAGATTCGGACATGGAAAAAGAAAAGAAAAGAATATTGGCCTTGAGGGAGATGATGCAACCCCCAATGGGATACACACCATCCGAACCAGATTGCCTCTTCACGGAATAGAGTTTCCGGAAGAGGCCAAAGTGAGGCTCAATGCCGAGCCAGCACTCGCAGAGGGTGATAAAACAAGCAATGTGAAGAAGAGAATTGGGGGAAAGATGATGCAGTTGGATGCCAAAGAGAAAGAGCAGCCCACGAAGGAAGTCATGGACTGGGAAGGAAAACCCGCGAATAACGAAGGCAAGGAACATAACCCGATACCCAGCAGGGGGACGGGGGATTACCTCGTTGCCTGGGAGTTTGACGACCTCCCTATCCTGTGGGATCAAGCCCCGCTCGCGAAGCCTGCGGAGGTCACTCTCCCGCGTCTCTGATCGCCACCAACCACCGTCGGTGACACGGGTAGCGGTGGCGCCTTTTTTCCCTCTGGCGGCGCTGGTACCAGCCGCAGATGATGACTTCTTCGTTTTCCCTATCGCGGTGCGGCGGCGCCGACGGTGAGAGCGCAGAAGGGAAGAAGGAAATGTGCAAGGATATTCCAGCGCGCAACAAGAACTCTTAGAGCACAAGGAGGCAGTGAAAACAAGAATAGATGCGGTGAAAACAAACTGCAGCTTTCCCCAATGATTTTAACAACGAAGACGACGAATGACAACCGTCCATCAAGAAGATCTAACACCAACGGCAGATCTGGCCATACACGTGTCAGCATCACAACGAACCGTCGTTAACACGCCGTCCACTACGCGCGAAAATCGAGGCGACGCCGTAATTATCTCCACACCGCGCATGACCGGTCAATTCAAGGTCAGACAGTGGGACCTATGTTCGTCCAGTCAAGTCATCTCTGGCGCAGCAGACGCTTGAGGTCATCGAGCGTCAGCACTGACGTCATCAAAAGCTACACTAGCAACAACTATAATTTTTTCGGTTTTGAAGTTAAGAGTACTCACTTAAATCTACGATTTGACCAATTACTCGGGGGCTACTCCTATCAGGAGCGCTGGCCGCGCACCCGAAATATGCATAGAAGCAAACTGTTACTTCGAGTCCTTCGTCGAGTCTACGACTCCACTATGGACTCGGGGGCTACTCCCATAGGGAGGACGGATTTAATCATCCGATTTTTTTTGTGTCCTACGGACTTACAACTGAACAACGTCTGAATTAAAGTCTCCGCTCGAGTCTACAACTCGAACAGACACTCGGGGGCTACTCCCATAGGGAGCGCTGGTCGCGCACCCTATGAATTCTTCGACTGTGATCCTTCGGACCAGCATGCAAAAACTTTTCGGCAACTTTGGCCCAACTAAACTTTAAGTGAGCAACGTTCTCCTTGACCATCCAAAAACACCTCCGCAGTGATAAAAATTCAGATGCTGTGTCTGCGACACAACGATAAGACCTACAGATATCATCTGATGGCCTGGCAACGCACACGACTGCGCTCTGCTAGTAAAAACCCGTGCTAACAGGTGCGATGAAAAATCCCGACGGACACGTTGGGTATATCAATTAAATTCACTGGAATTCCACTCCTGTAAGTCCTACGTGGCCTGAGTCGAATTAAGCCAACATATGTTCCGGGTTGGAGTTGAGGGACTCCAACCTGAAGAAGATCGTGTTGTTTTGTCCTAAGACAGTTAACTGACCCTGATCCGTCGGGTGAGTCAGGCACACGTATCAACAATCCCTGCACATGAACTATTGAGATACATAGTTGCACCCGAAAGATTGCAGAGTCCTCAGCCGAATCTACGATTCGACTGAACACTCGGGGGCTACTGACATGGTTATACCCCGCGGGTACAAGATCTCAGCATACCTGGTCCAGCCCAAGGAAGACCCACGACAATTATACGCCGGCCCATGAAGATTTTCGGGTGGCCAAGGCCCATGACGCTTTCGGATCCTTGGAGAGCAAGACTAGAGT
This sequence comes from Avena atlantica, assembly GCA_910589765.1. NCBI lineage: Eukaryota > Viridiplantae > Streptophyta > Magnoliopsida > Poales > Poaceae > Avena > Avena atlantica. The sequence goes on along the minus strand of OU342738.1, from coordinate 331,749,059 downwards.
AGATAGGAAATTCAAAGGGGTAAAACCCTAGAACCTGTAACCGACTAGGTCTATGCCCGGGACCTGCCTAAGTATATATAAAGTCTAGGAGGGCACGACCTAGATCCTCTCCTCATACTTTCGCATACACACCTCCACGCCAGATTGCATCTGCACACCCGTGTAACCTTCGGTTCCGCCATAATCAAGAGCAGACAAGCAGGAGTAGGGTTTTCCCTCCGGGGGCCTGAACCTGGGTAAACCTTGTGTCCCCGTGTTGCTTGCTAACCGTTCCACGATCTCCAGCATCCCCATCTTCTCCAAAACCCAAGTCCATAACAATGGGCATTGATGAGATCAAACCTCGTCACTGTTACTTTGGGAAGACCTTTTCTTAGAATTGTTGGTGCCATCATTGATATGAAAGAAGGCACCATTAAATATCAATTTCATTCAAGAAAGGTATTGAAAACTTCCCTATGAGGAGAGAGAAGTTGTCTTATGCTCCTCCTTTGAAAGCAAGGTTTGATGTTAATGCTTCTTCATTTGAAAATACTTGATTCTTTCTTCTTGTGCCTAACTTAAAGGCGTTAAAGAAAAGTACTTCTTGGGAGATAACCCAATATTTTCTTGAGTCTTGAAAGTTATTACTTCTGTAATAACCTCTCCTTATCCTTTTTATTTGATTTTTGTGCCAAGAATAACCTCTAATGAGAGGGAAATAAGATTTGGGGAAGTTGTTGTCCCAAAACAGATTTTTGTGATTCACTGTAAAAATTCATGAACAATCTCTGTATGTTCTATTGAGCTGTGGTTTTCTAAATAAATGCACCAGGTTGTTAGTTAACTTTCGTTAGTTCAACACTTTTTTATTTGAGCAATAGAAGGTCTTCGAAAAAATCGTTTTTTACCTGCTGGTCTATTTTGACAGATTTCTACCATTATTTGCATTTGTCTCCTATCGATTTCTTTTTGAGTTCTCTTTGGTAAATTGAGATTTTTAAAAGGAATTGATTCAGTATCTTGTGTTTTTAATGAAAGTTTTGCTGTTTTGAAACTAAACCCAAAGGTTTATGATTTTGAATGCACTAATGTTGCTAATGAAGATTGTGTGAAGTTTTGTATGAACGAAATTTTCAGGTGTAGGGCAAGAATGATGTAATGAGATGAAGAATGGACAAAATCTCAAGCTTGGGAATGCCACCCCGTGTCTCCCCAAGAAATATTCAAGAGGTACAAGCGTCAAGGCTTGGGGATGCCCAAGGCATCCCCTTCTTCATCAATAAAAATCTCAGGTCTCTTTCTAGACACTTTGTTTTTATTGTTTCATGCACTGTTGTGTTGTTCTTGGAGCGTCTTAGTTTTTCTTTTTTTGGTTTTTGTTTGCTTAGTTTGCTTGAATAAAGTAGTTGTACCCCCGCTTTCGCTGTGTTGTTTAAAATAAGTTGATTGGTGTTGGAAAAGAGTAGAAAGTTTCATGCTTATAGTGGTATAAAAGGGAGCTTGTTTTGATTGTGACTTAGACTTTATCATGTCATGCTAGATGTTGTTTTGACCTTATGTTTAGTGATTATTGTTGTAGCATGACTTGTTTCAAACAATTGAGATTGCTTAATGTGTCTTTAAAGAATCATGCGTTGTTTTAGCATACAAAAGCATATTATTGTGGTATTCTCCTTTGATGCTTTGTTTGGGTTGACTTGGCACATGCTCATGCCATGTTATGACTATGAACTAGTCACCTTAGCCTCTATGATCATTTAGTTTTTGACTTGTGGTACCACTTTATGCTTTGATTAGTTATGTTTTGTCGCTCTGCATGATTATGACCATTATTGCTCTCTTAGTTTGTCCCTCCCAGTCTTTTGCTAGCCTCCACTTGTATTGAGTAAGATCTACTCATGCATCCAACTCCCAAGAAACCAAGTTATTCCAAATAGTCCACCATAAATTCCTATGCATGGTGTGTTACACCATTCCACGTATATTCTTGTTTTATCTATATTCCAAATTAAACTTGTTATGTGAAAATTAGTGATTAAAGCTCTCACAAACTTGATGGCACACTTTATTTTTATTGCCCATAATAAACTTGTGTTGGAGATATGCCCTAGAGGCAATAATAAATATAGTTATTATTATATCTTTGTGTTTATGATAAATGTTTACATTCATGCTATAATAGTATTAACAAGGAAACATTAATACTTGTGTGATTTGTAAACTAAAATAGAGTCCCTAGTAAAGCCTCTTTATAATACTAGCTTGTTGGTTAATAAATGATTGTGGTTTCTCTATCATGAACATTGAGATGTTATTAACAACAAGATCATATCGTTAGGAGAATGACATGGTGGACATACTCCTATAGATAAGCGTAGCATAAAGATCAAGTCATTTTAATAGTTCAATTGCTATATGCTTTCTGATACATAGTAACCTAATTCCTTCGACCATGAGATCATGCATATCACCTTCACCGGAAGGATGCTTTGATGACATCACACACCACACCATAACTGGGTGGCTATAAAGGTGGCATTGAGTGTTCGGAAAGTATTGGTTGAGACACATGGATCAAGAGTGGGATTTGTCCATCCATATGACGGATAGATATACTCTGGGCCCTCTCGATGGAATGTCATCCAATTAGCTTGCAAGCATGTGACTGGCTCACAAGGGATCACATATTACGGGAACGAGAAAAGAGTACTTATCAGTAACGAGGTTGAACTAGGTATGCAGAGATACCGACGATCATAAACCTCGGATAAGTAAACTATCATGAGACAAAGGGAAATTGGTATCGTATGTAAGTGGTTCATTCGATCGCAAAGTAATCGTAGAAATATGTGGGAGCCATATGAATTTCCAGATTCCTCTATTGGTTATTGTTCGGAGAAGTGTCTCGATCATGTCCGCATAATTCACGAACCGTAGGGAAACACACTTAAGGATTCGACGTTGTTTGAGTAGTTATGGAATGATGAGTGAGAGACCGAATGTTGTTCGGAGTCTCGGATGGGATCCGGGATATCACGAGGAGATCCGGAATGGTCCGGAGAATAAGATTCATATAAGGAAAGTCCTGTTTCGGGGTTGGAGAATGGTTCCGGTGTTTTCATCGGGAATGTTCTAGAAGGTTCCGGAATGTCTGGCACTCTGGAGGGGAAGGGTACATGAATGTGTCATAACAAGTTGGAATGATTGCATCATGTACTAGTTATCATCGCTGAACAAAATAAAGGGTTTAATCAAATCCTAGTTTGAAAAGTCAAACACCAATTTGAAAAGTCAAACGACTATTTTGTGAGGTGGAGGGAGAGTAGGAAACCTACTTGGGGAGGAGTTCCCTCCCTCCACCGCCGGCCCACTTGGAGACCGAGTTGGGGAGGGACTCCCCTCCCATTGGCGCGCCCCCTCCACCTATATAAGGAGGGGCAGGGCTGCCCCTCCAAGCACACAACACCACGCCCCGCAAACCCTAATCCTAGCCGCCGGCGCCGCCACCTCCTGCTGCCGCCGCCTAGGGCAAGCCGCTTCCTAGGCAAACCCTAGCCGCCAGCCTTGCTCCTCCTTGGTGCGTCTAAACCCTAGATCGCCGAGGCTCTCTCTCATAGTCCACCATACTCGCTCCAGCTTAAGGCGAAGCCCTGCGAGATCTCCCCTCTACTTCCGGTACCACGCTGTTGTGCTGCCGGAATCACGAGGAGAGTGATACAACCTCTGCTGCCTGCTGGAACAAGGGAGAGGAAGGTCTTCGTCGAGTACCGAACATGTGACCGACTGCGGAAGCGCTGCCGGAACGCAGCGCCGGAAGGATCGTCTACGCGATCTTGAGATCGGCAAGAGTACGACTACATCACCCACGAGAATCCGCTCTCATTAAAATCTTTGGAATCTTTGAGGGTGAGTTATTCCATCGACTCGTTACTATAATCTAGTAGATAGATCTTGGCTTGTTTGTTTGTATGCGGTAGATTTTTTTTGTTTTCCATGCTACGAAACCCTGCAACTTGAACCATTGTGTCATCTATGTTGTATATGCTTGCACTTATAAGTTGGTGTTGGAGATATTCCCTAGAGGCAATAATAAAATTAGTTATTATTATATCTTTGTGTTTATGATAAATGTTTACATTCATGATATAATAGTATTAACCGGAAACATTAATACTTGTGTGATTTGTAAACTAATTAGAGTCCCTAGTAAAGCCTCTTTATAATACTAGCTTGTTGGTTAATAGATGATCATGGTTTCTGGATCATGAACATTGAGATGTTGTTAACAACAAGATCATATCATTAGGAGAATGGTGTGATGGACATACTCATATAGATAAGCGTAGCATAAAGATCAAATCATTTCAATAGTTCGTTTCCTATAAGCTTTCTGATACATAGTAACCTAATTCCTTCGACCATGAGATCATGCTAATCACCATCACCAGAAGGATGCTTTGATGACATCAAACACCACACCATAACTGGGTGGTTATAAAGGTGACATTGAGTGTTCAGAAAGTATGTGTTGAGGCACATGGATCAAGAGTGGGATTTGTCCATCCATATGACAGATAGATATATTCTGGGCCCTCTCGGTGGAATGTCATCCAGTTGGCTTGCAAGCATGTGACTGGATCACAAGGGATCACATATCACGGGAACAAGAAAAGAATACTTATCGGTAACGAGGTTTAACTAGGTATGCAGAGATACCGATGATCAGACCTCGGATAAGTAGAATATCACGAGACAAAGGGAAATTGGTATCGTATGTAAATGGTTCATTCGATCGCAAAGTAATCAGAGAAATAGTTGGGAACCATATGAATTTCTAGATTCCTCTATTGGTTATTGATCGGAGAAGTGTCTCGGTGATGTCCGCGTAATTCACGAACCGTAGGGAGACACATTTAAGGATTCGATGTTGTTTAGTAGATATGGAATGTAAGTAGGGAGACTAAATGTTTTTAGGAGTCTCAGATGGGATCTAGGATATCACGAGGAGATCTAGAATGGTCCGGAGAATAAGATTCATATAAGGAAAGTCTAATTCCGGAGTTCGGGAATGATTCCGGTGTTTTCATCGGAAGGTTCTAGAAGGGTCTAGAAGGTTCACCCAACCGGAAGGGTATGGGTGCATGAATGTGTCATGACTAAGTGGAATGGTTGCATCATGTACTAGGTCAAAGGTATGTGCAAATAAAAAGTGAGATCAAACTCCGAAATTGAAAGTCAAAAGGCAAGTTTGAAAAGTCAAACTGGGACAATGTTTCCTAGTGGAGGAAGAAGAGAATCCTTCTCTCCCTCCACCACAATCCTAGTAGGACAGGGAGATGGGGAAGGATTCAAACTCCCCTCTCCCAAGCTGCCCCCCTCTCATAAATAGAGGGGAGGGGCTGCCCCTCAACACATAACACCACCACCCTGCCTCCATGCCGCACCGCCACCGCCATCCGCGCCGCCGCCTCGCGCAGCTGCCTCCTGATACGCCCAATTTGCATCACCATTCTATATCATAATCTACCTATATTCATTGATATTTGTCTTATTATGAGGTATTACTTATGTCTTTTCCACTGTTTATGCATGTTGGATGAATCTTGGAGGATGGACTGCCGGAGTCTGGATTCTGATGGAAAAGAGGGTGTTTTGTTGCAATTTCGCGAAGATCAGAAAAATACCAGAAAAATATGGGAAAATATTATTTTTTCATAAGATTGAGGAAGCCAGAAGGAGGGATGAAGAAGGGCCGCAGGGGGCCCACACCCCCTAGGCGCGGTCCCACCTAACCCCGCGCCTAGGGCAGGTGTGGCCCACCTGTCCGGCTCGCGACTCCGTCCCTTCGCCTATATCTTCCCTATGGAACCCTAAGCCTCGGGGAGCGACCACAGATAGATTTCCGCCGCCTCTGGGGGGTGGAAAACACCGAGAGAGAAAGATCTCTCTGGCAGACAGATTCCTGCCGAGGGAATTCCTTCCTAGAGAGGGGAGATCGTCCCCATCAACACCGTCATCAAGCTAGGCTTCATCGGGATCATCATCATTATCATCCACACCATCATCTCCACTAGCACCATCATCACCAATCCGTCCTGCTGTAACAATTGTGTTGGATATTGCTTTAGTTCTTAGGGGAATCTTTCCCTGTGTTAATTACTATTGTAGTTGATTCTTGTGAGTGGAACCATTGGATTATTGTTTATGTTCAGATTGTTATCTATTACCATATCATCTTTGATCTTGATACATATGATGTCTTGTGAGTAGTTCGTCTAGTTCTTGAGGACATGGGAGAAGTCATGTTGTTATTAGTGGATTTGTGTTGAGGTATTATTCAATGGTTTAGTATTTAAGTTGTGGTGCTATTCTTCTAGTGGTGTCATGTGAACGTTGACTACACGATACTTCACCATTTATGGGCCTAGGGGAATGCATTGTGTATTTGGCTACTAATTGTGGGGTTGCCGGAGTGACTAATAGAAAACTTTATACTGTAGCCCCCAAGCTTCTAATCGAAAACTGAATTAGTTCCAACTAGATGCTTAAAGAAAGATTAAGCATATTGTTAAGTTAAAAACTCTCGCTGTAGCCCCCGAGCGTCTAGGTGAAAATTTTCCGGCTAGATGCTCCAAGTAGACCAAACAACGCTTAACTTTCTTCTTTCCACAGAATGAGAATGCTCGGAGGGGCATGGCCAATGACAAGTACCAGAAGATGCGCGCGGACTTGCTAGCTGAAAGGGTAAAACTGTCTTCTTGAAGGAATAGATCACCAAGAGCAAGCGTCTATTTTCCTTTCTTTTTCGCATTCCGACTTGGTTTTGTGCCCACATTCTCCGAGTACTCACTGTGTACTGTTATTTCTCCGACTTGCAGAAACCATTGCCAAGGCTAAGGATATTGTCGAGCAATCCAAGAATATCCAGCAGCTGGATAGCGAGAACAAGATCCTTAAGCAGGAGAGGGACGAGATGCTAAAAATGCATGAAGAATCAATGAAAGCCTTGCATGAATCCGCCACCGAGGAGATGAACCGGTTGAAGGAGGAGATCGTGGTATTGAAGGAGCAAAAAAGATTTGAGCAAAATCAACGCCATCACGAGGCCTACAAGCTCCTCCAACAAGAACGGGACTCCATGGCGGATACCCTCTGGCAAGCTGAGGCCATCATCTTCAGTAAGTTTTTCTCCGTCTTGGATTTTTGTAGTCTAGATATTCTGAATTTTTGAACTCATGCGCTCCTTTGTCGGGAATTCACAACTCCTATGGGTTTAACCCGGTCGCCTCCTCCGGCAAAAGAATGCATGGTCCTTGCCGGCAACTTTATCAACACCGCCATTTTGCAGGCCAAAGAGATTGCCAAGCCCCTCCAAATCAATATCAAGGCATCGGACTCTGTGACGAAGTTCTCGGAGATCCTACGCCGAGCCCCCAAGCGTATTACATGCTGGAAAGCTTCATTTGCATGGGCCAATGCAAGGATGGTGCTGTCCATGGTTAAGGCACACTACGAGAATGCCGACATCGACACGGTAACCTCTGGTATCCCCGACGTAGATGACGAAGGCCAAAAGATAAACCATGAGTCTATCTTGTCGTCACTCGCGGGTTATGACACCAGAGTCACCGAGTTGGTCGACGTTAACATCTTCGTGCCAATGAACACCATCGATGGAGGTGACCAAAGCTCCTCCGAGTCCCTCAACACTGCCAACTTCGAGGGTGACTCTCCTGTTGCTGGTGATGTTGCTTCCAAGTTGCATGCACCAGAGGAATAAAAACAATTTGTAATATTTGTTTCCTCTATAACATGTTATGCGAAAAAACTATGTGTTAACTTAAGGCGGAAAACAATGGTGTATGTCCTGCTACTTAAGAACTATTTCCAGCATGTATATATTTTTTAAGCAAGTGCTGGCTTATCCATTACTTTTGTTTTTATGCTTGACTTTTTGTGAGTCGGAAAACTCGTTGTCGGAACCATGCGCTCAGGTGATGATGCCCAATGGCACTGTCAATAACCCAAGCACAAAATCGCCAAAAATAAGTGTCAAAAGTCACTACTCCAGAATCCACATAGAAACAACAAAGAACGCGTAGACCAGAAAACTTAAGCTAACACCCGTAGGCGGAATTTTCACAAGTGCAATTGCAAAGCTTGTGCATAAAGGTTTTATATGATAAAAAATGAACACTAAAGAAGGTAAAAGACTTAGAAATATGAGTGAACCAGAGAGATTTATTTCATTGATCATATAAGAGATACACAATAGATAAAAAATGCTAAGTGTAGAAAGGACGTAGCTGTGCTATGTTCCATGGCCGATCAAGCTCCGGGTAGTCATCATCCGGGTCATGTCGCTTACGCTTATGATCCTTGTTGGGTCTATCCTTTAGTTCACGATTGTCAACGAGGTAGTAAGACCCATTGAGTAGCGCCTTGCTTATGATGAACGGTCCTTACCATGGTGGGGATAATTTGTGTGACTTCTTCTGCTTAAGTCGGAGCACCAAATCCCCCTCTTTAAATGAGCGATGCCGAACACGGCGACTATGGTAGCTGCGTAGCTTCTGCTGGTAGATGGCGGATCTTTGGCATGCCAAAACGTGCTCCTCCTCGAGAAGGTCCACATCTAGGCATTTGGATTCTTCAGCGTCATCTTCGTCGTAGGCGGCAACCCTTGGTGCATCGTGAATTATGTCAGAAGGTAGGATGGCTTCTGCTCCATATACCATGAAGTAAGGGGTGTAGCAGGTGGATCTGTTGGGTGTAGTTCGTAAACTACACAACACAGATGGTAATTTTTCCGCCTAGGCTCCAGCTGCTCTATGTAGCGGTGCCTCAAGACGTGGCTTTATTCCCTGTAGAATCAATCCATTGGCTCGCTCAACCTGACCATTGGATTGTGGATGTGCCATAGATGCAAGGTCAAGTTGGATGCCCTTCTCCCAACTTGATACCATCTGTAAGGTTCCCAACCTTTAATAAGGTAGAGATCCCTGTGTTTACAATGCTAGTCCCTGGATCAATATCTAGCATCCATAGTTAAGATGTAATATCAAGAAACAAAGGTCATAATACAACTTTATAACCAGGAATAAAATAATTTATTACATCTTACATAGCTCATTTGGCTATCTCAATTACAATGCAGCAAAATATAACAATAGCATGGGGTCCTTCATCTTCAAAGTGCCACATGCAGACATGTTGGTTGTAGACTTGTAATCCTAATCATTAAACTTCACTAATATCAAACAAACCTGCAACATAACAAGTTACAGCCACAAGGGTCAATACACTTGAATTGTATTGGCAAGTGATACTATGATAGTATAGTGGAGTCTATCATCTATATGCATTTGGCTAAGTGGAGCTTAGGCTTGTGTTGCTCAAAATAGATTTTCCGTATCATTTGAAAACACTAAGTTTTTGCTTGACAAAATCTTTCCCAAGGCATCCCCCAATAGAAATTGGTGATCCTTTCAACCCTTGTTCAACCACAAGTTTTTAACTTAGAAATTTGGATGATGAGATTCTTGATAGCTTCCATGTCTTGATGCTCAAATTGTCCTTTACCAGGGACATGGCTAAGTACTTAGATTTTACACTCTGCAGAGGTGGTGCACTTTCCCCACAAGACTTGGTCTCACCAAGACAAGATCTTTCAGAAGCCTTCCCTTAGACCAAAATGGACGCGTTCCAACCTATCAAACCCCTACCACCAACTTTCCATTTGGCTAAGTTCTTGCAACCTATATGATCCAGGCAGAGCCCATAATGCCAAGTGGCTACACTTGAAGCTTCTCAACATTTGACATCTCAAATCTCTTTGTTCCTGGGAGGCATTCCACAAGTGTGATACACAAGGTTCACCAGTCCCCTGGCCTTGTGTAACCACTCAACACAAACCATTCCTTCCATTCCACCCAGGTTATTCATTCACTTAGTTGTTTTATTAAACAAAACACAAGTCCTCAGACTTAGAAATTTTCCATAGCATGAATATATATTCCACCCTTGTTTTCTATTAGCTAAGCTAAGCATGATAGTAGTAGGAATCTTAACTTAGGAAATTCTACTAAGGTTTCATCTACTAGGATTTCCCATAGCATAGTTTATACTTAGTAAAATTCCATGCAAGTCCTACTTAGAAATATCACTAGTGCATAGTGAAAATAATGGGACAAAAGTATGAAGCATCACTTGCCTTTTTGGTAGAGAGTATAAGTTCACTCCTTGATCTTTGCAATGTTCACTCACTTCAAATCACTACAATTCAATCAAGCAAACAATATTTCAATCTACCATTCGAGCAATTTCATCACATAAAATAATAGAAACAAAACAATGCATGCAAGCATGCCAAAGATTGTTTTATTTGAAAAAGTGGTTTCTAATAAGTTATGAACATTTGGAAACACCATTTGGTCATTTTATAAAGTGGCAAAACCATTTGCAAAAGATTCTATTTCTAAACCATTTTTAAACCAAATCATTATTTCATGTGGTTGAAAATGCCTTTAGAAAAGTAATAATTTTTATAGGGTTTACCAAATACATTTTCAAATCATAAAACTTGGTGTTTGGGGTCAGAGAGTTTAAAACAAAACATTTCCCAAAAGGTTTTCTCCCAAATTATTTTTAAAGAAAAACAACATTTTTTAATTGGCTAGAAATGCTTTTATTCAAAGATTTGTACCCTTGCTTCACCAAACACATTTTTGAAACCACCAATTGATTCATAGGGTAAGTAGGTTCAAAACAAACCATTTGCAAAAGATTTTATCCCCAAAATCATTTTAGAACAATTTTAATATTCTAAACATGCATACACAAGTTTCTATAAAAACAAACAATTTAATAGAAGCTTTTTACTAAACAAAGTGTATGGTTGGATAGGGCTTGTCTTGCTGATTCCATTGATATAAAATTTGCAAAATTTGGACGTGTGGTCTGAAATTTATGAGTTTTACAAAATGGAACATCAAATAGATCAATTCTGTTTTAAATCAAACGAACAGGGACACGTGGCTAGTTCTTATTCGCCCGTACCGTTTTGGTTGGATCAGCAATTCAGACCGTAGGATTTAACTGACATCACACGGGGCAGATCGATCGATACCCCTTAGGACTAAGGTTCTATCGCGTCCTTTGGATTAAAATCCAACGGCGCGCAGCACGCTTGCCAACTAGTGGCGGCGCTGGCGGCGGCAGGTGGCGGCGCTGGCTCTGGCTACGGTGTCGCGGCGGTTACAGGAAGCGAGGGAAGAAAGGAGTGGCTCACCGAGTTCGCCGTGGCGTGGGGAAGCTCAAGGTGCCTTCTGCTTGTCGAGGGGCGCACTGGAGTTGCAGGGATTGCTCGCGGGAGAGGTGTCTAGCGACGGGCACGTGCTGTCATTGTCGGGGACGTCGCTGTAGAGCACGGGAGAGAGAAAATATGATGCTATTAGACGCGTGGGAAAGTAGGGAGCATGGGAGCATCAAAGAGAGAGGGCGGCGCGATCAGAGACTACCTGTGAAGCTCGTCGGAGTTGGAGCGGACGGCAGCGACATTCAGACGAAGACGGAGTCGATGATACAGGGCACGCGCGAGTGAGCTGATGCTACGGGGAGGTTCGCCAGGGTATGGGGAGTTTGTTCGGGTGCTCGAAGAGTCGAGGGGCGACGAGGGGCTGCCGGAATTTCTCGCGGAGTTCGCCGGAGACAGTGAGGGTGCAGGGGGAAATTGAGCAGCCTGGGGGCGCGCTAGGGTGAGGCGACGGAGGGGAAAGAGAGAGGGGAGGCATGCGCTTTAGATAGCATGGTCGCTGGGCTGTTAAATGGCGTCGTTACTGCGTATTAACGCGAGGAAACGGCGACAGAACGGCCGGGGGAGGAAAGAGGGGGCGTGGTCACCGCGGGAAGGAAGAAGGTGAGGTGGCAGTGGGGTCTGTTGTCAGCGTAAGGGGGAGAGGGGGAGTGGGTCCGGGTGTTCAGCGACTGAGTGGGTGAGTTCTGCGGTGAGAAATGTTTCGCTCGGGGTGAGAGGGAAGATGGGCTGGACTGGCTTAGTGGGCTGGGCTGGCTTGTTCTCTTTTTTATATTGCTTTGTTTTTCTTTTTCTGTTTCTAATATTCTGTTTTGGTTTTGTTTAAATAATTCAAACCTCAACCAAAATTTGTGTAGGTTTAAATACTGATTAGTAATATATTCTGAAGTCAATTTTTAAAATAAAACTTTATTCTTTTTGGGGTCTTTTTATTTATTTAATTAGGCCCTTGTTTTAATTCAAGTAGGATTTAATAATAATTCAAACACCATTTAAATTCTTTAAACTTTCCAAATCTTTTCAGTAGGTTTTTAATTGTTTATTTGGGTTCAAATAATTCATCTTGAATTATTTGGAAAGTATTTAATATGATTCATAATTCATTTGAATTGGGTATTTGTTTTAATTCCAATGTAATTTAATATAGTTTTAATTCCCTAATTTTTATTTGGAAATTTTCTTGAATCTTAATTAGGTTGAATTAAACAACTTTTATTTCACTTGGGTAAATTCCAAAATACTATTTTCTCATGCATTATATAATTATTCTTATTAGAGATTTATCTTTATTCAAATAGAATTTGGTTCATGCCATTTTATTTTATTTGGAAAATTCATTATTCTTTTATTTTTATTTGGATTTGGATTATATTCATTCCATTTGCTTATGGATTAGGCCAAGATTTAATTTGTTCTTTAAATAATCCTTATTTAATATTTCTTTCTTTATCTTATAAAATCCATATCTTTTTATTTTAAAGATCCAAACTTGGTGATTCCAATTTATAAAATCTTGTTTAATATTTGTTTATCTTTTTAAATCTCTTTAGGATTATTTGCTCACCATTTTTTATGGATTGTAGATAAGTGCTTTATTAGCTTTGGGAATTCCTTTAGGATAATTCCTTTATTAGCTTTAGGATAATTCCTTTATCTTATTAAATTCATAAGATTTTATCTATGGCTCCAAATTAAGTGAAACCAATTTATATGGCTTTATAATATTTCTATTTGTCATTCTTGATCATTTGTAAATGTTTGTTGACAAGATTTTATATGGATCAAATCCATAGGCTTGGAGATAACTTGGAAATGATTTTTATTCCATTAGGGTTTAGGGTTTGGATTTATTTTCCAAGTGTTTAAATTTCCAGATGCATTTTATGAGGAATGCATTTCTCTTGATTTGGATTTTGTTGAATTCAAACTGTAATTAAAGTTTGTTCAAGATGGGATTTTAATTTCCATTTAAAAACAAAAGTTTCTTTTCACCCTAAAATTCAACAATAAATTATTTTGTTTATTTATTTTTCACATTACAAGATTTGGAAAATCTTGGGATGTGACATCCTAACAATGCCTTGCAGCAGTTCATGGAAGATCATGAAAGTGATGTCTTCATGAAGGAAAGAAACGAGATTGACGAGGTTTTCCTTCGTCAGCCTGAGTTACTTAAGCATAATCTACCCGTGGAAGATTTGGGTACCACACTACCACCTAAAGAGGACCCTGTTTTCGAATTAAAACCTTTACCTGATGATCTTAAATATGCTTATCTTGATAATAAGAAAGTGTATCCTGTTATTATTAGTTCTAAACTTTTAGGAATGGAAGAAGAAAGGTTATTGGAAGTATTGAAAAAACACTGAGGAGCTATGGGTTATACTCTTGATGATTTGAAAGGAATTTCTCCTACTATATGTCAGCATGCTATTAATATTGAGCCTGATGCAAAACCAGTTGTTGAGCACCAACGCCGTCTAAATCCTAAGATGAAGAATGTGGTAATAAATGAGGTATTAAAACTCCTTGATGCTGGTATTATTTATCCTATTGCTGACAGTCAATGGGTTAATCCTGTTCATTGCGTTCCCAAGAAAGGGGGAATAACTATTGTGCCTAATGAAGATAATGAGCTTATACCTCAAATAATAGTGGTTGGGTATAGAATGTGCATTGATTTTAGAAAGATCAATAAAGTTACTAAGAAAGATCATTATCCTTTGTCCTTTATTGATCAAATGCTTGAGAGGTTGTCCAAAAAGACCCACTTTTGTTTTCTTGATGGTTATTCTAGGTTTTCTCAAATTGCTGTGAATGCACAAGATCAAGAGAAAACTACTTTCACTTGTCCTTATGGTACTTATGCTTATAGGCGTATGCCTTTTGGTTTATGTAATGCTCCTGCTACCTTTCAGAGATGTATGTCTGCTATCTTTCATGGTTTTTGTGAAGAAATTGTGGAGGTTTTCATGGATGATTTTTCCGTCTATGGAACTTCTTTTGATAACTGTTTGCACAACCTTGATAAAGTTTTGCAGAGATGTGAAGAAACCAACCTTGTTCTTAATTGGGAGAAATGTCATTTCATGGTTAATGAAGGGATTGTTCTTGGACACAAGATCTCTGAAAGAGGCATTGAAGTGGATAGAGCCAAAATTAAAGAAATTGAGAAGATGCCTTGCCCTAGAGATATTAAAGGTATTCGTACTATCCTTGGTCATGCTGGCTTCCATAGGAGGTTTATTAAAGATTTCTCCAAAATTTCAAAGCCCCTTACTAATCTTCTTCAAAAAGAAGTACCTTTTGATTTTGATGATGATTGTAAGGAAGCTTTTGAAACTTTGAAGAAAGCTTTGACAACTGCTCCTATTGTTCAACCATCTAATTGGAGTTTACCTTTTGAAATTATGTGTGATGCTAGTGATTTTGCTATGGGTGCTGTCCTTGGACAACATGTTGATAAGAAGTTTAATTTTATTCATTAAGCTAGCAAGACTCTAGATGCTGCTCAAAGGAATTATGCTACTACTGAAAAAGAGTTCTTAGCTGTAATCTTTGCATGTGATAAGTTTAGGCCTTATATTGTTGATTCAAAGGTTACTATTCACACTGATCATGCTGCTATCAAGTACCTTATGACAAAGAAGGACGCTAAGCCTAGACTTATCAGGTGGGTTTTTCTTTTACAAGAGTTTGATATGCATATTGTAGATAGAAATGTGCTAAAAATCCTGTTGCTGACAATTTATCTCATTTGGAAAACATTTCTTTTGACCCATTGCTTGTTAATGATAGTTTTCCAAATGAGCAGTTGGCTGCAATAAGGGTAAGTCCGCAAGAGAGTCCTTGGTATGCTGATTATGCTAACTTTATTGTTTCCAAGTATTCGCCTCCAACCTTTACAGCTCAGCAGAGAAGGAAATTCTTTTATGATCTAAGGCATTACTTTTGCGATGACCCACACTTATATAAAGAAGGAGTAGATGGCATCATGCGAAGATGTGGTCCAATATTTGAACAACAAGAGATATTGAGAAAATTTCATGGCAGTGCTTATGGAGGACATCATGGAGGGGACAGGACTGCACAAAAGGTTTTACAATCTGGATTTTATTGGCCTACCCTTTTCAAAGATGCAAGGAGGTTTGTCTTATCATGTGATGAATGTCAACGAGTAGGTAACATTTCTAGATGCAATGAAATGCCTATGAATTATTCTATTGTTATTGATCCTTTTGATTGTTGGGGATTTGGCTTTATGGGTCCTTTTCCCCCTTCAAAAGGGTACACTCATATTCTTGTTGCCGTAGACTATGTTACAAAGTGGGTAGAAGCCATACCCACAAAAAGTGCTGATGGTAAGACCTCTTTGAAAATGCTTAAGGATGTTATTTTTCCTAGGTTCGGTGTGCCTAGATATCTCATGACTGATGGAGGCTCTCATTTTATTCATGGGGGTTTTAGAAAAACTATCGCTAAGTATGATGTAAACCATAGAATTTCTTTAGCTTATCACCCCCAAACCAGTGGGCAAGTAGAACTTTCCAATAGGGAAATTAAATCTATCTTGCAGAAGACTATCAATAGATCTAGAAAAAATTGGGCTAAAAAGTTGAATGACGCTTTGTGGGCTTACAGAACTTCTTATAAAAATCCTATGGGGATGTCTCCTTACAAAATGGTCTATGGGAAAGCTTGTCACTTGCCTTTAGAATTAGAACACAAAGCTTACTGGGCAGTGAAAGAATTGAATAGGGATTTTAGACTTGCAGGTGAGAAAAGACTGCTCTACTTAAGTAATCTAGATGAGTGGAGAGGTGAAGCATATGAAAATGCTAGGCTTTTTAAGGAAAAAGTAAAAATATGGCATGATAGGAGAATTCTCAAAAGGGAGTTCCATGTTGGTGAGAAAGTTCTTTTGTATAGGTCTCGTCTCAGATTTTTTGTAGGGAAACTACTCTCAAAATGGGAAGGACCTTTTGTTATCAAGGAAGTATACCGTTCATGTGCCATCAAAATTTCTCCTCCGAAGGATGACACAAAACAGGTGGTTAATGGGCAAAGACTAAAACATTATATTTCTGGAGATTCTTATAATGAAGATGTGGATGTTATTTGAATGGTGACTCCAAAAGAATTTATCAGAAGCCAAATACCAGAATCTGCAGAGTTCGTCATCGAATAGGTAACCATTCGGATGCTGTGTCTGCGACATAAAGATAAGACCTACAGATATCATCTGATGGCCTGGCAACGCACACGACTGCGCTCTGCTAGTAAAAACCTGTGCTAACAGGTGCGATGAAAAATCCCGACGGACGCGTTGGGTACATCAGTTAAATTCACTGGAAATCCACTCTTGTAAGTCCATGAAGATTTTCGCCAGCCCATGAAGATTTTCGGGTGGCTAAGGCCCATGACGCTTTCGGATCCTTGGAGAGCAAGACTAGAGTAGATAGGAAATTCAAAGGGGTAAAACCCTAGAACCTGTAACCGACTAGGTTTCTGCCCGGGACCTGCCTGAGTCTATATAAAGGCTAGGAGTGCACGACCTAGAAGTCACCTCATACTCTCGCATACACACCTCCACGCCAGATTGCATCTGCGCACCCTTGTAACCTTCGGTTCTGCCATAATCAAGAGCAGACAAGCAGGAGTAGGGTTTTCCCTCCGGGGGCCTGAACCTGGGTAAACCTTGTGTCCCCGTGTTGCTTGTTTGCTAACCGTTCCATGATCTCCAGCATCCCCATATTCTCCAAAACCCAAGTCCATAACAATGGGCATTGATGAGATTAAACCTCGTCAATTGGCGCCGTCTGTGGGAACTAGGGGCGCTGATTGTGCGATCGTGATGGTCCCAACCCGATCGATCTACAACTCTGCGGCGACGAAGAGTCACCTCCTCTTTGGCGCTTTTGACTTCACCGCCCACTCACCGGCCACCATGAAGGACTTCGAGCCCGTAGGCGACGGAATCGAGATCCTGTTCGGGAGCTTCTGCTTCCAGGTGGGGCAAACTGGCACCCTCCGCCTCCCTGAGCGGGTGCCCCTACCATCAATCAGGCCCGCTTCATGGACCCCGCACCCCGTGCTACGCACAACATCATCAACATATGATTCCTATGACAGCAACAGCTGCAACTCCGACCTGTGCGATCCGCCATCAGATGAAGGGACCTACGGTTCCGGATCCGAAAGCTGCGGCAGCAGCAGACCAATCTACGAGCGCTACCAATGCGCAATAGTCATCCAAAGCGACGTGGACCAGCAGACGCCCAACCCACCGCCCAACCCGACACCTAACCCGCCAGATCGAAACGGCGGGAATAGAAGAAGCCAGTCCCCCACCCGAAGGGGAAAACAACGGCCATGTCATCTGCCTTAGCAAAGAAGGATGGGCCCAGACACGCAACGCCGTGACAGGCAACATAGTCCCGTCTCCAGACTCCTCTCGGGATCTGCTGATGGCCTACCATCTGATCCTGATCGAGGAGCACAAGAAGCAGGTCAAGATGCAGGAGGTGCTTGACAAACGGAAGCAGGCAGCCTCAGAGTCCAGCGCGCGACGAGCCGCGCTCTCCGCCATGGGCATCGGCTCCAGCTCGAACGACAACCAAGGCAACAAGCACTGCTCTCGGATGGAGAACATGGATCCCAAGGAGCGCCGTGAGGTGACCCGAACCCTCCACACATCCTTCATGGAGATGGACGCCGACAGCAACGGCATCCCGAAAACGCCGCAGGCTGCGATCATGGAAGCCACTATGTACCTCGCGGCCCACCCACCACCGGAGGGGGACCCGAAAAGAGCCATGCACCAGTCCGCACTTACCGGACTCGGACTCGTCGGAGCTGCGCTCCACCAGGAAGCTCCCACGGAGCCGAAGAAGAAAGCTCCGGTCAGGTTCGACCGCAGCCCCACCCCATCATCCGAAGAAGAGGAACATGACCTTCCTCGAAGGAACAAGACTTCGCGTCACCGCAACCGCGACTACGACGCCAGAGACGCGCTCACACAGCGCAAAATCGACAAAGCGCGAGCCAAGCGTGCATGCTCGTCTGAATCCGAGATGGACGAAGACGAAGGAGAACTCTGCGGGGCCCGATGCTTCAGCAGATCTGTTCGACGAACAAAGATGCCGCACAATTTCAAGCTTCCTTCGGATACTCCGAAGTTCGACGGCACACAGGACCCAAAGGCATGGCTCAGCGACCACCTGTCATCCGTCAAATTGCACGACGGAAACAAGGAAACCGCCATGCAATGCTTTCAGCTGCAACTGACAGGAGCGACCCGGATCTGGCTCACCAGCCTATCTTCAGGGTCCATCCGAAGTTGGGATGAGCTAGCTTACAGCTTCATCCGAAACTTTAAGGGCACCAGCAAGAGGCCCGCCTCAATCAAGGAGTTGCGGGCCTGCACTCAACGAACGGGCGAATCCATTCGCTCGTACATACTACGCTGGTCCAACACCAAGAACTCCGCAGCGCACATCTCCGAAGAGAGGGCCATCGACGCCTTTAGGGACGGAGTCAAGCGCCAAGACTTCAAGGAGGAACTCGGGCACGTCAAGCCCAAAACACTCGACCACCTCATGGACATCGCCAACAGGTGGGATAACGACGAAGATTCCATTCACCGAGCACAATCGGAAGAAGAGGACGACTACGGCCGACGACGAGAGCGCCGTAGCAAGAGAAGATCGCGCGTCTACGACGATCGCGATGGACCCGACATGGTCGCGGCCGGCTATGCCGATCGCCGCAACGACGCCAACCGTAACAACGGAGGATACCGCGGAGGAAACTTCCGCGATGGAGAACGCCCAGCGCAGTCGTGGCAGCACCGTGACCGCTATAACGGACCCTCCGCATACGAAAAACTTTCAGGTCCATGCACCATCCACTTCTACATCGACAAGTAGGATGGCAAGAAGAAGGCAAGCCACATGCTCAAGGACTGCCGCGAGTTCCAGAAACTCAGCGAGAGCATGGTCCAGATGAGGCAGCAAGCTCCACTTCCTGGATTCGGGAACGCACCCGCGCCAGGTGAGATAGCGCATGGAGCTCCTCCACCGCCACCTGTAGGAGGCCCGAACCAACCAGTCGCACCAGCGCAGAACAACGCTAGGAACGGGTATCCCCCGCCAAAAGGAGCACTAATGATCCAGAAGGGGCTCCCCATGAATAGGGTGCGGAAGAAAATCACCCGACAGATCAACTTGGCCGTGACAACTCCACCCGCCATCCCTGAGTACCTCAGCGGATCGGAGTCCTGCATCACATTCAGTCGTTCAGATCACCCTTGCCAGATCCCTCGCCTAGGTCATGCTGCCATGGTGCTGGAGGCGCAGATCGGAGGTTTCGAGATGAGCCGCATCTTCATGGACGGCGGCGGCGGCATCAAACTGATGTTCGCAAGTACTCTAGTAGCAATGCGGATCCCGCAGTGCAGCCTGGAACAGTCAGACACAACGTTCCACGGCATCGTCCCAGGAAAGGGCATATTCCCCCTGGGCAAAATATGGCTCGACGTCATCTTCGGCAAGCCGGACAACTTCCGACTCGAGCGACTCAAATTCGAAGTGGTGGACTGGCCATCGCAGTACCACGCCATCCTCGGGCGTGTAGCATTCACAAGGTTCTTGGCTGTCCCACACTATGCATACCTGCTACTCAAGATGCCAGGGCCGAAGGGCGTCATCACAATCCATGGGAGCTTCACCCGATCGGACCAATGCGACAGGGATTTCAACAGAATCTCCCAATCATTCGGCATGCAAGAGGAACTCGTAAGGCTCCGCGAGGTGACGGACAATGGGGCACCCCCAGTCGCACGACAAAACGCACCTGACATGTCCTTCGACTCCACCGTCAACACAAAGAAGGTGCAGGTCCATCCGACGGATGCCTCCAAGATGGCGCTGATCGCCAACGACCTCAGCCCTGCATAGGAAAGCGCGCTCGTCGAATTCCTCCGTGAGCGCTGGGAAATCTTCGCCTGGTGTCCTGCGGACATGCCAGGAGTTCCCAGGGAATTCGCCGAGCACGCACTCAACGTCTTTCCAGACACCAAGCCCGTCAAGCAGTCCATCCGTAGACTGTCCGAGCAACGGGCCGAAGCCATCGGGATGGAAATAAACAGGCTACTTGCCGCAGACTTCATCAGGGAGATCAAAGAAAGCGAGTGGCTCGCAAATACAGTGATGGTTCCCAAGAAGGACACGGATATCCTGCGGATGTGCGTGGACTTCACGTCGCTGAACAAGCACTGCCCAAAGGACCACTTCCCTCTTCCTCGGATCGACCAGATCATCGATTCGACCGCAGGATGTGAGAAACTCTCCTTCATCGACGCCTACTCAGGCTACAACCAGATTCGACTCAAGGTCGAAGATCAAGAGAAAATGGCGTTTATCACACCGTTCGGAGTGTTCTGCTACAACACAATGCCCTTCGGGCTAAAGAACGCAGGTGCCACGTACCAGCGATGCATGCATGCATGCCTCAAGAACCAGATCGGTCGCAACGTCCAAGTCTATGTCGACGAAATAGTCATCAAAACCAGGGAGGCGAGAACGCTCATCGACGATCTCCGCGAGACGTTCGATAACCTCGATCGCTACAGGATCAAGATCAACCCCAAAAAGTGCGCCTTCGGCGTCCCGTCGGGTCAGCTGCTTGGGTACTTCATCTCTCAGCGAGAGATTGAGGCGAACCCGAAGAAAATCAGGGCCATCATGGCGATGGAGAAGCCAAAAAACCTCAAGGGCGTCCAGCAGCTCGCAGGACGAATAGCGGCGTTGAGCAGATTCATCAGCCGCATGGTCGAGAAGGCCCTGCCATTCTACCAGCTGCTACGCAAGGCAGATAAATTCGAATGGACGCCCGAAGCCGACGATGCGTTCGAAAGCCTCAAACGGCTACTCTCCACCTCGCCCGTTTTGGTCACGCCAAAGGAGCGCGAGCCTCTACTGCTATACATAGCAGCCACACACCAGGTGGTTAGCACCGTGCTAGTGGTCGAACGACCCGAAGAAGGCAAGACCCGTGGGGTCCAACGCCCAATCTACTACCTCAGCGAGGTACTGACGCCAACAAAACAGAGGTACCCTCACTACCAGAAACTTGCCTACGACGTGTTCATGATGGCTCGACGGCTGAGCCATTATTTCCAGGAGCACCAGGTGATGGTCGTCAACGAAGTACGCCTGAACAGCATCCTGAATAACCCAGAGGCCACAGGACGCGTGGCCCTGTGGGGCATCGAGCTGTCACCCCTGGACATCGTCTACGAGAAGCGACTCGCAATCAAATCTCAAGTCCTCCCGGACTTCCTTGTACATTGGATGGAGCTGCAGCTGCCAGACACCCCAGACATGTCGCAATCATGGACGATGCACTTCGACGGCTCCAAGCGTGAGGCTGGAGCAGGAGCCGGGGTCATACTGACCTCCCCGCAGGGCGACCATATGAAGTACGTCCTACGGATGAAATTCCGAGCTTCCAACAACGAGGCCAAATACGAAGCCCTCATCCATGGCATGAGGATGGTAAAGATCTATGGCGCAACGCGCCTGGTCATCTACAGTGACTCCAACCTCGTCGTCCAGCAGACGATGAACGAGTGCGACGCACACGCCGAAAACATGATCGCGTACCGCGCACTCTACAACGCACTCGAAGGAGAATTCGACGACTGCGAGCTTCGACACGTTGGAAGAGAAAGCAACGAGGAAGCCGACAGACTCGCCAACATCGGCCCCACCTACGCAAAGGTGCCACCGGGTGTGTTCCTCGAACAGATCTGCGTGCCATCCATCAAGCGGAAATTCCCCAAGGGATCACCCGAAGAAGCAGAACACTCGGGGGCTACGCTGCCCGAAGGACACGAAGGACCCGAGAAACTGGACACAGAGGTCGCTATGGTCAACCTGATGCAGGTCATGGCAGTCGAAGAAACTTGGACGCGACCGTACCTCCAGTTCTTGATAAACGGAGAACTGCCTGACAGCCCAACGGATGCCCGACGCATATCTCGTCGGTCAAAAGCTTTCACCATCATCAATGGCGAGTTGTACAAGCGCAGTATTAAGGGTGTACTACAAAGGTGCGTCACCATCGGTGACGGGAAAACTATCCCCCAAGACATCCACGAGGGCATCTGCGGCCATCATGCAGGCAGCCGCTCCCTTGTCGCCAAAGCTCTACGAGCTAGATTCTACTGGCCAACGGCCATGAGCGATGCAAAGGACATCGTCCGAAGATGCAACGGGTGCCAAAGGTTCGCTGACAAACCGCACGCACCCGGGTTAGAGCTTAGAACCATACCTATAGCCTGGCCCTTTGCTCAATGGGGCCTCGACATGATCGGCAAACTGCCAAAGTCCTCGAAAGGAGGGCACGTTTACCTCCTGGTCGCAGTCGATAAATTCACCAAGTGGGTCGAAGCCATGCCGGTTACCAACCAAAAGGGCAAGACCGCCATCAAGTTCTTCGAATCCATTGTCTACAGATTCGGCGTACCGCACAACATCATCACCGACAATGGATCGAACTTCATCTCCAAAGAATTCCAAGACTTTTGCGAAGGCCTCGGGATCAACATTACATACGCCTCGGTGGCTCACCCGCAAACGAATGGGAAGGTCGAAAAAGCCAACGACCTAATCGGTGCGGGCATCAAGAAGCGCCTCATGAGCCCACTCGAGCGAAAGGACGGAGCCTGGACGGAAGAGCTACCATCCGTCCTATGGAGTTTGCGCACCACACCAAACAGCTCCACCGGCTACACGCCGTTCTTCATGGTGCACGAAGCCGAAGCCGTGCTACCAGCCGAAGTACGCCACCAGGCCCCCCGGGTCGTCGCTTACAGCGAAGCTGAATCTACGGCTGCACTCGAAGACGTCGTCGACACACTCGACAAGGCAAGAGACGTAGCAGCCGCTCGATCAGCGGTGTACCAGCAGAGTCTCTGTAACTACCACAGCCGTCGGCTGCGCCCATGGTCCTTCATCGAAGGAGACCTCGTCTTGCGACTCAAGCAAGAGCGACTGAAGAAATTTGAGTCACCATGGGAAGGGCCCTACATCATCACCGAAGTCATCCCAGGTGGCGCCTATCGCCTCAAGCACGTGGAATCTGGAGTCGCATACTCCAACCCATGGAACATCGCACACTTGCGACGATTCTACCCCTAGCTACCTACCCCTTTACTTTCAATAAGTCTTTTTAGCCAAGGCTATTCAGCCGAACAATGTACTTCCTCCATTACGATATAAATAAAGCTAAGTGTCTCGCCCCAAAATTTCGTTCGATATTTGCAACTTTACTTCATGCTACAAACGCACTCGGGGGATCCCCCCACCTCACGATTTCATCGACTGAGGATAACATGTGTACACCTGAGTAGCTGACAACGTCAGACTAACGAAAAGGACACGTACTCAAACAAAGCATTGCGTGCTCAAACAACAACCAAACCTTTATAACAAAGGGCATAACATGCCCAGTCGAAATATACAAATTTTACATCTATCTCTTTTACAGGTACTACCTATTCTGAAGAATAACTTGAGCACGCTGCTCAAACAAATCTACGACCTGTTCGGCATACTGCCTTACAGCCGCGTAATGCGGACGCTTATCCCACTCGCCACTATCCGGCCGAAGAGGTGGCCCAGCCGCTACAGCAGACAGATCTACATCAGGGCGATGCAGCCTCACAAGGGACAACGCATCCTTCACTCCTGCGACGAGCTGTTGCCGCACCAACTCCTTGACATTATTCACATTCCGAAACTTCGACAGAAGACCAGCAAGGTTTGTTGGCACGGCATCCAAAGGAAACATAACATGCAGCACCGACGCAAGCGACGTCTGCACCTGACGAAGCACCCGCGAAACTTGGTGCACACGATCTTGCACCGTCGCAAGGACCATAACACAGTCACGATCCATCCAGAAGAACCCGCCGGTTTCCGTGTCTTGCTGAGTCAAGCAATTGACCCGAACAGCGACACATTCTTTTTCCTCCCTTGGAGCAAGATTAGCACCTGCAACACCCGCACCAAAATAAGACACATGGTCAGCAGGCACATCCGAAGAACTGAGCTGCAGCTCGAAACAAAGAAAAACTTACATTGCAGCTGCTCAGATAGTCGAAGCAGTTCCGCCATCAAATACTCCTCTCTGGCTGCACCGCGATCTGCCTTGGACTTCCAAACATCGGCGTGACCACGCGCCCCAAGCAACTCCTTCTCAAGACTACGAACACGGTCTCGAAGAAAAGCAAGTTGTGACGAATCATCCAAAGATGGCCGCAGCCGCGCTGCAGGCGAGGTGTCAACGGGATCAGCTCCCAAAGGAACCTAGAGCAGCAGAAAATAAAAAGGACATAAACACTCAGACGACGAGGAACACAACTCAACAAAATTCATTAAGTGGATAAATGCCACTACGTGGCACAGGGATTTTGTTTCCTCAACATAATTACAGTAAAAGAAAATTACAAACTATCCTACAGCTACAGCGCCTAAGACGCGGCGCCCTGAGTCGCCTCGGAGCCGGATTGCCTCGCCTTGGCTTCCCCTGCCGCCGTAGCGCGTACTCGGCCAGCAGATCAATCAACTTGGGCCCATATCGCTTGCAGCGAGCAGAATAGGTAGCGAAGGCTACCTCGGATCCATCCGTGGTCGTCGGCATACGGGAGGTGATCTGGGGAAGGTCCAGCTCCGCTCCAGCCGCCAAGGCCATCGCCAGCCCGACGGACGCGCCGATGCCCTTCTGCTTGCGCTTGTACGCCACAGGCGCTTCAGCTAACAATGCCTCCGCCAAGGCGTCAACATCATCAAGAGCCGCGCCCTTGGGGACAAGCTCCTTGTAGAAGCGGCCAAGGACCTCCTTGGCCTTGGCAAGTGAGCTGAAGATGGTGCTGCAGCGATCATCGACCGCTGCAGTAGCATCATCTAGAGCACTCCCGTGCTCCAGAGCGCTGCGGTCAAACTCGATGCCTGCGGCATCTGAGACAATAAAGAAAAGGAATGAAGAAAGCACCCATAAGAAAGACAAGAAAAACAAAAGGGGCAAAAGAAGATACTCACCTGAAACATCCTTGGCAGCAGCCATGAGCTTGCCCGCCACCTATCTTTCACGCGCAGTCGCAGCAGTGGCAAGCTGCTCCTCGCGGTCCGTGGCCTCCCGCTGTAGGCACTCCTTAGCCTCCGCCGCAGTGGCCAGCTCCAGCTCAAGGCGCTCTTTCGCACCAGCAGCGACCTCGGCCTTCTTCTCCGCTTGACCGAGGCTCTTCTTGGGAGCATCAATCTCATGGAGGGAAGTGTTATGATCCTCTGCACCCAAATAATACAAGCGTCAGACAACAAGACAATAATACAAAAAGAAAGAAACATCAAAGGCAGAATGGTACCTCGAAGCTGTTTGAGGCTGGCCTCCAGCACCAGGTGCTCCTGCACTAGTCGCTTGGCATCCTGCACAAAAGGCTGCAGAAAGAAGACCTACCAGTTAGAAAAAGTACTCGGGGGGCTACGCCCAACAGAGAAGAACAGAAGCAAAATACACACACAAAAACGCTCGGGGGTTCCCCCCGAGACTCGAAGAACAAAACAAGAAAACTCTTTTACAAACGAGCGGAGGCTCTCCCCGTGGCATGAGACTTACATGATCCAATAGCGACGTCGAAGGTCCGCTGGCGAAATTCTGAGGCGCAACCACCTGCACCTCCTGTAGAAGAGGGTTCGGTGCAGCGCCCTCAGAAGTTGCCACCGTCTGAGGAGGAGGAGACGCGACTTTCGACTCCCCCATCATATCCCGAGCACCATCGCTAGAGGAGTCGTTGGAAGAGTGCCTGCACACGAACAAATTAGTACAAGAACAAAGTAAAAAGAAAAGAAAACGCAGTGCAGAGGAAACTTACGAGTCAAGCTCGCTCAGGTTGAAGACAGGAGGGGTCCTTCGGACCCTCTTCTCCTCTTTCTTCTCTTCCTTCTTTTCTTCCTTCTTTTCTTCCTTCTTCCGCTTCGCTGGCAGGTGCGGCGCTACAGCCCGCACAGGAAGAGCAGGAATAGGGGAGGAAGAGCCTCAATGCCCATCACTATGGCGCTCAAGACACAGAGGATTCCTAGGAGTCGGAGGAGTCGAAGCATCCGAAGACTCGCTGGAGCTCCGCGATCGTTTGCGAGTGTGGTCCTCGCTCGACTCGTTGGCATCTTCAGCCGGAGATCGCGCTGATGGCAGCTCGGACATGGAATCCACCAAATCATTATCCGGAGCATCCGAATATACTTCGGGTAATGGAGGCGACATACCCGGCACTTTGAAGCTCTACACAGGAGTAGAACAATTTGTTAGCAAACAAACACAAAACAATGCAGTCGAAAAATAGCTATATGCGCACGGATCTACACATGTGGAACAGGAAGCGAATAAGAAAACGGAGGAGTCAGCGACTTCCCCGGGATATCCTCTCCGACCTTGAACTTCAGAAGCAAGCGAAGGGCCCTATCGAGATCTCCCTGGGAGATTTTCTCAGCCGAAACCCTCGTCGGATCACGCCGGCCAGCATAAAGGAACATCGGGTGCGCCCTAGCCTGGAGTGGCTGCACCCGACGCTCGAGAAAGGTGCGGATGATATCCACACCATTCACTTCCTTCTCCGGAATCAACTGGAGATCCTCCACCCGACGATATAGAGCCTCTATCTCCGCCACCTCGCCATCCAAGATCTTGTTTTTCCAAGACCTTTTCGGCTCAATCTACTGGGAGGGGTCGAAAGGAACAAGACCAAAATCTTGCCCAGGTACTACGGAGTCGCGGATATAAAACCATCGCCTCCGCCAGTACTGGACAGATTCAGACATGGAAAAAGAAAAGAAAAGCAGAATGGGCCTGAGGGAAATGATGCAACCCCCAATGGGATAAACACCATCCGAACCAGATTGCCTCTTCACGGAATAAAGTTTCCGGAAGAGGCCAAAGTGCGGCTCAATACCGAGCCAGCACTCGCAGAAAGTGATAAAACAAGCAATGTGAAGAAGATAATTGGGGGAAAGATGGTGCAATTGGACACCGTATAGAAAAAGCAGTCCACGAAGGAAGTCGTGGACCGGGAAGGAAAATCCGCGCAAAGCCTGCGGAGATCACTCTCCCGCGTCTCCGATCGCCGCCAGCCATCGTTGGTGACACAGGTAGCAGCGACACTTTTCTTCCCTCCAGCGGCGCTGGTGCCAACTGCAGACGACGACTTCTTCGGTTTCCCCATCGCGGTACGGCGGCGAGAGCGCAGGATGGAAGAAGGAAATGTGAAGGAATATTCCAGCGCGTCGCAAGAGCTCTCAGAACACAAGGAAGCAGTGAAATCAAGAAACGATGCGGTGAAATCAAACTGAGGTTTTCCCAATGATTGTAAAGACGAAGACGATGCACGACAGCCGTCCATCGAGAAGACCTAACGCCAACGGCAGGATCTGGCCATACACGTGTCAGCATCACAACGAACCGTCGCTAACACGCCGTCCACTACGCGCGAAAATCGAGGCGACGCCGTAATTATCTCCACGCCGCGCGTGACCGGTTAATTCAAGGTCAGACAGTGGGACCCATGTTCGTCCAGTCAAGTCATCTCTGGCGCAGCAGACGCTTGAGGTCATCGATCGTCAGCACTGACATCATCAAAAGCTACACTAGCAACAACTACAATTTCTTCGGCTTCAAAGCAAAGAGTACTCACTCAAATCTACGATTCGACCAATTACTCGGGGGCTACTCCTATCAGGAGCGCTGGCCGCACACCTGAAAGATGAATAGCAGCGAACTATTACTTCGAGTCCTCCGTCGAGTCTACGAATCCACTACGGACTCGGGGGCTACTCCCATAGGGAGGACGGATTTAATCATCCGTGTCCTACGGACTTACAACTGAACAATGTCTGAATTAAAGTCTCCGCTCAAGTCTACGACTCGAACAGACACTCGGGGGCTACTCCCATAGGGAGCGCTGGTCGCGCACCCTATGAATTCTTCGACTGTGATCCTTCAGATCAGCATGCAAAAACTTTTCGGCAACTCTGCCCTAATTAATGCTAAGTGAGCAACATCCTCCTTGGCCACCCGAAACACCTCCGTGGTGATAAACATTCGGATGCTGTGTCTGCGACACAAAGATAAGACCTACAGATATCATCTGATGGCCTGGCAACGCACACGACTGCGCTCTGCTAGTAAAAACCCGTGCTAACAGGTGTGATGAAAAATCCCGACGGACGCGTTGGGTACATCAGTTAAATTCACTGGAATTCCACTCTTGTAAGTCCTCCGCGGCCTGAGTCGAATTACGCCAGCATATGTTCCAGGTTCGAGTTGAGGGACTCGAACCTGAAGAAGATCGTGTTGTTTCGTCCTAAGACAGTTAACTGACCCTGATCCATCGGGTGAGTCAGGCACGCGCATCAGCAATCCCTACACATGAACTATTGAAATACATAGTTGCACCCGAAAGATTGTAGAGTCCTCAGCCGAATCTACGATTCGACTGAACACTCGGGGGCTACTGACATGGTTATACCCCACGGGTACATGATCTCAGTATACCTGGTCCAGCCCAAGGAAGGCCCACGGCAACTATACGCCGGCCCATGAATATTTTCGGGTGGCCAAGGCCCATGACGCTTTCGGATCCTTGGAGAGCAAGACTAGAGTAGATAGGAAATTCAAAGGGGTAAAACCCTAGAACCTGTAACCGACTAGGTTTCTGCCCGGGACCTGCCTGAGTCTATATAAAGGCTAGGAGGGCACGACCTAGAAGTCACCTCATACTCTCGCATACACACCTCCACGCCAGATTGCATCTGCGCACCCTTGTAACCTTCGGTTCCGCCATAATCAAGAGCAGACAAGCAGGAGTAGGGTTTTCCCTCCGGGGGCCTGAACCTGGGTAAACCTTGTGTCCCCGTGTTGCTTGTTTGCTAACCGTTCCACGATCTCCAGCATCCCCATCTTCTCCAAAACCCAAGTCCATAACAATGGGCATTGATGAGATCAAACCTCGTCAAGTAGTAACCAAGGGTGGATTATATATATTCATGATATGTGAAATATTTCTAAGTCTTTGACTTATGTTTTGCTTAATAAAACAACTAAGTGAATGAAACACCTGGGTGGAATGGAAATATTGGTTTGTGTTGAGTGGTTACACAAGGCCCATTTATATGGTTTACCTTGTGTATCTCACTTGTGGAAAGCCACCCAGGAACAAAGGGATTTGAGATGCCATATGTTAAGAAGCTTCTAGTGCAACCACATGGCATCATGGGCTCTGCCTGGATCACATAGGTTGCAATAACTTAGCCATTTGGACAGTTGGTGGTAGTGGGATGATAGGCTGGAACGCGTCCATTTGGTTTAAGGGAAGGCTTCTGAAAGGTCCTGTCTTGGTGAAAATCAAGTCTTGTGGGGAAAGTGCACAACCTCTGCAGATGGAAGAAATCTAAGTACTTAGCCATGTTCCTGGTATTGGACAACTTGAGCATCAAGACATGGAAGCTATCAAGAATCTCATCATCCCAATTTTCTAAGTTAAAACTTGTGGTTGAACAAGGGTGAAGGTTCACCAATTTCTATTGGTGGTTCCTCGGGAAGGTTTTTTCAAAGAAAAACTTAGTGTTTTCAACTGATAGGAAAAACCTATTTTGAGCAAAGCAAGCCTAAGCTACACTTAGCCAAATTCATGTAGTAGCTAGATGTTAATATTCTACTAAAGGTATCACTTGCCAATACTATTCCAATGTATTGACCCACTGTGGCTGTAACTTGTGATGTTGCAGGTTACTCTGATGATGATTAGGGGTTATGAGTCTACACTCAACATGCTTGCCTGTGGCACATGAAGATGAAGACTTATTTATATTGTTATGAATGAACTCTTGTATTAGGCCTATGGCCATGGAGTTGTAAAATACTATGTTGTCTCTGGAATGACATGTAATAATGACATTTGTTTCTATGTACTTCATCTTAAACTGTGGATGCTAGCATTGATCCAGGGACTAGCATTGCAATCACATGGATCTTTACCTTTATAAAGGTGGGATCTTACTGATGGTATCAGAGCACTGTGTTGCCTGTAGGATTGTGACCCTATGATTGGATTAGAAACCACTAAGGAAAATTTTTCAACAATTTCCACACTTGTCTTTTTCTTCTCGTAAACTTTTCTAATCTTCTTTCTCATATCTAATTGTAGATGAACTCCATCAACAAAGCCGTAAGGAAGGGACCACTCATGACCATGACTTTGGAGTGTGAGACTGAATTTCCAAAATCCCTCAAGAACCTTATGGTTACCATGGGGATACATGGTGCAGCTGTGTACAAAGGTTTCCCTGTGATGGATGAAGGAGAGGAGTATTGGTGGGTGCAACTTCACTTGTACAAAAACAAGGAAGACAACCACAAAGAATCATGATTCTGCATGGTCACCAACTCAGTAATGCACACCACATTCTTTGACTCTGCAAGAGATGTAGCTTGGAAGGCCATCAAGGAGCTTGGTGATATACTCAAGTGCAGAATGCTTAACACCCAAAATGACCTTAGGGAAGAAAAGAAGCATACCCAAGAGTTGGAATCTACCAACCAACAACTAAGGGGAGACATCATAGACTTGATTTGGGAATCTTGTGAACAAGATAGGCAGATGGCTACTAAGGATGCCTTGATAGCCATTTTGTCTAGTGAGTGAGACTGGTAACATATTTTCGTTAGTTGGACCACCACACTTATCGTTCTATTTCCAAAAAAAATGTCTAAGTTATGTTAAACCTTGGATGCTTGTAATGGATTTACGTATGCCATGACTTGTGTGTTTGATTTCCAAAGATATGCATGTGATGCTTTGCCTTGTGAATTATCTCTATTGAAGTTGATTCTAACTTTTCTCTATCTTATAAAATAGATGCCTAATGTTACTATCAGCACGGCTGAAGAGTTCAAGGGAACTCGTTTTGGCACTCGTCTTATTGAGCTCACTAGTGTGCTCAATCTTCCACTTCCTAGCATCATGATGCTTCCCCTCACCAAGTTTGAGAGGAAGGACCTTTGGGGCTTCAAAGTTACTCAGCCAGGACGCCAGACTGAGCCAGCCACGGAGGCCATCACCTTTAAGCTAATGCATGATGACAAATAGAGAGGCTTAGAGGTAGTCATGCATGATTTACTTGGGCGTCTGTTAGGGAGGCACTCCAGGGAGCTCAGGGGCACCCACTTTCACGCCTTCAGCAGACGTGACGAGGAGGGTGAGGCTATTGAGTTCGAGGATGCTGCTAGAGAGACGGTAGAGCCGATTCGTCTGTACCTTCAGGACTTAGAGGTCCTTCTTAGTCACCTAGATACGGATAGGAACAACGTCATGCTTAGCAATGACGAGCTCCAGGTGCAGCTTCGTGAGAAGGACAAGCTCTTTGCAGAGCAAGACGAGATTGTCAAGGAAATGGAGGCCAAGTTTGAGAGCCAGGACATGAAGTTCAAGAGCCAAGAGAAAAGAGTCCAAGAAAGGAACAAGAGGATTCGAGAGATGAATGAAGAACTAGAGGCCAAGGACTTCGAGCTCGAGCATCAGCAGGGTGTGATTGAGAGACTTCGTTCATAGAAGAAGGCTCTCAAAGCCAAGATAGATGCCTTGACTACCAATGTCGAGGAATACAAGACCGCTATGGAGAATGCATGTCTTACATTTGTTGATGATGAGGTTGACGCAGATGATTAGTGATGACTACGCATTTATCTATCATTTACCATGCTTATGATTATTGAGTCGCAATGACCATCCAACATGTGGATGGCTTGCTATTGGTGTGTTTGATTTTCAAACTTGTTGTTTATGTTGTTAAAATTTATGTTATTTTGATGCTTGTTTTGGTGTTTGTCTTTATGATGTATTGTGCATGTTAAGCATCTATGGGTATCTCATTCTTATCCCTATTGAAAACCACAGATGCCTCCTCGACGTGCCAACCCCAACCTGAACAACAACAATGTCACCCCCGAGATGCAGCAGCTGATGAAAGCACAGGCACAGCTGATGCATATGATGACCACTTTCATGCAGAATCAGAATAACAACAACAATAACAATAACAACAACAACAACAACAATCAGAACAATCCACCAGGTTTTGACATGCTCACCAGATTCCTAAGACTAAGGCCTGCAAAGTTCTCAGGAACTACTGATCCCATGGTGTCCAATGATTGGCTACGTTTAGTGAACAAGGATTTAGTAACTGTTGGCTGCACCGACGAGGAGAAAGTCAGATTTGCAGCACACTTGTTGGAAGAACCAGCAGCTACTTGGTGGGATAACTTCCAGATCACCACTCCCATTGAGGATGTGACATGGGCTATCTTTAAAGATGGTTTTCGTATAGCTCACATCTCATCCGGAGTGATGAGCTTGAAGAAGAAGGAATTCCATAATCTGAAGCAGCGCCACCGCAGCGTGGCTGAATATATTGAGGAGTTCAACAATCTGGCGCGTTATGCACCGGATGAAGTTGATACTGATGCCAAGAGGAAAGAGAAGTTCCTCGAAGGACTGAATGATGAACTGAATCTGTAGTTATCTGTGGCCTATGTCCCCACCTACCAATCCCTTTGTGACAAGGCTGCCATCTTGGAGAGCAAGATGAAACAGGTTGAAAGCAGAAAGAGGAAACACATCTCTGACAAGCACAACTCAGGATCGTCTCACAAGAGTTCCCATTATGATGATAGTGGGAGTTCTGGATCCCACAAGCATGGAAAGTACAACAACCACCACAACCACAACCGCCATCATGACAACAAGCATCACCGTAGTCATGATAATGACAAGTACAAGAACCACAAGGGTGGATATAAGAGCCACCACAATGGAAGTGGAAGTGGTAGTGGAAGACAGCCCGTCAAGAAGGATCTCAGTCAGGTTGAATGCTTCAAGTGCAAGAAGATGGGGCATTATGCAAATGAGTGCCCAGAAAAGAAGGTTGACGGTGCCAATAAGCCCAACCCTTTCCAGAAGGGACAGGTGAACCACATCAATGTGGAATAGATCTATGACGAACCTGATGTTGTGGCTGGTAAGTTCAAACTCAATTCTGTTCCAGCACTTGTTCTTTTTTATACTAGCGCATCGCATTCATTCATATAAAGAGAATTTGTTGAAAGAAATGAACTTCCAGTCGAAACTACTGGGTGTCCTATAAAAGTAAGTTCTCCTAGTGGAGAAATGATAGTGAACTCAGGATGTCATGATTTAGTCATAGAGTTTGGAAAATATAAGTTTCCCGTTAATCTGATAATCCTAAATTCCCAAGGATTGGATGTAATTTTGGGAATGGACTGGATGACTAAGCACAAGGGAGTGCTAGATTGTGCCAATCATACTGTCACACTCACAACCCCAGATAACAAAAGGATTAGATTCAAGACTAACTTTGAATCAAAAGGGGGGAAGCTAAATTCTCTTAAGGGGGTTAGCATAGAAAGTGTGCCGATTATGAGTGAATATCCAGATGTGTTTCCGAAAGAATTCCCAGGAATGCCACCAGATAGAGATGTGGAATTTCTAATTGACTTGCTACCAGGATCAGGACCAATAGCAAAGAGACCTTACAAGATGTCAGTTGATGAGTTGAAAGAACTCAAGAAACAACTTGGAGAACAGTTGCATAAAGGATTTATTTAACCAAGTTCTTCATCCTGGGGAGCACCAGTCTTGTTTGTGGAAAAGGAAGATAAAAGTCAAAGGTTATGCATAGATTATCGTTCACTCAATGAGGTAACTATCAAGAACAAATATCCTTTGCCCAGAATCAATGACTTGTTTGATCAGTTAGAAGGAGCCTGTGTGTTCTCAAAGATTGATCTCCGGTCAGGTTATTTTCAGCTTAAGATAGGAGAGCAAGACATACCTAAGACAGCTTTCACCACTAGGTATGGATTGTATGAGTATATAGTGATGCCATTTGGTTTGACAAATGCACCCGCTTACTTCATGAATATGATGAACAAGGTGTTCATGGAGTTCCTTGACAAGTTTGTTGTCGTTTTCATTGATGACATTTTGATCTACTCCAAAAGCAAAGAAGAGCATGAAGGACATTTGCGTTTGATACTTGAGAAGCTTAGAGAGCATAAGCTGTATGCCAAATTCAGCAAATGTGAATTCTGGCTAAAGGAAGTTGGATTTCTTGGACACGTTGTGTCAGGAGATGGTGTAGTAGTTGATCCCGCAAAAGTGTCAGCTATAACTGAGTGGGAATCTCCTAAGTCAGTGAAGGAAGTTCGTAGTTTCCTTTGCTTGGCAGGATATTACGGAAGATTCATTGAGAATTTCTCCAAGGTGGCTAAGCCAATGACGGAGTTACTAAAGAAAGACAAGAAATTTGCTTGGACTGAAGGATGTGAACTCAGTTTCCAAGAAAAAGAGACTAGTGTCAGCACCAGTCCTATGTCTGCTAGATTTGGAAAAATATTTCCAAGTGTATTGTGATGCATCTCATCATGGATTAGGTGCAATTCTAATGCAAGAAGGGAAAGTTGTGGCTTATGCCTCGAGACAACTCAAAACTCATGAGGTAAATTAACCTACTCATGATTTGGAGTTATCCTCTGTTGTCCATGCACTCAAAACATGGAGACATTATCTTTTGGGAAAACTATGTGAAGTGTTCACAGATCACAAAAGTTTGAAATATATCTTCACTCAGAAAGAGATCAACATGCGACAAAGATGATGGCTAGAACTCATCAAAGACTATGACTTGAGTTTGCAATACCACCCCGGTAAAGCAATTGTTGTAGCAGATGCTCTAAGCCGAAAGGTATTTGTGAACGACCTTACTAAGGGAGAGTTGCCAGATGATCTGTGTACTCAATTTAGAGACCTTAGATTGGAAATTGTGCCTGAGGGACATCTCATGTCATTGGATGTTCAACCCACATTGTTGGACAAGATCAAGGAAGCCCACAAGACGGACAAGGAAATTGAAAAGATTAAGGAAAAGATTGGCAAAGGAAAAGCCAAAGGATTCCATGAAGATGAACAAGGTACTTTATGGTATGGGAAACGTATCTGCGTTCCGCAAGATCCAGAGCTTCGGAAACTGATTTTACAAGAAGCACACAACTCACCATATTCCATTCATCCGGGTAACACCAAAATGTACATGGATATGAAGGAAAGATTTTGGTGGAATAATCTCAAAAAGGACATCGCCGAACATATTGCTTTGTGTGATGTATGTAGTAGAGTGAAAGCGGAACATCAGAAACCAGCAGGATTGCTACAACCACTACCTATTACTGATTGGAAGTGGGACAAGATTGACATGGATTTCATCACTGGATTGCCAAGGACCAGGTCAGGATATGATTCAATTTGGGTAGTAGTGGATCGTCTCACTAAAGTGGCTCATTTCATACCCGTGAAGACAACCTACACAAGTGCTAAGTTGGCCAAGATCTATATGAATAGGATTGTGTGTCTACATGGAGTACCCAAGAGTATTGTGTTTGATAGGGGAACTCAGTTCACTTCTCATTTTTGGAGGCAACTACATGTGTCATTAGGAACGAGATTGGAATTCAGCACTGCTTTTCATCCTCAGACCGGATGACAGACAGAAAGGACCAACCAGATTCTCGAAGATATGTTAAGAGCATGTGCTCTAGACTATGGAGCTAGTTGGGATGAAAGTCTGCCTTAAGCAGAATTCTCTTACAATAACAGCTATCAAGCCAGTATTGAGATGGCACCGTTTGAGTTTCTCTATGGGAGAAAGTGTACTACCCCATTGCTATGGAATGGTGTAGTAGAAAGAAACTTGTTCGGACCAGAACTAATCAAAGAGGCTGAAGAGAAAGTCAAGCTAGTTAAGGAAAGATTGAAGATAGCACAGTCCCGACAAAATAGCTACGCAGACCCTAAGCGTAGAGAAGTCACATATCAAGTGGGTGATAGAGCTTATCTTAGAGTGTCACCACTTCGTGGAGTGAAGATATTTGGAGTCAAAGGAAAATTGGCCCCAAGATATGTTGGACCATTCAAGATTCTCAGTCGTAAAGGAGAAGTAGCTTATGAAATTGAATTGCCAGAATCATTGTCTGCAGTTCACAATGTGTTTCATGTGAGTCAACTAAAGAAATGCCATCCAGATGGAAGAGACTTCTTTGAAGGATACTATACCTTTGGAGGAGGTTCAATTGGAAAGTGATCTCACTTATGAGGAAAAACCTATCAAGATTCTTGAGATAGCAGAAAGAGTTACTCCGACTAAGACTATCAAATTCTGCAAAGTTCAATGGAACCATCATTCCGAAGAAGAAGCAACATGGGAAAGAGAAGATGACCTTCAGAAAGACCACCCTCACCTATTTGCTAGCCAATCCGAGTCTCGAGGGCGAGATTCACCTTAAGGGGGTTAGATTTGTAACATCCCTAAAATCATGTTTTCAAAGTTTGCATATCATCCATGCATTCATAATCATTTAGGGATCATTTTCAAAGTCATTACAAAAACATAAGCATTTGAATGCTTATTATTTTATGTAAGCAAAGCATTGGCCCAATGCTACTCTTTAATATGAGATTGATTGTTTTAAAACCAAATATATTTGATACTATGGTTGAATGTTGTATTCCAAAGCTTGGATAAAAATTTCAAAAACAAAGTATGATTTTAAAACTATTTTTTTGATCTTTATTAAACATTGGTAAAGGCACTGTTTTCTTTGAGAACTCCAAAGGACCAAGCAGGTTTGGTGAAACAACATGGTTTTACACTTAAATATGTGCAGGTTTAACTTTATAAAAATCCAGAAAGAATATGAAATCAAACACATTAGAAATCATTTGAAAATGTTTCCTGAAAATCTAAATAGAAAAAGAAAAAGAATAAGGAAAGCAGAAAAGGTCGGCGCTGCCAATTTGGCCCAGCAACGAACCCAGCCCACTAAGCCCACCCGGGCCATTTCCCTCCGCTCTCTCCCTCACCCGCACCGAACCTACCCCACAGCCACTGATCAATGGGCCCTCTCCACGTCAGCGTCTTCTTCCCCAGAATCACGCGGGCAGTCATCGCTCCGCCGTTACCTCGCCGCAGTGACGCGCGAATCAAACCCCGCTTAATTCCCATTGATTCAGAGCATAATCCTTGCCCCGCTCCTGGATACTTAAACCCCACCCCGCCACTGCCATTTCCCCCCACGCAGCACCCTCTCCTCGCCACCAGGCTGCCCAGATTTCACCAAACTCTGTCGCAGTACGGACGAGCTCCGACGACTGATTCCGGTGAGTTCCGAGCGCCCCTCGCCTTCTGCTTGACCCTGTCGAGTTCGTCGTGTCTCTATGCTTTCCCTGATGCCTTTGGTTTGCCCGCGCGTGACCCAGGTCGCCGTCCCCGACCACCTCAGCAAACGACAGAACCGCCGCCTAACTCCAGTGAACGATTTAGGTAATACCAGACCGCCACTTGCCTTCTCTCTGACCCTATATGGATGGCCAGATTGTTGTGCACACCCTGACGCCTTTGGTTTGTGTTAGGGCGGTCCACATCATCGACAACATCGTCGTCTGCAGGAACCCGACGTTGCCCGCAACTCCGACGGGCCCCAGTGACCTCCACAACACGCCCCCGCTCACGCCAGCAAGTAGTTGAGCATCAGCGCGACCTTGCGAGTCCGGTAAGCACCTCTGATAACCCCAGCCCTCTCCGTAGCCGCCGGAACACCACTGACAGAGCGCCGCCGCCGCGCCGCCGTCGTTGGCGCCGCCCATCCATGGTCTCATGCTTGGCAACCGTCGGATCTAGATCCAGCGCATAGGAATAGATCACTTATCGAAGGGGTACGTTTTAGATCTGGCCGTGCGTTTTCACTTAGGTCGTGCGGCCCAGGTTGATCGATCCGGCCGAACCGGTACGGGCCAATCGTAACACACCGCGTGGCCTGAGTTTAGTTTTAAAAACATAAATTAGATCTATTAGTTGTTCAAACTTGCAAAATTCATAACTTTTGATCCACACGTTCAAATTTTGCAAATTTTATATAATTGGAATCAGGAGAAATAATGCTATCCATTTATGCAATGTGTTTAATTTTTTGCTTCTGTAAAATTGGTTATTTTTGCAGAGACAATTATAGGCTTATTTTGAGTATAGAAATTATTTGAAAAATGTTTTAAAGATCAAATAAAGTTTATGAAGTGTGTCTTGGTCTTGTTTGTGATTCAGTACTGTATACTTGTCTTGTTTGGTGTAGAAAATCATCACATGGCATTTGCATGCATTCATATATTTTTGTGTGTATATTTGATATGTGATTTTGGTGCCATTATTTTATGTGTAGATGTTGGTGCTAATAGTGATTGTGGTTGTGAAGATTGTTGCTACTCCCCAAACTACCAAGGCAAGTGGTGCTTCATGTTTTATCCCTATATTTTACCTATGCATTAGAAATATTTTGTATAGGACTTGCATGATTATTTTGCTAAGTATCTATATGCTATGCTTTGGGAAATCCTAGTAGTTGTAGAAATGTTAGAAGTTCCTCTAAGTTAAGATACTTGCTATTACCATTCTTAGCCTAGCTAGTAGCAACCAAGGGTGGATTATATATATTCATGATATGTGAAATATTTCTAAGTTTTGACTTATGTTTTAATTAATAAAACAACTAAGTGAATGAAACACCTGGGTGGAATGGAAAGATTGGTTTGTGTTGAGTGGTTACACAAGGCCCATTTCTATAGTTTACCTTGTGTATCTCACTTGTGGAAAGACACCCAGGAACAAAGGGATTTGAGATGCCATATGTTAAGAAGCTTCTACTGCAACCACATGGCATTATGGGCTCTGCTTGGATCACATAGGTTGCAATAACTTAGCCATTTGGACAGTTGGTGGTAGTGGGATGATAGGCTGGAACGCGTCCATTTGGTTTAAGGGAAGGCTTCTGAAAGGTCCTGTCTTGGTGAAAATCAAGTCTTGTGGGGAAAGTGCACAACCTCTGCAGATGGAAGAAATCTAAGTACTTAGCCATGTTCCTGGTATTGGACAACTTGAGCATCAAGACATGGAAGCTATCAAGAATCTCCTCATCCCAATTTTCTAAGTTAAAACTTGTGGTTGAACAAGGGTGAAGGTTCACCAATTTCTATTGGTGGTTCCTCGGGAAGGTTTTTTCAAAGAAAAACTTAGTGTTTTCAACTGATAGGAAAAACCTATTTTGAGCAAAGCAAGCCTAAGCTACACTTAGCCAAATTCATGTAGTAGCTAGATGTTAATATTCTACTAAAGGTATCACTTGCCAATACTATTCCAATGTATTGACCCACTGTGGCTGTAACTTGTGATGTTGCAGGTTACTCTGATGATGATTAGGGGTTATGAGTCTACACTCAACATGCTTGCCTGTGGCACATGAAGATGAAGAATTATTTATATTGTTATGAGTGAACTCTTGTATTAGGCCTATGGCCGTGGAGTTGTAAAAGACTATGTTGTCTCTGGAATGACATGTAATAATGACCTTTCTTTCTGTGTACTTCATCTTAAACTGTCGATGCTAGCATTGATCCAGGGACTAGCATTGCAATCACATGTATCTTTACCTTTATAAAGGTGGGATCTTACAGTTTTTAATACATAAGGGAAGTTACGAGACAGA
Source organism: Avena atlantica (assembly GCA_910589765.1). Classification (NCBI taxonomy): domain Eukaryota; kingdom Viridiplantae; phylum Streptophyta; class Magnoliopsida; order Poales; family Poaceae; genus Avena; species Avena atlantica. The sequence continues at coordinate 331,709,044 of OU342738.1, read as the reverse complement.
ACAGAGGAGGAGATGGAGTCCGGGGTGGACAAACCCACCCCAGGCGCGGTCCTCTGCCTGGCCGCGCCTCGAGGGGGTGTGCCACCCCCGAACTCCGCCTCCGCCTCGTTTCCGTGTCAAAACCTTCCTTATGCTTTGAGACTTCGTAATATATAACCCCCCGGATTCCCCGAGGTTCTTGCATCGAGTTCTCGTCGTGTTTTTGTTTCAATCTGTTTTGGTTAGGCAAATTTCTCAGTTTTGGAGCTACAATGTCTTCCTCTGGATCATGCATGGAGGATTCCTCTGCGGATGTCCTCAACCCATACATGTATGAGTTAAAGATCCATCCCAAGGAGCTGATTCTCAAATATGGGAAGGTACATATAAAATAAGTTCAAGGCCCCAAGGGAGAAGGAAGTCTGGAAGACAGGATGGAAGCATTGGAGCACGAGGTTTTCATGTACAAGAAGATGGCAGAATGCGAAGTGGATGTTATTCACAAGATAAGTTCAGAACTCATCGCCAAGCATGAGGAAGAGGTGGCTGAACTCCGAGAATAAATCTTCTTGCTCCGTCAGACCACCAACTAATGACAAGCACATCTCTACGATGTTCAAACTCAAAACTGTGAGTATGAGGCTAGATTTGCTTGCATATGCTCTGCTGCTAGTTTCAAGATTGCAGAGACAAGGACATCCTTTTTGGATGGGGAACCTTTTCCTTGGAAGTTTGATGATGACAAGAGAACACCACCACCACCAAAGGAGTAATTCATCATCAGGTTTGGCATCCCCTTGGCTTGTTCCAAGCTTGGGGGAGTGCCGCGGTATCACCACCATTATCTTTTATCTTTTACCTTTTTAGTGGATTCATATCTTTGGTAGAGAGGTTATCTTATAGTTTGGTTTGCATGTGGAAGTATCTCTCCTTTAGTTGATTATCTATGTATCCCTTTGTGAGTGCCTTTATTGGAATATTAATGAGAAGTCTCATCTTTTACTTTTTGCACTTCTTATTTTTAGTTTGCAATCTCTATAATATGATGGATCTTGTTGATCAGTATTGGCATCACTTTGGGATCATAAAGTGGATCTAAATTGGTTTTGGCAAACCGAGTTCTGGTCAGTAGCATTACTTTGAAAGAGAAAAAGAGAAAAAGTTTACATGTATTTTGTATCATTTGTTTTCTTTCTTGTTGGCTCATAAGCTTAGTATCCTTTATTTAAGATCTTTTGTGTCTTCAAGGAAGATTGCATGTTTGGATTTATTACTTGTATGTTTGCTTGTTTCTTTCAACTCTCTTGCTTGCTACCCAGCCTTGCTAGCCAAAAACCTGTTTTGAGAATGCATACTTCTCATGTTTCCAATCCCTTTGAACCAAAACCTTTGCCATTTGTGTCCACCATATCTACCTAGTAGCAATTTTGCTATTCCTAGCAAATTTTCAAGCTTCATCTACCTTTTGGATTAAAAATTATTTTGTTATGAGAAAACTAGTTAGTAAAGATCTCACGAACATGATGGCACACCTTATTTTCTTTCCCCTTATAGACTTGAACCATTGTGCCATCGAAGTTGTATGTGCTTGCATCTATATGTTGGAATTAGCAGAACCGTGCTGTCACGGGGAACATTTTCAACATTGCACCTGTACTTTGTACATAGTTTATATCGTGCTCTTTTGTCTATGGATGTCAATAAAGAGGGAACTTGTAAGTCCATGGAGTTTATTTTTTGTTAGATAAACGCATGGGCCACTAGCCTAAGCCATGCCTAATCATGGTGGAAACTTGCAGCATCACCATAGTGAGCTATCTATGAAGCATCCTCAAGAAAAAGCTATGCACATAGTAAATAAAAAGATTGCTGAGATGCTCATTGTATGCTAGCCTTGTAATTTTGGTTATGGGAAAGCTCCTATACCATGTGCAAGGGGTACCCTATTGGCGGTTCTCTATGATACACATGTACTTACAATGGAAAGAACTTACCGGTGACCAAAGTTGAGGAGCATGAGGAGTGGCCCTCGTATTCAAGGGACATGAGATTGCCAACTTATATTTCGTCAAGCATATACTCCATCTTTGTGCACTTTAACCTTAATCATCTCAAGATGCCTATGACAGGGGCAATGAGGGCTCAAAGCTAGTAGATACCCTCTATAAAGGGACTTTTATCCTATTTACCAGTTTGAGTGAGTAAACCTACTTCCTCTCTATCTCCAGCAAGCATTTGAGTTATTGTGTTTCAAGCATTCATATGGTGATTTTTTCAATCATGTTCTCTATCTTCATTGTTTGCACAAAACTCTTATCTATTGAGTATTACTTTGAAAGCCTTCACTTGTGAAAAACCTTTTGAGCAACGAGTGCTCCTGTTTTAAAACTTCTACAAAAAGCTTTTTGAGAAACTGTTTGCCAGGTGTTCTCTAACCAAGAACAAGTTTGCCAATTCCAATTATGATTTATCTTTATGCATCTCTATTGTGACTGCTATACTTGGTTGCAAGCTAAGTTATATAATTGTGAGTTGCTTTCTTCTATGAGTTGTGTGACGGTAAGTGTGATGCTTCTTGTTCGTATTATTTTATCGACACTTCACTCCATAAACCTGTGGACATGTTCACTGAGCTCAGTTTTCGCTTGGGGACAAGCGAAGGTCTAAGCTTGGGGGAGTTGATATGCCCAATTTGCATCACCATTCTATATCATAATCTACCTCTATTCATTGATATTTGTCTTATTATGAGGTATTACTTATGTATTTTCCACTGTTTATCCATGTTGGATGATTCTTGGAGGATGGACTACCGGAGTCTGGATTCTGATGGAAAAGAGGGTGTTTCGATGCAATTTCGCGAAGATCAGAAAAATACTAGAAAAATATTATTTTTCCAGAAGATTGAGGAAGCCAAAAGGAGGGACGAAGAAGGGCTGCAGGGGACCCACACCCCTAGGCGCGGTCCCACCTAACCCACACGTAGGGCAGGTGTGGCCCACCTGCCCGGCTCCCGATTCCGCCCCTTTGCCTATAGGGGAACCCTAAGCCTCGGGGAGCGACCATAGATAGATTTCCGCCGCCTCTGGGGGGTGGAAAACACCGAGAGAGAAAGATCTCTCCGACAGACAGATTTCTACCGGGGGAATTCCTTCCCGGAGAGGGGAGATCGTCGCCATCAACACCGTCATCAAGCTAGGCTTCATCGGGATCATCATCATCATCCACACCATCATCTCCACCAGCACCATCATCACCACTCCGTCCCACTGTAACAATTGTGTTGGATATTGCTTTTTTTTTGAAATTTTGTTGGATATTGCTTTAGTTCTTAGGGGAAACTTTCCCGATGTTAATTACTATTGTAGTTGATGCTTGTGAGTGGAACCATTGGATTATCGTTTATGTTCAGATTGTTATCCATTATCATATCATCTTTGATCTTGATCCATATGATGTCTTGTGAGTAGTTTGTCTAGTTCTTGAGGACATGGGAGAAGTCATGTTATTATTAGTGGATTTGTGTTGAGGTATTATTCAACGGTTTAGTATTTAAGTTGTGGTGCTATTCTTCTAGTGGTGTCATGTGAACGTCGACTACATGATACTTCACCATTTATGTGCCTAGGGGAATGCATTGTGTACTTGGCTACTAATTGTGGGGTTGCCGGAGTGACAGAAACCTGAACCCCCGTTAGGACACCTTTGCACAAGGGAGCGTAGGATATCAGATTTTAATCACAAGTATGTATTAGTCGAAATACGTTCGGTTCATTAGCACAGGTTCACCCACACAACACTTATAACACCAAAGAAGAGTACTCAGCTATATGAAACGAAAGCACTTGATAGAATTCCCAAGTGTCCTCGAGAACGTTTGGTCCTTATAAGTATTTCCACCGGCTTGTCCTTTGCTAAGAAAGGATTGGGCCACTTGCTGCGTTTGTTCTTTATTACGTGCACTTTGTTTTGTTGCCTTATCAAAAAACCACTAAAAACCCGTTTGCTAAGTATTTGCAGAGAGTTCCTACTCCATACCACTGTTCATCACCTTCTGCTCCTCGTTGGGATTGACACTCCTATTTATCGAAAGTACTATGATACACCCCCTATAATTGTGGTTCATCACCGCCGCGTCACTGATGAGTGCAACAACATTTCGTTGGGAGACCCCAAGTTGAAGGTATGATGCAGTACAACACGCAAGTTTCCCTCAGTAAGAAACCGAGGTTATCGAACCAGTAGGAGGAAGGAAATGTCCCAAAGGCGCTGCATGCAACATGGATACCTACACAACACAAACTCAAGACTTTGCGCCAACTAATAGTGAGGTTGTCAATCTCACCGGTTGCTGTAACAAAGGATTAACTGTATGGTGTAGAAGGTGATGATGGTTTGCAGCAACTAAACAGCAAGTGATCAATGGTAAATATTGGACCAGGGTCCATAATTCACTAGAGGTGCTCTCCTTAGATAAACAACATGGCATGAAGGGTAAACAAATTACAGCAGGGCAATCGACAGGAACTGAGCAAGGCATAACAATGCAATACTATAAAAAAGATCCTATGAGATTCGATTGGGCAATACAACAAGATACATAGACCGCCATCCAACTGCATCTATGACTAGAAGTCTACCTTTGGGTTATCATCCGATCCCCCTCCAGTATTAAGTTGCAAGCAACAGACAACTGCTTTAAGCAAAGTGTGTAAGGTAAACAATCCACTTGTTCCATGAACAAGAGACCGTTGTTTTCTCCCTAGTGGCAACAACACATCTACAACCGAAGAGATTCCTGTCACTTACCTTGGAAACTAGAGGCATGAACCCACTATCGAGCATAAATACCCACTCTTGGAGTCACTAGCAACTACTTGGCCAAGATAGCTACTAACAACGGAGAGCATGCAAGATCACAAACAACACATACATGATAGAATCAACAAGACAAAACCATTAATCAATTTCACATAGTAATCTCAATATCCATCGGATCCCCACAAACACAACATGCATGATTACAAATAGATTAGATCTTGATCATGAACGAAGCTCAAAAGATCTATACATAAAAGCAGAAGGAGGAGATACAACCATCTAGCTACTACATGGACCCGTAGTCCAAGGTGGAACTACTCACGCTTCGTAGCGGAGAACAAGGCCTCTGGGATGATATCCCCTCCGGCAGGGTGCCGGGAAGAGCTTCAGATCCCCCCAATCTAGGGACGATGGTGGCGGCGGCTACAGACGGTTTTGTGGAGTTCTGATCGGGTGCCTAGGGTTTCTACATCGGGGGATTCTTATAGGCGAAGGGGCGATCCTGGGGGGGGGGGGGCACTAGGGCGGCTGCACCCCCCAGGCGCGGGGTGGGCCCACCCGTGCGGCCAGGGGGTGTGCTCCCCTGGTGAGCCATCTCCGTCTTGTCTTCTGTCTTCGTGTTACCCACGGTAAAATATTGACTTTGGCTTTTGTCCCGTCCAATTCCGAGAATATTTATTTTCTGCCTTTCTGGAACCAAAAATAGAAGAAAACAGGAAACTAGCACTGTGGCAACTTGTTAATAGGTTAGTTCCAGAAAACATATAAAAACACCTCAAAAGTGTAGACAAAGCAAAGCAAAGTAGATACTAAACAAGCATGGAACATAAAAATTATAGATACGTTTCCGACGTATCAGTCGCCGCCTTGCGCCGCCGCCGGCTCGCTGTCGCCGTCCTAGCCACCGCGGCCACACCTCCTCCTCTCCGGCCTCTAAACCATAGATCACTGGAAACCCTAATTGTAACATCCCAAAAATACTAAGCTTGGATCATCAAATTCTAATCATCAAAATTAGGGTTAACAAAAACTTTTCTAAATGAAATCATGGATGCATGCATATGTGTATGCATGGATTTTGAAATCCTTTAAAACCACCTTGTTTGTTTGTTCCATTGCTTGTAAATTGTTTCTTAGGTGAAATAAACATCATTTAAAACATTTCCCACACCTTTCCTAAAGACAAGTAAATCAAAACACATATATGAAATGAATGGTCATTTTGGCCAATTTAACTCCCGTGCCTACTTTGGTTGTCTCAAACTTTTAGAACCTAACAGAAACTTTTCTAGATCTTTGCACCCCTTGAATGTACTCATAACAAGGTATCAAGGCCCACCTTGTGATCATCCAGAAACTTTCAAATGCATAGTTTAAATGACAATTCAAAATTGAATCTTTATCATATGGGAAGATCCCACTTTTTCAAAAACTACTCAAACAAGCTCAACTTTCAAAACCCAAGCATCTGCAGACTCACCCGCACCAATATAGAAAACCCACCAAAAATCATTTCAAAATTCAAAACTTGATTTCATGCGGCCATTTCATCAAACAGGTGGCAGACACAAATCAAACAAACATCAAACACTATTGTGAGCAGTGATTCTTGCCTAACTTGTTCCCTAGTTAGCTCACACACAGTTCAGTAGATCATCTAGGAAGTTTAACTAAGGACTAGCACCCCTGTGAGCTTGCCATTGCCATCAATGGTGAACAGCCGAGCACCCCCTTGTGGACAGCAGGCTAGAGGAAGAACTAGCCGTGCCAACCTTGTCTGGGAGGCAGCCCACCGTCCATCGCCACTCACTGTCCCAGCCGCGAGCGTTGCCAAGCCCTGGACCACGCGCACAAGCCGCGCCCAGACCATGCCGAGCGTGCGCCAGAGCGCCACCCTCGACCATCACCCACAGACCGCGCGCCGCCCTCGCCGCGTGCATACACAATCCCCACCGACCCAGGAGACCACCAGACATCCCCGTTTGCCGCCCCGTGCCACACAGCCACCGCCCGCCGTCGAAGACGCCGCCTCTGCCGCGCAGAGCACCGCTCGCTCCAGACCAAACCACACCGCCCCATGCCTCGAGACCATGTCGTTGAGCATCGCCAGGAGACACCGCACCATCCCCTACCCTGTCCCATTCCTTTAGCCGCCTGTAACCTCGCCCCCGACGAGCTCACCGTGCGCCCCGACGGTCCCCTCGCTCGACTATAAATAGAGGCCACCCCCGCATGATTTCTTCACACCATCTCACTCCCCTCTCCTCACTTATCGTGCCACACCATTCTTAGAGCAAGGCGAGCACCACCTCGCCGGAATTTCATCGGAGCCCGCCGCCTCTGGAGGAGAAGGGAGCCATCGATTTCGTCCACCCTAGGAGCTGCCGCGACCACCCCTGAGTTCGCCGTCGTCGACTTTGTCGTTCGCCTGCCTCGCCGACCCTCACCAGCACCCCGGTGAGCCCCCAGCGACCCTCACTGGCCGTGCTAGGTTTCGTTCTCGCCGGAGTTGTCTTGCGTCGACGATGACTCCCAGCCGTTAGATTAGAACTAGATCGAACGATCCACGTCGCCCCATACCGCTTCGCCCAGCCCCGTGTCACTGACGAGTGGGGACACCCACTTAAGCAGCCCGCGGGAGCACTGCGCTTAGCAGGCCAGCCTAGTAACTTTTTCCGCGTAGCCCAGTTATTCAAATTAAATCTTTTTCTATTTCAATTCAAACACACTTCTATACCCAACTTCAAAAATCAACCCAGATAGATTCAGTGCACCAAATTGAATGAAACCAATTTTGTTGGAAAGGTATGTGAATGCTGAATCCAAGCCCGTTGGATTCAAGTCATTTGGATCTATAGATCACCCATGGTAAAAATAACAAGGCAGAAGCTTTTCTGCATTCAAACATTTTTCAAATTTAAACCATAATAGCTTTTGAGTTGATTCCAACTCTCAAAAATCACATTTAACCATACCTTTCAGAATATTTAAAAATATATAGGTTTACTTGTAGAAATAATGTTCAAGTAATAAAAGAATGCTACATAAGCATTTCTAGCCACTTTAATTAATTAAAATAAAAGGTAAAACCTTATTAAATTGTGACACCACTTTAAATCACATTCCCATGGACAACAATATGTGGTGATGACATGTGTCAACATGATTCCATGTTGGGTTTGGAGAATATAAAATCTTATGTAGTTTTTCAATGAGTAGAAATTACTTTTTTAAAAATAAAAAGATTTAAACCAAGCCTTAACCTTGTAATGTTAGGGATGATGCTAGATCATCCATAGGACCCTTGTGTGTGATGATTGCAAGTAGTTAAGTATTGTTTGGTGATTGTGTACCTCGTATTTATTCATAGACTCTAGTACCGACCAAGGATACGAGGAGGAAGGAGTATACTACGAAGAAGAAGCCGAGGAGAACTTTAACCACTGCTCTGCACAAGGCAAGCTAAAACTTGCAAGACATTCTACTTTAGCAAGCTTATACTGATATTGATGCAAGCTGATACTATACCTATGCAAGCCTTACCAATCAAGTTGACCTATGCAAGCTAGAAATTGCAAGACACTCTACTGATGCAACAAACCCATACTTGTTCTATGACTACTATATGCCTTAAGCATATGTGATAATACCCACTTGATAAACCAATCCTAGTTTTATGTGCAAGCTCCTTACGATATTTCTTTATCAAAGCTTACTTAGAGTTTACTTAAGTGACTGGTAGATTTGGAAAGATGCTGAAGGTTGCATAAAGAGCATAAAATTTAGCCTAAGTTAGAAACCTTGACATCAGCCTGAGACCTGAGGTTGTCCTTAGTTGAAACTCCACTAGTTACCACCCCTCATTAATACTACCCCCACCTGTAGATGCTAGTGCTAAGCATAAAACTTGATCAACTTTTAGATGGGATTACTTGGTGGAAAAATGGTTATGAAAACCTTGGAATGATGGATCATTCTATTGAAATGTTTTGGACATGTGTTTCCAAACACTTGAGAATTTTGGTGATAAAAATGTTGAGGCATGAGCCTTAGCCCTTTATAAAACTGATGGTTGTCTCGATGCGATACCATTCCAATTTTATCGTACAACCACAATACCCGAATATTGGGCAGGGCTTGACTGGAAACTTATGTACCTTAGTATTAGTTCCCTCACGGACAAGGTCTGAGCTGAGGCTACCTTGTGAAGATTGTCCACCTGTGCAGTACCCAAGATGACAGTTGGTCATGGTTGGGAGGCCAAACTCACAGGAGAGGTGCTTATACTAGGGCGTGTAATCGAAAGGTTAGGATTGATTATCCGCATACTGAGTATGGTGAATTCATGATTTGTTCCTGATGGATATATCGAATGTTGTGGTGAAAGTGTACAATCTCTGCAAAGTGTCAAACTATTCGAATAGCCGCGTCCGCGGTTATGGACAGTTGGAGTGGCCATACTGTTTCCTCCGTCAGACTTTTCAAAATGACCTGTGAGATGAAATGAGACTTTGACTTGACCACAACAGAGTTGTGATATGAAATACAAGTTCCCGCTTAGGAATTATAAAATTGTGACTAGCTTTGGAACTTAGTAGAGATAAATCTGGCTTTTGCAAAACAACCCTAGAACCTAGTGTCCTATTATCCAAAACCCCCTTTACCTATTATTATTAGTTTGCGAGTACTTAAAGGGTACTCATGGCTTTGTCCCTGGCTATTCCCATGGCCAGACTATGAAGAGGAGTACCTGGAAGATGGACCCCAGGAAGGTTATGACAACTAGGATCATCTCCCATCGTCAGCATTGCATGTGACCCCGAAGATGGAGCTAGCCTACGCTACCGTTATTATTACGTATTCCGCTGCTTGATGTTGTATTAAGAACTGGATCATGAGATCCCTATTTGTGTAAGAACTTATGTATCGTTTATAATGGATGATGTACTATGGTATCCAATTCTGTTATGTCTCGCAAAAATGGTAATCCTGGGATTGCGATGTATGGCATAACAGGCATCTAGGATTGAAAAATCCGGGTGTTGACACTAATTCTCCACCATAACCCGCTTCCGCTTAGGCGAAGCCCTGCGGGATCTTCCCTCTACTTCCGACACCACGCCGGCGTGCTGCCAGAATCGCGAGGAGAGAACTAAAACCTCCGTTGCCTGCTGGAACAAGGGAGAGGAAGGTCTTCATAGAGTACCAAACGTGTGACCGACTGCGGAAGCACTGCCAGAACGCAGCGCCGGAAGGATCGTCTACGCGATCTTGAGATCAGCAAGTGAACAACTACATCACCCACGAAAATCTGCTCTCGTTAACCGCTTTGGAATCTTCGAGGGTGAGTACTCTATCGACTCGTTGCTACAATCTAGTAGATAGATCTTGGCTTGTGTGTATTCATGCGGTAGAATTTTTTTGTTTTCCATGCTACGAACCCATACAGTGGTATCAGAGTTGTGTCTATATGTAGATCTATTGCACGAGTAGAACACAATGGTCATTGTGGGCATTGATGTTTTTGTTGTCGATTGCTTTTTGTGTACTTTGCATCTTGCGTGATGGTGGGATGAAGCTGCCCGGGCTAACCTTACATGACATTGTTCATGAGACTTGCTCCATGCTTGACATGCAACTTGCATTTTATAAGTGGCTTTGCGGGTGCCTGTTTCTCCCAACATAGTGCGGATTCAATTTACAATGAGTGATACTAGTATCAACATTGTGGTTATTATTCATAAGTTAGAACGACACTTATTGAAAGCCCCAAACCACGTAAAACATGTAAAGAAAATTAGAGGCATCTAACTTTGTTTCGCACGGGTGTGCTGTGATGTGATATGGCCATGATTGTGATTATATGTGATTATGCAATGTTTCTTATTGTAAGTCGGCAATCGCCAGGAGCCTTATGGTTGTATTCTAATTTCGTTAAGACCTGCATGTCTATTATTCAAAGTAGTTGTAATAGTTGATGCTAGTGGACGACAACCATGGAGCGGCGCCATTGACCTTGACGCCACACCGGTGATGATGGAGATCATGTTCGTGCTTGAATATGGAGATCGGAAGCACAAGAAGAAAGGCCATATCATATCACATATTATGAATTGCATGTGATGATAATCCTTTTATGCATCTTGTATTGCTTAGATCGCGACGGTAGCATTATAAGATGACCCCTCTCACAAAATTATTAAGTAAAGTGTTCACCCTTAGTTAGCACCGTTACCAAGACTCGTTGTTTCGAAGCACCACGTGATGATCGGGTGTGATAGAATCAACGTGTGCATATAACGGGAGCAAGCCAGATTTTCTCATGCAGAAACTAAGGTTAACCTTGATGAGCCTAGCATGTACAGACATGGTCTCGGAACACGGATCACCGAAAGGTAAAACATGAGTCATATAGTAGATATGATGAACATGATGATTGTTCGCCTTTGAAATTACATCATATCTCGTGATGATCGGATTTGATGTAGTGGATTTCGTTCATGTGATCACTAAAACAATGTGAGGGATAATGTTTTGAGTGGGAGTTCACCCAGCTTAATTTAACTATTAATTAGAACTCATTTTGTCATAAACTTAGTCTAAACTATTGAAAATATGTTGTAGATCAATGGCGACCCCTACCATCAATTTTAATGCGTTCCTAGAAAAAGAAAAGTTGAAAAACAATGGAAGCAACTTCGCGGATTGGTTCCGCAACTTGAGGATTGTCCTCAATGCTGGTAATTTGACCTATGTGCTGGATGCACCACTGGGTGACCCGACTGCAACTGACGCTACCGATGAGGTAAAGAATGTTTTCCTCACTCGGAAGAATCAATACTCCACAGTTCAGTGTGCTATATTGTATGGTTTGGAATTGGAGCTTCAGAAAAGGTTTGAGAACTTTGACCCACATGATATTGTCCGTGAACTCAAAATGATATTTGAGGCTCATGCGGCAGTTGAGAGTTATGAAGCTTCTGAAAAGTTCTTTAACTGCAAGATGGAAGAGGGCAGCTCCATCAGTGAGCATGTGCTTAAGATGTCTGGGCACGCTATTAAGCTCCAAATCTTGGGTATAGTGATTCCTAATGCTTTGGGGATTCATCGCGTCCTCCAATCACTACCACTAAGTTACAAGAACTTTGTGATGAACTACAATATGCAAAACATGGACAAGTTGTTGCTTGAAATCTTATCCATGTTCAAATCTGCGGAAGTGGAGATTAAGAAAGAGCACCGAGTATTGGTGGTCAATAAGACCACCAAATTCAAAAGGCAAGGCAAGTCCAAGAAAAAGGGAAACTTCAAGAAGAGCTGTAAGAAAGCTACCGCGCCGACGAAGAAGACCAAGGTTGGGCCTAAGATGGATACTGAGTGCTTTTACTACAAGGGAGAAGGTCATTGGAAGCGGAATTGCCCCAAGTACTTGGAAGATCTGAAGAATGGCAACATCAAGAAGAAAGGTATATTCGATATACATGTTATTGATGTGTATCTTTATAGTAATCGTAGTAGTGCCTAGGTATTTGATACTGGTTCAGTTGCTCACATTTGTAACTCGAATCAGGTGCTGCAGCATAAACAAAGACTAACGAAAGACGAGGTGACGATGCGCGTTGGAAACGGATCAAAGGTTGATGTGGTCGCGGTCGGCACGCTCCCTCTTCATCTACCATCGGGATTAGTTTTGTACTTAAATAATTGTTCTTTGGTGCATGCATTGAGCATGAGCATTATATCCGGATCATGTTTATTGCAAGACGGTTACTTGTTTAAGTCCGAGAATAATGGTTCTTTCATTTATATGAGTAATATCTTTTATGGTCATGCGCCTTTAATAGATGGTCTATTCTTATTGAATCACTTGGTCACATTGGAGTGAAACGTATGAAGAAACTCCATTCTGATGGACTTCTCGAATCACTTGAAAGATGCGAAGCATGTCTGATGGGTATTCTGGTATGATGGAGCGAGCTATGGACTTATTGGAAATCATACATACCGATGTGTGTGGCCCAATGAGTGTAGCATCGTGCGGTGGTTATCGTTATGTTCTTACTTTCACTGATGAATTGTTTAGATATGGGTATATCTATTTCATGAAACATAAGTCCGAAACTTTCGAGAAGTTTAAGGAATTTCAAAGTGAAGTAGAGAATCAACGTAACAAGAAGATTAAGTTTCTACGATCTGATCGTGGAGGTGAATATCTGAGTTACGAGTTCGAGCATTTAAATAAATGTGGAATACTTTCACAATTGACACAGACGGGAACACCACAATGTAATGGTGTGGAATACTTTGGTGGCGTGATGTATTCAGTCTAGTCGATACCTATCGCAGCATCACCTCGTCCAAAATATCTGACGACCGGTCTACTCTTTTCTGGAAAGATTTTTGGCATCCTAATCATCTTTTGTGCGATAGGTTCCCTCGGATTTTCTCCTTTGCTCTTAATGAAGATATATCAGTGGCTAGTTTCTCTAGCACCGCTGGATCAGAGCGGTTATTTGCATTGCCTCTTTCAGTCCAGGCATTTGATGAGCTCACGGAGGTCCAAGATATTATCCATAATGTGACTCTGATTCCCACCTCTCCTGATGTTAGACTTTTTTCTTGGGGTAATGCTCAGTATACTTCTGCAAAGTTATATAAATTTATTTTCGGTGCCTTCCCGGAAGACAAAGCTATGAAATGCACCTGGAAGTCCAAATGCCTCCCTAAATTGAGAGTTTTTGCTTGGTTATTAATGATGGACCGTTTAAACACTAAGGATCTTATGCAAAGGAAAAACTGGCAAATCGAAGGTGGACCTTCTTGTGTGCTTTGTGATTTACAAGAAACTGAGACAAGAGATCACTTGTTTTTCAGCTGCCCCTATGCTGAATCTTGTTGGGAGAAACTCCATATTCATTGGGATGTCTCTCTCCCCATCTCTGACAGAGTGCTACGGGCACGTGATCAGTTCAGAGGACCCTGCTTCATGGAAGTTTTAATTAATGCATCTTGGAACCTTTGGAAAGACAGGAACAACTTGATTTTCAATGCTACAACTCCTTCTATAGCTCGATGGGGTGTCAGGTTTAAAAATGACCTACACCTGCATACTTACAGAGTTAAATCCAGCCTAGTGCAACCTCTTTTGGACTATGTTTTGTCATGCTTCGACTAGCACACTTTTTGCTTAATCTTTTCTTCCCCTTTTATCCCCCTTGATGTAACTCTCCTTGTACTCTCTTTCTGTATATATTATTTAATGAAAAAAAATACCGTAGGGGCTTCCCCTATGATTTCACAGTAAAAAAAATGTAATGGTGTGTCTGAACGTCGTAATCGAACTCTCGTATATATGGTTTGTTCTATGATGTCACTTACAGGTTTACCTTTGTAGTTTTAGGGTTATGCATTAGAAACAGCCGCATTCACTTTAAATAGGGCACCATCTAAATCCGTTGAAACGACACCGTATGAATTATGGTTTGGGAAAAAACCTAAATTGTCGTTCCTTAAAGTTTGGGGTTGCGAAGCTTATGTAAAGAAGTTACAGCCCGACAAGCTTGAACCCAAAGCGGAAAATTGTGTCTTCATAGGATACCCCAAGGAAACTATTGGGTATACCTTCTATCATAGATCCTAAGGCAAAATCTTCGTTGCCAAGAATGGATCCTTTCTAGAGAAGGAGTTTCTCTCGAAAGAAGTCGCTGGAAGGAAAGTAGAGCTCGACGAGGTTATGGAACCTTCTCTCGGATTTGAGAGTAGCACAACACCGGAAGTAGTTCATGTGGCGCCTACACCAATGAGAGAGGATGATGTTGATCATGAAACTTAGGTTGAAGTTACTACAGAACCTCGCAAGTCAACGAGAACTCATACCACTCCCGATTGGTATGATACCATTATGAGTGTCATGTTGGTGGACAACACCAATGACCCTGCGACATATGAGGAAGCGATGATGAGCTTAGATTCCAATAAATGGCAAGAAGCCATGAAATCCGAGATTGGATCCATGTACGAAAACCAAGTATGGACTTTGGTGGACTTACCAGATGACCGGAAGGCTGTTGAGAACAAATGGATTTTCAAGAAGAAAACATATGTTGATGGTAATGTAACCGTCTATAAACCTCGACTTGTCGCGAAAGGGTTCCGACAAATTCAAGGAGTTAACTACGATGAGACTTTCTCACCGGTAGCGAAGCTAAAGTCGGTGAGGATTTTATTAGCAATCGCTGCATATTATGATTATGAGATATGACAGATGGATGTCAAAACGGCGTTCCTCAATGGAGACATTGATGAAGAGTTGTATATGGTACAACCCAAAGGTTTTGTCGATCCTAAAGATGTTAACAAGGTATGCAAACTTCAACGGTCCATTTATGGATTGAAGCAAGCATCCCGAAGTTAGAATCAATGTTTTGATAAGGTAATCAAAAGTTTTGGTTTTATACAAACTTATGGAGAAGCTTGTATTTACAAGAAAGTGAGTGGGAGATCTGTAGCATTCCTAGTACTATATGTGGACAACATATTGTTGATTGGGAATGATGTAGACCTTCTTAATAGTGTCAAGGATTATTTGAATAATAGTTTTTCAATGAAGGATCTTGGCGAAGCAGCTTACATATTAGGCATAAATATTTATAGAGATAGATCAAGATGCCTAATATCATTGTCACAGAGTACATATTTGGACAAAGTTCTAACGAGGTTTGGAATGGAAGGTAGCAAGAAAGGGTTCTTGCCCATGTTTCTCAATACGACCTTGAAGAAAAATCAAAGTCCTACTACGGCAGAAGATAGAGAAAGGATGAGTAAGACTCCCTATGCCTCAGCCATAAGATCTATCATGTATGCCATTCTATGTACTAGTCCCGACATTTCATATGCTGTTAGTTTGACTAGCAGATATCAAAGTGGTTGATACGTTGGAAACATATCTATAATTTTTGATGTTCCATGCTTGTTTAGTATCTACTTTGCTTTTCTTTGTCAACACTTTGAGGTGCTTTTTATATGTTTTCTGGTACTAACCTATTAACAAGTTGCCACAGTGCCAGTTGCCTATTTTCTGCTGTTTTTGGTTCCTGAAAAGCTATTAAGGACATATTCTCGGAATTGGACGAGACAAAAGCCAAAGTCAATATTTCATCCAGGAGAACACGGAGTCCAGAGGAGATACAGAGGGGAGCCATAGGGCGGCTGCACCCCCTAGGCGCGGGCCCGCCCTAGGTCGCGCCTAGGCAGGGTGTGGCCCCCCTGGCCGCCCTCCTGCCTCTCCTCTTCACCTATAATAAGCACTGATGCCTAAACCCTAAGGCCCCGATCAATATTCCACAAAACCGTCTGTAGCCCCCACCACCATCGTCCCTAGATCGGGGGGATCTAAAGATCTTCCCGGCAACCTGCCGGAGGGGATATCATCCCGGAGGCCTTCTTCTACATCATGCCAGCCACCGGTATAAAGCGTGAGTAGTTCCACCTTGGACTACGGGTCCATGTAGTAGCTAGATGGTTGTATCTCCTCCTTTGTGATTTCATGTCTAGATCTTGTGAGCTTCGTTCATGATCAAGATCTCATCTATTTGTAATCATGCATGTTGTGTTTGCGGGGATCCGATGGATATTGAGATTACTATGTCAGATTGATTAATGGATTTGTCTTATTGATTAATTGATTTGTCTTATTGATTATATCATGTTTGTGTTGTTTGTGATCTTGCATCCTCTCCGTTGATAGTAGCTATCTTGGCCGAGTAGTTGCTAGTGACTCCAAGAGGGGGTATTTATGCTCGATAGTGGGTTCATGCCTATATTTAATCAAGGGAAGTGACAGAAATATCTAAGCTTGTAGATGTGCTGTTGCCACTAGGGGGAAAACAACGGTCTCTTGTTCATGGAACAAGTGGATTGTTTACCTTACACACTTTGCTTAAAGTAGTTGTCTATTGCTTGCAACTTAATACTGGAGGGGGTTCAGATGATAACCCAAAGGTGGACTTCTAGTCATAGATGCAGTTGGATGGCGGTCTATGTATCTTGTTGTATTGCCCAATCAAATCTCGTAGGATCTTTATGTCTAGTATTGCATTGTTATGCCTTGCTTAGTCCTGTCAATTGCCCTGTTGTAATTTGTTTACCCAGCATGCCATGTTTGTTTATCTAAGGATAACACCTCTACTGAACTATGGAACCCGGTCCAATCTTTACCATTGATACATCTTCCACTGTTACTGTTTAAACCATCATCACCTTCCGTACCATACATTTAATCCTTTGTTACAGCAACCGGTGAGATTGACAACCTCACTGTTAGTTGGGGCAAAGTCTTGAGTTTGTGTTGTGTAGGTTTCCACGTTGCTTGCAACACTTTTGAATCATTTCCTTCCTCCTACTGGTTCGATAACCTCGGTTTCTTACTGAGGGAAGACTTGCTGCTGTGTTGCATCATACCTTGCTCTTGGGGTTTCCCGACGAAGCTCTCCATGTTGATGCATCGCCATCAAGATTTTATAGCGCTGTTGCCTGGGAGGCTAAGTACGTCTTCACAAGGGGGGTCCTCCACAAACTTTCTCTTTACTTTGTTTGTGGTTTGCTTAGTTTCTTCTGCTTGGTTTTTTTGCCTCTTTTTATCAAAAACTCCCAAAAAATTAGTTTATTTTGGTTTGCTTTCTCTTATCAAAAACACAAAAAAATTAGTTCCTACTCTAGTTGCCACCTTGCTCTAGCTCACCATGTTGTTCCCCAAGTTCACCCTAAAGACCTTTCAATAGGTAGTGGCTCCATAATTGGGAAAGATAATATTGAAGAATTTTTTAATCATGTTAGCAAACATGAGGAAGTTGAGGATAGATCTATAGCAGAACTTGCTCCTAATTATAAAATTGTTGCAGCTTCTTTAGTTCATATGTTGGAGGCCAGGTTTGTTAGCCTTAACCCCATGATGCAAATTTTGTTCCTAAAACTAAAAGAAGAAAAGAATGCTGAAAAGAGAGAATTTATCCTTGAAACTTTACTAAAAGAGTCCCATGATGTTTCTAAGGAAGCCCAAAAAGTCTTTGAGTGTTTTAATATGCTAGTATCATATGTAGATGTTGTGGGTACTTTAGATAAAACCAAACCCAGAGAGGAAATTAAGATACCCATACCCTTTAAGCTTGTTGGGATGCATGAAGCCTTTGAAAAGAACTTTGATAAGATTGTTCCTAAAAATCCTTTTGATGAAACTAGTGAACCAAAGAGAGATGAGAAGGGATCCTCCAAAACTTATTTGGATGAGATACCCTTCATAGTTGAAGATTTTGCAAGTATTGATGTTAATGCTTCTTCATTTGAAAATACTTGATTTCTTGCTTCTTGTGCCTAACTTACAGGCGTTAAAGAAAAGTACTTGTTGGGAGATAACCCAAGAGTTTTCTTGAGTCTTGGAAGTTATTACTTCATTAATGACCTCTCCTTATCCTTTTTGTTTGCTTTTTGTGCCAAGAATAACCTCTAATGAGAGGGAAGTAATATTTGGGGAGTTGCTGTCCCGAAACAGATTTCTTTCCTCCGCCATAAAAATTCGTGAGGAGTCTCTGTAAGTCGGATTGAGATGAAAATTTACGAATAAATCCCTCATTATGTTCGCTAACTTTAGTTAGTTCAATACTTTTTTATTTGAGCAACAGAAGGTCTTAGAAAAATCGGTTTCTTACTGATGGTCTGTTTTGACAGATTTCTGCCATTATTTGCATTTGCTTCTTATTAATTCCTTTTTGGGTTATTTTTAGGAAATTGTGATCTTTGAAGGAGTTTCTACAGTAGATTGTGTTTTTAGTGAAAGTTTTTATGTTTCAAAGCTAAGCCCAAGGGTCTATTATCTTTTGAATACACTAATGTTGCTAATGAAGATTGTGTGAAGGAAAAATTTCAAGTGTAGAGAGAGAATGATGTAATGAGATGAAGAATGGACAAAAGCTCAAGCTTGGGGATGCCACCCCGGTGTCACCCCAAGAAATATCCAAGAGGTACAAGCATCAAAGTTGTGGGATGCCTAAGGCATCCCCTTCTTCATCAATAAAAAGCTCAGGTCTGTCTAGACACTTCGTTTTTATTGTTCATGCACAGTTGTGTTGTTCTTGGAGCGTATTAGTTTGCTTTGCTTAGTCGTTTAGTTTTCTTTAATAAAGTAGTTTGGACCCCTGTTCTCGCTGTGTTGTTTCAAATAAGTTGCTTGGTGTTGGAAAGGAGTAGGAAGTTCTTGCTTGTAAGTGCAAGAGGAGCTTGCATTGACTGTGACTTAGACTTTAGCATGACATGCTAGGTGTTGTTTTGACCTTATTCTTAGTGATTATTTCTGTAGCATGACTTATTCCAAACAATTGGGATTGCTTAGCGTGCCTTGAAAGAATCATGCGTTGTTTTAGCATACAAAAGCATAGTATTATGGTATTCTCTTTGATGCATTGTTTGGGTTGATTTGGCACATGCTTACACCATGTTATGACTATGAACAAGTCACCATAGCCTCTATGATCATTTAGTCCTTGAATTGTAGTACCACTCTATGCTTTGATTAGTAATGTTTTGTCGCTCTGCATGATTATGGCCATTATTGCTCTCTTAGTTGGTTGCTCCCAGTCTTTTGCTAGCCTCCACTTGTATGAGTAAGCTCTACTCATGCATCCAACTCCCAAGAAACCAAGTTATTCCAAAGTGTCCACTATAAATTCCTATGCATGGTGTGTTACACCATTGCAAGTATATTCTTGTTTTCAGCTATCTTCGAATTAAAAAAGTATTTTGTTATGTCAAAACTTAGTGATTAAAGCTCTCACGAACTTGATGGCACACTTTATATTCTTTCCCCTAATAAACTTGAACCATTGTGTCATCTCTGTTATATATTCTTGCACATATACATTGCAATTAGCAGAACCATGTTTTCATGGGGGACGCTTTCAACATTGCACTTGTACTTTGTACACAGTTGATATCATGCTCTTTTGTCTATGGATGTCACCGGTGTGAAATAAAAAGGGAGCTTGCAAGTCCATGGAGTTATTTATTTTGTGTGAGAGAAACGCCTAGGCCGCCTAAGCCATGCCTAATCATGGTGGAAACTTGCAGCGTCACCATAATGAGAAATCTGTCAAGCCTCCTCAATAAAAACCTATGAAAATAGCAAATAAAAAGATCGCGGAGATGCTCATTGTCTGCTTGCCTTGTCATTTTGGTAATGGGATAGCTCCTGTACCATGTGCAAGGGGTACCCCGTTAGCAGTTCTTTATGATACACATGAACTTACTATGACAAGAACTTACAGGTGACTAAAGTTGAGTAGCATGAGGAGCGGCCCTCATATTCATGGGACATGAGATTGCCAACTTATACTTTGTCAAGCATATACTCCATAGTTTGTTCACTTTAACCTTAATCACTTCAAGATGCTTATGATAGGGGCAATGAGGCCTGAAAGCTAACAAGTACCATAATTTTTGGAAGCTCTTTTTGAAACTTGAAATCCCTGCTTCCCTTTATGAAGGGCCTTTCTTCCACTATTATATTGAGTCTCCACCTTCTACCCTTTAGTCACTAGTTAAGAGAGCATAGTTGCCATTCTTAGTTCTATGTGCATTGTTGCAAAACTTATTGATTGATGCATATTGTTGATATTACTTGTTCTTGTGCTATTTTTATCTAGTCATTCTTATGAACTTTGAAGGTGTCCTATGCATCTATTTGCTACTCTATGAGGGACAAGCTGAATGCCACTATTCCATGTTTTCTGTATGTGAAACAAACAAATGTCTTTCAATGCATGTCATTCATGATCTTTGTTTGTATCCTTTCATGTTGCATGCATAGTTACTTTGTCTTATTGTTAGAACTCCATCTTTCATGCACATGTTTAGAGTTCTTTGATCCTAGCTTTCAATGCTTGCAAATGATTTGATCTTGGTTTTGATGGTGCATGTCACCTCAAAAATTATTCTTTTATCACTTACCTACTCGAGGACGAGTAGGAGTTAAGCTTGGGGATGCTTGATACGTTGGAAACGTATCTATAATTTTTTATGTTCCATGCTTGTTTAGTATCTACTTTGCTTTTCTTTGTCCACACTTTGAGGTGCTTTTTATATGTTTTCTGGTACTAACCTATTAACAAGTTGCCACAGTGATAGTTGACTGTTTTCTACTATTTTTGGTTCTAGAAAATCTAGTAAGGAAATATTCTCGGAATTGGACGGGACAAAAGCCGAAGTCAATATTTCATCGAGGAGAACACGAAGTCCAGGGGAGAGACAGGGCGGCTGCACCCCCCAGGCACGGGCCCACCGCAGGTCATGCCTGGGTAGGGTGTGGGCCCCCTGGTCGCCCTCCTGCCTCGCATCTTCGCCTATAAGAAGCCCCCGAGGCCTAAACCCTAAGGCCCCGATCAATATTTCACGAAACCGTCTGTAGCCGCTGCCACAATCGTCGCTAGATCGGGGGGATATGAAGCTCTTCCCGGCACCCTGCCGGAGGGGAGATCATCCCGGAGGCCTTATTCTTCATCATGCCAGCCTCCGGTATGAAGCGTGAGTAGTTCCACCTTGGACTACGGGTCCATGTAGTAGCTAGATGGTTGTATCTCCTCATTTGTTCTTTCATGTCTAGATCTTGTGAGCTCCGTTCATGATCAAGATCTCATCTATTTGTAATCATGCATGTCGTGTTTGTGGGGATCCGATGGATATTGAGATTACTATGTCAGATTGATTAATGATTTTGTCTTATTGATTCTATCATGTCTGTCTTGTTTGTGTTCTTGCATGCTCTCCGTTGGTAGTAGCTATCTTGGCCGAGTAGTTGCTAGTGACTCCAAGAGGGGGTATTTATGCTCGATAGTGGGTTCATGCCTCTATTTAATCAAGGGAAGTGACAAAAATCTCTAAGTTTGTAGGTGTGTTGTTGCCACTAGGGGGAAAACAACGGTCTCTTGTTCATGGAACAAGTAGATTGTTTATCTTACACACTTTGCTTAAAGCAGTTGTCTGTTGCTTGCAACTTAATACTGGAGGGGGTTCGGATGATAACCCAAAGGTAGACTTCTAGTCATAGATGCAGTTGGATGGCGGTCTATGTATCTTCTTGTATTGCTCAATCGAAATCTCTTAGGATCTTTATGTCTAGTATTGCATTGTTATGCCTTGCTCAGTCTTGTCAGTTGCACTGCTGTAATTTATTTACCCAGCATGCCATGTTTGTTTATCTAAGGAGAACACCTCTAGTGAACTATGGACCCCTGTCCAATCTTTACCATTGATACATATTCCACTGTTACTATTTACTTGCTACAAACCATCATCATCTTCCACACCATACAGTTAATCCTTTGTTACAACAACCAGTGAGATTGACAACCTCACTGTTAGTTGGGGCAAAGTCTTGAGTTTGTGTTTTGTAGGTTTCCACATTGCTTGCAACACCTTTGAGACGTTTCCTTCCTCCTACTGGTTCGATAACCTCGGTTTCTTAATGAGGGAAGACCTACTACTGTGTTGTATCATACCTTGCTCTTGGGGTTTCCCGACGCAGCGCTCCACGTTGACGTAGCGCCATCAAGATTTTCTGGCGCCATTGCCGGGGAGGCTAAGGAAGTCTTCACAAGGGGAGTCCTCCACAACCTTTCTCTTTACTTCGTTTTTGGTTTGCTTGGTTTTGTTTGCCTCTTTTTATCAAAAACTCCAAAAAAAAACTAGTTTAGTTTGGTTTGCTTTCTCTTATAAAAAACACACAAAAATTAGATCCTACTCTAGTTGCCACCTTGCTCTAGCTCACCGTGTTGTTCCCCAAGTTCACCCTGAAGGACCTTTCAATAGGTAGTGGGTCCATATATAATTGGGAACGATAATATTGAAGAATTCTTTAATCATGTTAGCAAACATGAGGATGTTGAGGATATATCTATATTACGATAATATTGAAGAATTCTTTAATCATGTTAGCAAACATGAGGATGTTGAGGATATATCTATAGTAGAACTTGCTCCTAATTATGAAATTGCTGTAGCTTCTTTAGTTCATATGTTGGAGGCCAGGTTTGTTAGCCTTAACCCCATGATGCAAATTTTCTTCCCAAAACTAAAAGAAGAAAAGAATGCTGAAAAGAGAGAATTTATCCTTAAAACTTTACTAAAAGAGTTCCATGATGTTGCTAAGGAAGACAAAAAGGTCTTTGAGCATTTTAATATGCTAGGCTCATGTGTAGATGTTGTGGGTACTTCAGATAAAACCAAACCTAGAGAGGAAATTAAGATACCCATACCCTTTAAGCTTGTTGGGATGCATGAAGCCTTTTAAAAGAATTTTGATTAGATTGTTCCTGAAAACCTTTTGATAAAACTAGTGAACCAAAGAGAGATGAGAAGGGATCATACAAAGCTCATTTGGATGAGATACCCTTCATAGTTGAAGATTTTGTAAGTATTGATGTTAATGCTTCTTCATTTGAAAATACTTGATTTCTTGCTTCTTGTGCCTAACTTAAAGACGTTAAAGAAAAATACTTGTTGGGAGATAATCCAAGAGTTTTCTTGAGTCTTGGAAGTTATTACTTCAGTAATGACATCTTCTTATCCTTTTTGTTTGCTTTTTGTGCCAAGAATAAGCTCTAATGAGAGGGAAGTAAGATTTGGAGAGTTGATGTCCCAAAACAGATTTATTTCATCCGCCATAAAAAATTGTGAGGAGTCTCTGTAAGTTGGGTTGAGCTGAAAATTGACACATAAATCTCCCAGTATGTTAGCTAACTTTCGTTAGTTCAACGCTTTTTGATTTGATCAACAGAAGGTCTTCGAAAATTTTGGTTTATACCTGATGGTCTATTTTGACAGATTTCTGCCATTATTTGCATTTGCTTCTTATTGATTCCTTTTTGGGTTCTTTTTGGGAAATTGAGATCTTTGAAGGAGTTGCTATAATAGCTTGTGTTTTTAGTGAAAGTTTTGCTCTTCCAAAGCTAAGCCTAAGGGTCTATTATCTTTTGAATACACTAATGTTGCTAATGAAGATTGTGTGAAATTTTGTATGAAGGAAAAATTTCAGGTGTAGAGAGAGAATGATGTAATGAGATGAAGAATAGACAAAAGCTCAAGCTTGGGGATGCCACCCCGGTGTCACTCCAAGAAATATCCAAGAGGTACAAGCGTCAAAGCTCGGTGTGCAAAGCAAATCATTGTGGCGAGATCTTCAACTAAATCGGAATACATAGCTGCTTCGGAGGCTTCACAAGAGGCGATATGAATGAAGGAGTTCATTACAGAGCTCGGTGTGGTTCCTAGTGCACTGGACCCAATGTCTATCTACTATGATAACATGGGCGCCATAGCCAACGTGCAAGAACCAAGGTTACACAAGAAGCTGAAGCATATCAAGCTGCATTTTCACGCTATTCGAGAGCATGTCCAAGATGGTGACATAAATATTTGCAAAGTACACACAAATCTGAATGTGGCGGATCTGTTGACTAAACCTCTTCTGAGGGCAAAACATGACCAGCACCAAACCGCCATGGGTATTGGGTATATTACTATGTAATCTAGATTAGTTGACTCTAGTGCAAGTGGGATAATATTGGAGATATTCCCTAGAGGCAATAATAAAAGTAGTTATTATTATATCTTTGTGTTTATGATAAATGTTTACATTCATTCTATAATAGTATTAACCAGAAACATTAATAGTTGGGTGATTTGTAAAATAATTAGAGTACTTAGTAAAGCCTCTTTATAATACTAGCTTGTTGGTTAATAGATGATCATGGTTTCTAGATCATGAACATTGAGATGTTGTTAACAACAAGATCATATCATTAGGAGAATGGTGTCATGGACATACTTGTCGTGGTATTGCCGACGAGTACGCCATGGAGGGGTCCTCACAGTGCGTGTTTAGAGACGTGGTGTAAGGCGGACGGTTGATGGGTACGAGGTAACACAGCTTACCCAGGTTCAGATCCCACAACGGTGGCGGAATCCTACTCCTTCTATAAATCACTATAATGGTAATACACCGAGTTACAGGGATTAGTTCACTCTGCGAGGTGTATATTAAATTGTGCCCTAAAGGCTCCCATAGGCCCGACTTATATAGTCGCCAGGTCCTACGGTTACAGGGAAAGTCCTAGCCGGTCAGCTTACAGAGTCCTACATAGTATACCATCAGTCTAACGTGTCTTACACTCCAAGGCTCTGGGTACGTGGGTGACTCCTCCATAGCCTTCCTTTATTCGGCATGGGCCTCCCTTCTAGATCCATCTAACTGGGCCGCCCAACAGGCCATAAGCCCTACTACCAACTATGGGCCATCCGGGTTATCTGGATAGGAGACATGCTATAAGGATACCCATATAGCATATCCCCAACAGTTGCCCCCGAAGAACTCCGAGATCTTGGGCCGTCTTGCCTCTTCAGGTTGAATGCTCTGTCTAGGTGGATGTCGGCAAATCATCAAGTAATATCTTGTAGTCCTCCCAAGAACCTTGCAGTGTTCTCCATCTTCAACTTGTAAGTCGGAGAAACGCTGAATCTTCCATCATACTCTTCTCGTAGCCGGACTGGATCCGTCCATGCCGGAATATTCTGATGTGATGGTTTACCTGCTAGTGACAGCTAGGACGACGTAGACATAGGTCAGCGGCGCCTCGTAACTCACACATGCAGAGAACACAATCATGTCCGGTTTTTCCCGCGCGAAGGATATGAACCGTTGGCGGCGGAGGTTCGGAACGTGGCAAAATTTCCGCCCACGCGCTCACACACGTCGTCCATGCGCAGACCATTCGATCACCTTGCACGAATCTTGACGCCAGGGGTTATAATTTACAACTGTGGTGGATTTTACTTTTCACCTCATTCTTCCCCTACGCCTTCGTCTTCCTCCTGCGAGCACCTCCTCGAGCCCTCTGCACGCACACAAAAAATCCTAGCCTCCCAATCTCCCCAGTCACCTCCCCTTACATACAATGGCGAGCAGCAACTCCAACCCCTCCATGGAGGCGGCGGCGGATGCTGCGGCGAAGCCGGCGAGTACTGTCCACGTACCCCTAGAGGTCCTGGTGCTGCCTAAATCCGCGGTGGTGGAATCCATCGGCGGCGACCATAACCCAGTGGCTCTAGAGCTGCTGGAGGAAGAGGGCGATTCCCACAAAGGGGATTGGCGAGGCTCAGATATCACCAAAAACGATATCAAGGGTGATTCCCACAAAGGGGATTGGCGAGGCTTAGATATCACCAACAACGATATCATGGAGCTGCGCGTCGAAGGCTACCTCCCTGTGACGGAGGGGCTTGTCTGGCGGGCGGAGCCATCCGGGCGAGGTCACCCCTTCTCCCAAAGCCGGAGAGAAGGTGTACCTCAAATCTCAACTGGTACACGACGTCTCCCTCCCCATCTCCGACTTCTTCCTGGCCATCCTCAAACATTACCGGGTACAACCTCAGAACCTTTCCCCCAATAGTATCCTCGCGCTCAGCAACTACGTGGCGCTTTGCGAGGGTTAACTAGGGATTAGGCCTAGGTTAGACTCAATCGGGAAGCCGGAGCGAGCAAGGACATGCTCAGGAATTGCGGAACGATCAGTTTTAAGATCCGGCCTGGCCGGCGGTTCCCCGACATCGCTGGCCATGAATCTTGCAAGAACTGGCAACGGTGATACTTCTACGGCCCAGATATTCCTCTGTCTGGTCGAGAAGAAACGTATCCGGACTTCATTGATGGAGACGCCGCTGAAGCCCCGACATGGAGATCTCAGGCCACCCTTCCCTCCGACAACGATGCTTCCCGCGCCATAAGGCGGATAGAGTGGTTCGTAGACATGGGTCTGACCGGGTTGGACCTAGCCATGTGCTGGTTCATCAGGAGGATCTTGCCTCTGCAGCATCGCTCGAAGCTGATGCATGAGTACACCAGGGAGAGGAAGGATAGCCTCCGCATCTCCGATGACAATTTCTCAAGTGACTACGTCAAGCTCCGCCTCAAGGACATCATCAAGGTGAAGGACAGGAAGCGTGGCTTCACCATCACCTACGACATGTTCGAGGATGGCAAGTGCCCAGAGGTACCTATTTACTTTTCGTGTATGACATATATTCCAGTTCTTCCGTCTAGCCTTTATCATTCTCATCTAACACTTTGGGATTTCACTTAACAACTTAAAAGTCTAGAGGAGGATAGCATGTCTGTCCAAATCTATGACCCCAAGATGAAGGAAGTCACCTTCGTGTCCGACGATGATGTCCCGCTGGCGCGAAAGCGGAAGAGCTCCACCTCTGATGCTGCCAACATGGGCAAGAAGAAGAAGACGGGGGTGGAGCCTCCAAGAATACTATCGCCGCCCTGGAGGCGGAGAAAAGAAAGATCACCGGGATCCCTTTTACCAAAGCTCCCACTATTGTGTAAGTCTCTTTTCCTCCGACATTGTCCATTGCTTATCTTATTCCTGTACTTATACTTTTGCACGTTTCAGGAAGAAGGCCAGTTTAAGTTTGAAGAATACCTCCAAAACATCGAGGGCTTCTAAAAACATTAAAGATATGCTGCATCGTGATGTGTCCCACCAAGCATCTCCCGCCATCACCCTGTCACTCCCAGCGTCCAGCCTACACCTGCTCCGACAAGCTCTTCGGCTAGGCCCTTCCGCCATGGAAGTGGACTCAGCTACCTCCGTGGATCTCGTCGTTGCCGGCGAACAGGAAACGCAAGAAAGCACCACAACCAAAATGGCTGAAGATTCGGCTAAGGATGCCATCGGTAGCGGCAAGGTGGTGGTGGTGGGCGGAACGTCTGTTGAAGGCGGCGCCTCTGCA
The DNA here is from genome assembly GCA_910589765.1 of Avena atlantica. Lineage (NCBI taxonomy): Eukaryota > Viridiplantae > Streptophyta > Magnoliopsida > Poales > Poaceae > Avena > Avena atlantica. The sequence continues at coordinate 331,681,405 of OU342738.1, read as the reverse complement.
CCCAGGATAACCACAGAGCTTCTGAAGATAGTCTACCCGACGCTTACGTCGAGTAGCTCAACTCTGGCTCCTGGTGTAGCGCCAACCTCTCCGACTTGCGGTCTCGAGGAGCTCCTCAGGCAAGCTGATATCCTGCAAGGAAACAATCTTTCCTTCAGCAAGATATTTTCCGAGAGAGCCACCAATCTCAAGATCATTTCACTTGTAAGTTTTATTTGCCATTTGCATTTCATATGAGTATCCCACTATAGCCCTCGAGGATTTAGACGGAAAACCATAGGTCTTTGCATCTGAATGCTCTAAGAGTGACTAAGATAGAAAACTTCTCACTGTAGCCCCCAAGTATGTTGCTTGAATGAATTATTCCGACTAGATACTTTCAGAGTAGCATACGTAGTGTGTGTAAATTTCAATACTGTAGCCCCCAAGCTTCTAGTTGAAAACTGAATTAGTTCCGATGATGCTTAAAGAAAGACTAAGCATACTTGCTGAATTAAAAACTCGTAATGTAGCCCCCAAGCCTCTAGTTGAAAACTGAATTAGTTCCGACTAGATGCTTAAAGAAAGACTAAGCATACTTGCCGAGTTAAAAACTCTTACTGTAGCCCCCAAGCCTCTAGGTGGATATTTATCCGACTAGATGCTCCAAGTAGACTAAGTAGTTGTGATTTTCTTCCCACAGAATGAGAATGCGTGGATAGGCGTTGCCAACGAGAAGTTCCACAAGATGCGCACAGAGCTAGAAGCCGAAAAGGGTAAAACTGCCTTCTTGAAGGAACAAATCACCAAGAGCAAGAGTCTGTTTTTCCTTTCGTTTCCATACTCCAACTTGGTCTTGTGTCGTCACTCTCCGACTACTCACCGTGTACTGTTCTTTTCTCTGACTTGAAGTAACCATCGCCAAGGCCAAGGACATTGTTGAGCAGTCCAAGCACATTCAGTTGCTGGATAGCGAAAACAAGATCAACCGCTTGAAGGAGGAGATTGCGATGCTGAAGGAGCAGAAGAGAGCTGCCGATGAGCAAAATCAGCACAATCTTGAAGCATACAAGATCCTCCGACAAGAACCGGATTCCATGGCGGAGACGCTCCAGCAGGCCGAGGCTAGCATCTTTGGTAAGTGATTCTCCGTCTTGTACTTCTGTAAGCCAGGTACTTTGAATTTTTTGTGTTACTGAACTCATGTGATCCTTTGTCGGAAATGCAGCTCCTATTGGTTTGACCAAGTCACCTCCTCCGCCAAAGGAATGCATGGTCCTCGCCGGCAACTTTATCAGCACCGCCGTCAAGCAAGCCAAGGAGATCGGCAAGCCCCTCAACATAAATATCAAGGCAGTGGATTCCGTGATGAAGTTCTCGAAGATCTTGCGTCAAGCCCCCGAGCGTATTGTAAGATGTAAGGCTTCATGTACCCAGGCTGGCGCAAGGATGGCGCTGTCAATGGTTAAGGCGCACTATGAAGACGCCGACCTCGACACTGTAACCTCGGGTCTTCCCGACGTAGACGATGAAGGCCAGATGATTGACCACAAGGCTATCTAGGCATCGCTCGCGGGTCTTGACACCAGCGTTGCCAAGTTGGTCGATCCCAACATCTTCGTTCCGCTCGAAGTTATTGACGGCAACCGCCAGAGCTCCTCCGAGTCCCTCAAGATCAGCGACTTCAAGGATGATGGCTCTCCTGCTGCCGACGATGCTGCATCCAAGTCCCCTGCGCCAGAGGAATGAAAAAAATACTTTGTAATACTTGTTTCCTCTGGTTTGGTGTATGCTAAAAAACAACTATGTTAACTTAAGGCGGAAAAACAATAGGTGTAATTTCCTGCTACTCAAGTACTGGTTCCATCATGTAATTATTTTTTAAGCGAGTGCTAGCTTATCCATTACTCTGGTTTTTATGCTTGACCTTTCGTGAGTCGGAAGACTCGTAGTCGGAACCATGCGCTCAGGTGATGATGCCCAATGGCACCGTCAAAAACCTAAGCACAAAATCGCCGATAACAAGTGTCAAAATTCACTACTCCATAATCCACATAAAAACAACAAAGAACGTGTAGACCAGAAGACTTAAGCTAACGCCCGTAGGCGAAATTTTCACAAGTGCAAATGCAAAGCTTACGCATAAAGGTTTTATATGATCCAAAAATGAATACTAAAGGAGGTAAAAGACTCAGAAATATGAGCAAACCAGAGAGCTTTATTTCATTGATCATATAAGAGGTACACAATAGATAAAGAATATACTAAGTGTAAAAAGGACATAGCTGTGCTATGTTCCATGGCTGATCAAGCTCCGGGTAGTCATCATCCGGGTCACGTCGAAACGCTTATGATCTTCGTTGGGTCTATCCTCAAGTTCACGATTGTTAACGAGGTAGTAAGACCCATTGAGCAGCGCCTTCCTTATGATGAACGGTCCTTCCCATGGCGGGGATAATTTGTGTGACTTCTTCTGCTTAAGTCGGAGCACCAGATCCCCTCTTTAAATGAGCGATGCCGAACACGGCGACTATGGTAGCTTCATAGATTCTGCTGGTAGATGGTGGATTTTTGGCATGCCAAAACACGCTCTTCCTCGAGAAGGTCCACATCTAGGCATCTAAATTCTTCAGCGTCATCTTCGTCGTATGCGGCAACTCTTGGTGCATCGTGAAGGATGTCGGAAGGCAAGATGGCTTCTACTCCATATACCATGAAGTAAGGGGTGTAGCCGGTGGATCTGTTGGGTGTAGTTCATAAACTCCACAACACAGATGGTAGTTCCTCCGCCCAGGCTCTAGCTTCTCTATGTAGCGGTGCCTCAAGACGTGGCTTGATTCCCGACAGAATTAATCCATTCGCTCGCTCAACTTGTCCATTGGACTGTGGGTGTGCCACAGACGCTAGGTCAAGTCGGATGTCCTTGTCCCAACAATAAGCTTCCACTTCACCGAGTGACAAGTTGTTGCCGTTGTCGGTGATGATGCTATGTGGGAGACCAAATCTCACCACTAAATCTCGGACAAACCTAAGGGCAGTTGCCCCATCAAGCTTTCTATTGGGTTTAGCTTCTATCCATTTGGTGAATTTATCAACTGCTACTAGCAGATGTGTAAACCCACATGGTGCCATCTGTAATGGACCAACCATGTCTAGCCCCCAGACTGCAAACGACCAAGTTATTGGTATTGTTCGCAATTATTCAGCTGGAACATGGGGTTGTCGGGCATAATACTGGCATCCCATGCATGTCACAACCAGCTTGTCAGCGTTCGCCTTCGCGGTCAGCTAGTAGAATCCTTGCCGGAAGGCTTTGGAGACCAATGATCGAGGAGTGGCGTGATGCCCGCAATCTCTGAGATGGATCTCAAATAGGATTTCAATACCTTCTTGCTAGGAAACACACTTAAGGTATACACCTGTGGTGCTTATTTTGTAGAGTTGTCCATTTATTATGGTATAGCCCTTTGCTCGACGAACTATTTGCCGTCTTTCGACCTCCTCATCGGGCAAAGTTCTGTGTACGAGATATTCCATGAACGGTTGTGTCCAAGCCGGAGGGACCTTTGTCACTGTGTGAACGAAAGAGTCAACTCTATCCGGGTTGTCGATGTCCGCTCCCTTCATGGATGGTGTCCATAGATGCTCTAGGAAAATGCCAGGCGGAATTCATTTGCACCCTGATCCAAGCTTAGACAGTAGATCAGCTGCCTCGTTTTGCTCCCTATGCACATACTTGACTTCGTAGCCCAAGAAGCTCTTGGCTATCTTGTCCACTTCGTCTCGATATGCCGCCATCATAGGGTTCCGCGTGTTCCAGGTGCCAGCCACCTACTGGGCGACCAAGTCGGAATCTCCACAGCAAACTATGCGCTTGATGCCAATATCCTTGGATGCGCTTAGTCTGTGAATGAGTGCCTCATATTCCGCCATGTTGTTCGTAGCCTCGAAGTGGATCTACAGAACGTAGTGTAGCTTCTCCCCAGTTGGTGACTGTAGCAGTACACCAGCTCGCGAGCCATTGAGTAGCTTTGATCCGTCAAAGTGCATCACCCAGTATTCTGGCTTCGGCATCGGGATAGCATCTGGCATCTCCGTCCAATCTACAATAAAATCCGCCAAGGCTTGTGACTTGATAGCGCCGCGTCTCTTGTAGGTGATCTCGAAGGCGGCAAGCTCAATGCCCCACTTCGCGACCCTTTCTGTAGCGTCGCTGTTGTTGATGATGTCGGACAGTGGAGACTTGCTCACAACTGTGATAGGGTGCTCCTGGAAGTAGTGCCTTAGCTTACGAGAAGCAAGGAACACTCCATAAGCTATCTTCTGGTAGTGCGGGTAACGCTGCTTGGACTCCGTCAAGACCTCGCTTACGTAGTAAACTGGTCGTTGAACTCTGTACTCATAGCCTGGTTCTTTCTGCTCTACCACGACGACGATGCTGATTACCCGGTTAGTGGCCGCCATGTAAATTAACATAGGCTCCATAGGCTCGGGTGCTGCAAGGATAGGCGCCAAGGATAGTATCTCCTTTAGCTGCTTCAATGCTGCATCTGCCTCGTCCGTCCACGTATATTTGTCCGCCTTCTTCAGCAACTTGTACAGCGACAGAGCCTTCTCTCCAAGTCGGCTGATGAACCGACTAACTTCTGCGATTCAACCTGTTAGCCGTTGTATGTCCTTCAGGCATGTCGAACGATTTATGTTTAGGATGTCCTTGATTTTCTCCGGGTTGACCTCGATTCCGCGCTGGGAAAGATGAAGCCCAACAATTTGCCGGTTGGAACCCCGAAGACGCACTTCTTAGGGTTAAGCATCATGTTGTATTTCCGGAGATTATTGAAGGCTTCTTTTAAGTCAGAGATTAAGTCATTTGACTTTTTAGACATCACCGCTATATCGTCCACATAGGCGTGAACGTTCCGACCAATTTGATCATGTAGGCAACGCTGCATTGTCCGCTGGTACGTAGCACCTGCTTTTTTCAGTCCAAAGAGCATTGTGACATAGAAAAACGTGTCGTAAGGTGTGGTGAACGAAGTGGCCAATTGGTCCGACTTCCTCGTCTTAATTTGGTGGTATCCTGAGTATGCATCGAGAAAACACAAAAGTTCTAAGCCAGCCGTCGAGTCAATGACTTGGTCAATGTGAGGCAAAGCAAACAGATCTTTGGGACACGCTTTGTTCAAGCTGGTGTAATCAACGTACATTATTAATTCTTTGGTTCCCTTTTTGGGGACAAGTACATGATTGGCCACCCATCAGGTGTGAAGGACTTCTCGGATAAAACTAGCCTTAAGTAACCTAACTATCTCCTTGCCTATGGCGCATCTCTTCTTGTCTCCGAATCATCGTAGGGGTTGTTTCACCGGTTTGTATTTTGGATCAATGTTCAAGCTGTGCTCGGCGAGTTCCCTAGGTACACCTTTCATGTCGGCAGGTTGCCAGGCAAAGATGTCACTATTCTCACAGAGGAACTCGACGAGCGCGCTTTACTATTTGGGATCCAGGTTTGTCCCAATGGCGGTGGTTTTGGAGGCATCGCCTACCACAAGTTCCACCGGCTTGGTTTAGATGGTGGCCTTGAAGGCTGAGGCATCGACCTTGCTCTGGATATCCTTGAATTCTTCGCTGTAGAGGACAACTTCCGCAAAGTCTACTTCTCCAATCTTGCAGTCCCTTGCCTTGGTAAAGCTTCCGGATACTGTGATGACACCGTTTGGTCCGGGTATCCTGAGATTGTTGTAAACGAAGCATGGCTTGGCCATGAAGGCATGGAAGATGTCGCGTCCGAATATGACGTGGTACACGCTCTTGAAGGGGACCACCTCAAAGGTCATGCGTTCTTAGCGGTAATTATTAACGTTGCCAAAAGCAACCTGAAGTGTGATGCACCCAAGGGACCGAGCCTCCCGACCAGGAACTACCCCACGGAAGATGGCGCTGGTACGCCTTAGGTTAGCCTCCATCAAGTTCATCTTGTGCATCGTATCCAGGTACATGATGTTGATGCTGCTTCCACTATCCACCATACATTTGGTGAACTCATTGCAGTCAATCAGGGGGTTCATGACCATGGCGTACTGGTTCTCCGTAGGGATGAGGTCTGGGTGATCCTTCCTGTCCCAAGTAATTGGAATCTCCGACCAGTGCAAGTGTTGGGGAACTGGGGGTAGAGTGTCCATTAGTATACTCATAGATGTCTTCTGTTGTTAGATAGTGGGGGTCCCAAGGGAAGTGTGGAAAACGGCCGCCTTCTTCTCGAAGGGGTTCTTGCCCTTACCATCACTCTTGGCGGCGTGCTTAGGGTCAACATCCTCATCCATGTCACCTGAATCCAGACTCTTCTTCCTTCTTCTTCCCCTTGCCCTTGCCTCATGGTCTGTTCTTCCGACTTTGCTTGTAGCCGGACTCCGGGTCCTCCTTGAGATTGTTGACGAACTTGCAATGGTGATTGGTGTGAGTGGCCTTGCCATTAGCGTCGAGGTGTACAAGGCACGACATATCACGGTAGTACTCGTACGTTTGGGGAACGCGGAGCGCTGCCGAGGTAGTTTCACTTCCTCGTTGCTGCCCACGACCATCCCCCGTCCTCGGCCACGCTGTCCGCCATCACCTCGTCCTGCAAATGTCATGAAGACCATGTCGGAGGTTTGATTTTCTTTTGGCGGGCTCTTCCGCTTTGTGCTGTTATTCCTCCGAGCTTGAGTTGGAATGGCTGTTGCAGGCAGGGAGCCGCGAGCATCATCGTGGGCAGCTGCGAACTCACTAGCCAGCTGGATCATCTGGTTGAGATCTAGCCGGTGATTGTCCTACAAGCGCTTCAATGTCGGAGCAACGTACCTTTTTCCAACCCATTGATGAAGGCGGCCATGGTGGTCTGGGCGTGCACTCCTACGCAGAAATTATTCACGTCCAGCCAGCGGGAGAGGTAGGCACAAGATGAATCGTCTTTCTCCTGCATGCACCGTTGTAGATCGCCAACAGTACATGGACGCTTATACGTACCCTCTAAGTTCTTGGTGAACGCTTCTTGCATGTCCAACCAGCTGCAGATGGATTTCTCTGGCAAGTCATCAATTCATTGTCGAGCCGTGCCCGCCAACATCAATGGGAGGTACTTGACGGTGACGTTGGGGTTACCCCCGGCGATCTCCACCGTGTTGCCATAATCCTGTAACCATGTAGCTGGCTTGGCGGTTCCGTCATAGGGCTTGATGGTCTTGTCAATCCGTAAACCCTTGGGGTAAGTTGCGGTCCGTATTACAGGTCCAAAGCAACGTGGTCCCAAGTATTGTCCTTCCCGGGCCTCGTGAATCTTGTCCAAGCATGAACGTGTGTCATATGGCTCCGGGCTTCTTTTCTTCTTGCCGCCAGGGGATTGTTGCGTGAATGACGCGGGCCTCCTCCGCCATGGTGGCTGCTAGGGGGCGACGGAGGTAGAGGTGGCGGTGGGTTAGCCTTCTTGCTGTTACCCTCCTGCGACGCCTCACGCTTGTTGAGGTTGCTTGTCGGACGCGGAGGGTCATGGCACGACCTGCTCTTGTGTCCTTGGTTGCCCTCCCATCATGACGGGTCTACTCCGCGTTGTCGTGGATGATGATGCCGCTCTGCCTTGGCGGAGGCATATCCGTACGATGGTGAGTCTTGGGGTCTTCGCGATGTCGGGGAGACCGGGGCGGTGGAGATGGGCGACGAGGTTGAGCCTTGCCTCCGTGGTTGGAGGATATGGGGATAGCTTCCTTCCTGTTGCGTGCATCCCTCCGTCTTTTTTCTGATGAACCCATCTGGTACCCGCCATCATGAGGAGATCGATCCCTTGGCGGCTTTGGCTGGCTAGACTGGCAGAACGCTGGGTCAGACTCAAGCCTTTGAGAGGTGGCCTTTTCCTGCTGTTCACCGCCTTGGCCACAAGGTCATAGACCTAATCCACAGCTGCAAGTGATCTATCCTATTCTAGAAGGGTCTTGGCGACGGCGAGGTTGAGAAGAGGAGTGGGCATCACCTGCCTGCCTTCGCTGTTAATGTATGGCTTGGCTTGTGCTCGCTTCAAGGGAGCCCATCCTAGGTTTCGCCGTACACCAGGATCGTTGATGACGCGAGCTAGAGCTTTCTTAGCCTTTTGCTACTGTAGCAGAGTCTTTTACTCGGCCTCCATGGCTCTAGCTTTCTCTATTGACTTATGCGCATTGGCCAGATCTCGATCCAGCTTAGCGCCTTGCTCCGCGATGGCCTGCGCTTCCTTAAGCAGTTGCTGGCGCTTCTCGTCAAGCTGGACTACATTGCAAATATGAGCCACGATCATGGGCTCGACGAGGAGATTTCCGTACATCACTCTATCAACTAGAGTGACTTGGGCAGCAGCACATGTAGATGCCGGAGGCGGCGGGTTTGCGGTGTTGTTGTTGCTTGGACCAGTGTCGAGTTCCTGCGGCTGCTGCACTAGGTTAGGCAGAGGGGGTCTAAACTTTGCGCAATCATTATCGGCAGCAATGGCGACCTTCCCCTTGTCCCGCGCTATAGGCGGAGCTTGTCCAGGTTGATCTTCACACATCGCCGTCCCAATGGCGACGAACACCTCTCGGGACGTGACGACGTTGTTGGCCTGCTCGTTGCGCTTGTAATCCTCCTCCATCTCCTGCATGGCAGAGTCCAGCTCCTCTGGGCTGAAGTCTATCTCCTCTGAGTCAGCGCTGATGTCGGCGTAGAGCGCGTCAAGCACGAAGCCGGAGGGTGTTGGGGCTTCCTCGATGATGGGCGGCGGAGGTGCAACAACAGCGACGATGACTGGAGGTGGTGGTGCAGCTGCATCGATGACGACTGGAGGCGGTGGCGGCGGTGGCTGAGGCAGAGGGGCGCCGTCAATGAGCGCGAGAGCTGTCTGAGCTGCCTCCTCAACCTCCGCGTAATTGTTGACGGTGTTCACCATGCTTTCGAAAGTGAGGCATCCTGAGGCCTGCTGTCGCCTTAGCGTATGCCAGAGAAGCGTACCTTGGTCCAATCCTTCCACAAAGTGATACATGGCATCATCATTGGGGTAATGCGCCAGATCAGCCCGTATACGGAGCCACCTGGCAAGGTAATCGTGGGGGTTTTCATCCTCTCTCTGCATTCAACGCGCCAGATCGAAGATGGTCACCACTCCGACGAACTTGGATCTCTGTTGTCTAGACACTCGGGTGAAGCCGGCGGACATGCAGCGATCTTCCATCGTTATATCCTGCACAGGGGTGGTTTGGGTGGGCCTTGAATTTTTCTGATCTTTATCGGCAAAATCCGAAGAGAGATCCAACATCGATCCTTCCGCGAACGTATCCTGCCCGTAGGCGGTCCGTGCGGGTCTTGACGTTCCTCCGACTCCCAGGGAACTAGTGCCCGAGTCGGTTTCCCTGATGAAGAGGTGGATATCTCCGATGGGGACGATCGAGCATCTCATAGGGTTCTTCTTCGCCGGGATCCAGAACTCGTCAGGAGGGACGATCGGAATGTTGCTGGAGAAGAGAACATGACCGATGGCTACGGTTTCGCCGATTCCCGTGAAGATCTTGGACCTTCCCCGCTGTAGAGCCTGAAGTGCCTCTTGCCCGATGGTGGGCGCCAACTGTCGTGGTATTGCCGGCGAGTACGCCATGGAGGGGTCCTCACAGTGCGTGTTTAGAGACACGGGGTAAGGCGGACGGTTGACGGGTACGAGGTAACACAGCTTACCCAGGTTCAGATCCCACAACGGTGGCGGAATCCTACTCCTTCTATAAATCACTATAATGGCAATACACCGAGTTACAGGGATTGGTTCGATGTGCGAGGTGTATGTTAAATTGTGCCCTAAAGGCTCCCATAGGACCGACTTATATAGTCGCCAGGTCCTAGGGTTACAGGGAAAGTCCTAGCCGGTCAGGTTATAGAGTCCTACATAGTATACAACCAGTCTAACGTGTCTTACACTCCAAGGCTCCGGGTACGTGGGTGACTCCTCCGTAGCCTTCCTTTATCCGGCATGGGCCTCCCTTTAGGATCCATCTAACTGGGCCGCCCAGCAGGCCATAAGCCCTGCTACCAACTGTGGGCCACCCGGGTTATCCGGATAGGAGACATGCTATGAGGATACCCATATAGCATATCCCCAACAGTAGCCCTCGGAGAACTCTGAGATCTTGCGCCGTCTTGCCTCTTCAGGTTGAATGCTCCGTCTAGGTGGATGTCGGCAAATCATCAAGTAATATCTTATAGTCCTCCCAAGAACCTTGCAATGTTCTCCGTCTTCAACTTGTAAGTCGGAGAAATGTTGAATCTTCCATCGTACTCTTCTCGTAGCCGGACTGGATCCGTCCATGCCGGAATATTCCGATGTGATGGTTCACCTGCTAGTGACAGCTAGGACAACGTGGACATAGGTCAGCGGCGCCTCGTAACTCACACATGCAGAGAACACAATCATGTCCGTTTTTCCCTCGCGAAGGATACGAACCGTTGGCGGCGGAGGTTCGGAACATGGGGAAATTTCCGCGCACGCGCTCGCACACGTCGTCCACGCGCCGACCATTCGATCACCTTGCACGAATCTTGACGCCAGGGGTTATAATTTACAACTGCGGTGGATTTTTACTTTTCACCTCATTCTTACCCTGCGCCTTCGTCTTCCTCCTGCGAGCACCTCCTCGAGCCCTCCGCGCGCACGCGAAAAATCCTAGCCTCCAATCTCCCCAGTCACCTCCCCTTCCATACAATGGCGAGCAGCAGCTCCAACCCTTCCAGGGTGGCGGCGGCCGATGCTGCGGCGAAGCTGGCGAGCACCGTCCACGTACCCCTAGAGGGCCTGGTGCTGCCTAAATCCGCGGTGGTGGAATCCACCGGCGACGACCATAACCCAGTGGCGCTAGAGATGCTGGAGGAAGAGGGCGATTCCCACAAAGGGGATTGGCGAGGCTCAGATATCACCAACAACGATATCAAGGAGCTGCTCGTCGAAGGCTACCTCCCTATGATGGAGGGGCTTGTCTGGTGGGCGGTGCCGGCCGGCGAGGTCACCCCTTCTCCCAAAGCTGGAGAGAAGGTGTACCTCAAGCTCAACTGGTACACGGCGTCTCCCTCCCCATCTCCGACTTCTTCCTGTCCATCCTCAAACATTACCGGGTACAACCTTAGGACCTTTCCCCCAATAGTATCCTCGCGCTCAGCAACTACGCGGCGCTTTGCGAGGGTTACCTAGGGATTAGGCCCAGGTTAGACTTGTTCATATACTTCTTCACCGTCAAGCGGGAAGCCGGAGCAAGCAAGGACATGCTCAGGAATTGCGGAACGATCAGTTTTAAGATCCGTCCTGGCCGGCGGTTCCCCGACATAGTCGGCCATGAATCTTGCAAGAACTGGCAACAGTCGTACTTCTACGGCCCAGATATTCCTCTGGCTGACCAAGAAGAAACATATCCGGACTTCGTCGATGGAGCCGACGCCGAAGCCCCACATGGAGATACCAGGCCACCCTTCCCTCCGACAATGATGCTTCCCGCGCCATAAGGCGTATATAGTGGTTCATAGACACGGGTCTGACCGGGTTGGACCTAGCCATGTGTTGGTTCATCAGGAGGATCCAGCCTCTGCAGCATCGCTCGAAGTTGATTCATGAGTACACCAAGGATAGGAAGGATAGCCTCCGCATCTCCGAGGACAATTTCTCAAGTGACTCCGTCAAGCTCCACCTCAAGGACATCGTCAAGGTGAAGGACATGAAGCGTGGCTTCACCATCACCTATGACATGTTCGAGGAGGGCAAGTGCCCAGAGGTACCTGTTTACTTTCCGTGTATGACATATACTCTAGTTCTTCCGTCTAGCCTTTATCATTCTCATCTAACACTTTGGGATTTCACTTAACAACTTAAAAGTCTAGAGGAGGATAGCATGGCTTTCCAAATCTATGAACCCAAGATGAAGGAAGTCACCGTCGTGTCCGACGATGATGTCCCGCTGGCGCGAAAGCGGAAGAGCTCCACCTCTGACGCTGCCAACGGGGGCAAGAAGAAGACGGAGGGTGGAGCCTCCGAGAAGACCATCGCCGCCCTGGAGGCGGAGGCGGAGAAAAGAAAGATCACCGGGATCCCTTTTACCAAAGCTCCCACTGTCGTGTAAGTCTCTTTTCCTCCGGCATTGTCCATTGCTTATCTTATTCCTATACTTGTACTTTTGCACGTTTCAGGAAGAAGGCCAGCTTAAGTTTGAAGAAGACCTCCAAAACATCGGGGGCTTCTAAAAACATTAAAGATATGCTGCATCGTGATGTGTCCCACCACACATCTCCCTCCATCGCCCCTGTCACTCCCAGCGTCCAGACTACACCTGCTCCAACAAGCTCTCTGGCTAAGGAACGCTTTCAGCACCTATAAATATCTACCCAGTTGATATCATGCTCTTTTGTTTATGGATGTCGGCGGTGTGAAATAATAGGGGAGCTTGTAAGTCCATGGAGTTATGTATGTGTGTTAGTGAAACGCCTGGGCCGCTAGCCTAAGTCATGCCTAATCATGGTGGAAACTTGCAGCATCACCATAGTGAGCAATCTATGAATCATTCTTCTTATAAAAAAAGAGATATAGAAAAAAAGAGAAAAAGAAAAAAAAAGAGGAAAGAAGAGAAAAAGCACCATTTTCCCATGGTAAATAAGAAGATTGTTGAGATGCTCATTGTCTGTTGCCTTGTAATTTTGATATGGGATAGCTCATGTGTCACGGTGCAAGGGGTACCCCGTTGGCGGTTCTCTATCACTACTAGGAAACAGGCTGTTAGTGGCGCACCCGAAATGCCCATCCGTGGCGCACTAGCAGTGCGCCACGGGCCTTGCGCTACGGCTATCTCTCAGCCGTGGCGCACTGCCTAGTGCGCCACAGAAGTTTAGATACAGGCGTGGCGCACATGCCAGTGCGCCACAGAAGTTTGGGCAGGTGCGCCACGCGTATGAAACGATAACCGTGGCGCACTAGGTGTTGTGCGCCACGGATATAAATTTCAAAATTCAAAAAAAAAGCAGCAGATCTGGATCTCGTCGTCAGTGCCGTCGCGCGTCGGTGCAGGTCGCCGTCGTCGCCTCCTCGTCGTCACCTTGTTGTCGTCGTCGGAACTGCAAGGAGGAGGAGGAGGAGAATAGGAGGAAGAGGAGGAGAAGAAGAAGAGGAGGCAAAGGAGGAGAAGAAGAGGAGAAGAAGAAGAGGAGAAGAAGAGGAGGCAGAGGAGGAAGAGGAGGAAGAGGAGGAGAAGAAGAGGAGGAGAAGAAGAGGAGACAGAGGAGGAAGATGAGGAGAAGAAGAGGAGGAGGAGAAGAAGAGAGGGAGGTAGGAAGAGATGGAGGAAGAGAGGGAGGAAGGGAGGTCGACGTCGCCCGTTGTCACTGCGAGGAGGAGGAGAAGGAGTTCGACGTCGCGCCGTCACTTCAAGGAGAGGAGAAGGAGAAGGAAGAAGGAAGAAGGAAGAAGGAAGAAGGAAGAAGGAAGAAGGAAGAAGGAAGAAGGAGAAGGGAAAGGGAAAGGGAGAGGAAGAGGGAAAAGGGGAAGGGAAAAGGGGAAAGGAAAAGGGAGGAGGGCGGGGTGGGGATTCAAATTTGAATCCCGCCCAAGCTTATCCGTGGCGCACTAGGTGTAGGTGTGCTACGGGTAAGTCGCCCTCTATTTTTTTTTCTACAGGAAAAAACGGTCTTTTGACCATAACTTTTTACTCTTTTCGAATTTTGAAAATCTAAAAAATCGCTAAACGACTAGAGGTAGTTGCGAGCGGATGCGAAATCTCGTTCTCGTCATTTTGGTATATTATACGATTTTTTTCGATATCGTATGCAAAAGTTACGGCCTTTTTACCGTGGCATGAATTTTTTTTGCAAATAAAGTCGAAACTCATTTTTGTTAATTTTACTAGAAGCTATACCACATTACCTACCTAAATATGAAAGGATTTAATTTTTTGAAGTGTTTATCATTTTCGTTTATTTTTTGCAAACCCTAAAAAGACGATCCACGGGGGGGGGGGGGGGGGGGGGTGGTGCATGCCACTTAGGCGTAGGGCACTAGGGCAGAGTGCCCTACGGCTAAGTTTATACATCTGTGGCACACTATGCCATGTGCGCCACAGATGTTTGTGGCCGTTTCACAGCAGAGGGGGCGTGCGCTTAGGCGTAGCGCACCCCCCCATGTGCGCCATAGATGACACTAACAACCGTGGCGCACATGACTATAGTGCACCACAAATGTTTGGCGAGCGTCCAACAGGGCCCTGGACCACACACATCTGTGGCGCACTATAGTCATGTGCGCCACGGTTGTTCTAGTTACTAGTAGGGCACTGCCCACAGGTGAGCCACGCCTGTTTTAGCCGTGGGGCACTTCAACCATGTGAGCCACGGATGTGCTTATTACCTATAGCTGTTTTCCTAGTAGTGTATGATACACATATACTTGCAATGGCAAGAACTTACCGGTAACTAAGGTTGAGTAACATGAGGAACGACCCTCGTACTCAAGGGACATGAGATTGCCAACTTATACTTTGTCAAGCATATACTCCATACTTTGTTCACTTTAACCTTAATCACTTCAAGATGCTTATGATAGGGGCGATGAGAGCTAAATGCTAACAAGTACCATAATTTTTGGAAGCTCTTTATGAAACTTGAAATCTCTGCTTCCCTTTATGAAGGGCCTTTCTTACACTTTTATATTGAGTATCCACCTTCTATCTTTATGCACCAATTAAGAGAGCATAGTTGTCATTATTAGTTCTATGTGCATTGTCCCAAAATTATTGATTGATTCATAATGTTGATATTGCTTGTTCTTGAACTATTTGTATCTAGTCACCCTTATGAATTTCAAGGTGTCCTATGCATTTATGTTTTGCTACTCCCCGAGGGACAAACTGAATGCCACTATGCTATGTTTTCTATATGTGAAACAAACAAACGTATTTTAGTGCATTGTTATTCATGATCTTTGTTTGTATCCTTTCATGTTGCAACATAGTTGCTTTGTCTTATTGTTAGAACTTCATCTTTCATGCTCATGCTTAGAGTACCTTGATCCTAGCTTTCAGTTCTTGCAAATGGTTTGATCATGATTATGATGGTGTATGTCACCTAAAAAATTATTTCTTTTTATCACTTACCTACTCAAGGACGAGTAGGAGTTAAGCTTGGGGATGCTTGATACGTCGTAAACGTATCTATAATTTTTGATGTTCCATGCTTATTTAGAATCAACTTTGCTATGCTTTGTCTACACTTTGAGGTATTTTATATACATTTTCTGGGACTAACCTATTAACAAGATGCCACAGTGAAAGTTGCCTTTTTTTTGATGTTTTTGGTTTTAGAAAAGCTAGTAAGGAAATATTCTCGAAATTGGACGGGACAAAAGCCGAAGTCAATATTTCACCGAGGAGAACACAGAGTCCAGAGGAGAGACGGAGGGGCGCCACAGGGCGGCCGCACCCCCAGGCACGAGCCCACCCTAGGCCACGCCTGGGCAGGGTGTGGGCCCCCTGACTGCCCTCCTGCCACGCCTCTTCGCCTATAAAATCCTCCCGATGCCAAAACCCTAAGTACTCGATCAGATCTCCACGAAACAGTCTGTATCCGCCGCCACCATCGTCCCTAGATCAGTGGGATCTGAAGCTCTTCCCGGCACCCTGCCGGAGGGGAGAGATCATCCCAGAGTCCTTCTTCATCACCATGACAGCCTCCGGTATGATGCATGAGTAGTTCACCCTTGGACTATGGGTCCACACAGTAGCTAGATGGTTGTTTCTCCTCCTTTGTGCTATCATGTTTAGATCTTGTGAGCTCCATTCATGATCAATATCATCTATTTGTAATCATGCATGTTGTGTTTGAGGGGATTCGATGGATATTGAGATACTATGTCAGATTGATTATTGATTCTATCATGTCTATGTTGTTTGTGATCTTGCATGCTCTCCGTTTCTGGTAGCTATCTTGGCCAAGTAGATGCTAGTGACTCCAAGAGGGAGTATTTATGCTCGATAGTGGGATCATGCCTCTATTGAATTTGGGGAAGTGACAGGAATCTCTAAGGTTATAGATGTGTTGTTGCCACTTGGGATAAAACAATAATCTCTTGTTCATGGAATAATTATATTGTTTACTTTACACACATTGCTTAATGCAGTTATCCGTTGCTTGCAACTTAATACTAGAGGGGGTTCAGATGATCACCTAAAGGTGGATTATTAGTCATAGATGCAGTTGAATGGCGGTCTATCTATATTGTTGTAATTCCCAAACATCTCTCATAGGAATCATGAATGTCTAGTATTTGCATTGTTATGCCTTGCTCAGTCCTGTCAATTGTCCCGCTATAATTTTTTCACCCAGCATGTTATGTTATTTATCTTAAGGAGAACACCTGTAGTGAACTGTGGACCCCGGTTCAATATTTACTATTGTTACATCATCTACTGTTACCTTTTACTTTCTACAAGCAACCATTACCTTCCACACTATACGTTTATTTTGTTTTCAGCAAACTAGTGAGATTGACAACCTCACTGTAAGTTGGGGCAAAGTCTTGAGTTTGTGTTGTGAAGGATTATAAGTTGTTAGCCACACCTTAGAGTTGTTTCCTTGCTCCTACTGGTTTGATAACCTTGGTTTCATAACTGAGGAAACTTGCCGCCGTGCTCATCATACCTTCCTCTTGGGGTCTCCCAACGAATCTCTACTACTGAGCCACGTCACAAACATTGTTGATGTCCCCTGACTAAGTTCATGAAGTGCCCAACTTTCACTGGCATTTTAAAGCAAAATCACAATTAAAAGAGAGACTATCATATACTACCTCCATCCCAAAACTTAAGGCTTATATATTTTTTAAGTCAAGCTAAGAAAAGTTTGACCAAAATTTTAGAAGTAGTAGTTACTATAACGCAATATACTCCATAGTTCAAATGTCAATGCCGTTGATCCATCACATCTCAGTATTTGGCAATGAAGTACATAAGAGCATCTCTAGTAGATACCGCATCCCGCAGTACTATAAAAGGCGGATGCGGTAAACCGGAAACCTGGTTTGCAGTGCGAGAAAGGGCGAGGCGGATCAGAATATTATAATATTCTGTTTTGCGGTACCGTATATTGTACCGCAAAACAGAATATTATAATTTACGGTTCAGTTATACTACATCTGTTCCGCCCCGTCTCGTGTACTGCAAAACAACGTATACTTCAAATCAGATTTTGCAAACCAACATTTCAAACCAATATAAAATTTTCAAAGTTTAAAATAGCACGCAGTTACAACAGCACAAACAGACGGAAAATAAACATGCTAGGCTTCCTGATGATCAGCTCCACCATTCGCAGCAGCAGTTGCAACAGCTCTATGAGCTTGCCTTGACTCGAGGATCTTCTTCATTCGATCTTCCCACCACTCTTTTGTGATCGGATCCATATTTTCAGGGCCCATGGTCATCACTCGTGTTTCGTCGAAAATTGCAGTTGCCCTAGATTTTTCCTCTTCGAGACGGATCCTTCGCTCCTCAAACTCAGGTTTGCGCTTCTCATCTTCACGAGTTGCAAGCCACATTTGCGGTTTGGTATCTTCTCTCTTGTCAGCCATCTTGAGCTTGGTTTCCATTTGTTGTTGTGCCACTAGCAACTTGTGCTTTATTATTTCATCAGTCTTGTCCCTCAACTTTTCGTGCTCAACCTTTATCTTGATCTCTTCTTTCACCTTCTTTGTACCATCTGGCCTTTTTCTTTTTGTTTTTGTTCTTCATCTTTCTCCTCATATTCTTCCTCCAAGTTTATTGCAACATCGTTTTCTCGGAGGTGGTGCCTCTCTAATCCCCTACCCTCCACTTCTCACTATCTTGTAGCAATTCCCAGCAGTGTCAGAGAGCAAATGGTTTATTCCTCGATGATTCCATGTCCTTGTACCTAAATTGGGAAAAGTTGTCATATGCGTCAATGTTGACCCCGCTAGGGGGTGAGTCTTGACTTACTCATAGGCGGCACTCCAACGACTACAAGATTGTTTGATTGTATCCCACCGACCTTGAAGAGATCTCAATGTGTGAGTTCTTCCTTTTGGTAGTAGCTTGAAAAAATTGTCCTCAATCCGCTGCCAATACTTCTTTCGGGATTGATCACTTCCGGTGACAGCATCCATGGACACACCCTCCCAAGCCCGGATTGACGAGGGTTCGACTCGTCAATGCCCATTATTATAGACTTGGGTTTTGGAGAAGATGGGGAAGCTGGAGATCACGAGACGGTTAACAGACACGCAGCAAGGGGACACGACGTTTACTCAGGTTCAGGCCCCCGGAGGGAAAACCCTACTCATGCTTGTCTGTTCTTGATTACGGCAAAACTGAAGGTTACAAGGGGTGCGCAGATGTAATCTGGCATGAGGTGTGTGTATGAGTTGTCTAGGTAGATCTGTAATCTGTTGTGGTGTAGTCTGTTGTCCTCGTTGGATCCTCCTAGCCTTTATATATGGGGAGGATAGGTCTTAGGTACCGATACGAGTAGGTTATAAGTTGTATTCAAACTCTAAGTCTTGAGCTTTCCTTGTGTCGTGCGCTAGGTGTCAGTGTCCATACGAGCTTCATAACAGCCGAACCGTCATAGGCGTCATCGACCCTTGCAGGTCGTCGAGTGGGTCTTCCGTCGGGCTGGACCAGGTAGGCTAACATTGGGTACCCGTAGGGAATATCCATGTCATGGATCAATGTCGTGTCTTCGTCCACAGTGTAGTTTGTCGATCTCTTAAATTTTACCTTCTCTTGGGCAGCATCGAAGGCCTCCTCGTCCACCTCTTCTATCGTCTTCCCACTCATTAGTCTCACACACTCCTTCCTCCCCTTTACCCTCCCCTTCAGCGTCACCGTTAGCACCATTAGAAGGCTCGTCAGGTAGGGGCGGATCTCTGTTAACATTCACCCCCTCGTCGTTTAGCATGTCAATGAACGAACACAGAACCAACAGAAGATCCTCGCTACGAACACAAAAAATATGACGATTTTCAGGAAATCAAATTCTAGGCGACATGTACGAATTCGACTGCAATCAGATCAACATAGGATCATACCTTCTAGGAGTAGGGGCGAGTTGGGTGGGCGGACGCAGAGAGGGGCTTCCGGCTCACGGGTTTCTTCGGCTTTGGGATGGAGAGCGCCTTGGATCCACTGATTTTCTTCCGACCGTCGGAGGGCCATAGGCCAGTCAAACCATTGGTTGCGCTCGTAGTCACTTCCTCGCCGGTTTCGCCACCGGCGCAAGCGCAAGGCTTTCATCGATGACATCCGTGACGGGTGGGGTTGCCGGCACGGATTCTGCAATGGAATCGGTGGGCTGAGGCTGGGGAGTGTTCATGACGGCGGTGGTGGGCGACAGTGTGGTGGGGAAAGGCTAGAGGCCCGAGGACGACAAGATCGGTAAATGACGGCAGGAGCGGAAATGTCCCGCGTGCCAAGCGAAAGTAAGAATGCAGTTCTCCGCATCTGCAACCCTCGGTACGGAAAATATGTGGGACGGAAGCGATGATTTGCAGGGAACCATAAAAAAATCGGATGCCGTTCGGTTTATGGTATCTGGAATGACCATTTTTTCTGTCTCATATCATAAACTAGTGGTTATTTTGCGGTCGAGGCGGGATGCGGTATCTGCTAGAGATGCTCTAAGAAGTTGACTGAGAGGCATTCACATACAAAAATCACAACCACATTGCAAACGAAGATGCATTCTTTTGGCATGGACAAAATGTGGAGTAGATTAGTCAGTAACTAGAATGACCACATCACCCATTACTTTTTTCTTTCTTAGAATACACATTGCACATTTTTTTCTTTTTAGGAATGATCTAAATTTATTCAATTCATTAACTAAACAAGCACTGAAAATACACGTAAACACACATGCTAATGATGAATTAGCTAGGTTTGGTAGACTACAGGTAGAATTGTGGTTTGATCCGGGTCCAAAATTTGAATCTATTCCTACGGGATTGTAATGCTATTATTAATTCATTATAATAACCTGCAAAAATACCCCCATAAAACTAAAAGTTACGTCTAGGACCTTCGAAGTATTTAGATCCACTTTTGCGCCTTAAATTTCTCCAAGATTCTTAAAAGACGTGAAAGGACCGCATATGCCTAAACCTTCATAAGATGGACTAAACCTCAAATGTTTATATTGACATTGGAGATGCCCATCTCAATAAGTGAGAACCTAGGATTATTGAACATGTTGTGACCCGGGACACCCACTCCCAAGGCAGCATACGTAACCATTGGTTCCTCTTTGTATTATTTAAGAACTATATGTGACCACAAATGAACACATAGAAGATCAAACGTGAATCTAAAAACATAGAAGATCAAACCACGTTTAATACTATCATTGCCGCCACCGCCAAAACTGGTTGAAGCGTTGGACAACAAGCTGTCAAATTTAGAGCCGGTGACTTGTGGGAACCAACCACAACATGCTCGTTTGTATTGGTCGCACCGGCCATGGAGGCAACACACGAACATGTAAAGAGTTGCGGGACTCGCATCCGTCGTGGAAACTATTATTCCTCCTCCTTCTGACAAAAGGAAGCGACAACCTGTAGAAATTGTTTTTCTTTTTAGTCTTCAAACTCTCTAAACCCTACTCCATCCTCTCGAGCTTTTTTCTGTGTTTATTATGAATGTACTTTCGGGGTCGGGTTCGTTTGAACTATTCCTTGGCGATAAATAACCCATTGATGGTTGTTTTGTCCAAAAAAAATGACTTTTCATATCAACCTTTTCGAACGCTATATATCCCGTTTCGCTAGTCGTATGCGGGTTCAAAACCCTAGCTTCTCCCCTCCCACCGCCGCTACATCCCGCTGCCGGCGAATCTTCCAGTCGCGCCTCTCCTCTGACTCGTAGCCCCGCCGCCACAATGGCTCGCACTCCGAGATCCTCCGTGTCTCGGCGAGCACGTGGGGGCTATAACAGATCCCCCCGCGGCCACGATGGACGTGGCGGCGGTGGCGAGGGCGCCGCCAAGGAGCACGCCCGCCACGTGAGGTCGGAAGGCACACACAAGCGCGTGGTGTGCCACACCGCCAAGTGGCGGAGCCTGCGGCGGCTCTCCTTCGGCGGGGAGAGGTCTTCTTCGGCGGTGGCCACTCTTCCATCGCTGAAGGAGGAGCTCGCAGAGGAGGAGTAGCCGAAGGAGGCGGAGGCCGTCTTGGCCGTCGCCAAGGCGGCGGAGGAGGCACTGGCCGCGCTTGACTTCGTCCACGACGACAATTTCGAGCGTGTGACGACGCAGGTGCTCACACAGTCCGCCCGCGGGGCAAGGGCGGCAGACGAGGAGCAGTGGCGCAAGGAGGAGCTCGATGAGCTCCTCCTCCAGCAAGGGATCGCCATCGAGCGTGACCACCTCCACCGCTCGGAGGAGTGGAAGGGGATCGCAGAGGAGCAGGCGCTCCTCAACGTCGACCTCGACAGCTCCTCCTCTCATGAGTGAGCGGCGCCGCCGCGTTTTAGCTAGGTCCCGGTGACTTTTGCCCGGACATTTTGATGTAGATAGAGGCGCAACAAGCCCCCCCCCCCCCCCCCCCCCCCCCCCCCGACACACACACACACAAATGTGTAACGAACTACGTTAATTTAGTTTAAATTTGTGTATGATCTTCTGTGTTCGTCTGAATTTTGCCGCGAATATCTTGTCTAAATGTTGAAAACGTATACAGTTTAGTTTATAAGAGCTCTGTTCTGCGAAGCACGATTTCAAGAAAAAAAAAGCCTCGCAGCGGTCCTTATCTGAAACTTTTACAGTTTCACTATAAGGACACTCCTAGAGTTGCTCTTAAGGGGTAAAGCCCCTTCTAGCTTAAAGATGCGGGACGAGGCGGCGGTACGGCAATGAAGGTCTGTTCCGGGCAGTGTGGCATCACGCCATCACGGAGGTGGCGGCTGACGGGCCGGTGAGGGAGTTGGGGTTGACGGCCAATGTCAACCCGGATTTGATGTTATACTGGTAGTATTTTTATTCTAAAACTGTTTTGAGAGATCGAGCTTTAACGACCATGGCACGGCCAATGTCAGGAGATCGAGATAATCTGCTTGGGTGATGCCAACATAAGCTTTCAAAACAGTATTGATTTTTTACATCGGTTACACCATAGTACAAGTACACATCCAACAAGCATGCATTGCTCCACAATTACACACCATCATCCACAACCTACTCCCCCACGAAAAAACAAGCTGCGCCATCGATCTTCTTCCCCGTGGCAGCTAGCACACTCCTCGGATTAGTTGCCAACTCCAACGTGCTCCTTACTTGGGGGCGAATGCCTGAAATCATACTAATGTTAGCACATAGATCGATGGACTTTGACACTGGAGACATGCCTTGTGTGTGTGGTATATGTGTACGTACCCTGAAGATGGTGGCGTGGCCGGGGTCGGCGAGGTGAGCGAAGAGGTTGTCGATGGGGCCGGTGCCGGTGTACTCAGCCTGGAACCACGCGCCCATGACGGCGAGCATGGCGAGGCGGCCGTTCTTGATCTCCTTGGTGCGCAGCTCCTTGAGCTTCTCTGGCGAGGCGTTGCCGTAGCCGAGTGGGTCAAACCACAGACCACCGGGGTACCTTCACATTTTCGTCATAAAGCACATCATCATCAGTTGAATAGCACAAGGCCCGCGCAGGAGAAACATGTACTAACGAGTTTTGCTAGCTCCACGCTTGTCGTGTGTATCTGCAGCATGCATACCCGACGTCGGTGCCGGTGAGCTTGTTGTTGGGGAAGATGGGGTCGGTGTTGACGGAGCCGGGCTTGATGATGTCTGCCCACCGGCGGCCCTCGGCCCAGCCGATGAGGATGAGCTCCACGACGAAGAGCGTGGTGGTGTCCGTGAAGTACTCCTGCTCGCCGGCGGTGTACCACGACGGCGTGTTGAGGATGCCGATCTTGGTCAGGAGCTCCGGGATGAAGATGCCCGCCGCGCCCAGCATCGCCCACCGGCAGTGCACCAGCTCCGCCTGCACGTTCCACTTCAAGCTCTCCGGGTCCGATCCTGCAACAAAAATCGATCAAAGGTTGTTCACGTCGGTCGATGCCACCAACAGCGACGAAGAATCGCGGCCGGCAGATGAGACATGAGAGATTGATCGATCAGGGCTTACCAAGACCCCATGGGTCAAAGCCGAAGTCTCCGGGAAGGCTGCATCAAGATCAGACAACGAGATGCGCACACTGTCAGAGTCGACCGTCGCACGTATTTTGGCATGCGGGAAATGCGTCCAAGATCCGAGGAGCAGTACCAACCTGCCGTCGAGCCACGGGGGAGGGGTGCTCCCGGGGAACCAGATGGGCCTGTCGGGCGCCGCGGCGCGCACGGCGAACGACGACCGCGACGCGGCCTTGCCGGCGCCGAGGAAGGAGGTCCGGGCGCCGGCCAGCCCATTGCTGGGGAGCGCCGCGACGGTGGCAGCGGAGGAGGAGACTAGCGCCATTGTACCAGTACGCTCGCTAGCGGGGGAAGGCACGCGCTTGCGTGGTGTTGGAAGTGGAATTGAGCGTGTGGTGTGCGCGGCAGTTTATGCTGATCTAGGCGCGGGGAGCTGGGTGGCCCTGGCTTATCCCGGAGGAGATAGCGAGCGCGGCCGTGGCGTGCCACGCGGCAGGGGGAATCCGAATTCCTGGCTCCCCCGTCCCGGGACCCTGCTGACGTGGAGGCCATCTCGGGGAAACCTGATGAAAATCGGGCTGAGGCACGCCATTGGACGACACGCTCGGCGTTTGGCGCGCGGAGTTGCAGCCTTGAAGGTATAGTATCAACATGATGATATGTGCCTATATCCACGAATTGAAGAAAAAGATGATGATTAGCATTGCAGGATATACATACGTGGCATGAGCCTAGGGTCGTTCATTGCACGGTTAACCATGAATTACTTGAGCCGGATCAGCTCAACTCGAGTTCAACTACCGAGTTCAGAAATCAAACCCGTCTTAGAACATCCTCACGCGTTGGCCGTTTTCAGGCCGAAATCTGGACCTATTTTGGGCTAGACAAAACTCGATTTCGGTTTAAAAACGTCGAGTTTCCCACTCGCGTTTTCAGGCCTAGTTCCTGCGTTTGGTTAAAATTCAATAAATTTTGACAAACTTTGGACGAATATAGACGTTTTTCATCAATTTAGGACGAATATATATTACATAGAATGCGGGCGAATAACCGAATTTAAACTAGATTTAGGCTAATAATAACTAAAAAACATAAAAAAGGCCGCCACCGATGCCGATGTCGATGCCAACGCCAATGCCGACGCGGGCGAGGTCCGGCGAGGGGTACGACTTTTATAGGCCGAGGCGGGCGGCGAGGGAGGGAGGGGTGTAGCGGCGAGGGCAGAAAAAGGGGAAACGGCGGGAAGTTATTGCCCGTCGGGTCAGTCGCAGGAGCCGAGGATACGGTGGTGGAGCGGCATTACGGCGACGCGTGGCCGAAGCGACGGGACAGTTAATGTCTGGCGGTCCGTCGCGGGGTTCCGAGGCGGGAGGATGATGATGACTCCGCTTCTGTCGCTGACTGGACGGGTCTACTCGCCGTCTGTTTTTTCGCCGAATTCGCTTCGTTCAGCGATCCACGCGTTCCCGGGGTGCTGGGAATGACCTGGGAAGTCTGGACCAAAGTTGGCCTAAATCTGGACGAAACCGGGGTCTTGGGAACGCGACTATGTCCATTTTTGGTGTCCGGACAAAAAAATCCCTAGGATCGGCGTCCTGGGAAGGCGAGTGGAGATGCTCTTACTCCGAAAAATCTTATGAGTTTGCTCAATTAGCTCGCTAAAACTTTCAATATGCAACATCATATGTTGCACTCCCTTTGTTTAGAAATAACTTTTTTTCTTGAAAGGAGCATATAGTAATATCAGAAGATGCCAATTACATCCAGCATCTGCAACAACGGATTGCCCTAGTAGCCATGCGGATGCACACAGCCAAAAAAGAAATACAAAAAAAAAGAAAAATCCCGCTACAGTGACCCATTCATTGAAACAACAGTACTACCACCACCAAGATAGCACCAGAAGTCCAGCTTCTCCAAAAAGATGTCTCCAAGAAGGGAAAAGCACACAAACACCGTCATCGTCCGATCAAAGATCTTAGGTTTTCACCCTGAAGAAAGTTCACACTCTCAAAACAATGCCTTCAATAAGACCATTGCCAGGCACAACCAATTAAGGTCAGACCCTGGTTTTCGCCCTAAAAGGTAGGACCATGAACCTCTCATGTGCAGCCGTCCTACTTGCATGCCACTGCTCCAAGTCACAAATCAGCAATCCAATTCCTCATCACCACCCAGACTCGATCCACCATTGTCAGTCCACAGATCTTGGTCTCCATGATATTCTTTGTCAGCATCATGGAACAAGAACATGCCCCATGATCTTAATAGCCAACAAAGCTTCGAAGCGCACCCTCTGAAACCAAATGGTCAGAGTAAAACATGGGTAGGCACGACCGAATCCCATCTGATCCAGCAATCTCTCGGCATGATCGCATTTATGGAGTACGCCGGCGGAGCCTTCCGGAACACGACACAGATACCGGATCAATGTAGAGAAACATCAGGAGAATCCTCATCTTGGCTTGAGAGGGTCAAGAACCGCCACCTTTATTCAAATCGAGTTAGTAGCCCCCACGCCACCCACCGGCAACTAGTAGGATCCGCCGCACGACGACGATACCACCCATCCAACCACTCCGACGGAGAAGAAGGCACCACCACCATGTCGGGGACAGATGCCCCAAGCTTCCTCATGTCACGAACATGGCCCGGGGAACCTAGGATCCGACGTAGGGCGACGAACGGATAGTAGATCGCGGCCCGCCTAGGCCCATTTGGGCTAAGATCGGAACCCGATGATGAGTGCAACAACACTTCGTTGGGAGACCTCAAGCGGAAGTTATGATGCAGTACAGCAGGCAAGTTTCCCTCAGTAAGAAACCGAGGTTATCGAACCAGTAGGAGGAAGTAAACGTCCCGAAGGTGCTGCAAGCAACATGGAGACTTGCACAACACAAACTCAAGACTTTGCCCCAACTAACAGTGAGGTTGTCAATCTCACCGGTTGCTGTAACAAAGGATTAACTGTATGGTGTGGAAGGTGATGATGGTTTGCAGCAAGTAAACAGTAACAGTGGAAGATGTATCAATGGTAAAGATTGGACCGGGGTCCATAGTTCACTAGAGGTGCTCTCCTTAGATAAAAAACATGGCATGAAGGGTAAACAAATTACAGCAGGGCAATTGACAGGAACTGATCAAGGCATAACAATGCAATACTAGACAAAAAGATCCTATGAGATTCGATTGGGCAATACAACAATATACATAGACCGCCATCCAACTGCATCTATGACTAGAAGTCCACCTTCAGGTTATCATCTGAACCCCCTCCAGTATTAAGTTGCAAGCAACAAACAACTTCTTTAAGCAAAGTGTGTAAGGTAAATAATCCACTTGTTCCATGAACAAGAGAACGTTGTTTTCTCCCTAGTGGCAACATCACATCTACAACCGAAGAGATTTCTGTCACTTCCCTTGGAAACTAGAGGCATGAACCCACTATCGAGCATAAATACCCCCTCTTGGAGTCACTAGCAACTACTTGGCCAAGATAGCTACTAACAACGGAGAGCATGCAAGATCTCAAACAACACAAACATGATAGAATCAAATAGACAAAACCATTAATCAATCTGACATAGTAATCTCAATATCCATCGGATCCCCGCAAACACAACATGCATGATTACAAATAGATTAGGTCTTGATCATGAACGGAGCTCACAAGATCTATACATGAAAGCAAAAAGGAGGAGATACAACCATGTAGCTACTACATGGACCCGTAGTCCAAGGTGGAACTACTCACGCTTCAAACCGGAGGCTGGCATGATGAAGAATGCCTCTGGGATAATCTCCCCTCCGGCAGGGTGCCGGGAAGAGCTTCAGATCCCCCCGATCTAGGGACGATGGTGGCAGCGGCTATAGACGGTTTCGTGGAGTTTTGATCGGGTGCCTAGGGTTTCTTCATCGGGGGATTCTTATAGGTGAAAGGGCGAGCCAGGGTGGCTGCACACACCCCCAGGCGCGGGGTGGGTCCACCCGCGCGGCCAGGCGGTGTGGCCTCCTGGTGAGCCTTCTCCGTCTCGTCTTCTAGCTTCGTGTTGCTCACGGTAAAATATTAATTTTGGCTTTTGTCCCGTCCAATTCCGTGAATATTGATTTTCTGCCTTTCTGGAACCAAAAACAGAAAAAAACAGGCAACTCACACTGTGGCAACTTGTTAAAAGGTTAGTTCCAGAAAACATATAAAAACACCTCAAACTGTAGAAAAAGAAAAGCAAAGTAGATACTAAACAAGCATGGAGCATCAAAAATTATAGATAGGTTTCCGACGTATCAAGCATCCCCAAGCTTTACTCCCGCTCGCCTCGAGTAGGTAAGTGATAAAAAGAATAATTTTCGAGGTAACATGCACCATCAAAACCAAGATCAAACCATTTGCAAGCATTGAAAGCTGGGATCAAAGAACTCTAAACATGTGCATGAAAGATGAAGTTCTAACAATAAGACAAAGTAACTCTGCATGCAACATGAAAGGCTACAAACAAAGATCATGAATAACATGCATTGAAGAATGTTTGTTTATTTCACATACAGAAAACATGGTATCGTGGCATTCAAATTGTCCCTCATAGAGTATCAAATAGATGCATAGGACACCTTCAAAGTTCATAAGAGTGACTAGATACAAGTAGCACAAGAACAAGTAATATCACAATATGCATCAATCAATAAGTTTTGGGACACTGCACATAGAACAAAGAATGGCAACTATGCTCTCTTAATGGTGCCTAAAGGTAGAAGGTGGAGACTCAATATAATAGTGGAAGAAAGGCCCTTCATAAAGGGAAGCAGGGATTTCAAGTTTCGAAAAGAGCTTCCAAAAATTATGGCACTTGTTAGCTTTCAGGCCTCATTGCCCCTATCATAAGCATCTTTAAGTGATTAAGAACACCAAGTTGGTTTGCTTGCTTTATTCGAAAACACACAAAAATTAGTTCCTGCTCTAGTTGCTGCTGCTGTTTTTGGTTTGCCCACCTTTGCCAAAATGAACTCTACTAAGAACACCAAGTTGTGTGACTTCACTAGCACCAAATACAATGATTTCCTAAGCACTCCTATTGCTCCACCTGCTCCTGATGCTACCTTTTATGAAATTAAGCCTGCTTTGTTGAATCTTGTGATGAGAGAGCAATTTTCTGGTGCTGGTTCTGATGATCCTACTGCCCATCTTAATAGCTTTGTTGAACTTTGTGAGATGCAAAAATATAAGGATGTAGATGGAGATATTATTAAGCTCGAGCATTTTCCTTTCTCCTTGAGGGGAAAAGCTAAAGAATGGTTGCTTTCTTTGCCTAAAAATAGTATTGATTCTTGGACTAAGTGCAAAGATGCTTTTATTGGAAAGTACTATCCTCCTGCTAAGATTATATCTACGAGAAGTGACATTATGAAATTTAAACAACTTGATAATGAACATGTTGCTCCATCTTGGGAAAGAATGAAATCATTGGTTAAAAATTTCCCTACTCGTGGACTCACTGCTTGGATGATTATCCAGACTTTTTATGCAGGTTTGAACTTCTCCTCAAGAAATCTGCTGGATTCAGCTGCTGGAGGTACCTTTATGGGCCTCACTTTGGGTGCTACAACAAGGCTCCTTGATAATATGATGGTTAACTAGTCTGAATGGCATGTTGAGCTAGATCCATATGGTAAGAAGGTAAATTTTGTTGAGGAAACTTCCTCTTTTTGTGAAAAGATTGATGTTATTATGGCTATGCTTATTAATGGGAAAGCTCCTTTTAGATCCTAATAGTGTTACCTTAGCCTCTTTGGTTGCTCAAGAAGAGCAAGTTGATGTGAACTTCATTAGAAACAACAATGCCTATAGGAAAAAATTTGGTAGCAGCAACAATAATAGGCCTTATCCTCCTAATAATGGCAATTCCTATGGAAACTCTTACAATAATGCTAGAAGTGCCCCCTCTGAACTTGAAGTCATGCTCAAAGACTTTATTAGTAAACAAGCCACTTTCAATAAGACTATAGAGGAAAAGCTTTTAACTGTTGAGAAAAATATATCCTCTTTGTCTGAACCTCGGTCCTCTTTGATTAATAAAATGGCTGCTAAACCTGAAGCCATGGAAAATACCTTTGCTATTGCTCATGCCATACAAGTTACTATTGATGAAAATGTTAGGCTGTTAGCTCAACTTCATGCTAAGTGGGAAAGGGAAGCTAAAATTGATAGAAACAATAGTGTGTGCACCATCACCACTAAACCACAAGTAGTCCCTATTCCTCCTCCTACTATGCCTAAGCCTATTGAGCCTACTACTAGTGATGCCAAGTTTGACTTTGATATTGATGGTTGCAATATTTCTGAAGTGATTATGTTCTTGCAAAAGCTTGGTAGAAGTCCTGATACTAGTGATATGCATGTTGCCTTTACCAAACACATTACAGATGCTCTTGTTAAGATTAAGGAAGAGAAGCTAAAACACAAAGCTTCTATTCCTAGGAAAGTAGAAGATAGTTGGGAACCCATTATTAATATGCAACTGAATGACTTTGATCTCAAAGCTTCATGTGATCTTGGTTCTAGTGTCTCTATTATTCCTAGGAATATTTATGAAATTCTTGATTTGCCACCATTAGAAGATTGTTATTTATATGTCCCACTCAATGATAATGCTAAGAAGAAACTCATGAGGAGTATTAATGATGTTCTCATTATGGTTAACAATGCTTATGTCCCTGTTGATTTCTATGTTCTGGATGTTGAATACAATGCTTCTTGTCCTATTACTTTGGGAAGACCTTTTCTTAGAACAGTTGGTGCCATCATTGATATGAAAGAAGGCACCATTAAATATCATTTTCCATTCAAGAAAGGTACTGAACACTTCCCTATGAGGAGAGACAAGTTTCTTTTTGCTCCTCCTTTGAAATCAAGGTTTGATGTTAATGCTTCTTCATTTGAAAATACTTGATTCTTCTTGCTTCTTGTGCCTAACTTAAAGGCGTTAAAGAAAATTACTTGTTGGGAGATAACCCAAGAGTTTCTGTAACATCCCAAAAATCATGATTTCAAAGTTTGCATATCACTCATGAATTCATAATCATTTTAGGATCATTTCTTTAAAAACAGAAACTTTGTGATCTATTATTTTATGCAAGCAAGGCAATAGCCCTAATGCTACTCTCTAACATGAGAATATTTGTTTTGACCAAAAGAGATTTGATCATATGATTGATTTATATTTTCTAAAGCTTGGACAAAGATTTTCAAAACAAAATATGAATTTAAAGTCATTCATATGTCTATATTAAATAAATGATAAAGACACTGTTTATTTTAAATTCCACTGGGCCAATGTATTTCTAAGTGTGCAACATTGTTCTACAGCTAAATGTGTACTTGTTTCACCTTACAAAAATCCAGAAGGTGTTTGAATTCAAACCATTTTAAATTCATTTGAAAAGGATTCCTGAAAATCAAATTAGAAAAAGAAAAGGGAAAAGAAAAAATAAAAACAGGCGCTCCCAATTAATCCCTGCACCAGAACAGGCCCAGTAAGCCCACCCGGGCCATTCCCCCTCTACCCCCTCTCCCACCCGCGCAAAACTTACCCTGCAACCACTGACGCTGGGCCCTCTCCACGTCATCGTCATCTCCCCCAAATCCTCGCGCGCAGACGCCGCTCCGCTGTTACCTCTCTGCAGTGACGCCGCGAATAAACCCGGCTTAAATCCCATTGATTGGCCGCGTGAATGCCGCCCCTGCTCTGGCTACAAAACCCCCTCCCCACCCCGCACTTTTCCCCTCACTTCACTCGCTCGCTCCGCCACCAGGCTGCTCGTATTTGAGCTCGAACCACCACAGTACCGACAACCTCCGGTGGCAAATTCCGGTGAGCCCTCTTCGCCCCTTTCCTTCTAATCTTGCCAGAATGGTCACCACAACCTTGCGTGTCTTCTAACATCTCTGGTGCATGCTAGGTCCATCCAGAGCCTCGTCAACATCGACGACTACGCGAGTCCGACGAAACCGTCAACTCCGGCGAGCTTTCCTGGTTAGTTCTGACCGCGCCTTTCCCTCTCTTTGATACTCGTGACCTGCATCGCCTTACGCATCTGACGCACTGATTATTTTCCCCTAGCGTGATCTATACCCTCGCCAACGATGACGAACAACCGTGCCCGACGCCTTCACGAACTCCAGCGAGCAATCCCAGACGACTCCGAGCGCCCCTCCGCCAACGAACACCACCTTGAGCATCAACATCGTCACGCGAACCAGGTGAGCTACCCCACTGCCCTTCTCGCTTCCTATATTGCCGGCAGCATCACCGTCTGACCGTGCCGCCGCCAGCCACCGTTGCAGCACCGCTGGTTTTTGGTTCGTTTGATGTGGGTCATTTGATCCAGATCGGGCGTGTAAGAATAGATCACTTAAGCGAAGAGGTAAGTTTAGATCTGAGCCGTGTGATGCACTTTTAATCCAACGATCTAGAGAGCCTGATCCGCGTGAACCGGTACCGTCCAATCAGGAGCTGCCGCGTGGCTAGGGATTAGATTTAAAATCTGAAATTAGATCTATTAGATGTTCAAACTTGCAAAATTCATAACTTTTGATCCACGCGTTCAAATTTTGTAAATTTTATATCATTGGAATCAGGAGAAAGAATTATATCCAACCATACACTTTGTTTAATGAATTGCTTCTGTAAACTTAGTTGTTTTTGCAGATACATTTGTAAGCTTATTTTGTGTATAAAATTATATAGAAAATGTTTTAAGGGCCAAATTGATTTTATTTAGTGTATAATTGTTTTGTTTATGATTCAGTACTGTTTCACTTGTCTTGTTTGGTTTAGAAAAATCATCACATTGCATTTGCATGCATTCATATATTTTTGCTTGTTTATTTTGATATGTGAATTTGGTGCTATCATTTTATGTGTAGATTTTGGTGCTAGTGGTGATTGTGATTGTGAGGATTGTTGCTACTCCCCCAACTACCAAGGCAAGTGGTGCTTCATATTTTTTTCCCAATATTTTGACTATGCATTAGAAATGTTTTATATAGGGCTTGCATGAGTATTTTTGCTAAGCATCTATATGCTATGCTTGGGAAATCCTAGTAGTTGTAGAATTGTTAGAATTTTTTATAAGTTAAGATACTTGCTATTGTCATGCTTAGCCTAGCTAGTAGCAACCAAGGGTGGAATATATACATGCTATGGAAAAAAATTGCTAAGTCTTTGACTCATGTTTTTACTTAATAAAACAACTAAGTGAATGAAACACCTGGGTGGATTGGTAATTGCTTGGTGGTTTTTGGTTGAGTGGTTACACAAAGCCCATTTGTATGGTTTACCTTGTGTATCTCACTTGTGGATTGCCACGCAGGAACAAAGGGATTTGAGATGCCAAATGTTAAGAAGCTTCTAGTGAAGCCACATGGCATTATGGGCTCTGCCTGGATCATATAGGTTGCAATAACTTAGCAAGATGGACAGTTGGTGGTAGGGGATTGATAGGTTGGAGCGCGTCCATTTTGGTCTAAGGGAAGGCTTTTGAAAGGTCATGTCTTGGTGAAAATCAAGTCTTGTGGAGAAAGTGCACCGCCTCTGCAGATGGAAGAAACTAAGTACTTAGCCGTGTCCCCGGTAATGGACAATTTGAGCATCAAGACATGGAAGATATCAAGAATCTCCTCATCCCAATTTTCTAAGTTAAAACTGTGGTTGAACAAGGGTGAAGGTTCACCAATTTCTATTGGTGGTTCCTTGGGAGTTTTTGCCAAACAAAAAAAACTTAGTGTTTTTCAACTGATAGGTAAAATCTATTTTGAGCAAAGCAAGCCTAAGCTACACTTAGCCAAATTCATATAGTAACTAGTTGATAATATTCTACTAAGGTATCACTTGTCAATACTATTCCAATGTATTGACCCACTGTGGCTGTAACTTGTGATGTTGCGGGTTACTCTGATGATGATTAGGGGTTATGAGTCTACACTCAACATGTTTGCCTATGGCACATGAAGATGAAGACTTTTATTTATTTTGTTAAGTTAAAACTCTTGTACTAGCCTATGTATATGGAGTTGTAAAATACTATGTTATCTCTGGAATGATGATTTAATAATGACCTTTGTTTCTGTGTACTTCATCTTAAACTGTGGATGCTAGCAATTGATCCAGGGACTAGCATTGAAATCACAGGGATCTTTACCTTTATAAAGGTGGGATCTTACAGTTTCCTTGAGTCTTGGAATTTATTACTTCAGTAATGACCTCTCCTTATACTTTTTGTTTGCTTTTTTGTGCCAAGAATGACCTCTAATGAGAGGGAAGTAAGATTTGGGGAGTTGCCGTCCCGAAACAGATTTTTGTCCTCCACCAAAACAATTCGTGGGGAGTCTCTGTAACTCGGATTGAGCTGAAAATTTACGAATAAATCCCCCAGTATGTTAGATAACTTTCATTAGTTCAATACTTTTTGATTTGAGCAACAGAAGATGTTCGAAAAAATCAGTTTCTACCTGCTGGTCTGTTTTGACAGATTTCTACCATTTTATTTGCATTTGCTTCTTATTGATTCCTTTTTGAGTTCTCTTTAGGTGAATTGAGCTTTTTGAAGGAGTTACTACAGTATATTGTGTTTTTAGTGAAAATCCTTGATGTTCCAAACTTTTCCAGAGGTCTAATATCTTTTGAATAAACTAATGTTGCTAATGAAGATTGTGTGAAGTTTTGTATGAAGGAAAAATTCCAGGTGTAGAGAGAAAATGATGCAATGAGATGAAGAATGGACAAAATATCAAGATTGGGGATTCCAAAATGGTTTCACCCGAAGAAATATCCAAGAGGTACAAGCATCAAAGCTTGGGGATGCCCAAGGCATCCCCTTTTTCATCAATAAAAAGCTCAGGTCTGTCTAGACACTTCGTTTTTATTGTTTCATGCACAGTTGTGTTATTCTTGGAGCATCTTAGATTTCGTTTGATTTTCTTAGGTTGTTTATTTTGTTTGAATAAAGTAGTTTGTACCCCCGTTCTCGCTGTGTTGTTCTACAAATAAGTTGCTTGGTGTTGGAAAGGAGTAGTCAGTTCTTGCTTGTAAGTGCAAGAGGAGCTTGCATTGACTGTGACTTAGACTTTAGCATGACATGCTAGGTGTTGTTTTGGCATTATGCTTAGTGATTATTAATGTAGCATGTCTTGTTCCAAACAATTGGGATTGCTTAGTGTGCCTTGAAGAAATTATGCGTTGTTTTAGCATGCAAAAAGCATAGTATTGTGGTATTCTCCTTTGATGCTTTGCTTGGGTTGACTTGGCACATGCTCACACCATGTTATGACTATGACAAGTCACCATAGCCTCTATGATCATTTAGTCCTTGACTTGTAGTACCACTCTTTGCTTTGATTAGTATGCTTTGTTGCTCTGCATGATTATGGCCATTATTGCTCTCTTAGTTGGTTGCTCCCAGTCTTTTGCAAGCCTCCACTTGTATGAGTAAGCTCTACTCATGCTTCCAACTCCCAAGAAACCAAGTTATTCCAAAGTGTCCACTATAAACTACTATGCATGGTGTGTTACACAATTCCAAGTATATTCTTGTTTTCATCTATCTTCCAATTAAAAACTATTTTGTTATGTGAAAACTTAGTGATTAAAGCCCTCACGAACTTGATGGGACACTTTATATTCTTTGCCCCTAATAAACTTGAACCATTGTGACAACTTTGTTGTATATGCTTGCACTTATAAGTTGGAATTAGCAGAACCGTGTTGTGACGTGGAACGTTTTCAACATTGCACTTGGACTTTGTACTCAGTTGATATCATGTTGTTTTGTCTATGGATGTCACCGGTGTGAAATAAAGAGGGAACTTGTAAGTCCATGGAGTTTGTATCCCGTGTTAGAGAAATGCACGGGCCGCTATCCTAAGCCATGCCTAATCATGGTGGAAACCTGCTTCATCACCATAGTGAGCTATCTATGAATCATCCTCAATAAAAATCTATGCATATGGTAAATAAAAAGATTGCTGATATGTTCATTGTATGCTTGCCTTGTCAGTTTGGTTATCGGAAAGCTCATGTACCATGTGCAAGGGGTACCCCGTTGGCGGTTCTCAATGATATGCAAATACTTACAATGACAGGAACTTACCTGGACCCAAAGTTGAGTATGCATGAGGTGTGGCCCTCGTATTCAAGGGACTTGAGATTGCCAAATTATACTTCATCAAGCATATACTCCATATTTGCCACTTTAACCTTAACCACTTCAAGATGCTTATGATAGGGGCAATGAGGGCTGAAATCTAACAAGTACCATAATTTTTGGAAGCTCTTTTTGAAACTTGTAATCCCTGCTTCCTTTACAAAAAGGCCTTTCTTCCACCATTATTTGAGTCTCCACCTTCTACCTTTAGGCACCATTAAGAGAGCATAGTTGTCATTCTGTGTGCAGTGTTCCAAAGCTTATTAATTGATGCATATTGTGTTATTACTTGTTCTTGTGCTACTTGTTTCTAGTCACCCATGTGAACTTTGAAGGTGTCCTATGCATCTATATTGCTACTATATGAGGGACAAGCTGATTGCCAATATGCTATGTTTTCTGTATGTCAAACAAACGTTTTTCAATGCATGTTATTCATGATATTTGTTTGTAGATTGTCATGTTGCATGCATAGTTACTATGTCCTATTGTTAGAACTCCATCTTTCATGCACATGTTTAGAGTTCTTTGATCCCAGCTTTCAATGCTTGCAAATGGTTGGATCTTTATTGTGAGGGTGCATGTCACCTCAAAAATTATTCTTTTTTTCATTTACCTACTTGAGGACGAGCAGGAGTTAAGCTTAGGGATGTTGATACGTTGGAAATGTATCTATAATTTTTGATGCTCCATGCTTGTTTAGTATCTACTTTGCTTTACTTGTCCACACTTTGAGGTGCTTTTACATGTTTTCTGGTACTAACCTATTAACAAGTTGCAACAGTGCCAGATGCCTGTTTTCTGTTGTTTTTGGTTTCAGAAAAGTTAGTAAAGAAATATTCTCGGAATTGGATGGGACAAATGTCAAAGTCAATTACTTTCCATGAGGAACAAGAAGTCCAGAGGGGAGACGAGGAGGTGTGCCAGGGCGGCTAAACCCCCCTAGGCGTGGGTGGGCCCTACCCCGCGTATGGTAGGGTTTGCCCCCCTCTGGCCACCACCTCGGCCTCTCCCTTTGCCTATAAGAAGCCCCCGATGCAGGAACCCTAAGCACCCGATCAAATCTCCATGAAACCATCTATAGCCGCCGCCACCATCGTCCCTAGATCAGGGGGGATCTGAAGTTCTTCCCGGCACCCTGCCGGAGGGGAGATCATCCCGGAGGCCTTCTCTCCGGTATGATGTGTGAGTAGTTCCACCTTGAACTATGGACCCCGGTCCAATATTTACCATTGATACATCTTCCACTGTCACTTGTTTACTTGCTACAAACCATTACCTTCCACACCATACGTTTAATCCTTTGTTACAGCAACCGGTGAGATTGACAACCTCACTGTTAGTTGGGTCAAAGTTTTGAGTTTGTGTTGTGCAGGTCTCCGCATTGCTTGCAACACCTGTGTGACGTTTCTTTCCTCCTACTAGTTCGATAACCTCGGTTTCTTACTGAGGGAAGACTTGCTGCTGTACTGCTTCACACCCTGATCTTGGGGTTCCCAACAGGCTCCACATAAGATGTGCAAGCCATCAGTAACCGCCGCCGCCACGCCACCAGGGGCTTTGCCCGGCGACGATCCGGGCGGTGGTGGAGGGTGGGAGGTTGTGGAAGGAGGGTCGAGGGCGGGGAAGGGAGGGAACCGCCCGACACGGCACAGCGCCACCACGTGGGTACGGAAGGCATGTGTACAGACCTATATCTAGTCCTATAATGCGTTCGTACAAAAATAAGTGACTTGAGGCGGTGGGGCTGGTGGAGTTCTTGGTTGTCCTAGGATTGGCCCAGATCCAATTACGGCCATCTTCGTCATCAAATGTTGGAGCCGAGCGGAGGCCTTATGGGTACTGCTCTGCATCATGAGGACGCCTGGGGCGGATGCCTTGTGCTTGGTGGTGATGGTCATCTTCTCCATTGGAGGTGGTCGGCCTAAGGCTAGTTCGGCAGATCCCGGGATCCTTCATCTAGTCTCGACAGCGAGGCGAGGAGATCTAGGTGTCGGTGAAAACGGAGCCATTGGCGGGCGATGGTGGCGTTACCACGTCTTTACCTTGATGAAGGCATCATCATGCACCTAATGTCGACCTAAATCGTGCTACTCTGGGGGAAACCCTACGATCTTCGGATCAGGTGATGGCGGCACCGCGGTGTCGCATTCTCTCTTAGGAGCATCGCTTGTGGATAAGCACTGGATGGATGAGCCAGGAGAGGTTTAGAAGCTTTGTATTGCACGTTTAAGCTTTGGAGGCGATGTTAAGTCATGCTTGACCGACAGGTGCTACTCTGAGCCATGCCTATTCAGCAGGTGCTACACATGGTAGATCATCTGGAGACTTTAGGCTGTGTTTTTTGGTGGTACTTGGCGGAATGGTGCTACGAGGAACCGGTGGCAGTGGCTGGTGTGGAGAGAGTCTGCACATCAATATACATGTTGATGATGGTTTGGCGAAAGATAGTGGAGGCAACGACATACAGAGCGTGTGCATGGGTACCGTTTCATGGATAGGCTGGGCGGATCTGGTCTCCTGGAGTACATGAGGCAGCTAGGTGTTTGCTAGATCTCGCCAGAGAGCTGGCGATATGGTTATCGTTTTGCTCGGTGTTTTAGTTTGGTGGTTCCGGTTTGTATGATCTTTGTAATGGCTTTTGCTACACTTTGTTGCTCTAATAATAAATAAAGGTTGTATGCATCGCTTGATGCAGAGTTCGGGGCTTCGCTCCCCATTTCAAAAAAAAAGATATGAATGTATCTATACACTAAGACATGTCTAGATGCATTCAAACTTATATAAACCTAAGTTAGCTATATTTCTAGACGGTGGGAGTATATACAACTATTGCTGATTGCCTAGGCATGTAATCATCACAATAGTCAATGTGAATTCATCATGTAAAATGTAGTGCACAAACTACAATAATTAGATAAAATTGTTCACATAGATACAAAAATGAGTATGAACTTTTTACGGAGTTAAAGAATAATCTTCCCGAAAATAAACTTTATTAAAAGTGATTTGGTGCCCATTAATTGTGTCCATTAACTTAGATGCCCCTGATACTCTTGCTCTACAAAACATTTTAGGGTGTGTGGTTGGTATCTTCCCTATCAAGTACTTAGGGATGCTTCTCCACTTTGACAAATCGAGGGGAGAGGATCTACAACCTCTGATAGATAGGATTTTCAAGAGAATAGCTAGCTAGAGAGGGAAGTTGTTGTCTTATGCTGCTAGAGTAATTCTGGTGAAAACTTGCCTAGCTAGTATCCATATCTACTTGCTATATTTTTTTCAAATTCCCTAAATGGGCATTATACCTTATTAACTCCCAAATGGCCAACTGCCTTTGTAATGACATCAAACATAAGAGGAAACTTCATCTTGCCAACTGGAAATTGGTCTGTATGCCTAAGAACTAGGGGGTTGGGGATCCCTAATTCGAGAGATCTTAATATTTTCCTGCTGGGATCTTGGCTTAACAGATATTCCTCTAATGGGGATAAACTTTGGAGGAAAATCATTGATGCCAATTATGCTACACACAAGCCAAATATTATGTCCTGCTCTGCTCCTAACTCCTCTAACTTCTTCAAAGGTTTTCTTTGGGAAGTTAATTTGGTTAGGTTTGGTTTTAGATGGATAGTAGGTGATGGTGCTAAGATCAGATTTTGGGAAGATACATGGTTTGGCACTTCACCCCTGTCTGTTCAATTTTGGGACCTTTCCACTATTTGTAATGAATAGATGGCTACTCTTCAGCAAGTCTAGGGTGGGAGGGTGTTGAAGTTGTCCTTTAGAAAAAACTTTAACCCTGGTCTTTTTAGGACAATGGAATGGTTTAGAGCAGGTGGTTAGCAAAATTTCATTCATTGATGATTATGACTCTCTCATTTGGATTTATACTGCTAATGGACAATATTCCTCTAGTTCATGCTATAAAATCATTAGTAACAGAGGGGTCACTCCCATTTATATACCTGCTATATGGTCTTTGGTTGCCCCTAGAATCCACATCTTTCTCTGGTTTCTTGTCAATAACAAGTTGATGACTAGGGATAACCTGTGGAAAACAAATCTAGGCCAACCCCCCTGTTGTATTTTCTGTGTTGAGGATGAGTCCATCAGCCATATCTTTTTTGGTTGTATAGTGGTAGCAAACATCTGCTTTGAAGTCTATGATTTATTTAGAATGCATCTAGGCTTAGACTACCTTTCGATAGCCAAGTTTTGGGTCCCGAACAAGAAACATTCTTCCTTAAATATGCCATTTGTGCTTCCATTTTATGGAGCTTATGGAAATGTCCGAATGCTTTAATTTTTCACTCCCAATCTTGGATTTCTATCAATCAGGTCTGAAGGATGATTCTGAGGAGGATAAAAAATGGAGACTTCTTTTCAAGGAGGAAATGCTACCACAAATCGACCTCTTTTCAGCTTGGGTGTGCAAGCTCCTGAAGGCGCGCTAATTGCATGAGTCTAAGTGGACGATCTCTGATCATTGCGGGGCTCTGGTGCTGGGCTTGCTGTGAGAACATATTCCTAAGGTGGCATCGTCCACACCTCCATTGGCTGACAAGATAGAGGCATTTGCATCTCTCATGATGTCGTTCTGGATCCACTCCTAGGCGTCCTCCTTGGCGAAGCCTTCTCTCCTCAGTAGACAAGACCAAGGTGGTACTTAGGGATGTTTGTGCTCTCTACAACGCTGGCAATGTGTGATATCTGCGTCGGAAATGTGTGCCTTGTAAAACTGCCCTTTAAAAAGTGTAATCTTGAGACTTGTTTTTGCTCTCTGATATACTGTGCTCTAGACTTTAGATTCTCCTTGATTGACAGTTTTTGCTTCTCCCCTTGTAATGTTGCTACCTTCTCTTAGCTAGTTTCACTGGTTAATGGAACCAGGGGTCCCCCTTTGTAGGGGCCCTCTTGATATGAAAAAAGAGTACTCGTCCCATAAAAAATGGATGACTCAGATGTGTCTAAGTTTGCATGTAATTAGATGCATTTTAATGGGTAGATATATACGTATCTACACAAATTTGAGTCACTTATTTCTGGACAAAGAAGTACTTGGTAAATTCGATTCGTTTAACTATATCAATGAATCTAGACTTGGCAGCCCTAACTCTGAACCGGTCAAATGTTAATGATACTTATACATTGCAACAAATTTCAATCTTTTCCATTTATCATGATGAGCTTATCTGGGTTGTTTGAACCTCACACTTCCAAGAAACAATATCTTGTAATGATAGCACAAAATAATCTCTCCAAGCATCAAGAGGACATGTATATGGTATGTCCCAAGTTTAAAGCACCTATCTACCTCCTCTCCATGGTCATGAAGAGCTAGAGTCGAGGACGAGTCCTTTTCAAGGGGCAAATAATACAATGGGCTCCACGATCATCACCATGTCAAGTGCATAAGCTGCAAGAGTCGTGGTTATTTGTCAAGCCAATGACATAACATGGAACACAAAGGTGAATCATCAACTTTACTTGTGTATATCTTCTACTGCATATCATGGTATACTACTTAATACTTCTTTCCTATGCACCTTTAGGTTTGATCAAAGAAGGATGGAAGCAAAGTAGGAAGTTGAGGACACTCGAGATATCAAGTATTCCAAGAGAGAAGCATGAAAGTGAAGGCATACCAAACTCCTTGCAGAGAAAGAAAAAGGAGCCTCTTCTGACTGGATGTTTTGTGGTGCAGAGCCTCAGACAGTCTCGGTCAGAGTGGCTAACACTAATAACAACTACCTTATCTTACTGATACGTCCAAAATGTATCTACTTTCCCGAACACTTTTGCTATTGTTTCTCCTCTAAACTTGTGTGATTTGGATACAACTAACACGGACTGACGCTGTTTTCAGCAGAATTACCTTGGTGTCTAGTTTTTGTGCAGAAAATCAACTATCAGGAAAAATCACGGAAAATATGCCAAAAATTATATTTCACCAGAAGATCCACGGAGCTAGAAGACTAGACGGAGAAGGGGCCTGGGGGGCCCACACCCCTGCCAGGCGTGTGCCCACCTCTGGCCTCGCCTAGGGGGGTGCAGGCACCCCAGGCACCCCCTCCGCCTCTCTCTGCACCTATAATTTGCCTCTCAACCTAAAAGCAGAGGGGGGTTCAATAATTTTCCATAAAGAGTTCCGCTCTGCCGCCGCCACCAGAAACCAAGATTCGGATCCAGAAACTTCGTTCTGGCACCCTGCTGGGACGGGGAATTTGGAGAGGATCATCGTCATCGTCATCACCAACGCCTCTTCATCAACCATCGATGTTTCCCTCATCCATGAGTGAGTAATCCCCCGTTGTAGGCTTGGGGATGGTAGGGATTGGATGAGTTATATCATGTAATCAAATAAGATTGTTAGGGCATAGTGCCTAGTATATCTATTAGTGCTATTTGACTTTGTTGCAACTTGTTGTGCTTAATGCTTGTCACTAGGGCCCGAGTGCCATGATCTCAGATCTGAACTTATTATTGAATCATTGTGATAGTATTATTTGTGGCCTTATCTACAAGTTGTGTACACATATCATTGTCCGGATCCAAAGGCCCCGAAGTGACAATAATTGGGACAACCGGAGGGGGTGGCTGTGGTGTGAGGATCACATGTGATCATGGAGTGTTAATGATTTGCTCCGGTGCTCTATTAAAAGGAGCACCTTAATTTCCAGTAGTTCCCTAGAGGCCCTGCTGCCACGGGCTGGCTGGACAGAAGATGTTGTGCAAGTTCTCATTGCGAGCACGTATGACTATATATGGAGCACATGCCTAGGATTGTTTAGTAATTGGATGCTTGTTATTATTTATCTGCAATGTCCTAGATCTTGAAGTTACATGTTTAGACTTGTCCATGCAACGCCCGTCCATCCATCCCTATGCCTACCGCACTCGAATCCTACTGTTACCGTTACTGTTACTATTGCTCCTGTTTCACTGTTACTGTTGCTTTGTTGTTGCTACTACAAACTTTTGCTACTGATAGACTTCTATGAGCAAGAACTATTTCCAGGTGCAGCTGAATTGACAACTCAGTTGTTAAGGCTTGCAAGTATTATTTAGCTCCCCTTGTGTCGAATCAATAAATTGGGTAATACTACCCGCGAAGACTGTTGTGATCCCCTACACTTGTGGGTCATCAAGACTATTTTTTGGCATTATTGCCGGGGAGCATAACTTTATTTGTAAGTTCACTTGGATCTACTGTTGTTCACTGCTACTCCTTTCATCATGGGAAAGTCTCGTGATGGAAAGTTTCCTATTTTACCATCCACTACAAGAAGAGGTACAGTCCTAAACACCTCTGTTGCTCTTGATTCACCGTCTGTTATAAGTAAGCTTGTCACACCACCACCACATACTCATGATACACACACTGCTACTACTGCTGAGTATGAAACTACTTTTTATGCTCATGATGTTACTTCTATTGTGCTTGATGCGAGTGGTTCATTGGGTCCTTTCCTAGATGCTACTATGGCTAGTCTAGGAAATACCGAAACTCCTAGTGAAGACACTATTACACCTGTTAGCTCACCTGAGTCTAGTGAGAGTTCTAATATTAATGATGGTTACATTGAGTTCACTGATGAATTTGTTGAAGAGTGCCGAAACACACATGGTACTAGTGCTATTAAGAGTCTCCTTGCTAGACGTACTATTATGCCTAAACTGTCCTCTGATCCTAAGTTTGCTACCTCTCCCATTGATATTAAAGATGAAGATTATGATTTCTCTCTTGATTTGTCCTATTTAGATATTGTTAAGAAAGAACCTTTCTGTGGGACTGAAAATGAGAGTGTTGTGGCTCATATGAATGAGCTTTCTACGATGAGTGCTTTATTCTCTGATGATTTTAAGATGTGCAAGTACTTTGTTACTAAGATCTTCCCTTTTTCAATAAAAGGAGAAGCTAGGGCTTGGTTTAATAGATTA
The DNA here is from genome assembly GCA_910589765.1 of Avena atlantica. Taxonomy (NCBI): domain Eukaryota; kingdom Viridiplantae; phylum Streptophyta; class Magnoliopsida; order Poales; family Poaceae; genus Avena; species Avena atlantica. Next base: position 331,638,112 of record OU342738.1, on the reverse strand, counting down.
CCTCCTGATTCCATTGATAGCCATGATTGCTTGATAGATTCTTTCTTCCAGAAATATTTTCTTCCCAGTGCTAGACATGCTGCTTTGCAGAGACTTTTTGATTTTAAACAGGGAGAAGAAGAGAAATTGCATGAGTCATGGACAAGGTTCTATGCCTTGATTCATGCACATCCTGAATGTCCATTGCCTAAAAATGAGCTTCTTGATATTTATTATAATGGACTAACTGATGATTCTAGGACATACCTAGATAGCTTTGCTGATTATGTTTTCAAGAAAAGAACTCCTACAGATGTTGAAGAATTAATGGCTAAGATAAGCAAGAATTATGATGATTGGGCTTCAACTGAGCTAAATACACCTGAGCCTATTACTCCTGACACAGTTGTGCCTGAACCAGTTCCAACACCAACACCAAAGAAGAGGGGAGTTATTGCATTAAATGATGAAGTGATGAAGGAAGCTAAGAAGTGTCTAAAGGAGAAAGGTATTAGAGCTGAAGATGTGAAGAATCTACCTCCTATAGAAGAATTTGTAAGCCAATTCCCCACTCATCCACTATTGAGGTACACTCTCTCCAACACTTTGATGAAGGTGATATTCCTTATGGTAAGCCTCTTGATCAATGTTTAGAGGAACTTGACATTTTTATTGTTAAACAAGGTAATTTTAATAAACAAGTTCAGAATCATTTATTGGAAAACTCTAGAGCTATCCATGAGTTGAAAGATATTGCGGAAAGAACTTCTAATGATATTAAAATGCTTTGTAAACAATTTCAAATGGCTCAAACCCAATTGGATCAACTTCCTAAGGTACAAAAGGATATGATAGTTAATGCCTTAGGAGATAAACATGCTTATGGAATTAGAACTAGGAGTGGTATAGCTACTCAAGATCCTTTATATCCTGAAGGACACCCTAAAATAATTGAGCAGGATTCTCCACAAGGTGAGAATAGTGGTATTACTCGTAAGAGAAATAAAAAGAAACACAAAATAGTTAAGGAACCCCTTGAACCTGTTGTAGATCCTAATAGTATATCTGTCTCTGATGCTGAAACTGAGAGTGGTAATGATAAAATGATGCTCCTGATAAGGAGGAAGGTGAGGAAGAACCTGAGAAGCACACTAAGAACACTAGGTATACAGAGGAAGATTTTATTGCTAATAAACATGGTAAAGAGAGAGAACCTTGGGGTGCATAGACCTATGCCTATTCCAGGTAAGAAACACAAGTCAAAGGAGGAAGAACACTACAACAAGTTTTGTGAGTGGATGAAACCTTTATTTTTGCAAATTCCTTTGACTAATGCTATTAAATTTCCTCCTTATTCAAAGTATATGAAGGATATTGTCTCTAATAAAAGGAAGATTCCTAATGAGGGGATTTCTACTCTGCTTGCTAATTACTCCTTCAATGGTAAGGTTCCAAAGAAACTTGGTGATCCAGGTATACCAACTATTTCTTGCTCTATTAAGAACAATTATGTTAGAACTGCTTTATGTGATTTGGGAGCTAGATTTAGTGTTATGCCTTTTTCTCTCTACAAGAGACTCCAGCTAGAAAAGTTGATACCAACTGATATATCTTTGCAAATGGCTGATAAGTCAACTACTATTACTGTTGGTATATGTGAGGATGTTTCTGTTCAAGTGGATCATAATTGCTTGGTTTTGACTGATTTTGTTGTGCTTGAAATGCCTGAAGATGATAATATGTCTATTATTCTTGGGAGACATTTTCTTAATACTATAGGTGCTGTCATTAATTGTAATCAAGGAAATGTAATATTCAATATTGATGACAAAGAGCATACTTTTTATTTCCCCAAGAAGGTTGTTAAGATCTATCGCCTGAATTCCATTGAAAATATTGAGAGCATCAAGGTTGGAGAAATATATTGTCCCATTCCACAAGAAAATTTTGAAACTATTATGATTGGGACCATTGCTATCAAGTATGAGGTAACATAATCACCTTGTGGAATGCAAAGTTTTGTTTCATATAAGATTGTTTTGGTAACAAGACTTGATCAACCTTGTTAACAAAAGGATTTTAATGAACAAAATAATGTTTTCACTATGGTTATACTTGCTTTCTTTTACTATTCCCCTTCCTAGTCTTTGCCTTTCTTTTGCTAGATTTGGTTTTGCTAGTTGTTTGTGTTGGAGATATGCCCAAGAGGCAATAATAAAGTGGGTTATTATCATATCTTCATACTTATGATAAATGTTTACATACCATGCTATAATTGTATTAACTGGAAACATTAATACTTGTGTGATTTGTAAACTAAAATAAGAGTCCCTAGTGAAGCCTCTTGTTAAACTAGCTTGTTGGTTAATATATGATCATGGTTTCCTGATCATGAACATAGAGATGTTATTAACAACAGGATCATATCATTAGGAGAATGATGTGATGGACATACTCCTATAGATAAGCGTAGCATAAAGATCAAGTCATTTCAATAGTTCAATTGCTATATGCTTTCTGATACATAGTAACCTAATTCCTTCGACCATGAGATCATGCATATCACCTTTACCGGATGGATGCTTTGATGACATCAAACACCACACCGTAACTGGGTGGCTATAAAGGTGGCATTGAGTGTTCGGAAAGTATTGGTTGAAACACATGGATCAAGAGTGGGATTTGTCCATCCATATGACGGATAGATATACTCTGGGCCCTCTCGGTGTAATGTCATCCAATTAGCTTGCAAGCATGTGACTGGCTCACAAGGGATCACATATCACGGGAACGAGAAAAGAGTACTTATCGGTAACGAGGTTGAACTAGGTATGCAGAGATACCGACGATCATAACCTCGGATAAGTAAACTATCGTGAGACAAAGGGAAATTGGTATCGTATGTAAGTGGTTCATTCGATCGCAAAGTAATCATAGAAATATGTGGGAGCCATATGAATTTCCAGATTCCTCTATTGGTTATTGTTCGGAGAATTGTCTCGATCATGTCCGCATAATTCACGAACCGTAGGGAGACACACTTAAGGATTCGACGTTGTTTGAGTAGTTATGGTATTATGAGAAAGAGACCGAATGTTGTTCGGAGTCTCGGATGGGATCCTGGATATCACGAGGTGATCCGGAATGGTCCGGAGAATAAGATTCATATAAGGAAAGACCCGTTTCGGAGTTCGGGAATGGTTCCGGTGTTTTCATCGGGAATGTTCTAGAAGGTTCTGGATTGTCCGGCACTCCGGGGGGGGGGAGGGGTACATGAATGTGTCATTACATATTGGAATGATTGCATCATGTACTAAGTGTTCTTGCTGTCCCAAATAAAGGATTAAATTGAATCCTAAAACAGAAAAGTCAAATGTCCAGTTTGAAAGTCAAACGGCTAAAACAAGAAACTGTGGGAAACAAGCAAGAGGAGATGGAAACCAACTTGGAGGAGGAGTTTCTCTCCTCCAAGCCGGCGGCCAGCCCTAGGCCGAGTTGGGGAGGGACTCCCTCCCTCCCCTGGCGCGCCAAGCCCCTCCACCCATAAAAGGAGGGGCAGGCCTCCTCCTCTAGACACACAAGTTCCTATCTTCTACCTCCGGTTTAGAGCCGTTTCGGTTTAGAGCTTCTAATTGCTTTAGCCTTCGGTTTAGAGTCTTCTAATTGGTTTAGAGCCTTCTAATTGGTGTGTCTAATTACTAGACCACTAATAGCCTCTCTCATACTCCACCATACTCGCACCGGCTTAAGGCGAAGCCCTGCGGGATCTCCCCTCTACTTCCGGTACCACGCCGTTGTGCTGCCGGAATCGCGAGGAGAGTGCTACAACCTCCGCTGCCTGCTGGAACAAGGGAGAGGAAGGTCTTCGTCGAGTACCGAACGTGTGACCGACTGCGGGAGCGCTGCCGGAACGCAGCGCCGGAAGGATCGTCTACACGATCTTGAGATCGGAAAGAGTACGACTACATCACCCACGAGAATCTGCTCTCGTTAACCGCTTTGGAATCTTCGAGGGTAAGTTATTCCATCGACTCGTTGCTACAATCTAGTAGATAGATCTTGGCTTGTTTGTTTGTATGCGATAGAAAAATTTTGTTTTCCATGCTACGAAACCCTACAGTGGTATCAGAGCCGTGTCTATATGTAGATCTGTTGCACGAGTAGAACACAATGGTCATTGTGGGCGTTGATGCTTTTATTGTCGATTGCTTCTTGTGTACTTTGCATCTTGCGGTATGTTGGGATGAAGCGGCCCGGGCTAACCTTACATGACATCGTTCATGAGAGTTGCTCCACGCTTGACATGCAACTTGTATTGCATAAGTGGCTTTGCGGGTGCCTGTTTCTTCTAGCATAGTTAAGATCCAATTTACAACGGGTGATTAACAATACTAGTATCAATGTTGTGGTTCTTGTTCGTAAGTTAGAACGACACTTATTGAAAGCCCCAAACCACGTAAAACATGCAAAGAAAATTAGAGGCGTCTAACTTTGTTTTGCAGGGGTGTGCAGTGATGTGATATGGCCATGATTGTGATTATATATGATGTATGCAATGTTCCTTATTGTAAGTCGGCAACCGGCAGGAGCCATATGGTTGTCTTTAATTTCTGTTAAGACCCGCGTGTCTATTCAAAGTAGTTGTAATAGTTGAAGCCGGTGGACGACAACCATGGAGCAGCGTCATTGACCTTGATGCAATGCCGGTGATGATGGAGATCATGTTCGTGCTTGAAGATGGAGATCGGAAGCACAAAGAAGAAAGGCCATATCATATCACATATTATGAATTGCATGTGATGTTAATCCTTTATGCATCTTGTATTGCTTAGTAGACGACGGTAGCATTATAAGATGATCCCTCATGCACATGAATTTCAAGTCATAGAGTGTTCACCCTTAGTTAGCACCGTTGCTAAAGCTTGTTGTTTCGAAGCACCACGTGATGATCGGGTGTGTTAGATTCTACAAGTGTATACAACGTGAGCAAGCCAGATTTGCTCATGCGGAAACTAAGGTTTGATCTTGACGAGCCTAGCATGTACAAACATGGCCTCAGGAACACGGATTACCGAAAGGTAGAGCATGAGTCATATAGTAGATATGATGAACATGTTGATTGTTCGCCATTGAAGCTATATCAACTCTCGTGATGATCGGTTTTGATGTGGTGGATTTGGTTCGTGTGATCACTAAAACAATGTGAGGGATATTGTTTTGAGTGGGAGTTCACCTAGATTAATTTAATTATTAATTAGAACTCAATTTATCATAAACTAAATCAAAGTGAATTTGCATAGTTGTTGTAGTCATTGGCATCCGTTTACCACCTTGCGCTTAGTTATAATTGAGATGATAGAACTATAGAATTCTGGTTAGTTACTTTACGAACTGGTATCGTATTGTTTTTGAAGTGTTAATCTAAAGTTTAAAAGTCCTATTGCAAACTTTCAGTAAGTTCCGGTTACTCCATGAAGTTTAATAATTGGTATTAAAATCAAGAGTAACAATTCCAATGTTAGTATATAAGTATCATGTTTATCTCCATGATTCTTGATATTCAAAGGATTCTCCTAATATCAAGGTTATCTAAGGATCTGAAAGAGTTTTTTCAGAAACCATGATATGTGGAAGATATTGTGATATCTGAAACGAAGTTTTGGTTGCAACATGATAGAGTATAATATGGCAAAAGTCATGTTCTCATATTTGATGAGAATTTACAAAAGGTTGGAGACACTAGTTGTCCTAATCTTCCAAAAGTTTTTGGAGAGCAACATTATACTCGAGATTCACCGTCACAAGCTAAAAGTAGCTTGATCATGGATAATTCCATGATAAGGGTGAATATTTGATGTAGGTAAAATATTTACTACACCAAGAGATTACTAAAGAAAGGAATTTGAAAGAACACCAAACATTTGATGATGGTGATCTACTTCAAAGTGCAAGTCCAAAGACATTGGTATTTAACTATACACGCTTTGGACTATGTGTCATATGTATGACTCCACTATTGATATTGATAGATTCTTTCAAACAGAAAAGGAAATACTGAAAGAGAATCTCATAAATATATGGCAGAAAAGAAAAGACTAGGATTGTTCAGTTTAAGTATATAGATGATATACATGTTATGGCTATATTCTTTGCTTATTAAACAATGTGGTTCTTAAGTATTTGATACTGAATTTGTTGGTATGAATCGTCATACAAAACAACAGAATTCATGAACTATAGTGGCCTAAGTAATTAGCAAAAGAATATGTGATGATGTTCATCGAGAACAAATAAAGGGTTATTGTGTTGCTCGTTAAACATCAAAGCTTGCCTTCAAGATTTGTGTTATCAGGTGTTATGAGAACAAAAGGGTTGTTCAAATAATTGCCGTAATCCATAAAAGATGGTTGATTCACAAATCTCGTTGGAAAAATCACATCCATAAAGCTAATGCTAAATATGTCGAAAGACAAATTGATTGAAAGATCACTTAGGAAGTGACATCGCCGTTTAAATTATATTGGACAGAAAACATGAAGAAACTCCATATGTATGGAATTTTGGAGTCTTTTGATTTTGATCAAATGACGCTTGTGAAACTTTCCTAGAGATAATTAAAACTTCGTTCATAGGCCAAAAGGGAACGAAAGACTGGCTTATTGGAATTTGTACATATTGTTGTACGAAGTCCATTATGTGTAGTCAAGAGCGATGGATTTCAACTTCATATGCTTTCTCCGAAAATTTGAGTGAATATATGAATATTTACTTAATAAGGATGAAGTATGAAACATTTGAAAAGTTCAAAGACTTTCAAGATGAAGTGCAAAATCATTGTAACAAGAATATAAACAGTTTATGATAAAGATCATAAAGGAAGATATTTGAGTTACAGAGTTTAGCATAATACCTAAGATTTAAGGAATCGTTCCGTGGATTTTCATTTCCCGAAACACCATAAGAGTATGGAACATTCGAGATATGTAATTAAACCTTGTTTGACATGGTGAGATCAAAGGTGTAATTCATAAAATTGCCATTGTATTTTAAAGATTAAAAGCTTTAGAGATTACCGTTTTTCCACTGAAAAGAGCTTCATCATAATCCGTTGAAATGACACCATATAAGGTTATGGTTTGGGATAAAACCCAAGTAGTCCTTTCTTAAACATTGGTATGCTATACATAAGAAAGATGTTTGCAACCAAAGTCGGATGAATCTGTCTTTGTTAAGTATTTCTCCATAACACCGGAGACAAAAGTGTTTGTCGCTTAGAACGTCAAGTTTCTTTAAGAAGGAATTTTTCGTGAAAAGTTAAGTGGGAGGACAATAGAACTTTGATAAGGTTAAAAGAACCTTAGCTATATGTGCAGAGTTGCGCAGCACCGGAAAAGTGTTCCCGAGGCAGCAACAATGCACATGGCTCACGTGCCTCAAAGGTTGTGGTTATGGAGGTCAAAGTTTCTGTTGAACCAAGTAGGTCGAGCAAACAATCAAATACCAAGATTTGAGGGTTGAATCATTATTTGAGAATAATGAACGTACTACATGCAAAGAAGCGATGATGGGCCCTGACTCCGTAAAATGGCTTGAAGCCATAAAATCCGTGATAGTTCCATATACGAGAGATCAAGATTTGAACTTGAAAGACCCTCGAGAAAGGTGTAAGACCTTACAGTTGTGTCTGGATCTATAAAGAAATAGACATGGATGTTTTACATCTATGAAATAGTCGACATGTTGAGAAAGAGTTCACAACAATGTTCAAAGGTTGATTATGACAAGATTTGATATTTCATAGTGATTTTTATTCTAGACGGATTAATGTAGCAACCACTACATATAATTTGTTATATGGTAGTTGAATAAACAAAACAAGTTCTTCTAATAGAATCGTTACCTAGGACATGTGCATAACACGGTCCATAGGGTTTTGTTAATTCAAAGGATGCTAAAAGCATATGCAAACTTCAATGGTTGAAGTGAGCATCGCGGAGTTGGAATCTTCACAATGATGAAATTGTTAAAAGAGTTTAAACTCATCAGAGACAATGAAGATGCTTGCATTTGCAAGAAATTAAGTGGGAGCGCTAAGACATATTTCTAATACGTTATGTAGGAGACATATTGTTGATTGGAAGTGATGTATCTTTTTATTAACACAAGATAAGAATTTCATCTCGATGAAAGACTTAGGCAAAACCCAAATATTAGGCATGATTATACGCTAATATGGTTGTGCCAGAAGTACATAGACAAGATATTGAATGAGTTCAATATAGAAACTACAAGAAAGTTTCTTGTCGCACAGAAAGAATTGAATGAGTTCAATGTTGATGATATATTCAAGTGTATTGACATTTGGTAAAGTGAAACAAATAATCAAGTATAGATTGATACTTGATGTATGAAATCACAAAGAGTATTTATATCAATCATACTGTGATATGTACAAATCCAGATATGTCCTATGCTCTAAATGTTGTGAGCATATACCAGAATGATTCGTAAGATGATCATTGGACAATAGTAAGGATATTCTTATGATCTTTTGGAAGAACTAAGAGTATAATATTTGTATAAGTGACAAATAGATGGTTAGTTCATTGTAAAAGTACTACATTGATACTAGCTTTGTCACAAAGTACAAATTAAGTTTATCTCAATCTAAACTAAGGGTGGCACAATATAATGGAAAGTGAGTTCCATAATGGATTTGGATGAGTTCCGAAGTTAAGACATTGTGACAGATACTACAACAAAACGCTAAGTATATGACTGCTATTATAGCAGCTAAAGAGGGCATTTGGTCAAGTAGTTTGTTATCAAACTAGGTGTAGTTCATAGCGGGATAATACTATGAAGATATATTGTACGACAATATTATCAACATGTTTTAACCCTAAAGAACTAAAGGTCTCACCGAAAGACCAAACTTATACAAAGCCATCTCATTAGAGAATGAGTGATGCGTAGAGACGCAAATACATGCAATTACACACGGACCTGGAAGTGTCAGATCCGGAGATCAGTTGACCACTAGCAATGGTGTACATACAACACCGGAAAGCCATAGGTGTTGAATACACAAAGGTTTGAAACTAGATTATTGACTCTGGTGCAAGTGGGAGACTGTTGGAGATATGCCCAAGAGGCAATAATAAAGTGGGTTATTATCATATCTTCATACTTATGATAAATGTTTACATACCATGCTATAATTGTATTAACCGGAAACATTAATACTTGTGTGATTTGTAAACTAAAATAAGAGTCCCTAGTGAAGCCTCTTGTTAAACTAGCTTGTTGGTTAATATATGATCATGGTTTCCTGATCATGAACATAGAGATGTTATTAACAACAGGATCATATCATTAGGAGAATGATGTGATGGACATACTCCTATAGATAAGCGTAGCATAAAGATCAAGTCATTTCAATAGTTCAATTGCTATATGCTTTCTGATACATAGTAACCTAATTCCTTCGACCATGAGATCATGCATATCACCTTTACCGGATGGATGCTTTGATGACATCAAACACCACACCGTAACTGGGTGGCTATAAAGGTGGCATTGAGTGTTCGGAAAGTATTGGTTGAAACACATGGATCAAGAGTGGGATTTGTCCATCCATATGACGGATAGATATACTCTGGGCCCTCTCGGTGTAATGTCATCCAATTAGCTTGCAAGCATGTGACTGGCTCACAAGGGATCACATATCACGGGAACGAGAAAAGAGTACTTATCGGTAACGAGGTTGAACTAGGTATGCAGAGATACCGACGATCATAACCTCGGATAAGTAAACTATCGTGAGACAAAGGGAAATTGGTATCGTATGTAAGTGGTTCATTCGATCGCAAAGTAATCGTAGAAATATGTGGGAGCCATATGAATTTCCAGATTCCTCTATTGGTTATTGTTCGGAGAATTGTCTCGATCATGTCCGCATAATTCACGAACCGTAGGGAAACACACTTAAGGATTCGACGTTGTTTGAGTAGTTATGGTATTATGAGAAAGAGACCGAATGTTGTTCGGAGTCTCGGATGGGATCCGGGATATCACGAGGTGATCCGGAATGGTCCGGAGAATAAGATTCATATAAGGAAAGACCCGTTTCGGAGTTCGGGAATGGTTCCGGTGTTTTCATCGGGAATGTTCTAGAAGGTTCCGGATTGTCCGGCACTCCGGGGGGGAGGGGTACATGAATGTGTCATTACATATTGGAATGATTGCATCATGTACTAAGTGTTCTTGCTGTCCCAAATAAAGGATTAAATTGAATCCTAAAACAGAAAAGTCAAATGTCCAGTTTGAAAGTCAAACGGCTAAAACAAGAAACTGTGGGAAACAAGCAAGAGGAGTTGGAAACCAACTTGGAGGAGGAGTTTCTCTCCTCCAAGCCGGCGGCCAGCCCTAGGCCGAGTTGGGGAGGGACTCCCTCCCTCCCCTGGCGCGCCAAGCCCCCCCACCCATAAAAGGAGGGTCAGGCCTCCTCCTCTAGACACACAAGTTCCTATCTTCTACCTCCGGTTTAGAGCCGTTTCGGTTTAGAGCTTCTAATTGCTTTAGCCTTTGGTTTAGAGCCTTCTAATTGGTTTAGAGCCTTCTAATTGGTGTGTCTAATTACTAGACCACTAATAGCCTCTCTCATACTCCACCATACTCGCACCGGCTTAAGGCGAAGCCCTGCGGGATCTCCCCTCTACTTCCGGTACCACGCCGTTGTGCTGCCGGAATCGCGAGGAGAGTGCTACAACCTCCGCTGCCTGCTGGAACAAGGGAGAGGAAGGTCTTCGTCGAGTACCGAACGTGTGACCGACTGCGGGAGCGCTGCCGGAACGCAGCGCCGGAAGGATCGTCTACACGATCTTGAGATCGGAAAGAGTATGACTACATCACCCACGAGAATCTGCTCTCGTTAACCTCTTTGGAATCTTCGAGGGTAAGTTATTCCATCGACTCGTTGCTACAATCTAGTAGATAGATCTTGGCTTGTTTGTTTATATGCGATAGAAATTTTTTGTTTTCCATGCTACGAAACCCTACAGTTTGCTGGTTAGTTTGTCTTAGAGATTATGTAGTTTGGATTTTGGTTTGCTTTTGCTTCTTCTGAATAAACTGTTTCTGTGAGAAAATCAATTTTCATACCCTGAAAATTGGCCAAAAATAAAGTTTCCCAAAAAATCCCAGAAAATTCAAAATAATTTTTTACTCGAAAAAAGGGGCAGAGGGACACCTGAAGTGACCCAGGGGGCCACCCCAGTCCACCAAACCCATGGTAGGCGCAGCCTACCTATGGGTGGCGCCTAGGGGGGTCTGGCCCACCTGGGCCCCTTCAAGGTTCCCCCTCACAGCCATCTTCTTTCTCTCTCCCAAAAACACCGGAAAACTTGCTCAAGATCGAGTTCTTGCTGTTCTTGCTCGCATTTTTCGATCTCCTTGCTCAGCCCATCTTTGCTGCTGATTTTTGGAGAGATTGCTCCTTGGTATGTGCCTCCTCCAATTGTCCAATTAGATTTGTGATTGGTAGATTGTATCTTGAGTATTTTGCTGCTATAGGTGACAGGTTGTGTGAGCTTGCATGCTTGTTCTATGCTTAGAGATTTCATTTTGATGCATGTGTAGTCCTCTAGCAAGTTCCTATAGTACTTGCTCATCATTTATCAACTTGGAAATCACTTGGTTTGATGTTTGTCTAAAAAATTCAGAAATAAGGTGGTCATGGACAACCACACATTTGGAGAGATATTTGAGAGTGATGCACCTAGAAGGGCAAGGCTTTCAAGATCATCCACCCGTGTTAGGCCCTCATACAATGAGGATCTCATTACTCCGCGATTCGGCGATAAGGGAGATGAAGGGGATTCGCACCCCTCCGCCTTTCCTTGCCAAACCTTCTTGCGAGCTGCTGGGATTCTTGATGACTTTATGACCTTGGTTCGGAGGGCTGGACTAACAAGCCCTATGCAGGATGAGAGCGTGCAATATGCTACGCTCACTAAAACATCCGTGGAGAGTTTCTCCTTTACTAACAGCATGTTCAGTCCGGATGTTTCTTTCAAAGTTTATGGCAGGTCTTACCATATGTCATTAAAGAAATTTTGTGAAGCTCTAGGACTTGGTACAACTGGGTCAGCAAAGAAGATTCCAGCTCAACCCGCTGATTTGTTGGACCTCTACCGCGGAATAACCAATGATGATAACCGTAGAGCTCAACGGGGAAAGATAAGAAACATTCAGCTTCCATCCATCAGGTACTTCACTTACTATCTTGCCACTAGTGTTCTTGGTAGGGAGAACACTAGTAATATTTCTAGCTATCATTTGGCTTTCTTAGCTGCTGCGTTCAACAATGATACCAAGTACAATCCTGGTTCTCTCATTGCTCGTCGTTTAACTGCTAAGGGACCCATTTATGGGGGAATTATTGCTAAGCGTGTTGCTACTTCCTTGGACATTGTTGTTGATCTAAATGATACAGTTTTGGATCCTCAGAGGCTTGATCTTGCTGCCACGAAGGCACACCACTTTGTCACCACTAGCTCTACCCATGAGAACTTGGTCTATAAAATGCTGTTTATTGACGGGGACGAGAGAGAGATCCCTCTACCCTATATCACTTTGTTCAGTATTTCGCAGGGACCTTTGTCACGCTCCAAGGAGGAGATGGATGAGAAGATGCGCTCTCTTACCTTACATGGGCCCTATCAGGAGGAAGCGCCCTCATATGACCCCGTTGTACACTACACAAGGGAGTCCTCGAGCTCATACCAGGACGAGGGAGCCTCCTCGTCATACTACGGAGGTGCACCTACTTGGGCACCATGGGATTGAGCCCCACTTAGGCCAAAAGCCTAAGCTTGGGGGAGGTATACCGACATCACACTCATATATATATATATATCATGTTCGGTCGGTTATTTGTATATCCATTGTTTCGCTTTCTTTTTAGTTTTTGTTGCTGCTTTCTTAAAACACAAAAATACCAAAAATATTTTCATTGTTTCTCTTTCTTTGTTTCTTTGCTTTGGTTTGCCTTAAAAGAAAAATCCAAAAAGATTTTGCTTTGTTTGGTTTGCTTTTTCTTTGTTTGTTTTTGCATTGTTTGCTTTCTTTGAAAAATTGAAAATACCAAAAATATTTGTTGTTCTTCTTTGGTTTTGTGAGTTCTTTGCAGGGGTCAGCCGTCGTTAGTGGATTTTGGTTTCATGTTATTATTCAAGTCACACAAGTGAAGGGCAATAATGAAGATTAAGACAACTTGAGGTGTGGTAAGAGGCTGGTAACGAACTCTATTTGTTTTCATTTTTGTACATATACTCATCATTGTGAGCATGCTTAGCCTGTTTGTGTAAGGTGTATGTCATTATGGATGCTTAGTAGTTCTTGCTTGTCTATTATTAGCTCTAGCTTGCTAATAGTTTGTAGCATGTCATATGAATGTTTGCTTGCATTGTTTTATTCATATTTTGGTATGATATTATGGTATCCTCCTCTGGAAGTTTCATGTGAATCGACTTGGCACATGCTCACGCATGCATATGACTAATCAGTAGTCAGTAAGACTCGATGATTTATTTTGCCTCAGAGTTCTAGTATCACTTTCATGCCATAGTTAGTCCTGTTTTGTTGCAAGCATGATTATGTCAAATATTGCTCTCTCGGTTGTCGCTCCCTCTCTTTTGCTAGCCTTCACTTGCACTGAGTATGAGCTCTACCTGTGTTTCCAACTCCCGAAAACCAATATTGCCAACTGTGTCCACCATACCTACCTATTAGCATCATTTGCTATTTTAGTGCATATTCAATATGCCTTCTTTTCTTCCAAATAAAATGTTTGTCTGTTTTGAGAAAGTTAGTTAGTAAAGCTCTCATGAACTTGATGGCACACTTTATTCCTTGCACTTAATAATCCTGAACCATTGTGACTTGTCCATGAAAGTTATATACTTGCAAATTATATGCTGGGAGTCGGCAGAACCGTGCTGTCACGGGGAGCTCTTTCAACACTTTTTGGATATCCTATCCAGTTGATACTTTGCTCTTTTGTTTACGGATGTCGACGATGTGAAATAAAAGGGGAGCTTGTGAGTTCATGGAGTCTATACATTGTGTTAGAGAAACGCCTGGGCCGCTAGCCTAAGCCATGCCTAATCATGGTGGAAACTTGCAGCATCACCATAATGAGCATTCTGTGAAGCATCCTCAATAAAAAATCTATGCATATAGTAAATAAAAAGACTGCTGAGATGCTCATTGTCTGCTTGCCTTGTCATTTTGATCACGGGATAGCTCCTGTATCATGTGCAAGGGGTACCCCGTTGGCGGTTCTCTATGATATGCATGTATGAACAATGACAAGAACTTGCATGTAACCAAAGTTGAGTAGCATGCGGAGCGGCCCTCGTACTCAAGGGACTTGGGATTTCCAGTTTATGGTCTGTCAAGCAGATAACTCATACTGGACCTCACTTTCACCTTAACCACATGAAGATTCCTATGATAGGGGCAATGAGAGCTCAAAGCTAATGAGTACCTTCCTTTCAGCATTGGGAAGCCTTTCAAACTTTTCAAAACCTTTTCACTCCCTTGTTGAGTCACCATTTGTTCTATGAGCACCTCCTTGAGAGCATAGTTGTCATTCTTGTGTTTGTTCCAAAACTTGGTTAATTATGTCATGACTTTGATGCTTATACCTCTGATATCTTTACTTCTAGTCTTCACTTGAACTTCAGAGGTGCCTTTGCATTTATATTGTACTCTACAAACAAAGGCAAGCAAGATACCACTCTATCATACCTTACTATGAGCATTGCAATGTTGCTTATATTTATGTTCCATGCTACTTATTATTATTGAGTTGGTTTCTCTTCATAGCTTGCAATGACTATTGAGTAGACTTAGTTGCATACTTCTTATTATGAATGGTTTAAGCATCTACTCTTGTGCTAAGAATATATACATCATATGAAGCAAATGTGTTCGTGAAAGTTCTTTTATCGCACTTAGTTTTTAACTGAATTGCTTGAGGACAAGCAATAAGCTAAGATTGGGGGGAGTTGATACGTCCAAAACGTATCTACTTTCCCGAACACTTTTGCTATTGTTTCTCCTCTAAACTTGTGTGATTTGGATACAACTAACACGGACTGACGCTGTTTTTAGCAGAATTACCTTGGTGTCTAGTTTTTGTCTAGAAAATCAACTATTAGGAAAAATCCCGGAAAATATTGCAAAAATTATATTTCACCAGAAGACCCACGGAGCCAGAAGACGAGACGGAGAAGGGACCTGGGGGGCCCACACCCCTGCCAGGCGCGGGCCTACCTCTGGCCGCGCCTAGGGGGTGCATCCAACCAGGCACCCCCTCGGCCTCCCTCTGTGCCTATAAGTTGCCTCTCGACCTAAAAATAGAGGGGGGTTCGATAGTTTTCCAGAAAGAGTTCTGCTCCACCGCCACCACCATAAACCAAGATTCGGATCCATAAACTCCGTTCTGGCACCCTGCCGGGACGGGGAATTTGGAGAGGATCATCGTCATCACCAACACCTCTCCATCAACCATCGATGTTTCCTCGTCCATGAGTGAGTAATCCCCCGCTGTAGGCTTGGGGATGGTAGGGATTGGATGAGTTCTATCATGTAATCGAATAAGATTGTTAGGGCATAGTGCCTAGTATCTCTATTAGTGCTATTTGACTTTGTTGCAACCTGTTGTGCTTAATGCTTGTCACTAGGGCCCGAGTGCCATGATCTTAGATCTGAACTTATTATTGAATCATTGTGATCGTATTGTTTGTGGTCTTATCTGCAAGTTATGTACACATATCATTGTCCGGATACAAAGGCCCCGAAGTGACAATGATTGGGACAACCGGAGGGGATGGCTGTGGTGTGAGGATCACATGTGTTCACGGAGTGTTAATGCTTTACTTTGGTGCTCTATTAAAAGGAGCACCTTAATTTCCAGTAGTTCCCTAGAGGCCTCGCTGCCACGGGATGGCTGGACAGAAGATGATGTGCAAGTTCTCATTGCGAGAACGTATGACTATATATGGAGCACATGCCTAGGATTGTTTAGTACTTGGATGCTTGTTATTATTTATCTGCAATGCCCTAGATCTTGAAGTTACATGTTTAGACTTGTTCATGCAATGCTCGTCCATCCATCCCTATGCCTACCGCACTCGAATCCTACTGTTACCGTTACTGTTACTATTGCTCCTGTTTCAATGTTACTGTTGCTTTTCTGTTGCTACTGATAAACTTCTGTGAGCAAGAAATATTTCCAGGTGCAGCTGAATTGACAACTCAGTTGTTAAGGCTTGCAAGTATTCTTTGGCTCCCCTTGTGTCGAATCAATAAATTGGGTAATACAACCCGCGAAGACTATTGCGATCCCCTACACTTGTGGGTCATCACTTACCTGGAAAAAGTGCGGGATATTCGGGTACCCACACCATCCAGATTGCATGGGTGCAGAAAATGGCGAAATCCCCATGCGTCTCTCTTAAGAGGCACATGACTTGTGGATGCATAGGGGCTATAAATACCCCTTTCCCTTCTCCTTTCTAGGGATAGACAAGATATGATGAAACCTTCCCTTGTGAAGTCCATTAAAACCTCCCATGGAGTCCAAGACAACACATTTGTTCAAACTTTTCTACTTACTCTGATCCAAATTAATGGATTCACATTTTTCTAGATTTGGATGTATCTAGCACTAAATACATCCGAATCTAGAAAAATCTAAATCCATTAGTCTGGATTAGAGAGAATATTTGTTTGTGATAATCGGTGGACCGGACAAGTGTGTAACATTCTCACTTTGAGAGTTAAATTGGCTTGTGTTATTCTCGATGAAAAAGCCTTAAACAATGGTGTTTGACATTGGGTGATCCTATTATATACTTGCTAGTTATTCTTCATTCCATGAAAATCGAGAGCCTCCTCGAGCAAGATGGTCAGAATCGTGATTATAAATTATATTGGACCCCATATGGTAGGGTCTTAATTCGTGCGATAATAACAATTAGGATGTAACATTGTAGATTCTAGTAATTAGAAATATGGATTTTTAGTTAGTTTAATAATCACATGACATAATATTGATTTTTACAATAGTCCATTCTCTTTTTGCAGCCTCTTAGCTACCTCAAATTTACAACATAAATATTGGCATTACTTTTTGAGTTGCTGAGACTTTTGTTCCAAACTCAACCTACTTTTAGTCCTTATTCGGGAGCTAACGATAATGAATAGGTTGTCCTAGATACATAAATGAATGGACCCCTTGGAGAAACATCGGGAGTACGACCCTTGGAGAAACTTCCCCCAGGTCGCTCGCGTGAGGCGACTCCGGGGCACCCACCTCCAAACCCTAATAGGTCGTCGCCTGGTGCTCTCCCTTCTGCTATTGTCGCCCCGTCCTCTTTTGGGTCGGCAGTGGAGGTCATGCCTTGGTCACTGAAGGTGACGAGCGGTTTGCGCGGCCTCCATCGATCTCCTTCATGCGGGGGTAGGCACCTTGGGGCTGCAACGATGGATCTGTGATGCGGGCATTAGCGCTCCGGCGGCACAGGATGGCGGCTTAGATGGAAGGCGTAGAGGAGCAGAAGGGGATCTGGTGTGGTCTTGGAGGCGGCAGCTGCCCTGCGGTGATGCTGCTCCTAGCATCAGATCAATCTTTGGGTTCGGCCATGGGTTCGAAAGGGCCAATGGTTGACCTTCTCATTCCGCTCGCTGGTAGCCGGCCAGCGGTGTGGCGACTGTTGGTTCAGCCCGATTAATGGTGGTGTTCCTAGGGTTCCTTCAACGTGAAGACGGGGATCTTCTTGTTACCTGCCATCGTTGATTTGGACTGGAGAGACGAGTTCCGGAAGGCTCCGCCGGCAAACTCTCATGGGCGCATCATGCCTAGAGCAGAAAGTATTCGGTCGTTCGCACCCATATTTTTTGGGCCATTTGGTTTCAGCGGGAGCATTGCAAACTCTATTGTTTGTTACCATCATGTGCCATGTCTTTGACGACGAATGATGAAGTCAGATGCGGACAATGTCAGAAAAGCTGGAACTTGAGGGCAGTGATGGTGATTTGAGTCTTTGTGGCGATAAGGAACTGGTTGCGTGATCTGTGACTCGTGGGAGCAACTATTTGTGGGGACAACAACACAGGAGAAGTTCCTAGTCTTACCTTGCAGGATAAAAATTCAAGGTTTGATCTTAATTGGTTGTGTCTTACAATGACCTTATTGAAGGCATTGTTTCGTGAGCTAGGACTTTCTCCAGGGTGAAAACCTATGATCGTTGATCGGGCGACAACGACGCTTGTGCATCGTTTCTTTTCTAAAGGCGTTGCTATTGGAGTGGTTAGACTACTTGTGTTGTTCTGGTGGTGTTAGTGTCTTTGCTTTGAGAAATTATTCTCTATAGCGGAACTTTTCTTTTTTGTAATTCTTCTTCTTTTTTTCTGGGTTGTGTGCATCTGAAGACCGCTAGGGCATGCGTTGTTGCAGAGGCTGAGTGTAATTGGTATCTCCGTAATATTAATATTTAAAAAATCATAAATAAAAAGATCCTGCTTCACAACTAAATAATTTTTTGTGTTGATCTTCAAACTCTTTGGCTTAACCAAATAAATATATTTCGCTTTATAAAAATTAAATATTGAACTAGATAATTACACAACATTAGTTCTTTCGTAATTTGTTAACAACAAAAAATGTAAACACACTCTTAAGGACTTGAGTGTGCCTAAAGGCTACAACTCACCACAGAATTTTCTAAGTCGTCTTCTATCATTTTCATGTAGTACCGTTGTTGATGATTATTAATAGATTATTGGAATTTCGCAAAAAAAAATGAAAAGTTCTCAAAATTTCTTTTTCAAATAATTATGTCGTTTTACGGGGTGACGTTCAACTTTCTAATATGTTTTCCCGACATTTTGACATTTAAAGAGACCCAACATCAGTCCATCAGTTCTTTGTAGAGCCATTTTGTCCCTTAAAACACTCCAGAAGTTATGTGCATACGACACTTTTGTGTAAGATGTACGCCCAACGACTAATCCGGTGGGCTCCTAGAACTTTGCTACACGTATGGATGATTATATGATGTGCATGGTATGCAAATCATCTAACCGTCCACACGTTCAGACTTTATAAATATAGTAAATTATAGTTTTACCTCATAGTTTCACATTTTTTACATTATCCTATTTAACATCTTTTCATCTGTATTAGCCTATTTAGTGAAAGTTTTGTCAATTTTTTACCCCTTTTAAAAATTCAATAGCCATCTGCTAAGTGGGTCCCGCTGTTAGGTAATGATTTTTTTTTGAACCAAGATAGGTCCCGAAGGACCTAGATGCTGCAATAGATTAAGCGGTGGGTACATCAAACATACAGGACCAAAAAGCAAAGAAAATTACAACGGGGCCCTCAACTTTGCACATAGCACCCTGCAGGAAAGCGACAAAGGCAATCAAGTCCCTGCACACCGCAACACGCTCGCCTCCAACCGCGGCCGCCGGAGTCGGCACCGGGGACGAACCACTTGGGCCGACAACGGCGAAGGAAGCCGTGGGGAGGGAGAAGAACAGGCCGCCGAAGGCGGAAAGAAAGCTCAGGCACAGAGGCCTCTCGAGCGCGGTGAGGCCATCTTCTTGGCCAAAGGTAGCGGGTGGCGTAAAGCTTCCGCCTGGAGATCGCCGGGGAAATCGCAGCATCGCCGCCTGGACACACCAGGCAGCACTTTCCATCGCCAGCATCCACAGGTTCCGATTCTCCACCCATCCTTCCCTCGCCACCACGGCAGGCCGAGATCTGGACGGAGCACCAGTCGCAGTAGACGCCACGAAGAAGATCTTGAGCTTTATGGCCGAGCCGCCCAAGCTTCTCCTCCCACCGACAGCTGCAACCGCTGCAGCTCCAGAGAAAAGGAAGCCCGACGACCTCCCGGCGCCGCTCAACAACACCATAGAGTAGCTCGGAGACGCGTCATGCCGCTGCAGCCCACCAGGATCCGGCCAACTCCCCCCGCCGCCATGGCCGGCCAGAGAGGGCCCCAGATCTGGCTGCTGCAGCCAAGCACCAGCATCCGGCACAGCTTTATTAAGGAGCACAGGAGTCACCGCCGCCGCCTCCCACCCACCATGGACGAGGAGGAGCCCGACGAACAACCCTAGAAGGCATGGGATCTGGCTGCTCAGATCCAACGCCCAGACTCCAAACACGGGCATGAAGCCCAGACTTGGCATGAAGCCAACAAACCTACCACTACATCTGTACAACGGCCGGCTTCTCCCTCCCCAACCACTCCAGCTAGAGCCGGAGCAGAAGGGGAGGGGAGCCGGCAGCCCAGAGGTGACTCTCAAGGAAGGAGGAAGGGGGAGGAGAGAAGGGGAGGAGAGAAGGGTGAAGTGAAGCCGCTGTTAGGTAATGATGGGAATCGATTAACCACATACATGGTGCTTCACATTTCTTGGGATGTATCAAAACTAGCTGAATACTTGTGCATTGTTACAGAATAATTAAACAACTATATTTCATGCACATGTGTGTTAAATGTCACATGTCTAGCTTCTAGGTCCGTCATGATGAATGTTGGATTTTTTATTGTACTTTTGTTTTTCTGGAAACGACTATCAACCCTCCAAGCCCATGTTATCTTTTTCGACTCTAGCCAATCTTGTGGCGCTAGTGTCATATGCAAATGAGACATACACATTAAACATCTCAAAGTTATAATGACAACTAAAAAAGGACACACTACAATGAAAACATAATATCCCTATATTCAACAAGAAGTATAATGCTGATAGCCTTTGTTCACCACCAAAGTTGCGACCAATTGAGCGACCATTCATAGGCCGCAAATGATCGCGATATAACATTCATCATCTCAAGATACAATATACTCCAGAACCTCAAAACGTATTAGTTACAGACCACACTATGGCCCTGGTTGATACAACTATAAGAAAATGAGAAGAAACAACTATGCTCAAATTTATCTTGCACGATAATCTAGTGCATGAGTACATCAAAAGGAACCTATTTTAGTGCCTTGGTCGTCAAAGCTATGTATTTCTCTCTTGTCTCTTAGTGCCTTGATCGCTATAAAGTTGTGTGACAAAAATTAACTCAGGAAAATATACAAAAGCACAAAGAATTTGAAAGCATATCCAAGTTCCAAAAAAAAATATCATTAACAAATTTCAACAATGCACTGCAGCGCCCCAGTCGCCCAAGAAGCCGAGCAAGATGCGCCGCGCAAGGTGAGCACATACACTGTTGATGCAAAGCGTAGGGATGATGCCGCATTGTTTTGCCATGGCTGGCAAGGAAAAACAATTGCTCCGGCAGTTCGGCGCATGATGACGACCATGC
This sequence comes from Avena atlantica, assembly GCA_910589765.1. NCBI lineage: Eukaryota > Viridiplantae > Streptophyta > Magnoliopsida > Poales > Poaceae > Avena > Avena atlantica. The sequence continues at coordinate 331,616,727 of OU342738.1, read as the reverse complement.
ACACTTTTTGACCGGTTTGGGTGGTTTGGCCGGTTTCTCCTAGTTTCAATTTTTGTACAGTACTAGTTTGGAAGTGTAGATTGGAGATGTGAAGAAAAATGAACTAAGGTTCCACCAGCCGGTTTACACGGTTTGACCGGTTAGTATTTTTGCACACACCTATGCACAGGTGCACTGCTGGTGGCGATTTCAGCGAGGACAATGAGGATGGCATGAGAAACATGGCCAATACTGTCTTGGGCTCTTAGTGGGTTCAGCACCGCTGGAGATGCTCAACGATTAGAAAGAGATAAAAATAGAGATATGCAGTAACAAACAACAAATCCACTGTAAAACCCTTTGCAATAGTTAGGTATAAGCAGCGATATCTAATCGGAAGAGACGTCAAAACAAGAACTAATCCAGAGATCCCTGTAGTAATGCTAGCAACACGGTGGCCGCCCATAGACAGAGATCCACAGGAAGCATGTTTACGTCGCTGAAGTATAGTACATCTTCATCGGCCCGGACGATCATGCCGTTCTGGGGAGGCAGTCTTGAGCGAACTTGTGCCCTCCCTTCACCTCACCTAGAAGTGGCGTTCCAATGTCTCCTTCGGCTAGTAACAGACACCGAGAGCCATGACTCCCTAGGAAGTAGGAAGTAGAACGAAATTTGATGTTTGGATGAACTACAAACTGAAATTTCATTCCGAAGTGAATCAAAATATCAATATGCAAACCTGTGTCTTCAATTTAGTCCAACTGTAGACAAAGACAGAATAAGAGTCAACCGGTTAATCATCTTACACCACAATCTGATTACCAAGCCAAATCCTGCACAAATATTAAAAAGAAGTACTACCTCCGCCTTTAGTACTTCCTTACATTTCCAATCTCGACATTACAATTTTTTTAATCTAGTACAGAGTTGTATGTTAGAAGGAGTATGAATTTGGTAAATGGTCTTTGTTCAACTTCACATTCAAAATAACAAGTTGATGCTCTCTTCTGGTTAATTCGCCGTGTTATAGTGCTCTAAATTAGTTTACTTACCTCCACGGATCCAATTGCGACCAAATTGCGTGAAGAACTCTATTCTCTCACTCTCTCCGCGAACAAGACAAAACAATGGCATACCAACAGAATCTTTAGAAGACATGGCTGCATTTGGAGTTGGAAGAAGCTACCATGACAATCAACGATGGAAAAAGTGAGTTGTACTTGAACCCGTGTACAAGAAAAAACATGGTGAGAACCGATTCGTTCTTAGCGAGAGCAAGGCTGTTAGATGTATTTCCTGTCATCGGCAAAGAATCCATCGGCGTCAGCATTGGCAACCATGACCGTGGCACGGGACCAGCGAGAAAAAAGATGAAGTGGGTACGAGGAGAAGAGGATGGACCTGCTTGTGTGGCCCATGGCTGCAGCAGCGAGAGGCCAACGAGGCAAGTTACAACGCTCTGAGGCACATCCATCCTGAGCGCAACTCCACGCTGTTGCTACGACAGCCCATACACCCTAACCAACTACTCACGGCATTTTCACTTGTCCACATGCCCTAAGCAATTGTGCAAGAGCCCCGCAGTCCTCCACCGGCTCGCCTCGTCCTGGATCCTTCGAGTAACCGTTTGCACAGAAGGGGTGGCGCCTTCAAAGACAACATCATTCCGGTGGGGTCAAAGGGTCCAGCATACCAGGGAGATGCCGGTCCAAAGTGTTAAAGGGTAGAGGGAGAGAGAGATTGCGGAATATGATGGTTGTATTATTGAGCCTCTCGGGCGAGTATATATAGGCGTACAGGGACCAACTTGGAGTACAAGACAAGTAACCTAGTCTATCCCTAACAGATGCGTATACTCTAACATCCTCCCGCAGTCGTAGCGGTAGCATCATGAACAACTGGAACGTTGCGAACGGTCAGACTGGAGAGCCGAAGTAGACCAGTGCGCTGACATCCCCCCCGCAGTGGTAGCGGGAACGTTGTAGACGGTGTCACGTCGCAGAAGTTTGGACCGTAGAGGATGCTGGTGAGGAGCTCAGGTGAGGTGGTAGCCCTTGTGCCGGTGTCGAGTGAGCCGAGAGCGGTGGGTGCTGCAACCTTGGTTGAGGTAGCCGCGCAAGGGGTCGCCGTGGTCGATGCCATGGTCGGGGTTGCCGGTGTCAAGGTAGCCGCATATTAAGCCGCTTGCGCGTAGTGCAGCCAGTAGAAGGACGGAGACGCGTCAGGGCAGTCGTCGGAGATAGCGATGCCGAAGCCGATGCAGTCCGAGCCGTCGAGGACGAGGTGCGGCCATGGCTTTGCCAAAACCAGGCGCACGTCGGGAACGAAAGCATACTCTGGTTGTGCCAAAACCGAGTACGCGAAGACGAAGTCGGTGTGACGCAGTCGAGGCAGACGTAGAGGAGGTAGTCGATGCCGATGAAGAACTTGTCGAAGCCGATGAAGACGAGGCGCTACAACCGAGCTTGCCAGACTCAGGAACGCGTCGGGGACGAAGGCACGCACCGGTGTTGCCAGTATCGGGCATGCGAAGAACGGGACCAGTAGAAACAGCTTCACGCCATGTCAGAGAGGAGACTAGCAGAGGAGGACTCTACGACGGTTGCGTTGCGCAGATCGGCGAAGTGCCGATGCAGGCCGCGGTTGTCGGAGTAGACAAGTAGGTGTGGTCGAGGACGATGGCGACGAAGTCGTGCTGGACGAAGACATAGAATGCGGCGAACCAGCGATGACCAAGAGGGGTCATACTGGATGCCTAGACGGAGGGGCGGTCGGCGGGACCTACGACAGCCAGGAGTGGCCATGCAGGCTACCTGTGAAGATGCGGCGGCGGTGCTCGAAGTAGGCGAGGAAGAACCCGATGACGTGACGAAGACCATGCACGAACGGAGGCGACCCGCGCCGAGGGAGGTGGCACGGTGGAAACCTGCGACGTCCTTGCGGGGTGACGGGGATGACCGCGTGCAGCGACGCTACTGCCCGATGGGACAGCGTAGTTGCAGGACGCGAGTCGGTGCAGCGGCGTGAGAACCACCAGCGACGGACACGCCTGAGAAGGCGCGTTGGTAGCCGGCGGCAGGGACCAAAGGCGACGACGCTATGGCCCGAAGGGGCGACGCAGCGGCAGCCCGATGCTCCATCGGTGGTAGGCGCGTGCTCGGGGACGTACTCGGCGGAGACGAGCGCCAGATCGGTTGATCAGACCGACGGCGGCGTTGTACGCGCCAAGTCCGTGACGACGGCAGATCGGAATCCGCGGCGTCGTTGTCGGTGCAATCCCGGGCGATGACGGCGAAGACAATCCGAAGGGGGGTCGGCCGCGGCAGCCTCCCGAGGAAGCCGCAGCAGCCGGCCGCGGTGCGCGGCAGCCTGTCATGAGGCCGCGACGGCCTACCGAGGAAGGCATAGCGGCGCAAGTGACAGGCGCACGGGCGCAGTGTAGATCGTCGATGCTGATGGTCGGAGTAGAGGCGTGGCGATGACGACGACGATGGGCGACGCAATCCGATCTAAGATCGGTAAACCAAAAAAGAAAACCGATCAAGAGATCGGAAAAAAAGACTTGTAGGGCAGCCAATCACGGATCGGCGGACGAACCCTGCGTACGGGTTGCGCGGCCCCGACGGAGATCATGGAGATCGACCTCCCCGGGGGCGGCGCGGCGGAAGCGGAGGCGGCGGCTAGTTCAAGGACCGTGCCGCTCTGATACCATGTTAAAGGGTAGAGGGAGAGAGAGATTGCGGAATATGATGGTTGTATGGGCGAGTATATATAGGCGTACAGGGACCAACTTGGAGTACAAGACAAGTAACCTAGTCTATCCCTAACAGATACGTATACTCTAACACAAAGATCGCGCTCGCGGCCCTTGCCTCCTCGCCTTTCCTGAAGCCAGGCTACTAGCTTCGTGTCCTGCTCGGGCATCAGTGACTCTTACCCCATCAGCTTAGGCATGTTGTGCACACCTTCCAGGCTAGGATGTAGCCCATCATGAGGTGATCTATTGTCTCTCCATACTGGTCATAGAGTGGCAAGCCGCCGTATGCTATAGCCCACGTCTGCTCATCCTGTCCGTTGTCAAACATTTGTTTCTCACCGCTAGCCAGAGCGAGACCTTACAGTTGGCGAGGGCACGGGAGCGCTATATTTGCAGGGCTCCTGCCATCGAGGTCCGGCCAGCAAAAAGGGCCTGGTAGCAGGAATTGACCGTGTAGCATTTGCTCAGAATATATCTTGGGTGCCTTCCATGAGAGTGGCCCCCTCAAGCCGGTTCGCCACCTCGAGGAGTTTCCTGATGGCCGCCGTGCCCAAGTCTGGGGAGATATCATGAATCCATCCACCAGCCATGCCCTCCCTAACCATGCGAGTGCAAGCTGCGCCTGCCGGGACAACCGCGAAAGGTGTGGGGCAAAATCATAGATACGTCCACATCGAAGCCACTTGTCCGTCCAGAAAAGGGTGGTGGCTCCATATCCCACCACCGCCACAATCGTAGCGTCAAAGAGTTTCCTAGACAGGTCGGGCACCCGGATGTCAAGCTCGCGTCAGGGCTTGTCCGGCTCCACTCACCGTAGCCATAGCCACCGTGTTCTTAAGGGAATGTCCATGAACCGCATGTTGGGATGCCTAAACCACCCAGCTCCTTGGGCATACAAACCCTATCCCACGTCACCAGGCAGTGTCAACCGTGCACGTCTTTTCTCCCTTTCCATTGGAATCCACGAATAATCTTCTCGATGGCGATGATGGTCTCTATGGGGATGTCAAGGGACATTATTGCGAAGATAGGGATGGCCGATAGAGTTGTCTTTACGAGCTCTAAACGCCCACCCCTGTTAAGCATAGACGCTTTCTTGTGCAACTGATGGTTTCCGCAGCGAAAGCGGCAGTCCCAGGTAGCCCTGCGGGAACTGCGTGACCGGACACTGCAACTCCTGGATTACCGAAGCCTGGTCCACATCAGTGACGCAACTTCTTCACCCGAGGGAGCATAGTAAGTTACAACCGCACCAAGAGAAAGCATCTAATTATTAGGAGAGAGATAAGGCTAGTTGAGAATTGCTAGGGAAGTTGAAAATTTTAATGAAGAGCGATTTTTAGGGATAAGAATCTTAGGTAACAAACTTGGATCACACCATTTGGGATGAGGGTGCAGCTAAAACTTAGGGTACATATAGTTTTTTTTTTTTGAGATATTAGGGTGTGTATAATTTGTTTGTTGTTGCGGTGGCATTTGTTTAGTAATTTTTTGAAGTGTGATACGGGACATTCGCAACTTTAAAATTACGATTTTTCTAATTTTCAGACGCCTGAGAATTAGTTAAGTCTCGATCATCTATTTAACCAATTGATTATATGCTTTAGTATTTGTGTAAACCGGAGTCTGGATTGTTTCCCATTTTTTTATATCTCCTTTGCATCTGTTTTGATCTGTTTCCTCGCACGTGTATGTTCTGTCCTTGCGGGCTTTTGTATGTGGACTGTTTTGTGGGCTATTTTTTTGGCTGAATATTTTTTCCTCAATTTGGCTTCGATTAAAGACGTGCAACGGTAGCAACAGAGGCTTCAATTGGAGCTTGTTCTGTGAGCTGACGATGGTTTTTTGTCTCAGTTTTTATTTATTTTTTCTGAACCGGTTTTTATGTGTTGTTTCTGAGCCGGTTTTGTGTTTGTACTTGTTTTTTGTGGTCGTTTTATTATGGCGGCGATTATTATTTTGGTCTTCTTTTTGTTTTATTTTTTACCGGTTTTGCTAATTCTTATGCGCCTGAGAATTAGTTAAGTCTCATTCATCTAATATACCATTGCATCATTTGTTTTATCATCTGTGCAAACCAGGGTGTCTTGGTTGTTGTCTGGGCTGCACCACCGTGATGTTTTGATTTTTGGCTGGGATATGTCGTGCGCGCACTTGCGCTTAATTTGCCTTTGTGTTTGTGGGCTAGTTTTTTTTCTGTGGGTTGTTTTTTGTGGGCTATCATCGATGTGTGCTGTTTTTCTGTGGGCTATCACTAGTCGATTCACAATTTCAACCGGGGAGAACAAGATGTGGACACGGTTGTGCGTTTTTCCCTATATTTTGTTTCTTTTTGTGGTTGTTTTCTTTTTACCGTCAGTTAATTGTAACTTACTTATAACCGAGCCCATCGGGGGCCAGTTGCAACTTGCTTGTAATTGGGGACCCGTCGAGTGGGCCAATTGCAACTTGATTGCAATCGGGGGGGGGGGAGGGGGACCTTGTTGCCGGGAAGTTGCAATTTGCTTGTAACTGAGCACCCGTCGGGAGGGGCAGTTGTAACTTACTTGTAACTGAGCCCACCAGGGGCCCAGTTGCAACTTGCTTGTAACTGGGGACCTGCCGAGGGGAGCCAAATGCAACCAAGGAGAACCCCGTTGGCGAGAAGTTGCAACTTATCGGGGGAGGTGAAATGGATCGTATGGGCACCTAGAGGGGGGGTGAATAGGTGCTAACCAATTTTTAATACATTTTCAATTTTAGGCTTGACACAAAGTAAATTCTCTAGATATGCAACTACGAGAATTTCCCTATATGCAACCCTAACTACTAAGCACGTAAAGAGAGGAGCGAAGGAACCGTAGTGGAGCACGCGGAGACACAGAGATTTGTTTTACCGCAGTTCCTTCCTTGTTAAGGGAAATACATCTGCGTTGGAGGGTGGGCGGTTCTAAGACCACCACGCCACAATAGGCCTCACCCTATTCTCCGATGGATCTCGCCACGAGAGGCCTGATCCATCTTCTCCACTATTGGATCCCTTCGAGGCGGGAACCGGTGCCTTTTACAACACTATCGGGGCACACACCCATAACCTAATTGGGGGCTCCCGAGATGACAATAAGCTGCCACAAGAACAAGGTTTATCAATATAAACAAAAACAAGGATCTAGGTATTTGCAAGAAATACTAGATCGGTGGTTCTCCAAAAATGAATGGAGAGGAGATGAAGCGCTTGTTTGTAGTTGATGATGATCGAGTCCTCCTCCTTTGATCCCCCAATGGACGGAGCCTTTGAGTGGATCTAGGTGGAGTTCTCTTGGATGAAGGTTGCAGGTCAGGTCTTTTCTTTTTTGGATCAATCAAGAGTTCTGGACAGAGGGGGAAGACATGCTTAAATACCCCCTGCCCAGAACAAGCCGTTGGAGAATTTGGGGGCGGATTATCCGCCCCCCTTTGGGGCGGACTATCCGCCCTGGGGAGAAAATCCGCCACCCAGGACGGAAACTCCGGGAAAAACTCCGCCCCCCCATACAGAGAGCGACGCAGCCTTGGCTTGAAGAAAAATCCAGGAGGGGCGGATTATCCACCCTTGTCAGGGGCGGACTATCCGCCCTTGGGAGAAAGTCCGCCCAAGGACCGAAAAGTCCGGGGGAAACTCCGCCCCCCATACAGAGAGCGACGCAGGCCTTGGCTTGAAGGAAATCCTCGAGGGGGCGGACTATCCGGCATGGCCAGAAAATCCGGCCACAAACTCTGCCCACTCTCTGGGGGGCACGCACTCCTGGGAAAAGAGAGGGGCGGATTATCCGCCCCTGGTGTGGGCGGATTATCCGCCCCCCAAAGGCAGATACTTTTTCCCTTTTTCTAAGAGAGAGCTGCAACACTTCAACACACATTAAATAATCCTTGATATTGTTATCTAACACACAAAACACTAGGGATTAAGAAATGTTCTTTCAATCTCCCCCTTTTTGGTGTTAGATGACAATACTATGATTTGCAATGAAACCGGCTAACGCCACCTTAAAAATGAAAGACGCTCCCCCTATATGTGTGCATATTTAAAATTTGCATTTGAATACAAATACACACACTAGAGAGAACACAACTTTCATAACAAGGATAATTGAAATAAGGTGGGTTGGGAAACAAGGTCATACCACCGGGATGTGATTATAGCCAAAGAGAATAATTAGCTTGATAGCCTCCAAGCACATCCCAACAATATTGATGCATACATTAGATAATCCCATGATTCCATATGCCATCAAATATGCTCCATAGATAAATCCAGAATTCCATGAGATCCACAATAGATAAATCCAAACTTCCATGAATACCAAACATAGTGGAGCACGACATAGTCTTACATAATCCAAGCACAAATAGCAAATAAGTTCACGCTAAAAGGAGCACAAGCAAGCAAATAAAAACAAGAGAAAGACAATTGCTTGCGCCCGACCCTTACAAATCCACGAGACCTAATAGAACTACTTCTCTCCCTTTGGCATCGAAACGCCAAAAAGGAAGAAGAGCGATGCTAACGCCCAAATGGTTCAAGGAGGGAAAGAAAGGCTTGGGTTTAGATCAACAAACTGAGATGGTACTACACACCCAAATTTGCAAGAATCAAATCAAATAAAAGCCAAAATTGAGTGTGTTTTCCATAAGAACAAAAGATAAGCAAGAAAATGCAAAGAGAACCATTAGAAACCAACTCTTCTCTAGGAAGAGGGCGGTGGTCGAAGCCACCATGTTGGAGCGCATGGCATGACACCGCGAAGATGTATCTTGATCTTAAAACCAATGCTCATCGATGACCCACATATCACAAAATGATATTAAGGGAAATGATTTTACTTGCTTTCGGCATTATGGAGGGAGGGTTATCCCAATAAATTAGGACCACACTCCCCCTATGTCTATGCCCACATCTAAACCAAATACATGAAAAAGAGCAAGTGAGTGTGCAAGGATAGTCAAGCCAAGCTCCTTGAATCTATGATATTTAGCTCATTCCTCAAATAACAAAATCTTGCTTCATCAAGGGGCTTCGTGAAAATATCATCAAGTTGGTTCTTCGTGCTCACAAAGGATAGGGCAATATCACCATGAGCAACATGATCCCGAATGAAGTGGTTGTGAATCTCTATATGTTTTGTTCTTGTATGCTGCACGGGATTGTAAGAAATCTTGATAGCACTTTCATTGTCACATAATAGAGGCACTTTGTCACAATTGACACCATATTCCTTTAAAGTTTTCCTCATCCATAACAATTGTGTACAAGCACTTGCAGCAGCAACATATTCAGCTTCGGCTATTGAGTGTGAAATACAATTCTGTTTCATTGAAGACCAAGACACTAGAGACCTACCCAAGAATTGACATACACCAGAGGTTGATTTCCTATCATCTTTGTCACCAGCCCAATCTGAATCAGTGTAACCACATAGAGAGAAACTTGAACCCTTGGGATTCCATAACCCAAAATTTGGGAAATGAACCAAATATCTGAAGATTTGTTTGACTGCCACTAAGTGGCTTTCTTTAGGAGCGGCTTGGTACCTTGCACACTCTCCTACACTTAACACGATATCGGGCCTAGATGCGCAAAGTTAAAGGGGAGAGCCGATCATGGATCGGTATACCTTTTGGTCCATGTCTTTACCCTTGGGATTGAGCTCAAGATGACACTTTGTTTGCATTGGAGTAGCCGCACCATTGAGATCCGTCATCTTGAACCTTTTGAGCATGTCTTGGATGTACTTAGCTTGATTAATAAAGGTTCCCTCTCTAAGTTATTTGATCTCAAATCCAAGAAAAAACCTCAACTCACCCATCATGGACATCTCAAACCTGTCAGTCATAAGCTTTGAAAATTCATTGTTAAATGCTTGGTTAGTAGAGCCAAAAATAATGTCATCTACATAAAGTTGGCATACAAAAAGCTCCCCATTAACCTTCTTACTAAAAAGAGTGGGATCGATTTGCCCAACTTCGAATCCACGGTCTAGCAAAAGCTCTTTAAGGTGCTCATACCACGCACGTGGGGCTTGTTTAAGGCCATAGAGAGTCTTATCGAGTTTGTAGACATGGTTCGGAAATTTGGGGTCCTCAAAACCCGGGGGCTTCTTGACGTATACTAACTCATGGAGAGGACCATTAAGAAATGCACTCTTAACATCCATTTGCTGTAAATTAAAATTATGATGGGCTGCATAGGCAAGAAGGATACAGATGGACTCAAGACGAGCCACAGGAGCATAAGTCTCGCCAAAATCAATTTCTTCCACTTGATAGAATCCTTGAGCCACGAGTCTTGCTTTATTCCTCACAACAATGCCATTTTCATCTTGTTTGTTCTTGAAGATCCACTTGGTACCGATAACATTGCGGCAGTCCTTGGGTTTCTCTACGAGCTTCCAAACTTTGTTGCGTTCAAAGTTATTTAATTCTTCATGCATTGCAACAACCCAATCGGGGTCTTCAAGAGCATCAAAGACCTTCTTCGGTTCAACCATGGAAATGTGAGCTTGATTATCACAGAAGCTTGCAAGTTATCTTCTAGTAGATACCCTTCTTCGTAGATCACCAACAACCTTGTCAAGAGTGTGACCCCTTAGTTCAAGGTTCCGATCAACACGAGCCTTGCGACGAGCCTCAATGTCCTTATTGTTTCTAGAAGGAGTTGATTCAGTATTTGTATCCTTGTCTTGACCACTGCCTTGCCCTTGATCTTGATCTGAGTTAACACCAGGAGGTTGCTGCAGAGCTTGTTCTTCAGGGGCGGATGATCCGCCCCTTGGAGGGGCCGGACTATCTGGCCTAGGAGATGAAACACCAGTGACTTCTTCTTGAGCATGCCTGACAGGACTTGGAGAAACAGAGCCGGATAATCCGCCCTCGGGGGCCGGAGAATCCGGCCTGGGAGTTTCTTGGTTGTTGTCTTCTCCTTCGGATCCCCTAGAACGAGTTGGAGTGCCAGGGGCGGATTGTACGCCCCTTGGAGGGGGCGGATTGTCCGCCCCTTGTAGGGGGCGGATAGTCCGGCCTGGGACTACCAACTTGTCCAGGAGACAGATGATCTTCAGCAGGTTGCGGTGTTGGTGCAGAGTTTTCTCCAACAGTAGTAGCTTGTTGATCTTGTGTAGATGAGGGCTCCACTTGAGTGGAGCATTTTCCTTCCCGATCCGCCACAAGGGGTTCCTCAATGGGGCGGAAAAATCCCACGCCCATTCTTCTTATGGCATCTTGGGGTATTTCAACATCTGCATCACAAACATCAACTTGCCCTACAAAGGAGCCGTTATTTTCATCGAACTCCACACTACAAGATTCTACAACAATCCCAGTGAGCTTGTTGTAGACTCTATAAGTGTGGGATTCGGCACCGTAACCAACAAAAATACCTTCTAAAGCCTTGGACTCAAATTTAGACAAGCGGTCACCTTTAATAAGAAAGAAACACTTACACCCGAATACCCTGAAGTAAGAGATGTTGGGCTTGTTACCGGTAAGTATTTCATATGGAGTCTTGTCCAAAATCTTTCGGAGGTAGAGCCGGTTTGATGAGTGACATGCAGTGGATATGGCTTCAGCCCAAAAATTGTAAGGAGACTTGAATTCAGCCAACATTGATCTTGCCATATCCATCAAAGTCCGGTTCTTCCTCTCAGCTACACCATTTTGTTGAGGGATGTACGTAGCGGAATATTGATGTCTAATCCCCTCTTCGCTTAGAAACTCATTCAAGGTTTAGTTTTTGAATTCGGAGCCGTTGTCACTTCTTATTGCCAAGATAGGGACATTGTGTTGACGTTGAACTTCGTTGGCAAAGTCAATGATAGTTTTTTGAGTCTCACTCTTTAGTTTGAAGAAATAGACCCATGTATATCTTTAGTAATCATCGAGAATGACCAAGCAATATTTCTTCCCACCAAGACTTGCATGAGAAGGAGGACCAAATAAATCCACATGAAGTAATTCCAAGATCCTCTTTGAAGACACAATAGTCTTCCTCTTGTGGGGAGAGTCGTGCATTTTGCCTTCAACACAAGCCCTGCAAACACGATATTTGGCAAAGGAGACATTATCTTTTAGTCCAAGGATGTGGCCACCCTTGTGAATACTTTGCAAAGTTCTCATTATTTGGACGCATCTCCGTGATGATCTCCTTGCTTTCGGTCATATGACTGGTGCATCCACTATCCAGCACCCATTTCGACCCACCGGAAGCATAGCCCTGCAAGAGAATTACTTCTTGGTTTTAGGTACCCATTTTTCAATGGGTCCTTTCATGTTAGTGACAAGGGTCTTTGGGACCCAAATAGACCAAGAAATATATTCATCAAAGGGACCGACATAATAAGCATAAACATTGCCATAATCATCACAAAAGAGTTCATAATTTGGATTGTGAGACCCTCCAAAACCAATATTGTTAGTCTTGTCTTTTGTGACATTCTTCTCAGCAGTGCTTGTCTTTGATTGCACATTCTTGGTCATGTTCTTCTTGTTTTTATTTTTCTTGGACTTGGTGACATACCCAAGTCCCTCCTTACGATGATTTGACCTTTGCTTGCCAAGAACTTCATCAAGCACACCCTTATCCTTGGGAGTGATGTCCTTGACCACTTCTTTTGCCACACTAGCATTATCATTTTCCTTGTGACTATATGTTTAGTTGGATGAGCTAGGATCATCATATTTGGCCAATCGACTTTGAAGTTGATCATGTGACTCACTGAGAATGGAGAAATTGTTTTTCAACGCCTTGTGAGCATTGTCAAGTTTCTCCAATTCCTCGGAGAGTCTATCATGAGCAGCCCCAAAGTCAATCTTTTCCTTCTTTAACTTCTTTGCTTTGGTGACTGCATTGTCACGTTCCTTAACAAGTTTAGCCACAATTTCTTCATGTGACTCTTCAATAGACTCAAGCCTCTCTTCAAGAGAGACCCGAGCCTCTTCTTCTTCCTCAAGAGCATTTATTAAGGATGCAATTTCCATTGCATCTTCCCTTTCAATTCTGCCCTTTTCTTCGAGAAGAGCTTCGTTTTGGGCCAGCTGATCCATAAGAGCTTCAAAACGAACTTTGTGCTCACCTTGCAAGTTAGTGTAGAAGTAATCCAAAGAAATAATCTCTTCTTTAACCTTAATACTAGTAGGATCATCCATGTCAATCATAGCCTTAGAAAAAGAAGAGTTAGAAGTCGTTACCTTAGAGCTTCTTGCCATGATACAAGTAGCATTCTTGTTGATGATGTTTTCATTCGGAGAGTCGAAGAGAGATGTTGATGTAGATGTGGTGTCTATAGCAGCCACCTCTTGAGAGCTATCGTCCTCGTCCTCATCTTCACTTCCCGATGAATATTCTTCTTGAGCCACTAGAACAATCTTTGGTTGCTTCTTGAAGGGAGCATTCTTCTTTACAAATTGTTTCTTGCGTGGAGCCTTTGAATTGTCCTTGAAAATAAGTCTTCCTCCATTATCTTCCCTACTTTGATATGGACACTCAGCCACAAAGTGCAGCCGGTCACCACAGTTGAAACATGTTCTCATCTTGGGACCAGTTTCTTTTCTTCCATAGGCTCCACTCTTGCGTTCTAGTTCAGCTTTAGCCTTGGCTGGATCTTTTCAAAAGTTTCTAGCATAAAGAGCCAAGTATTGTCTGTGGATCCTTTTTATATCCTCGGGACAGGCCAGACCTTCTATGGCATATTCATCATGATCAATCACACTAGTCTTCAAGGCCACGTTGACCCCCTTTTGCATCCCCATAGCTCGAGCACGAGCATCTTCGGCATTCTTGGCAGCCACTTTGAAAGCGGCCATTTCTTGCATTACCTCATTGGATGTCAGGTGATAGTTATGCCTAACTTGGAGACTTTTCAAATCTGTGGGCTCAAATGGCATAAGAGCACTAACATACTTGCGCTTGATCCATGCATCATCAACATGAGCAGCACCATGGTTTCTGAAATTTATGGCTATTGCCTTAAGCCTCCTATACATGTCTTCATGGTCTTCTCCATCCAACATATAGAATCCTTCAGCTTCGTTTCTCAATGCATCATATCTATTCCTTTTCATACTTTCATTTCCGATGAAGAGCTCGGTGAGAGCATCCCAAGCTTCCTTAGCTGTACTAAGATGCTGAATGTGTGGCATATCTTTGTCACCCACACCAAGTTGTATCATTTGTAGAGCTGTAGCGTTGAGTTGGCTATCGACAACTTCTCTTCTTGTATGATTGTTGGGGTTTCCAACATGAAGACCATTTTCGATGATCTTCCACAACTCTATGGAGGAACTGCACACATGAGATTTCATCAAAAATTGCCATTGAGTAAAAGTAGATGCTAAACATTTGGGTGGATCACCCCTATTATGTATATGTAGGTGAGGGATAGGTGGATCAGGGAAATACACATGAGAAACCTCATTGTATCCATCCTTACCGCTATCCTTTTTCGAGGAGGAGCTCTTGCTAGTGTCATCACCAACCACTTCGTTATCTTTGGAAACAGTTTTACCCGTTTCCTTGGATTGTGGAGTGGTATCCTCAGAGTTATATGGAGGTGATGCTGCGGATGTGGAGAGACGCATTATCAATTGACGCATCTCTTCCATCTTAGCCTCCATTGAACTCACCAAGGTTGTTTCCAACGTCTTGAGATCATTCATGGTGACTACCTCCGGAGCATCACTCCCATCTACCTTGGAACCCATACTTCTCTTAGGCGGTTAAGCCCGAAATAAGAGCCGGGGCTCTGATACCAATTGAAATGGATCCTATGGGCACCTAGAGGGGGGTGAATAGGTGCTAACCAATTTTTAATACTTTTTCAATTTTAGGCTTGACACAAAGTAAATTCTCTAGATATGCAACTACGAGAATTTCCCTATATGCAACCCTAACTACTAAGCACGTAAAGAGAGGAGCGAAGGAACCATAGTGGAGCACGCGGAGACACAGGGATTTGTTTTACCGCAGTTCCTTCCTTGTTAAGGGAAGTACACCTGCGTTGGAGGGGTGGGCGGTTCTAAGACCACCACGCCACAATAGGCCTCACCCTATTCTCCGATGGATCTCGCCACGAGAGGCCTGATCTACCTTCTCCACTATTGGATCCCTTCGAGGCGGGAACCGGTGCCTTTTACAACACTATCGGGGAACACACCCACAACCGAATTGGGGGCTCCCGAGATGACAACAAGCTGCCACAAGAACAAGGTTTATCAATATAAACAAAAATAAGGATCTAGGTATTTGCAAGAAATACTAGATCGGTGGTTCTCCAAAAATGAATGGAGAGGAGATGAAGCGCTTGATTGTAGTTGATGATGATCGAGTCCTACTCCTTTGATTCCCCAATGGACGGAGCCTTTGAGTGGATCTAGGTGGAGTTCTCTTGGATGAAGGTTGCAGGTCAGGTCTTTTCTTTTTCGGATCAATCAAGAGTTCTGGACAGAGGGGGAAGACATGCTTAAATACCCCTGCCCAGAACAAGCCGTTGGAGAAATTTGGGGGCGGATTATCCACCCCCCTTTGGGGCGGACTATCCGCCCTGGGAAGAAAATCCGCCCCCCAGGACGGAAACTCCGGGAAAAACTCCACCTCCCATAGAGAGAGCGACGCAGCCTTGGCTTGAAGAAAAATCTAGGGGGGCGGACTATCCACCCTTGGGAGAAAGTCCGCCCAAGGACCGGAAAGTCCGGGGGAAACTCCGCCTCCCATACAGAGAGTGACTCAGGCCTTGGCTTGAAGGAAATCCTCGAGGGGGCGGACTATCCGGCATGGCCGGAAAATCCGGCCACAAACTCCGCCCCCTCTCTAGGGGCAGCGCAGTCCTGGGAAAAGAGAGGGGTGGATTATCCGCCCTCCAAAGGCGGATATTTTTTCCCTTTTTCTAAGAGAGAGCTGCAACACTTCAACACACATTAAATAATCCTTGATATTGTTATCTAACACACAAAACACTAGGGATTAAGAAATGTTCTTTCAGAAGGGAAGTTGTAACTTACTTGTAACTGAGCCCGTCAGGGACCCAGTTACAACTTGCTTGTAACCGGGGACCCGCCGAGTGGGCCAATTGCAACTTGATTGCAACCGGTGGGACCCCCATTGGCGAGAAGTTGCAACTTTTTTGTAACTGAGCATCCATCGGGGAGGGGAAGTTGCAACGTACTTGTAACTGAGCCCGCCAAGGGCCTAGTTGCAACTTGCTTGTAACTGGGGACCCGCCAAGGGAGGCATTTGCAACTTGATTGCAATCGGGAGGACCCCCGTTGGCGGGTAGCTGCAACTTTCTTGTAACTGAGCACCCGCCAGGAAGGGGTAGTTGCAACTTACTTGTAACTGTGCCCGTCTGGGGCCTAGTTGCAACTTGCTTGAAACTGGGGACCCGCCGAGGGGCCATTTGCAACTAGATTGCAACCGGGGGGACCCCCGTTGGCGGGAAGTTGCAACTTACTTGTAACTGTGCCCGTCTGGGGCCCAGTTGCAACTTGCTTGAAACTGGGGACCCGCCGAGGGGCCATTTGCAACTAGATTGCAACCGGGGGGACCCCCGTTGGCGGGCAGTTGCAACTTGCTTGTAACTGAGCAACCATCGGGTAGGGGCAGTTGCAACTTACTTATAACTGTGCTCGTCGGGGGCCCAATTGCAACTTGCTTGTAATCGGGGACCCGCCATGGGGCCCAATTGCAACTTGATTGCAACCGGGGGACCCCCGTTGGTGGGCAGTTGCAACTTGCTTATAACCAAGCCCGTCGGGGGCCCAGTTGCAAATTACTTGTAACTAGGGTCCCGCCGAGGGAGCTTGTTGCAACTTGACTGCAACTAGGGGGTCTCCGTCGGCGGGCAGTTGCAACTTGCTTGTAACTGAGCACCTGTCGGGGGAGGAGGGCAGTTTTGCAATTTACTTGTAATTGAGCACCCGTCGGGGAGGGACAATTGCAACTTACATTTAACTGAGCCCACCGGGGGTCCAGTTGCAACTTTCTTGTAATTGGGGACCTGCAGAGGGGACCAATTGCAACTTGATTGCAACTGGGGGGACCCCGTCGGCGGGTAGTTGCAACTTGCCTGTAACTGAGCACTTGTCGGGGGAGGAGGGCAGTTTTGCAATTTTCTTGTAACTGAACACCTGTCGGGGAGGGGAAGTTGCAACTTACTTATAACTGAGCCCACTAGGGGTCCAGTTGCAACTTGCTTGTAACCGGGGACCCGCCTAGTGGGCCAATTGCAACTTGATTGCAACCGGGGGGACCCCCGTTGGCGAGAAATTGCAACTTTTTTGTAACTGAGCACCCATCGGGGAGGAGAAGTTGCAACTTACTTGTAACTGAGCCTGCTAGGGGCCCAGTTGCAACTTCCTTGTAACTAGGAACCCGCCAAGGAGGCCATTTGCATTTTGATTGCAACCGGAGGGACCCCCGTTGGCGGGCAGTTGCAACTTTCTTGTAAATGAGCATCCATCAGGAAGGGGAAGTTGTAACTTACTTGTAACTGTGCCTGTCGGGGGCTCAGTTGCAATTTGCTTGTAACCGGGGACCCGTCGATGGGGCCATTTGCAACTTGATTGCAACCGGGGGACCCCCGTTGGCGGGCAGTTGCAACTTGCTTGTAACCGAGCACCTGTCGGGGAGGGGCAATTGCAACTTACTTGTAACTGTGCCCGCCAGCGGGCAGTTGCAACTTGCTTGTAATCGGGGATCCGCCGAGAAGTCCAATTGCAACTTGATTGCAACGGGGGGGCGTTGGTGGGCAATTGCAACTTGCTTGTAACTGAGCCCGCCGGGGGCCCAATTGCAACTTGCTTGTAACTGAGCCCGCCGGGGGCCCAGTTGCAACTTGCTTGTAACTAGGGTCCCGCCAAGGGGGGGTTGTTGCAACTTGATTGCAACTAGGGGGGCCCTATCGGCGGGCAGTTGCAACTTTTTTGTAACTGAGCACCTGTCGGGGGAGGAGGGCAATTTTGCAATTTACTTGTACTGAGCACCCGTCGAGGAGGAGAAATTGCAACTTACATGTAACTAAGCTCACCGGTGGCCCAATTGCAACTTGCTTATAACTGGGGACCCCCAGAGGGGGCCAATTGCAACTTTATTGCAACTGGGGGACCCCGTCGGCGGGCAGTTGCAAATTGCTTATAACTGAGCACTTGTCGGGGGAGGAGGGCAGTTTTGCAATTTTCTTGTAACTGAGCAACTATCGAGGAGTGGCAGTTGCAACTTACTTGTAACTGAGCCTGCTGGGGCCTAATTGCAACTTGTTTGTAACTAACGCACTTTCGAATTGTCTTTCCATTTGTCTTGTTAGACTCTGGTCATACAAAGTGTCGAAACAAGAGTAGTGTATATTGACGTTCACTTTGACAATAAAAGGGTCCTAGAGATACAATAATAGTTTAAATAGAAGGAAAAATCATAGTTAATTTTATACAGTGATGTCTACATTATAAACATTCGTGATATTTTTTAAAAAATTATAATGAATTTTTTGTTTCACATTTTTTATCATATTTAATTACATAGTGTTCAGCACATAACTTTTTTATGCAACTATTATGTGTGGGACCAAAATGTCAGTGGTCTTTTAGACACCTAGGATATTGGGTGCTAGCTAGCCGAAGAGATAATGTACATGTACATTTCGAAATCGTGGTCCTAGGAGATAGAAATGAAGACAACGAATGCACAAAGGGGGAGACGGAAAATAAAGGAGGAAGACTCCTCAATGGGTGCGGTAGCGGTGACCGCAACGGGCACGCCCATGGCGACGCCGACGGCCTCACAGGCGGTGACCGAGACATGCGTGCCGACGGAGGGTGTGCAACCGGAGCATGTGTGAACGACGACCAGTGAGGACGCATTGGCGACTACCATAGAGGGAGCTTGGGAGGCGGGCGTGCGGGTGGCGACAACGACTACACTCTCCTCCGAGCTCATATAGCCGCCGGCAAGCAAAGCTCCATCCCGTGTACTTTTCCGCTCAAATCCTCTTAATCTTATATTTCCACACACTCGCGCTGCCATTATCGAGCTCGCCTCGGTTTTAATTGCAAAATCAAACTAGATTTGTAGGCTCTTAGTGTGGATCATGCAATTAATTGCATATTGTTCATGTTATGTGAGACATTCGTCCAGAATTTTTGGGTGATAGCGGGTGATTCGCGATTTTGAGAATATCAATTTGTATTGTCTTTTGTAAGTTGCCTTTTCTAACTTAAATCAATTTGCAATTTTATTGCAACTAAGCCTTCAAAAAAATTCTTGCACAAATACTTAACATGATTTTTGCAAACAATACAGAAGAAATAAAAATATTTCTATATATTAATTACATTTTAACATGGAGACAATTTTTACGTGTGAGACCATTTTTTACAGGCAATGTACCTGTTTAGCTTGCGTGTCCATTTTGCACTGTTTTAAAATTGAAATGGGAGGAGGGAGAGAGGGACGGACACGCAAAGGAAAAGAAGGACACGGAACTGCTTCTAAACTGCCCCCGCCGGCTGTAGCGATATAATTGGGCTAGAATTCTCAAGGTGAATTGGGCTGGAATTCTCAAGGTGACGTCAGGTGACTGAGTAGGCACGCCCTTAAAATTATTAGTAAAGATTATGGGACTATGTACTTACACAGATAAGTCAAAGCGCAACGCCACTCCTTGAAACAAGCTTTATGCCTAGCTTTATAAATAAAGCAACGATCAACCATAACACAAAGTCAACGACGCCCAAGCGCCACAAGGAGAAAATAGAAAAAATTCTGCTGGGGCAACAACATAATAAGCCCGAAGAAAAGAAAAACGGCCAAGCGCAGGGAAGAGAGCCCCTACGACACCCCGGACGTCCTAGCAGGGACCGCGAAGCGATGCGCCGACGTCCTGATCGCCTGCAAGATGCCGTCCATATGCTCCCGGTCACGCTGGCTGGAGGGGGGTACCACTGCTGGAGATGGGCAAGCAAAGAAAACACTGAGTCAGAAACCCGGCGGGGATAAATCCGCTCAATCACCATCTTATTTCTAATCTTCCACAGAGACCACGAGATGGCCGCAAACACCAGCCAGAAGAGATGACGCCCTCTCCCGGGACGGTTTGCCTCAGTTTCCAGGAACTCCCCGAGATCCTAGGCCTCCCAGGCGGGCCCAGCGCCTCCCGGACAAAGTTCCACAGAAACCGAGCGGCAGGACACGTGAACATTATGTGGGTACAGGATTCAGGCACCCCACATAATGGACACATGCCATTGCCTGGGCCATTGCGCTTCGAAACCTCGATTCCGGTGGGGAGGCGATCCCGGAGCAACTGCCACAAGAAGATACAGACGCTCAGGGGAATGGGGGCCTTCCACAACTGCGACGACCAAGGGAGCTCAGGACCCTGGAAAAGGGTCCTATAGGCTGAGCTCACAGAAAAAGCTCCCGAGGGAGACTGGTTCCAAGAGACCGAATCCCTCTCAGAAGAAAGGAATTGGGGCAAGGAACCCCGCAACCTCCTGAAGTCCGCCGCCTCGGTTACGTTGAAGGTCCTTCGGAACGGGATGTTCCATTGATCCCCTAGCCTAGCCTCGGCAATAAACATCGCGGGGGTTGCGCAGATAACGAACAAAGCCGGGAATTCCTGCTTGAGCGGGACCCCTTGAAGCCAAGGGTCCAACCAAAACAGGACTTCCTGACCATCCCCTACCACAAAGGACGCACCACGGCGGATGAGATGTTTGATGTCCTGAATAGCCCCCCAAAATTGGGAGCCCTCCCTACGCTCACAGGCCATTAGGGGGCTGCCGCGGAGATACTTGGCCTTGATGAGCTGAAGCCACAGACCACCCTCCTCCCGGAGGATGCGCCACACCCATTTAAGCAGCAAGGCCACGTTGAAGCGACGGGAGTCAAGCACCCCTAGCCCCCCAAGGGATTTGGGGGAACAAATATCTGCCCATTTCACCATGTGATATTTCTGGGGTCCATCGCCGGCCACCCAAAAGAATCTAGACAGCTCCTTCGCAAAGTCTACATGGATTCCTTCAGGCAGGAGGTATAGACCCATATGATACATCATGAGGCTGGACAAGCACGAGTTGATCAGTACCGTTTTGGACCCCTTGGACGTGAGGCGCGCTCGCCACGGTTCGGCTTTGGACCGGACCTTCGCAACCATGGGGGCCAGGTCCCTGATCAGCACTCGTGAGTCCCGCATGGGCATGCCCAAGTAGGTAATCGGGAAGTCCGCCAACCGGCAGTTAAGACGGTCGGTGATCACCTGACGCGTTCCTCCTCAGGGAAGCCGAGAATCATAACCTCGCTCTTGTCAAAGTTGATCTTGAGGCCGGACATGGCCTCAAAGCATAGCAACAGGAACTTGAGGTTAATGATGTCCGACTCCGATCCCTGAACCATGATCATCGTGTCATCTGCATATTGGAGGTGAGTGATCCCACCTCCGGGGACTAGATGCCCTACTACCCCTGAGAGATGGCCAGCAACCTTGGCTTTGTCCAAGATTCCTGCCAGGGCATCCACCGCAGAGTTAAAAAGCAAAGGGGAGATCGGGTCCCTTTGCCTCACTCCGCACGAGGGTCTAAAATAAGAACCCACCTCCCCGTTGATATTGATCGCCGTGTTGCCACTCATCACGAATTGCATGATCCATGAGATCACCCGGTCCTCAAATCCTCTACGCTCGAGGAGCGCAACGCTACTCAACAATGAATGACCAGTTCACGTGATTATATACTTACACAGATATGTCAAGGCGTAATACGTGATGGTTTTCAACAAGATGGTGATTATATACATGTTTTTTGGGTTCAAGATTTTCATCAGCTGTGTAAAAAAAAATCGAGAAGAAGTGACGATTGGGAGACAAATCATGTGCAAAATCTTACAGAGGGTAAAAATTGACATAAGTTTCACTATGAGGTACTTAGAGTAAAAAGGGTACTGTAAAAAATACGAAGTAAAAAAGCACACACGTTACATTTATTTCTGGGAGTAGTACGGATGAAAAATATGTTTAAGAGGTAATTAGAGTTGAAAAAGTAAAACAAGGGGATAAAAACTGGAATTTATTCTTCTTATAATACTACGTGCAGAATTTGTCCTTTCAATATTCTAAATACTACCAACCGACAGACCCTCTAGATTCTGTGCATTGCGGCCCTAACTCCTGCAGAATTTCTTTTCAAAATTCCAAAGGACTAACTGACAGATATCTTCCAGATTCTATGCATTGTGGCCCTACATTTCTGTCGGTGTGGTAACAGCCCTCTGCTCTTTCGGAAAGAACACCTGCTGCTCTGGTAATGGTAGACAAGATCAAAGCTCGTGATATACTAGATCACAAAAAGAGCAGAACTACACGTCAAAAAAGAAGAACAGAACTATACACACAAGTTGCATCATCAAATCAACCGCCTCACAGATTTCCTCACCTTTTCCTCCACTAACATTCATCATACACAAAAAAGAAAAGGGGATGTGACTCTCAAAAAGGAAGAAAGGGAGTGTGCACCAACACACCTTGCTGATCTGGGAGAAACTGTCGGCAGAACTGAGCAATTTCCTTCGTGTCCATACTTATATTATATATACAGTAATTTTTGCAAGATACATCCAGAGCTTGATCTACATGGTATCCCTGATGTTTCATCATCCGGTACATCATTTGGGTAAAAAATACATAACTGATCAAATGCCATAAAACGGCAGCTCAGGTAACATGTTTGTTCTAGGTATATGGGCGGCAGGGTTTTACTGTGGAGTTCCTTGGCAGGCCCAAAATTTAGTCTTTGCACAATAGCAAGTACTTCTTCCGATCCAAAATAAGTATCAGAGATGTAGTACAAACTTTGTACTAAAACAGTACTAAATCACCGACACTTGTTATGGATCGGAGGGAGTACATTATTCTGAGATGTCCAGGATCTAGTAAGAAACTGTAGTGTTCATACCTCCTTGAAAGGAACGTTCTTCTTGGACCCATGCTTGGCCTTGATCATCTGGTTCAAGGCCTTCACGCACCGGCGTATAATTCCCGTCGGCTTCTTCCCTGCGTCATGTCGCCTTATCACCATACCCAATGTTGTGCCGCCGGCTGCTGGTCCTGGCGGTCTATGAGCAGCAAGGGCGTTCTCTCTGTAGCCGAAGTCGCTGGTAGCTTTTGCTTCTCCGGCGCCAAGCTGCTTCTCTCGAATCAGCTCCAGAAGGGAAAGACGGGGAACGTTGCCGACAGGCAGTGGCGTGAACGGCGTTTCTAGATGTTGCACCAAGGTCTTCTGCTCCGTGCCTGGGCATCTCTGCTGTGCCTTCTGCTCTTCATCTTGATATTGATCTAATGTCTTCTCTTCATCATGATATTCTTCTGATGTCTTCTCATCTGCATCTTGGCATTCTTTACCCGCCTTCTCTTCCTCATCTTGGTATTTCTCTGGTGTCATTTGCTCCTCATCTTGGCATTGCTCCGCTTCCTTCTCATCTTGGTATTGGTGTGCTGTCTTTTGCTCCTCAGCCTGATATTGCTCTGGTATGTTTTGCTCCTCCTCCTCCTCCTGATCCTCCTTATCTTGGTACTGTTCTGGTGCCTTTTGCTCCTCATCTAGGCATTGCTCTGGCGCATTATCATCTTGGTGTCGCTGTCCTGTCTTCTCATCTTCATATTGCTCTGGTATTTTCTGTACTTCATCTTCATATTGCTGGGGGTGGTCCTCCTCATCTTGGTATTGCTTTGGCATGTTCTGGTCCTCATCTTGGTGCGTCTCCTGCTCTTCATCTTCGAATTGCAGCGCCTTCTTCTCCTGCTCTTCATCTTCATATTGCATCAGTTTCTTCTCCTGCTCATCTTGATATAACTCTGGTACCTTCTTCTCAACATCTTCAGACACATGTGGTGCCTGTGGAATCTTCGTCTGCTGCTCTGCGTCCTCACATTGCTGAGGTGCCTGCAGCTCTGCATCTTCGCACTGGAACAATCTCTTCAGCCTGGCTTCCTGGAGTAGCTGCCGTGCCAGGGGCGGCATATACCGATCTTCATAACTAGCGACGACACTTGTGGGTCTTCGTGTTCGCCTTGACATGCCACGCTTGAAGCGGCGAGAATCATCCACATCACACTCGGTGGCCATTGTTTGTGGTCTGAGGAGAAGATCTCAAGAAAAGAGTTGTTTGCTCCTCCTGTGGGATGGAGGAGTTATAAGTCTAGTGATATGTTGAGCCGTGCAGTCGGTACTGTGAATAGGTGAACTGGTGGAATGTCCACTTCAAAGGTTTAGTCTGATTTCTTCATTTAGAAGATCAGTACCTGTCTTAGTAGCCTTTTGTTCCTACATGAAGTGAGATTTAAGTTAGCATTGGTGAGCAAGGACCAATATTCTGCCTCAAATATCTAAATCTTTGTCAGGCTTTTGGTACACCACGATCGTACTATGTTTGATGACAGTATTAGTACCATTAATCAGACTGTACAAGGAATGATAAAAAGTAGACTGAGTTTCAGAAATGAAGAACATCCTTTGTGATTGAAGCCAGACCCAACAACCTAGGAATTGATAGCCAGCAAAATTTGGTTTCAAGTGAAAGATTTGATTGCCAGGCTTTACATAGTTTGACTAGATAGACTAATCATCCGTACACATAACTGATTGTGAAAAGAGTTTTTGGCCACTGAAACTTCCATACTAACATGAAATATTTTTCCTTTGAACAGATCCTGCCATGACATCAAAATTATGACATGGGTTCCAATAAATAGCATTTCAAAATCTGCCTCACAAAATGGAGAATTGCTAGGGTTAACTTTTGGGAAGAATAAAAAAATCAAAGTGAATTCTGCACCTAAAAGATAACATCAAAATAATGCTCAAGCGTAAAGCACGTCTTTATGTTACAAATCAGATTAAACAATGTAGTTGTTCTTTCCCAACTTTCTACATCTCAGGTTACACAACATATTATTCATTTACAGAGTCAGTCATCTTGTTTAGTTGCAGACAGGACCTGCCTATCTTGCAAACCTCATTGTCCATTCAGCAGCTATTTCGTCATGCTTCGTTCTATCAGTCAAATACAGACGTGCAATGCTCTCCACAAGTGGGTTGTCTGTGTAGAAAAAAAACATCATAATTTAAGGCTTTCCAGTAGAAATGAAGCAACAACTATGTAGACATTAGATAGAAGAATTAGTTTTAAAATACACCCTGTTCTAAAGAAGGTAGTTCAGAAAATGATTCTGGTAATGCTGGAGCGTACATGGATTCGGATTTGTGATGATGGCTTTGATCGCCAGTAGCACCTTTGAAATAGTCAAGGCTGGACTCCAGCCATCCTTCAAAATCTCCAAACTCACTATCCCAGTGGAATCAACATTGCAGTGGTAAATCCTTGTTTTGAAAGTCACCTAGGATAGTGACAACACAAGTATCACCACAAGTTATGGCCCCCTAGTGCTAAAATATTGTAGTGGATTCCAGCTTTGGAATTTAACACATTAGACTAATGAAAGAACGTAAGCATACTTTTAAGAAATGGATGTCAGATATAAAAAATGAGACAATCATTGCCTGTAACATCACCATCACATAGCCTGTATAGTGCATATGCTACAGTATAAGTGACTCGTATTTCCTTTTAAAACCATGATAAAAACCACATACTATTGCCAGACTATGAATTATTGGGGTGACCTGAATTTGGTTTATGCATAGTGCTATGTGCTGGACATGGTTAATGTAGCACACTGTACAGCTGTGGGGTAGGTGAAAGAAATGTTAGAATTGTTCTATTGCTGAGATCTGGAAATGAAGGTTGGTTGTTACTGATACCTCACATCTCAACCTACCACCAAGGCATCATCTGTCAAAGACAATAGGTGGACCTCCGAAACATGTTAGTGGGCTATTGCCAGCGGATGGATACTGATACACCACGACTAAATAGACAGAGATGTATATCAGGCTCTGTAATTTGCATCTACACTAATAGACTTGTACTTTAAGCCAAGATATGCTAAAGTACAAACAATATGTCAAAAAAGGATAAAGGCAAGCTGAAGGAAATAGTAACAAGGCTTCTGGTGGACAAAATCCAAAATCTTTCTCGGCAAAGTCTTTTCGCAACAAAGCTAAAATTGCACCATAAGATAGATTGGGAGAACACCTAGGAAAAGAACATCTGAGCAACCACACAAAGTTCATTTTACTGAATACCAACTGTGAAACGGAAACACTCCAGACATGTTTTCTTCACACGCAATTAACATCATATCGAAAAGATGCATAATGATATATTACGCTTGAGACGTAGGCAAACACATGTTACTTCAGAAGAAACAAAAGGAACATTAATTAGCAGCAAAGTAAACTCGCTTTAATGTAATTGTTTTCTATTATGTAGGTGCGTAAGAGTTTTCCAGTCTTTGCTGTCTTCTTCATGCTTGGCAAACTTTCCCACTGAGGTGTTCTTTCTGCACGATCTTGATCCTTGACTGACAGCTCGATACAGTTCCTATATCTAGGTTTCCTTAGTGATTTACGGTAGTGGACCGTAGAAGTTTGGGGACGGCGGACTTTTATGATACATTTCCTCCTTATATTTAATACGATTTTAAATATCATCGCTTTGGTAAATACTCTGTTATGACTTCCATGCTATTATCTACGAAGAGTGATCTTAATGAGAATATTTTGGATTCCAATTGCTCAATATTAAGCATAATAACACTCTTATACCAACCATTTTGACTTCCAACTGATTTTTTGCTCGGTAATTGTATATACAAGTTACAACAACTGAATATCATATTCCATATAAGAACTAGGTTTGCAACATCTAAGATCTTATTTTTTATACTAGGGGGGATATTGCTGCACTCCTAACTCAACCAAGATGCACATCACATACGCAACTACGCTAACCAAAATAGGGTTATTTATTGTTTCTTACCATAGGAGGTTTGAACGGATAGTCAATTGGAAAAACGATGTCAAGGAAAAATATCCCTCCTTCATAAGGCGATCCTACAAGAAAAAAACACTTCATTAAACCAAATCACTAGGAAAAAACACTCCATTAAACCAATTTTCTAGTGTCTTTTGATACAACTGTACTCTATTCCTTACCCCATGGATCACATCGACAGCAGAAAATCATAGCAATTTGAACAAGTAGAGCCTCTTCTGTGTTGGACGGGCTACTAGCGAGGAGGGAGTGGGGAGGAAAAATCATATACCTTGGGGTCCGATTATGGTGGAGAGCCAGTGGTAGAGGTTGTCGCCCTTGGGACCGGCGGAGCAGTCGGAAGCGTTGAGGTCCAGCAACTCCTTCTGTATCCGCTTCCCCGACGACGAGACCGACGTCCCTCCGCTAGATCCCCACGGCCGCACGCTGCTCCCGCCTCCTCCAGGTACTCCAGCACCGGAGCCTCCGCCGGCGGCGAAGGGGAAGCGAGAGGTGGGGAAAGAGGATGAAGAGGACATGGCGGCGGCCAGTGGCAGAGCAAAACTGCACAAACTGAAATGTGTAAGTGAGAATTGCATCACAGATTTACAATTCACAATCTCACAAAGTTCCAGACGAACCTTAATCGGCTAGCGCCTAGTGTTTCAGCCGCCACGCCGTCACCTCCGGATCCTTGCCTGCCGCTCGGCTGCAGCCCGCCCCGGCGTGCCCCTGCCGCTCGCTTGAGCTTGACGCCCCGATGCTGCTCGCTCCACGGTCCGCGCGTCCCGCCCACACCTAGTGTCGACCGCCGCAGTCTGCCTCACGCCCACGCCGGCCGCCGTCGCCACGATAGGGTGACGACCGAGAGGCGAGGGTCGTCTGGTCGCCAGTGATTAGTGAAGAATTGGTCAATGGGGATTTTTCCTTGGTTCCTTTGGCGGCTTTGCATAGTGGGCTACAATTGTTCCTTGTGGGCTTAACTGCGGCAGTTCACCCATTATCGAGATGATTTAGGCCCGGTTTCCGTCTTGGATTCTTGGCGATGGTTTCCGTCTTAGGGTGCAGTTCAAGAATAAGGCCATGTGCATGACATTTACACATAATTTTAAGTGCACTGCGAATCTGAGATCTCTGAATACTGAAGGAATAACTTAGATGGCTCACAGCAGCTCATGTGGTCCGACTGAAGTCATTTAGGATGACAGTTAGGCCATGTGCATGGCATTTACACAGAATTTAGAACTTCCAGTTTCAGAAAAGAAGCCTTCCACAAATGGTGCACCTTCCTTGCTCAATCATTTCTAGGACAACAAAAATATTACATGTCATCGATCTCAATGCAGTTCCACAAATATGGCCTCCCTACCCTATCTAATGACGAGAGGCACATCAATTCTAGTGCATCCCATCCAAAGTTACAATGTTTTACAGGAGAAGTACAACGGGCAGCAAGGCGGCGACTAGGTGAGTCAACCAGCAAGACTGGGAGTGTGAAGCAAAGCTGTCTTGGCTCGTAGGTCCGGAAGCTGCACCAGTGTCGCTGCCATTGGCGCCGGTGCTGCAGATGGAACCAAAGTTCATTGTCAGTATAGAGCGACAAAAGAAGGTTGAACAGTTAGCACAAGAACATCGAGGAAATTGGACTCACCTTCCTGCAAAAATACACGAGCCATGGCCTGCAAGTTTAGTTCAGGGGAAATTTCGTGTTAGGCTCATATCACAGAACAAAGTGGTAATAGAAAGACTGTTACAGAAAAAACTCTTGCCCTCTTTGAATGAAATAAAAAAGACAGCACCTTATATTAGAAGGTGAGGAACTACCAAGGCGATGGTCAAGATTTTCTGAATAGCTAATGGTATATGGTTTGTATTATTATACGGAGTATTATCATGAGTGCATGACTAGATGTGCAACTCAAAGTACCCATCCTAGTTTGATTTGCTTCGGATACCTATACAGATAAAAACAAACAGGTCTACTTAGTATTCTAGCATGGTTTACCATGAGTTATTTGAGCTACTTTCAGTTCTATTTGGACGAAAGCAGCCTCCAGGGATGGTCAGCCGGCATGCCAGGAAGGCCTAATAAAAATCATGTGGATTCTAACATGTGAGAGGATGGATAGGTATATGTTTCACATATCTTACTAAAGTGATAGTTTACCACTTAGGTCCATGTTCTGTATACAAGTTTATGCGCCCGTATACACTTATGCACATACAGTTAGAAGCTTAAGATGATTAGCTCAACTAATACCAGACTAACCGACATGAAAACTTCAAGATGCAAATTAAGAAGGGCTAAGAAAACAATAAAATACAGGACAAGGAGTATAACAATGCTTTCCTAAACAGATAACAAAAAGCAACGGAGCTATGATGCCTAATGATCAGGTGAAAATGGAAAAGATTTGCACCACAATTGCCATATCATACAAAACTCTTCTCTGTTTCTCCCTAGTACTAAAGGATGAGCGAACAATAAAGATTGCTCAAGGCGTAACATGCGTAATTTAATGATTCTGCTGTTTGTTTGATACCAACTAGCTAAGAAACAGTTACTCAAGAAAAAATAAGCTTACTTGGATCAGTAGACGACATTGTTGCCGTGCTATTAAAGTTGCATGTGCCGCCACTTGCTTGTGTTCTATGATAATAATCGTTGAAAGCATAAGAAGCAACAGCCACAATATCATCTGGTTTATAGCATGGCTGCCCAGGTTGAATTGCACTGCAGTTTGCGGAGCCAGGGCCACATGCCCAATCCAAGCTTTGTTTCAATGCACTATGGGGTGCACTTGAATTTGCCACACAAAACATCCCGCGTAAAGCAGGTGAATCAGTAGTAGTTGTAGCCACATCTTCAAATGTCAAGGAGTAGATGGCGCTTGCATTGGTAAACATAATCCCCCAGTTTTGCTCTGAAACGGGTCCTGCCCGAAGATCCTCATTGAACAACTCAAACAGGTATGTGCTTACTTGATTATTTGGCTGGATAGGGGTACCGGAATTATTTAGTACATGGCGTATGAGGTTGCCATTGTACGCCAGAGCATTATCAACATCAGCAGCAGGCTCATTTCGTCCACCTTGTGACGGCCAACCAGAAGCTGTGACCATAACAGGAATATCGGTGAAATTCATTGCTTTCATCGAGTTGTATGTAGCATCAACCATAGCATCAAACATATTGGTGTAGAACAAATTAGTGTTGGGATCTGCAATCTGACTGTTGGGATTGAGCGATCGGAACAGGGCATACTCTAAAGGGAATATGCCTTGCCCTTTCACATAGCCATAATATGGTTGAGCATTCAGCATGAAGACAGACCCTGTAGTCTTCAAAAACTGAAGATATGGGGACATTACTGAGCTCCATGTCGAGTTGAAAGTGGCAGTAGAGGGAGGAAATGCCTTTGAGATCACATCCATTGAATGAGGGCTCGAAAGTTTCACCTGTGTATTCAGGTTTGCAGCCAAAAGTGCCGACTGGAGGAACTGCAATGCAGGTACTAGAACAAGGGCTGCATTTGGGATAGTTGTAAGAACCTCATCACCCACTGCAATATATGTGATGTTAGTTGCCGGAAGGTAGGCAGCAACATTCTTGTTAACCCAATCAGCCGCTGTTGGACGAGACTGCCCCACACGGAGCAGCTGATCATTTGGCACCGCGACCATCACTTCAATTCCAGTATTCGCTAGGGCAACTAGCATCTGATGGTCTGAATTAACCAAGCGAACATGCTGAATCTTCTTCTCTTTAAGGATGGAGACTATGTCTGATGGTGATGGCGGGTTTGACACCTGAGTGCCAATGTTGATACCAACAAATGCTCCTACATAGAACATAGAACAGCAACATATGTTATGTGCAGAAAAAATGGATGCAAAATAAAGATGTATGACCGTATACATCTAGCTTCCATTTTTTTTCGGTACAGAACAATAAATTATGTGAAGGTACACTAATCATGAACCATGAACAATAAAAGAGCATCCATGTGCTAGAGTACCTGAAGCATTTAAAAACATGAGCATCAACAACATTGCCTGAGCCTCTAGTCTCCTGGGAGACATACTGGTGCGCGCAAGCATCTGACCAGTTACAATCCAGGGGCTTCTTATGAGCTCTTGATCAAAGCTGAAATGTCAACATCATATATATTATTTCAATCACTCAATAAGAACACGAACAACTAAGTTTCACCCCAAAAAAAAACTCCTGGAATGCAGAATGTATCTTTGGGAAACATTAATGGTGCGAAATCTCCAGAAATGGTAACAATGCATTCACATTGGTAGAAATGGGCCCGGTGGGGGTGGAAGGGTGGGTGAAATAAGCTGCGCTCTCACCTTGCGCCGGGTCCCATGGTATCAACTCAGATCGATCTCATGCGCTGAAAAAGAAGAACTGAATCAACCCATGGATGCATGGATTGGAACAGTAGGCTGCCAGGAAGCGAGCAAATCCGAGCAAAACAGTGGTATTTTGACTTGGATTGCTCACTCCCCGCAGCAAGGAAAGAATCCCCACGGCGAACTACGAAGAGAAGAGCAAGAGACGCGAATTCGGGGAAGAAATCAGAGAAGGCCAACAGGCGAGCATAGAAGGGGCACAAGGCTCCAAGAAATTGAAGCAGATGGCGACACCGCAATTGCAAGAACAGGAAAGCAACAGAGGGAGCAAAGGAACCACCTGAAATCTTGCTGGTCCCCCCGTGAAGTGCCCCCTCTTCTTCCTCGCCTCGTCCCCCTCCTCCTCCACAAGAACAGAGAAGAAATCGCCGGCCGCAAGCGAAGACGGCAGGAAGGAAGAAACACTTCTCCTGTTCGGGAGCGAGCAGGAACTGGACCACACCGCAGTCTCCCGAGGCAGCGGGGAAAATGGGAAGCTCTCCTCCCACGCGGCACACGCCTCCAGAGAATGCGAGGAGGCCCTGGAGCTGTGCGTATCCTACTGAGAGTGAGCTGTCGCTGTTCTTCTTGGAGGCCTTCTGCTTCTTGGGAGTTTAACTTAGCGGCTCATAATTAACTACAGTAGTACAGTACTAACTAAATGTTCTTAAGAGTGGTGACGGGAGTAAAGAAATGCGGAGCTTTTGACTGAGGGCTGCGTGTGTCGCAGATCCAAGTTGGGATCAAGTTTCACGGAGAATGGATTAGAAATGGAAAAGGGGGTGTGGGATGGGAAAGGCGGAGGGGAATAAAAGAACGAGCTTTTTTTTAGCCTCGAGGCCGTGGCATGAATTGTAGGGGAGTGTGAGATTGCCCGGCGGTGTGCTGTGTGCAGCGTGCACCGCATGTTCCAGGCTCCAGAGTAGTGGAGGGCCGGAGAACGGCCAGCCTTTCTGTGGGCCCACACCCGTGACCACGCTGTGGCTGGGTTGGTTTCGGCTCTACGAGGGCGCGTTTGGCATGCTCGAGGAAGGTCAAGCCTTACCAGGTGAGGCAAAAATCTAAAAATATTCTCCCTTGTTTTATATATACTGCCGATTATTTATCTAAGCAAACACGTATCCGTTGCAGGACAAAGTACCCGAAAATGTGTGGAAAACCGAGCTCGTATTTACGTTTTGCCCCGTAAATTGTAATATCTCAGCATTAGAACTTAGAAATAAGCTGAATCCAGAGGTGTGCACTGTATCATGCATAGAAAATCCGAATAATTTTTGCGCTTTTGAACAAAACTTATTAATATGATTGAAGCTTCTTTCAACTTGATGGAATTGTAGTAGATCATCAAGTTAACTGTGATAAGTTTCAGAATGACCTTTGCTAACACCCTATTTGGGAGAACATGATTTAATCTAAGGATAGATCAAATATAATTAAATTCAATCCTAATGCATTGCTTAATGATTAATATCTGATATTTAGGAGATCATATTATAATATTCATCATAACAACTCATGAATACCAAGTTATAAATATAACTTAAATAATACGAATGTAACAACTAAATCTTGATCTATCTTAACCTCATCTACTTATACCATGAGTATCAGGATAATACCTAATCTTAACTCTTTAGTGAGTTTGAGTAGCAAGGAAATCAAGTTAAGATCAGTTACCACATATCTTTCTTTCCATAAGAATCTTTATCATCTCTATGGAACCGTATTCTAATATTCATGGTTCATCAATGATGAGTAATCAACTATTGATTCACCAATTCTTAATCTATCAATTCTTGATCTTTTAATTCTTATCCTTATCATAGCATTCATTTAAAGTTCTTTAGAAAAAGAAGTAGGAAGAGGTAGGTGCTAATGCTAGTTATAAATATCATCCTTAGGATGGGAGTGAATAAAAATCAATATGATTATTGATGGAGTTAACTCACTCCTGAAATGATAGAAGGGTATCTGAGGTAAAGATTACAAGGATGATTATTGAAGATAGTTATCAGGAGTAATCCTATTGGACTAAGTAGGTATAGTCCATGAATAACATTCCCTAGTCCACTAGAGATATTAAGAAGATAATTTTAATACAACTGTAGTGTTGCATTGATGAAGCCTTGATTAGCTAATTAGAAACCTAAACCATAAAGGATCAAAGGATTATAATGATCATGCTTTAGTCACCAAGATTGAATGCTTATATCCAGTATAAGTAACATTGGTGGGTAAAACATGATTGGACTCTAATATAAGATATTGGAGTCAAGTTGAGATAAGATGGTATGATTAGGATGATGTTAGAGCAGAACTGAATTATAGAGTCGGTATTTTCCTCTTGGGAAATATTAAACACTTGAGGTGAAGTAGAATTTGATATATATATATATATATAATTATGAATGAATCTATGAGAGTAATGTTGGTGATGGAGGATAAAGGAAGGGTATAAAATTGAGGCAATTGTAACCACTTGTTGGATTGGAGATTATCAGCAGTAGAGTAGTTGATATAATCAAGTCTGGATGAAGATTATGAAAAGCTTTAGTGGCAAGCTCATGGGATTTGTAAATAGGTTTAGAAGAATAAAAGGTGGATAAGAATATTCTTGTGAAATAAAGTCCATCATAGCACATGATGATGGATATGAAGGAGTAATATATCTAGGAAAGGAATTCCTTAATTGGAAGTCTAGGATTGTGAATCATAGAAGATAGGAATTCTTAGTAAACATTAAACCCTAAATCAATAATCAAGCTTAACATCCAGCTCATTTGTTGAGTAAATCATTTTATCTTCACAATACTTTATAGGAATATTTCCTATAGAAAATCACTTAAGCACATCTCTGACATTCCCAATTATCATAACCATGTGTATTTAGGAGTTATCTTTATCAATTCTTTTTCATAAGCCATTCCAGAAAATAACTTACTATATTAAAAAGTGATATCATTAAAGATCACAAACAAGAGACAATAGGGTTTAGCTATTAAATCCTTACCCACATCAACAAAAGAAAATAAGTATATTAAGAACCCTAAACTCCAGGGTAAGCATTTACAAATTCAAACCCTAAATTCTATGTTAATTATCATAGAATATACACATTGCTATTTCCTAAATTTATGAAGAGTAATATTAACCATATTAATTCTTTTGTATCTCATACAACAAATAATTATATAGGATCATAATATAAGAATTTTCCTCCAAACTAATAGCTAATTACAATTAAATCTTATAAACAAATAAGGAAATATCATAAAAACCATGGTTTATTATTAGGAAGATGATTAATAACAAATTCTTCTACAAAATATAAAAAGGGGGATTTATATAAAGAAAATAAAGAAAGAAATACAAAGAAAATATTTATCATTAAGATTTACAAAATAAATCTCAATCAATATTAATTGTTGCTGCAAATATTCAGCAAATAAACTTTGTTAAAAATTTCAAATTATAGATTAAATACAAATCTAAAAAAACAAAACAGAAAAGAGAAAAGAAAAACAAATAAAAAACATTTTCTGGTCGTGGCCCAACTTCCCTCCTTCTTATCTGTCGCCCATGTGCAGCACACAAAGGCCCAGCAGCCAGCCCAGCATGTCTTCCTCTCTGACCGACAGGTGGACCAGCTTAGGGACGGCGGGTTGAGTTTGAAGTTTTGCCAAGGGTTATCTGCAAAACAACACGTCGTCGTCTTCCTCCAGCTGGACGCAGCTCGGTGGCAATGCCGAGGCCGTTCGCCGCCGTCCTTGCGTCAAGATCCATGCCGCCGTCACCGGGAGAGGATAAGGAGGCCACGACGACGTCTCTGCTCGTCCTCATCCCTATTTCCCCCTCTAAAACCCTCTCTACCTTGTTTTCCTCTTCTGAAACGAAACCCTAGCTCCAAGATGCGATCGATTGCTGGCGTTTTGAGCTCTCCCG
The DNA here is from genome assembly GCA_910589765.1 of Avena atlantica. Lineage (NCBI taxonomy): Eukaryota > Viridiplantae > Streptophyta > Magnoliopsida > Poales > Poaceae > Avena > Avena atlantica. Next base: position 331,581,718 of record OU342738.1, on the reverse strand, counting down.
TCCTCCTTTGATCAAGCAACCATCCTTGCATGTCCTTCTGAGCCTCTTGGTCAAAGGAATCAAAGAGGGGCGGCGGGAATCAACGCCACGGGGTCATCTTCCCGAAGTCCGGCCACCATAGTCCCCGTCGATTCCGACCACCTCCGGTCACGCTAACCCCTCCGCTGCAACGCTGGTGAGTTGCTGATGCTCGGGCATCATTTACTTTGTTTGTTTCATCACGGTTCGTTTTCCCGACGATCATCTGACACCGCCGTCGTTAGCCACCGTCGCAACCACTGTTCCGGCGACCAAAACCCAGCGGCGACACCACTATCTTACTCGCCTTGTTATCCCGGTTCGAACTAGCCCCTGCACACATGCTCACTCGTCCGCTACTGCCCTCCTCGCCGTCGTCTGCCATGCCACCGGCGAGGTGACGTCAGGGTGAGATCACCCCTGGCCATGTCATCGTGTTTGGCCTGGTCCGTGTCTCGCGTGGCAAGTGACATGGCCTAGGGCCCATCTGTATTTAATAAAGGTTTTATAAGTAATAAAACTTAAATAATTCATATTTAATATTGGTAAATGTGAAAAATATAAATAAAATACCAAAAATCTTAGAAAAATAAGAACTATAATTTAAAACTATAATAATACACTATTATTCCACTTAATTAAATATTTTGTATATGTTAAGTATTTATAAAGTAATAAATCTTATAAAAATCATATCTTATTACTTAGAAATCATAAAAATAAATGTAATATACCAAAATGATCACAAAAATAATACCTACATGTTAAAAATATAATATTCCACTTTTGAGTTAAATAAAAATTTAAATACTTTAATAACTTGAAGTTAAACTTATTTCCTTAATGAATAATTCCTATAAAAGTAAATAAAATTTATTAATATTCCTAAAATTAGCCAATTAAGTCTAAATAAATAATATTAGTTTTAAGTGTTGATATTATGAAGGCATAATGGTTCAAAACATTATAAACATAATTTTATTGAATTATCCTTCAACCATATAAGAATTTATTTTCTAAAAAGATCTTAAAACATTATAAAATCTTCAAGAATGATATTTTAATCAAATATAACCTTTTACCATTATTCCACTCACACCCTTATAATGAACTGAAACAAAAGATAATTCATGAGTAGTCACTAGTACTATTTACTATCCACAAACTGTAATCACACCTTTATAAGGAAAGAAATGATCTTGTTCCATTATAAAATTAAGAGACCACTACTTAAATAGGAAAATAATCATTCTTAAGTAACTTTAAGAAAAAATTACAAGGTACACAAGGCACAAATTTCATAAGCATTACACTTTCCAACCATCCATGTTTTTAAAGTTAACTTTAGTCCATAAGACTTTCAATATAAGACTAAAGACTTTGCTATATGTTTTATAGTTAACTTTGGTCTGTTATAATTAAGTTAAGGCATCTCAAGTCCAAGCTATTCCAGCAAACACAAACAATCTCAAACATGTTTGATTAATTACAAAGATTGTGTAGACCTTAGAAAAAGAATCTTTTCTTCAAAAGTTATTCGTTTTGCCACTTCAATCAACAAACCTTATAATAATATCTCCAACTCTTAACAAATTAAATTCAAAGAATTATCATTATAATCAACAAATAATAATTAATCACAATCACATTGTTTCCAACTTTACCCGTATACCTAGGATTATAAACACTTAAGTTCCTTATTAAGACCATTACTTGTAAAGTAAAACTTAAAGATAAACAATTATAATGTAAGCAATCTTGAGTAACATTTCACGTTGGTGTGTATCTCATTGTTACATGTTATTATAATCACATGTTATTTCACACACTCACAAGCCTTAACAAGAAGCACAAGTATAAAACTTAACTAAAAGTATAACACATTCCAAGGAAACCCTTTCCAGTATCCAAAACCTAGAACAACATTATTTCCGGGATTCACGTTTATCAAGTGCATCACATTACTTATGCATAAGAGCATATTGCTTCTTTAAACATTAGTCCTTACCGGACCAATGATGCTGATTTCAAATATTGGATCTTATATATTGTCTTGAAGACCGTGAGTGCATAATCTTGCAATCACAAAAGGCAAGTTCACACTTGCTCATGTCCTTTGATTATTTTCTGTAAAGTATTTTGCAAATCCAGTGTGTCATCACCTGCATTTGAAAAATGTCGGAAAACACTATTTTCATAATAAATGATTATAGGTTACTTACCATGAGGTAATAACCTACTATGAAAGTTCCGGTGGTAAAGGAACATATTATCTAGGACTTAACAACCAATGTCGCTAGTGATTCTTGCGCCGTATATTACGCGTTAACCATGAGATTTGGAATGGGACAGAGAAGTCAGCTGTATCCTTTTCCTCTCGTATGGAGGCAAGACGACATTAACGTGACGTTGTGATTCCTTGTGCGGATCCGACATATGGGTGGGCACCCTTACGCCCCACACTTTTGGTGTCTAGATTATCTATGAATGGTGTTTAGAGATATAGTCCATTTAAATGGTACTCGTCTGGGCATCACCAGGTCATAGAGTCTTCGGGAACTCATCAGGGTTTTAGTCTGTCTGAAAGGGGGCTTAACGGAGGTGAGCCGGCCCCGAAGGTTCGTGTAGACGTATGAGGTCGCGGAGAGGGCAGTGATTGGCTTGGATCTTAGACTGGGCCCCATACCAAGGAATTTTGGACAATGTCATGACTTGGTTGTGCAACAAGGCTAAGGTCTCTCATGGGTAAAGTGACACACCTCTGCAGAGTGTAAGAACTATAACTTGTTACTCCCTGTTCTAGGAAGGAGCTGCGAACGCGGCGGGAAAGGAACTCCATGAAAGTTCTGGTAAACCCGTGAAGGCTGACGGACATCGCTTTTCAGAATAAAAACAACCTTTGAAGAAATGTTTACAAAAACTTGCATTGCCTACGACCTACGATATGTGGCTGTAGTTATAGTGCATCAAACACTCCTCTTTAATGAACTTGCTGAGTACGCTCATACTCAAGGTATCTTCTTAACCCTTGCTAGATTCTGAAGCCAATGCAGACGACATCTACATCAAGTTATGCTCCAGGAGTCATCATCAAAAGCTAAAGTTCTTCAAAGAAATCTAGAAATTCAATATATATATATATCAACTCAAGTGAAGACGAAGCTACTGATTAGATAGGAATATAATCTCTAGCCATAGAACATATTTCTTTAGTGTATTGCAATAGCAGCAATGCCAAACCAATAGTTCAGATACTAGTATTAATATTATAATAGTTTTTTTGCGTTGTTTATATTTGATTCTTCATTGTAAGAAGTTCTTTCTCTCTCTTTAACCTAGAGTGTTCTCTGGATCTTGTGTATAGAGTGAGTTGTAACCTTTAGCCATGTATTAGACTTGCTGTATTTCTGTTATACCACTCTGAGGAATGCAATACTAGTGAACGGTATTTCATTGGTGTTATGTCAACGACTATAGTATACTACATCATGCAGTGGTATGCTGGTTCACCGCACAAATAGCCTCTTGATGATCTTTAGATCACCATTGTTGTCCTTGTCTAGACTTGCAGCGCTAAAACAAACATTTGTGTAGTTTTCACACTCGAGATTGATCGATATCTTCTACTTTTCCCATCGCAATGCGACTTGGGTGGTTCCTTCGGATTGCTGGACCTTGGGAAACCGAGCTCATATTTACTTTTTGCCCCGCAAATAGCCTCTTGATGATCTTTAGATCACCATTGTTGTCCATGTCTAGACTTGTAGCGCTAAAACAAACATTTGTGTAGTTTTCACACTCGAGATTGATCGATATCTTCTACTTTCCCATCGCTATGCGACCTGAGTGGTTCCTTCAGATCGCTGGACCTTCTTCTACATCAGCTGACATCTGTCAAAACAAATCTCAAATTCCTTTTCCCTAGCAAGAACATAGTGCATGCAAGATAACTGAATGGCTGAGTTAATAGAAACAGAACTGTAACACTATCCAATATACCAAGATAATATTCTTTAATTACCAAAGCATCTGTCTCCTCTTTCAATAAATATGGGGTGTTTGCATTGCTCTTTTTATGGCTCCTTCCTTTATTTATGCATAAGTTGGGCCAGGATACTTAATCATCTAGAATCCCTTAGTTTAGAAAAATAACGACCGCCGCGGCGGCTTTAGGAAAAAGAAAGAGGATTTTTATGGTATCCTGGTACTCTTGTAGGCAAAGTTGGAGTATCACGAAAATCCTACCGTTCATTCTTAGGGGTATTCTCGGTATTGAAGCTTAATCTCACCACAACTGCACGCCGTGATTCCTATTCCATTTCGCCTGGTCGCGCGGCGGCTGTAGGTCAATGACACCTTCTCGTCAGACCGGTGAGCGCCACCGTTTAGCTGGGCCGATGGTCATCTATTTCAGGTACGCATCGATTTGGTTCAAGGAGGGGGTGTGTGGGCATCGACTTGGAAACGAGATGCGCTTATGTTGCCAGTTCCCATATTAGCAAATGATTAGTCGAGTTCAAAATTGGTCATGGAAGAGCTCGTTGAATCACTAGAATCGATAAGAAACTAATCCAGCGCTTATAGATTTTCAATCACAGGTAGCTGCAGTAGTACATCTTCAATCTCATGGTCCTCCTTAATGATAGCCGATGGGAGGAAGTAGGGGGAATGGGTGGCCTGCTCTCAACACAAGACAAGGGAGGGACGCATGCCAGGTAGGTTGGACGAAGGTAGACGATGAAGTATGGTCGTCAGATCAAGAGAAGGAAGGCTGATTAGCGTCCTTTTTTCCTTCCAAAAACAGCCTCCGGAATTAACGATTCCTCTTTGGTCATTCCTAATTTACCCCTGAGATCTAAGTACTCCTCAGTTTTGTGTGGCGGTACTCCCAAAGAGGTGAGTTGGAGTACGGATGAATCCCATCCACCGGATCATACGAAATTGACGGATCCTATTAGTTTTAGGGTACTCCCTCCTTCACGGTTTGCAGGGCGCTCTACAAAAATCTCACGGATCTAGACGTGAACGTATTGGCTGAAAATTAGGCCTATTAATGAGCGGTTAAGACGCATGCAGTGGTAGAAGACTGTTGTATGCATAGGAAGTTAGGAGAAAAGCTGCTACATTAATCACTAATTAATGCTTATGCACCTAGGAACGTTGTAATTTTGGAAAAAGACAAATTTAATTAGACACCCTGCAAACCGTGAAGGAGAAAGTACTGTAAAACTCTTCAGAAAGAAAAGGGCAATTATGTGACTTATGTGGGGCACGGTGGGTAATACACCTAAACTATTATGGGTAAAGTCGTAAAAAAAATGTTGGATCGGGAGAAACACTTTGTACTTTATTATTAGGTATAGATAGCAAAATGCCCGCGCGTTGCGGCGGAAGAAGTTAATCTCTATTGTGTTTGTGATGTTTTTTTAAAATCAGTGACACGTCGCAGTATAGACAGTTTTCTTAACTTGCTCGATGATAATTAGCCCACGCATTTAGTTTATTATCAGTGCGTTGCAGCGGGAGAGAAAATAATTAGATCATGAAAGCCGACAAATTATTGGAGAATGGAGACGTTAGAGGGTTGTTCCACTGAGCTTATTTCTTTTCCACGAGAGATCATACATACGTGGGCATTCTTTTTTGCAGTTTGTTCCATCGTATAAGTGTGCAGCCTTGGTTTCCGACATTTGCTCTCAGGTGAATTTTTTGCCGAACAAACATCTATTTCATGTAGGCCCTTAGGTTCTTTCTCACATGCAGATCCATGAACGCGACATGTCCCTGATCCGGGCAGTCATCAGACTTTCTAGCCTGTTGCTGGATATCCATGGAGAATCACTCCCGCTCCTGCTTTTTTCTATCTCGTGCACAGCCAGTTATCCATCAAAATCAGCCCGTTTCACTCGATCGAAGAAGCATGCGCGCGCAGGATCGGTCGGGCGTACCTCGTTTGCATGCATGCATTCATCATGCCGGCCGGAATCGAACCTTTTCCCTGGATCGCTCGAAGCGAGACGTCGATCCCGCAGAAAAATAAAAAGAAACTTACTGGTTGACCGCAAGAAACATTTCGTGATTTCACTTATCGATGGTATTGGTGGATAATTTATTTTTTGTTCAAAGGGTAAAGCCATCTAAAAAAGTGTAGTTACTACAAGCTTTCTTTATTATTAGGTATATATTAGTACATAGATAATATAAAATTGTTTAGCTTTTGTGAAATAAATATATCTTTTGATAAAATATATATTAATATCGCGAAGATACCAATTATATCTAGCCTCTGCACCAACTTATTGCTCTAATGGCTTTACGAATGCACATATCCCAAAAAGAAGAATTACAATAATAAAAAGTTTCGCTACAGTGATATATTCCTTATAGCAGCAGTAGTAACACCACCAAGACAACACCAAAAGTCATGCTCTTCTAAATGTGACGCGTCCAAGAAAGAAATAGTGCACAAGCGTCGTCCTCTTCCGATCATAGATCTTAAGTTTTTACCCTGGAGAAAATACTCGCTCACAAAAAAATGCCTTCAACAAGGTCATTGTCAGACACAATCAATTAAGCTCATACCTTGAATTTTCAACCTGAAAGATAAGAATTTGAACCTCTCATGTGTTATCCCCCTCACTTACAATGTCGCTGCTCCAAGTCACGAATCACCAAGCCAATTTACCATCGCCACAAAGACTCGAATCACCATTGCTAGTCCTCGGACCTCGGCTTTCATGACATTCTCCACCAGCTGACTTCATCATGGAACGAGAAAGCATGCCCCATGATGGTAACAGCTAGCAGAGCTTTGCAGCGCTCCCTCTGAAACCAAACAGTCACAGAAAATATGGGTGCACACGACCGAATCCCACCTGATCCAGCAATCTCCAGACATGAATCGCCTAGTGAATTTCGTTGACGGAGCCTTCCGGAACACGACACACTAGCCAGATCGATGGGGACAAGCATCTCACATATTTTCATCTTGGCGTGAGTTGGAACTCTAGGACCGCTAACTTTATTCAAGCTGAGCCAGTAGCCCCCATGCCACCCATCGGCACCCTATTGGATCAGCCGCTCCGAAACCTCACCGGCCAGGCCACCATCGAGGAAGAAGAAGATAGAACAGGGGCGATCTTTTGCCCGATTCATCCAAACCGCATAGCGAGGAGGAGCCCCAGCCCGTTGGTCAACGCTCCACCATGGAAGACCTTTGCCACCACCAGCGTTCCATATGCGCTGCCCCGGTGACGGCCCGCCTCGCGCGTAGGAGGCCGTCTGAGCTCGCCCGCCCTCACCCCCATCTTTGAAAGGCTGGGTGTGGCCGTCACCGCCGACATGACATCGGCAACGGCCATGGGGAGTAGATTAAGCGGTGGCTCACTAGAGTGGAAGAGGGGCCTCCGGAGTTTCCCCTATGTAGATTAAGTGGTGGCTCGCTAGGGGAAGGGAGAGGAGGAGAGAGGGGGCAGTGGGCTGGTGGCGGCGACACTGGTCGCCTCTGAGTTCAAAAACGAATGTATCTATGCCTTTTAGTGTGTAAGTTCACTCTCAACCTACACATTAAAAGATGTATAGATACATTTATTTTATAAAAGCTAAAACATCTTATATTTTTAAACAGGGGGAGTAGTTGATGCACCCATGGGGCACCCGCCGTAAAAGAGATTTAACTGACCATACGATTGGCTCTTCCTATAGGTTTGAGATGTAGATCAGTTTTTACCGCATCGTATAAAAGCCACAATGCAGCATACTCATATTGGAAAAACTAGTCGCCTCCCGCACGAGCGCCCTTTCTCCCCCAACATGTGGCCAGCAGTGTGATACGTCGTAAACGTATCTATAATTTTTTATGTTCCATTCTTATTTAGTATCTACTTTGATTTGCTTTGTCTATACTTTGAGGTATTTTTATATGTTTTCTGGGACTAGCCTATTAACAAGATGCCACAGTGTCAGTTGTTTGTTTTCTTCTGTTTTTGGTTCCAGAAAAGTCAGAAAATAAATATTCTTGAAATTGGACGGGACAAAAGACAAAGTCAATTTTATCGTGGGGAACACGGAGCCAGAAGACGAGACAGAGGAGGGCCTCGAGGGGTGCACACCCCTGGCCACGCGGCCTGGCATGGCCTGCACCTGGGGGGATGCAGCCGCCTCGGGCACCCCCTCGGCCTCCCTCTTCGCCTATAAAAAGCCCTCGATACCTAAACCCTAAAAACCCGATCAATCTTCCACGAAACAGTCCGTAGCCGGCTCCACCATCGTCCCTAGATCGAGGGGATCTAAAGCTCTTCCCGGCAGCCTGCCGGAGGGGAGAGATCATCCTGGAGGCCTTCTTCATCACCATTCCAGCCTCCGGTATGATGTGTGAGTAGTTCCACCTTGGACTACGGGTCCATGTAGTAGCTAGATGGTTATTTCTCCTCGTTTGTGCTACCATGTTTAGATCTTGTGAGCTTCGTTCATGATCAAGATCATCTATTTGCAATCATGCATGTTGTGTTAGCGGGGATCCGATGGATATTGAGATTACTGTGTCAGACTGGTTAATGATTCTATCTTATTGATTCTATCGTGTCTGTGTTGTTTGAGATCTTGCATGCTCTCTGTTTCTAGTAGCTATCTTGGCCAAGTAGATGCTAGTGACTCCAAGAGGGAGTATTTATGCTCGATAGTGGGTTTATGCCTCTATTTAATCTAGGGAAGTGACAAAAATATCTAAGGTTGTAGATGTGTTGTTGCTAATAGGGAGAAAACAACGATCTCTTGTTCCTGGAACAAGTGGATTGTTTACTTTACACACCTTGCTTAAAGCAGTTATCTGTTGCTTGCAACTTAATACTGGAGGGGGTTCGAATGATAACCTGAAGGTGGATTACTAGTCATAGATACAGTTGGATGGCGGTCTATGTATATTGTTGTATTGCCCAATCAAATCTCATAGGATCATGAATGTCTAGTATTGCATTGTTATGCCTTGCTCTGTCCTGTCAATTTCCCTGCTGTATATTGTTATGCCTTGCTCTTAAGGAGAACACCTCTAGTGAACTATGGACCCCGGTCCAATCTTTACCATTGATATATCTTTCACTACTCCTATTTACTTTCTGCAAGACACCATTACCTTCCACACCATACAGTTAACTCTTTGTTTTCAGAAAACCGGTGAGATTGACAACCTCACTATTCGTTGGGGCAAAGTCTTGAGTTTGTGTTGTGCAGGTTTCCAAGTTGCTAGCAACACCTTTGAGTCGTTTCCTTCCTCCTACTGGTTCGATAACCTTGGTTTCTTTCTGAGGAAAAACTTGTTGTTGTGCTCATCATACCTTCCTCTTGGGGTTTCCTAATGAAACTCTATAGTGATCTGAGCTGCATCAAACTGTTTTCTGGCGTCATTGCCGGGAGGCTAAGGACGGCTTCACAAGGGGATTCTTTCACAACCTTTATCTTTACTTTGTTTTTGTTTTTCTTAGCTTATTTTGCCTTGTTTTGTTTGCCTCTTTTTATCAAAAATTCCAAAAAAATAGTTTCGTTTGGTTTGCTTTCTCTTATCAAAAACACACAAAAATTAGTTCCTACTCTAGTTGCTGCTGCTGTTGGTTTGCTCCACTTTTGCAAAAATGAACTCTGTTGAGAAAACTAAGTTGTGTGACTTCACTAGCACAAACAACAATGATTTCCTAAGTACACCTATTGCTCAACCTGCTCCTGATGCTACCTTTTATGAAATTAAGCCTGCTTTGTTGAATCTTGTGATGAAAGAGCAATTTTCTGGTGCTAGTTCTAATGATGCTGCTGCCCACCTCAATAACTTTGTTGAACTTTGTGAGATGCAAAAATATAAGGATGTAGATGGAGATATTTTTAAGCTCAAGTTGTTTCCTTTCTTCTTGAGAGGAAAAGCTAAAGAATGGTTGCTATCCTTGCCTAGAAATAGTATTGATTCTTGGATTAAGTGTAAAGATGCTTTTATTGGAAAATACTATCCTCCTGCTAAGATTATATCTATGAGAAGTGAAATAATGAAATTTAAACAACTTGATAATGAACATGCTTCTCTAGCTTGGGAAATAATGAAATCTTTGGTTAAGAATTGTCCCACTCATGGACTTACTGCTTGGATGATTATCTAGACCTTTTATGCAGGGTTAAACTTCTCTTCAATAAATCTGTTGGATTCAGCTGCTAGAGGTACCTTTATGACCATTACCTTGGGTGCTGCAACAAATCTCCTTGATAATATGATGGTCAACTATTCTGAGGCACACCGAGAGAGCTCCACATGGTAATAAGGTATATCCTATTGAATAAACCTCCTCTTTAAGTGATAAGATTGATGTTATCATGGCTATGCTTGTTAATGGAAAAGCTCATATTGATCCAAATAATGTTCATCTAGCCTCTTTGGTTGCTCAAGAAGAGCAAGTTGATGTGAACTTCATTAGAAACAACAATTTTAGCAACAATGCCTATAGGAATAATTTTGGTAGTAATAATAACTATAGGACTTATCCTCCTAATAATGGTAATATTTATCATGGTAGATCTAGAATACCTAGTGAAGATAGGATTCTAGAAGTTGAAAGATCCACTAAAAACTTTATGCAGATGCAATATGAGCAGAACAAAATATTCACCAAAACTATGGAAGAACAATCTGTTATCTTGAAAAATATTAGTTATCAACTTGAGAATTTGAATAGGGAAATTCGTTGTTTACAATCCAAAATTTTGAGTGCTGAGAAAAGTATTTCATTTTTGTCTCAAGCACAGTCCTCTTTGATTAATAAAATGACTGCTAAACCTGAAACCTTGGAAAGTACCTTTGCTGCTACTCATTCCATACAAGTTACTATTGATGAAAATGTTAGATTGTTAGCTCAACTACATGCTAAGTTGGAAAGAGAAGCTGAAATTGCTGGAAACAATAGTGTTTGCACTATTACCACCACCAATATGGATGCCACTAAACCACAATAAGTACCTTTTCCTCCTAGCACAATGCCTAAAACCAATGAGTCTACTACCAGTGATGCTAAGTTTGATTTTGATCTTGATGGTTGCAATATCTCTGAAGTGATTATGTTCTTACAAAAGATTGCTAGAAGTCTTAATGCTAGTGATATGAATGTAGCTTTCACCAAACACATTACAGATGCTCTTATTAAAATTAAGGAAGAAAAGTTGAAACACAAAGCCTCTATTCCTAGGAAAGTAGAAGATAGTTGGGAACCCATCATTAATATTCAAGTGAATGAATTTGATCTCAAAGATTCATGTGACCTTGGTTCTAGTGTCTCTATTATGCCTAGAAAGATTTATGAAATGCTTGATTTGCCACCTTTAGAATATTGCTATTTGGATGTCCCACTTGATGATAATGCTAAAAAGAAACTCATGGGAAGTGTTAATGATATTCTTATTATGGTTAATAATGCCTATGTCCCTGTTGATTTCTATGTTTTGGATGTTGAATACAATGCTTCTTGTCCTATTACTTTGGGAAGACCTTTTCTTAAAACTGTTGGTGCCATCATTGACATGAAATAAGGCACCATTAAATATCAATTTCCATTTAAGAAATGTATTGAACACTTCCCTATGAGGAGAGAGAAGTTGTCTTTTGCTCCTTCTTTGAAAGCAAGGCTTGATGTTAATGCCTTTTCATTTGAAAATACCCGATTCTTGCTTCTTGTGCCTAACTTAAAGGCGTTAAAGAAAAGTACTTCTTGGCAGATAATCCAATAGTTTTCTTGAGTCTTGGAAGTTACTACTTATATAATAACCGCTCCTTATCCTTTTTATTTGATTTTTTGTGCCAAGAATAACCTCTAATGAGAGGGAAGTAAGATTTGGGGAGTTGCTGTCCGTAACAGATTTTTGTGCTCCATTGTAAAAATTCGTGTAAAATATCTGTAATCGGATTGAGCTGTAATTTTCTAAATAAATCCCCCAGGTTGTTAGCTAACTTTTGTTAGTTCAATACTTTTTGATTTAAGCAACATAAGGTCTTTGAAAAAATCAGTTTCTACCTGCTGGTCTGTTTTGACAGATTTCTGCCATTATTTGCATTTGCTTCTTATTGATTTTTTTTGGGGTTCTTTTTGGGAAATTGAGATTTTTGAGGGAATTGCTACAGTAGCTTGTGTCTTTATTGAAAGTTTTGTTGTTTTAAAATTAAACCCCAAAGGTCTATTATCTTTTGAATGCACTAATGTTGCTAATGAAGATTGTGTGAATTTTGTATGAAGGAAAATTTGCAGGTGTAGAGAAAGAATGATGTAATGAGATGAAGAATGGACAAAAGCTCAAGCTTGGGGATGCCACCCCGTGTCACCCCAAGAAATATTCAAGAGGTACAAGCGTCAAAGATTGGGGATGCCCAAGGCATCCCCTTCTTCATCAATAAAAATCTCAGGTCTTTCTAGACACTTCATTTTTATTGTTTCATGCACAGTTGTGTTGTTCTGGGAGCGTCTTAGTTTTCGTTTTTGGTTTTAGTTTGTTTAGTTTTCTTGAATAAAGTAATTTGGACCCCCGTTTTCGTCGTGTTATTTCAAATAAGTTGATTGGTGTTGGAGAGGAGTAGAAAGTTCTTGCTTGAGTAGTACAAGAGGAGCTTGCTTTGACTATGACTTAGACTTTATCATGTCATGCTAGATGTTGTTTTGACCTTATGCTTAGTGATTATTGCTGTAGCGTGACTTATTTCAAACAATTAGGATTGCTTAATGTGCCTTGAAAGAATCATGCGTTGTTTTAGCATACAAAAGCATAGTATTGCGGTATTCTCCTTTGATGCTTTGTTTGGGTTGACTTGGCCCATGCTCACACCATGTTATGGCTATGAACCAGTCATCCTAGCCTCTATGATCATTTAGTTTTTGACTTATAGTACCACTTTATGCTTTGATTAGTAATGTTTTGTCGCTCTGCATGATTATGGCCATTATTGCTCTCTTAGTTGGTCGCTCCCAGTCTTTTGCTAGTCTCCACTTGTATGAGTAAGCTCTACTCATGCATCCAACTTCAAATAAACCAAGTTATTCCAAAGTGTCCACTATAAATTCCTATGCATGGTGTGTTACACCATTCCAAGTATATTCTCGTTTTATATATCTTCCAAATTAAACTTCTTATGTGAAACTTAGTGATTAATGCTCTCACAAACTTGATGACACACTTTATTTTTCTTGCCCCTAAATAAACTTGAACCATTGTGTCATCTATGTTGTATATTCTTGCACTTATATGTTGGAATTAGCAGAACCATGCTGTCATGGGGAACGCTTTCAACATTGCACTTGTACATTGTACACAGTTGACATCATGCTCTTTTGTTTGCGGATGTCATCGGTGTGAAATAAAAGGGGAGTTTGTAAGTCTATGGAGTTATGTATGTGTGTTAGAGAAACACCTAGGTTGCTAGCCTAAGCCATGCCTAATCATGGTGGAAACTTGCAGCATCACCATAGTGAGCAATCTATGAAGCTTTCTTCTTATAAAAAAAGAAACATATTGAAAAGAGGAAAGAGAGAAAAAAGCACCATTTTCCCATGGTAAATAGGAAGATTGCCGAGATGCTCATTGTCTGCTTGCCTTGTCATTTTGATTACGGGATAGCTCATGTATCATGTTCAAGGGGTACCCCGTTACAGTTCTCTATGATACACATGTATTTACTATGATAAGAAATTACTAGTGACTAAAGTTGATTAGCATGAGGAGCGGCCCTCGTACTCAAGGGAGATGAGATTGCCAACTTATACTTTGTCAAGCATATACTCCATAGTTTGTTCACTTTAACCTTAATCACTTCAAGATACTTATGATAGGGGCAATGAGAATGAGAGCTGAAAGCTAACAAGTACCACAACTTTTGGAAGATCTTTATGAGACTTGAAATCCCTGCTTCCCTTTATGAAGGGCCTTTCTTCCACTTTTATATTGAGTCTCCACCTTCTATCCTTAGGCACCAATTAAGAGAGCATAGTTTCCATTCTTAGTTCTGTGTGCATTGTCCCAAAACTTATTGATTGATGCATATTATTGATATTGCTTGTTCTTGAACTATTTGTATCTAGTCACTCTTATGAACTTTGAAGGTGTCCTATGCATTTATTTGCTACTCCATGAGGGACAAGCTAAATGCCACTATGCTATGTTTTCTATATGTAAAACAAACAAACGTCTTTCAATGCATTGTTATTCATGATCTTTGTTTGTATCCTTTCATGTTGCAGCATAGTTACTTTGTCTTATTGATTAGAATTTCTTCTTTTATGCTCATGTTTAGAGTACTTTGATCCCAGCTTTCAGTGTTTGCAAATGGTTTTATCTTGATTTTGATGGTGCATGTCACCTCAAAAATTATTCTTTTTATCACTTACCTACTCGAGGACGAGCAGGAGTTAAGCTTGGGGATGCTTGATACGTCGTAAACGTATCTATAATTTTTTATGTTCCATGCTTGTTTAGTATCTACTTTGCTTTGCTTTATCTACACTTTGAGGTATTTTTATATGTTTTCTAGGACTAACCTATTAACAAGATGTCATAGTACAAGTTGCCAGTTTTCTTCTGTTTTTGGTTCCAGAAAAGTCAGAAAATGAATATTCTCGGAATTGGACGGAACAAAATCCAAAGTCAATATTTTACCGTGGGGAACACGGAGCTAGAAGACGAGACGAAGGAGGGCCTCGAGGGGGCCACACCCCTGGTCGCGCGACCTGTCCTGGCCCGCGCCTGGGGGGGGGGGGGTGCTGTAGCACCCCGGGTAAATCCACTACTAGAAAATTGCTTGTTATTTTTCTTTGTGCATCATCATGATACCATCATGCATCTTTTAACCTAAAAACTATTTCTCCAAAAACCTATCTGTTTCTATTTACCTCCCTCTTTATTTCAACTGCAAAATCCGGTCTGTCCGAATATTTTGTTTTGTCTAAATAATCACAAAAGTATTTTACAACTAAATATATAATAAAAACTATTTTTGTGGGAAGGCAGCCCAGTCTGCCAGGCCCAAAGGCCCAGCCAACAGGCCACCTATAACCCACTAAACCAAACCCTAGCTCTAAACCCTAATCCCACTCCCTCACCTTCCCAGCCGCCAGCCTCCACCCCACTCTCCACACCCCTGTAGCCGCCGCCGCTTCCCACGCAACACCACACGCGCAGACGCTTGCTCTGACACGCGTATTTCCCCTGCTTGACCCGCTCCTTGGCTCCACCTCGTGGCCCCACCCACGCGCCCCCGCTCCCTCGCGATTCCCCACCTCTTCCCCACATCCTCCTTCCTCTCTCCCGCATGCTACACCCAGACCCGGTCCAACCCACGCGCCCTGGCCCCACCCCGACTCTCTCCCTAGCGCGTCTCCCCCATCCCTGACTTCCTCGTTCTCCATCGACCGCCGCCTGCGAGCCTCCCCGCCGCGCCTCCTCCCCTCTACAACCTCTAATCCTAGTCCCACCGCCGGCCCCACAAACCTCGGGTCCGTCTCGAAGTCAGCTAACTTTGTTGCGGGTGTACTCCAAGGGGTGGCCCCCTGAAATATTTATGAATCCTGTGATTGCTTTGTCGTGAAAGCCTCGTTGGGTTTTGATTTGGTTTTTCCGAGGTCGATCGTGTGTGTGTTGCTATTTGTGCACCCTGGCCGGCTAAAACTTTCTGAAAGCCGTGTTCGCGGTTATGGACGACTTGGAGCACAGTATCTCGATCATAGACAACTATAACTAAAGTAGTGCTATAAATTTGACTTTATAATGACTAGTAACCAGCTTCACTATAATGGAATGGCTAAATAAAATTGCCAACAATTGCTTGCTGGGTTGTCGTTTGCGACCATTGTACCTGACTAGTAAATATTGCAACTACAACGGAATGGCTAAATAAAAGTACCAACAACTGCTGGGTTTTTGGGTTATCTCATGTTAATTGTACCTGACTAGTAAATGTCGCAACTACAACGGAATGGTTAACTAAAACGGCCCACTGCTTATTTTTATCAGGACGATTATCTAAACCTGACTAGTAATTGCTGCAACGATAACTGAATAAATAAAACTGCCAACTGTGTGAGTTCCTCGGTTGACTTCCTCGTTTGGTCTCGAGGGGGAAACGCCAGGATGGGTTTGTTTGATGGTAGTATCAAGGTGGTTCCGAATAGGTCTTTCTCACCCCTCTCTGATAGCCGACAGTTGAATCGAGTCTCTATAGGCTGTTTAGTGCATGTTGCCGCTGCCGCTCAGTCCACCATACCTTTGTAGGCGAGGACCGCCGAATTCTAGCCTCGTCGTGTACTGGCCTCAGTACTGACGCTCCTCTTTTTCCTTTGCCGCTTGTCGGCACCCCTTTTGTTTAAGCAGGTTTGAGATCGACGTCGTTAGCAGGGTTACCCTTCCGGCTTGGCCTGGGAAGGGTTATGGACGCCATTGATTATTCTTCAGGGCTCTTAGCCCCATTTGCATCTTGTCCGTAGTCGGACGCTATATCATTTTCAAGGTGATTTGGATCTTTGTACCGTATATCTGTATTCTTGACTCTTGGAGTCGCTGTTGTATATATATCTGTTCTGTGGGTCCCATCGAGGACTGTTGTGTAATGTTATTACTTCGCTTTCCACCCGCACGAAAGTGCCTGGTGGGCACCTTTGAATCGTTTCTATGCGGGTTTGGCGGGAATCGCTGAAACTTGCATAGGGTCGATTCTGAGGGTGTTCCAGAGTGGTATCAGAGCTCAGCAGTTGCGATACCCCACAAGTCCAGCCTGTAGGATAACCTAGCTAACGGCCGAAGTAGAGTGTCAAAACTATTTTTTAAAAATCGGTTAGATAGTTCTGATTAGGTCTGATTTTACTCCTTACCCCTCTGCTGCTCTCCTCTCACCTCTGCGTGTTTTGAATCTGCTCTCTTCTCTCTCTTCGAGTCCAGGATTTCTCGTGGTTGGGTTCCATCGTACCTTCAGGGTTTCGCTTCCTCCTTTGGTAACGGTGTTGCTACATCTGGTCTTCATGCTATCCGAGGAATCCTTCGTCTGATGGAGTTCTCTTTGTTCCTTCTCGTGCCTTCCGGTGTTTTTCCGACGCGACGACATCATCTACGCCAGATCCCATGCAGAGTCTGCATCACTCCTTTGTTTCTGAACCTCGATTGTCGAGATCTTCAGTCTGATTCCGAGAGTGGGTTGCATAATCCGCCTATTCGTGTGCAGAGTAATGGTTTGGGTGCGCGATGGACTGATCACCATCCGACTACTCTTATCATTCGCTCTTGTACATCGAATCAGTGGATCCAGCGATTTTACTCCGTCCACGGAAGCTAGAGGTGGCTTTATTTGTTGATACCTCTACCTTCGCCTTTGTTTCCCGGAGTGTTCTCTCGACGATCACGGACAATGACCTCTTGTTAGTGGTGTCGCGAGGATCTACACGATGCGAGAAGATTCAGATCGTCGCCCTTCTTCCCGGTATCATGAGGCGGATCTCGAGGGCGAGATCCATTGTTAGTGGTGTCGAATTGTGGCATCCCGCAAAACCACTACTAGAAAATCGCGTTATTTTTGTGCATTGCATCATCATGACCGCATGCTCATGTCATCATGCCACCTTGCATTTGGGCATCATCGTCATCTTGCATTTGCTTGCACAAAACTATTTTCGGAAAAACCTAATTTGTTTTCTAATCGGGCCGTCTTTATTCAAACGCAAAACCCGGTTCTCCGGATTATTTTGTTTTGTCTGCTATCGGTTTGCAAAAGTCTGTTTGAAACAAATAAAATTATTTAATTATTTTTGTGGGGGCAGTCGAACGGGCCGATTCGACCCAGTCGACCACCCCCAGGAATAAAACGGTCCACCTAAAATCAGCCACCTCTAATCCTAGTCCCACCAAATCCATTCCTACCCACCTCTCACAGCTCGCCACCTCACCCTCTCACCCAACTCCTACCCACCTGCCACCTCATCAATCCACCACTTTTCCCCTCTCCCTCTTTCTCACCCAGCCTCTCCCTACCCTCTCTCTCTGACCCGCGGGACCCACCCCACCCGCGCTCGCCCGCCGTCTCCCTCCCCTCCGGCGCGCTCGCCACCGCCGGATGCCCGCCCCCGTCCCCGGTCCGCCCGGCCTCCCTTCTCCCTCGCGCCGCCTCCCTATCGGCGCCGCTCCCCGCCCCCACCAGGATCGCCGTCCCGAGCTCCACCGCCTCCCCGCTCTGCTCCGCCCGCCCCCCCCCCCCGCCGGCGCGTCCGCCGAACGGCGCTCCTCCTCCGGCGAGCTCCGCCATCCTCGGCCGCCGCTCCGTCGCCCTTCTCCCCCCACCTCGTCCTCCCGCGCGCCCGCCCTCTCCGGCACCGGCCCCCGCGCCCGTGCCTTCGACCTCGCCTCCGCCGGCCTTCTCCACCTCCCCGCCGGCCGCCTCGAGCTCCCGTCGACCCCGCGCCCGTGCCTCCGCACCCTCTCCACCGCCGGCGACCGCTTCCCCGCCGCCCTCTGCTCCTCCTCCTCCAAGCTCGTCGCCGCCCTCTGGCCGGAGTCCACCGCCCCGACCTCTCCCCTCGACGTCCGTCGCCGACTCCGCTCCAGCCGCCTCCGCAAGCTCCGCCGGCCAACCCCGAGCTGCCTCCCCGCCGTCCGCCGGCGACCACCCTCCGTCCGTCGCCGCTTCTCGCCGTGCGTATGCGAGCACCTCCCCGCCGCTCCGCTTCTCTCTGCCGGCCCCGAGCTCGCCTCCGTCGCGCGCCGTGTCCGTCGCCATCGCTCGCCCGTGTCTCGTGTTCCTCTGCGGTTGAAGCTGGCCCAGCTTTTGGTCCTGTTGATCCCCTGTGCGCATGTGTAAAGCGGGTGCCTGTGCCCGTGTATGTGTCTGTTTTGTCCTGTCTCCGTGTGCTAGCATCACGAGACCGTTCCAAGTTTCTCCGAGGATCCAACTACCAGATCGGTGCCAATCCAAGCCATCATCAAGGAACGAAACAAGTACCACAACGCCAACGACAGGGAACCAAACAATATCTTCTACACGGAACGCTGAGGCCTCCACCTCGGATCCACAAGTTCTGCCACGCGGAGCCGAAGACCGCAAAACGCCAAGCTCTCCCGCAGGACCCCGAAGACCGAACTCGACATGCCATGTTCTCCCTCACGGATGCCATGATCTTTGTCACGGACGCCGAGACCCCGGCACCCCGGAGACCCGAACCTGAGATCATCGCCACAGATCGACAAGGATTCCACATGGGACGACAAGTACTCCGTCATGGACCGATTGAAGCAAACCCGAAGACGGCAGATGCGACAAGTACTTCTCCCCAGGTCCGATGCCCGGGGACCCGGACGCCAAGGTCGCCGATGCGAATACGACAAGTGCTTCATCCCGAACGCCATGACCGTCGACATGACCCGAAGACCACGGATGCGACAAGACCTACCTCCGCTATCCAAGAATGTTCCGTCGAACCCTGAACCCTGAGACCGACCTCGAACCCCGGAACCAAGATTGCCGAACCCTAATGTGTGAACCCCTTCCCGAAACCCTATTTTATAATATAATACAACTTGTCGCATATTAATTGTTCATGCATGCATATTTTCATGTGGTTTGGGGGCCTTATGCCGATTCACTTCATAATTAAATATGGGGCCCATATGCGGGCAAATCTAGTCTTATATTGGCCTCATTTAAATTTGTGTAGCGAACCGGTAACTTATCTTGCCTTGTTATTACAACATTTAATTTGCGGGGTAGATAAATAACTCGAACCGTTTAATTAAATGTCGGGACCCCGGTTCCGCTTAATCTTGCCTAATTGCATCGCATCTTTGTCATGCCATACATCATGCATGCATCATGCCCGATCTTTTGCCGTAGTATTAAATATTGCATCCGGTGTTTATTCTAGTGTTTTGCTTCTTCGCGGATAAGGCCGTTGAGTGGATGCGAGTGTCGACCCGATCTTCGGTTGACCCTTCGGCAATGTTTTTCAGGCGAGCATCTCCCCCTTTCTACCTATCTTACTTTTATAGTATTTATTCCCTCCTGTTGATCTATTGCTATCTGTGTTGCGTTGCTCTAGTTTTCGTACCCGTGATATCCCTTGCAGCCCTATATTGCCATGGTCACCTCCTATTTCCTGTTGTTTGGTAGATAGTTGGACTTGCGCGTCGTAGTCGCTTGCTCAAGTGCTGTTGCGTGTTGCCATGTACCACAGTTGTTGGAGTATTGCCACTTGTTTGATGTTGGAGATGATCTCGGCTTTATTTATCGTTCACTTTAATTCCTGTTTAACAACTAAAATTGAAGTAAGTAAGCAGAGGCATCGGTGGGTGATAGATAATATTTGGTTTCCGACCGCCCACTTGTGTCTCGTAGGACCCCGAGTACTTGATACCTGTTCCTTGAATATTCACGCTATCCACATACGGGGAATTATGGGACCCCCTTAGCCAGAGCTTGATTCATTCTTATTTCTTGGGGCCACAAACTAGTTTGAGGTTTTATTTACTATCTTGTACTTATGCCATGCTACTGCTTTATTTACGATTGTGCGAGGAGCACACTGTACTGTTTAGGAATTGTGACCCGTTTACGCGGTATCGACAAGCCCAGTTTTGGGTTCCCAGTCGCTTACAGCCGGCCCCACAAACCTCGGGTCCGTCTCGAAGTCAGCTAACTTCGTTGCGGGTGTACTCCAAGGGGTGGCCCCCTGAAATATTTATGAATCCTGTGATTGCTTTGTCGTGAAAGCCTCGTTGGGTTTTGATTTGGTTTTTCCGAGGTCGATCGTGTGTGTGTTGCTATTTGTGCACCCCGGCCGGGTAAAACTTTCTGAAAGCCGTGTCCGCGGTTATGGACGAATTGGAGCACAGTATCTCGATCATAGACAACTATAACTAAAGTAGTGCTATAAATTTGACTTTATAATGACTAGTAACCAACTTCACTATAATGGAATGGATAAATAAAATTGCCAACAATTGCTTGCTGGGTTGTCGTTTGCGACCATTGTACCTGACTAGTAAATATTGCAACTACAACGGAATGGCTAAATAAAAGTACCAACAACTGCTGGGTTTTTGGGTTATCTCATGTTAATTGTACCTGACTAGTAAATGTCGCAACTACAACGGAATGGTTAACTAAAACGGCCCATTGCTTATTTTTATCAGGACGATTATCTACACCTGACTAGTAATTGCTGCAACGATAACTGAATAAATAAAACTGCCAACTGTGTGAGTTCCTCGGTTGACTTCCTCGTTTGGTCTCGAGGGGGAAACGCCAGGATGGGTTTGTTTGATGGTAGTATCAAGGTGGTTCCGAATAGGTCTTTCTCACCCCTCTCTGATAGCCGACAGTTGAATCGAGTCTCTATAGGCTGTTTAGTGCATGCTGCCGCTGCCGCTCAGTCCACCATACCTTTGTAGGCGAGGACCGCTGAATTCTAGCCTCGCCGTGTACTGGCCTCAGTACTGACGCTCCTCTTTTTCCTTTGCCGCTTGTCGGCACCCCTTTTGTTTAAGCAGGTTTGAGATCGACGTCGTTAGCAGGGTTACCCTTCCGGCTTGGCCTGGGAAGGGTTATGGACGCCATTGATTATTCTTCAGGGCTCTTAGCCCCATTTGCATCTTGTCCGTAGTCGGACGCTATATCATTTTCAAGGTGATTTGGATCTTTGTACCGTATATCTGTATTCTTGACTCTTGGAGTCGCTGTTGTATATATATCTGTTCTGTGGGTCCCATCGAGGACTATTGTGTAATGTTATTACTTCGTTTTCCACCCGCACGAAAGTGCCTGGTGGGCACCTTTGAATCGTTTCTATGCGGGTTTGGCGGGAATCGCTGAAACTTGCATAGGGTCGATTCCGAGGGTGTTACAAACCGCCACCGCCAGCGGGGCCCTCCACCGCCTCCTCCACCCTGGCCCCGCGCCGCCTCTCACCTCGCCTCTACACCGACCGCCTCTAACCCTGAGCACTAGGACCACCAGGACGTTGCCTTTCTTCCCCTTGTCCGTGCCCCGTCGTTGCCAGAGTCCCCCAGGCCCGAGCTTCTCCTTGCAGCATCCCCCAGGATGCCCCTGCCCCTTTCGTGGCCGCCTTGCTGTGGTGGTTCTCTTCCATGCAGGCTATCGTTGGTGCGACAGGAACGATGGTGATGTTGTGGCCTCCTCCATGTCGTTCCATCACTGTCTGCGAGGCGTGACGCCGCTCGAGTGCGTGTCCCTGTCCGCCAAGGTTTTGCTCGCCGAACGAGGACGACCTACAGCGCTTCTTGTCTTTGGGTACGCTTGTGTACATGGGAAGCTTCTTCCGTGCCAAACGGGTTACGCTGTAGCCAAGTTTGCCACCACATGTTTTTCCGGCGACAAGATCTTCTCGTCGACAAGACCAACACAATGCCAACTTTATGAAGAACAACCAGTACCGAGCATCCTTTCCCCGGACACCAAGCTCTCCTTCACGGAAATCGCAAGATCTTCCTCTCGGACACGAAGACCCAAACCTCGTCGAACCCCTCGGAATCCAAGACCTTCGCCTCATGTGTGACCCCTATCTTATCTGCCCTGTAATATAACATCTATCTTGTTGCATAATTAAATTGTCATGCTTGCATACATATTGTGGGTGTTTGGGGGTGTTTCGACTATTCACCTAAATTAAATATGGAGACCATATGCAGGCTACTTTAGTCCTATATTGACTCTATTTAAATTTGTGTAGCGAACGTGTGGTATTATGTTGCCTTGTTTTTGTAACATTTAAATTGCGGGGTATCTAAATAACATGAACCTATTAATTAATTGTCGGAACCCCGTTCCGCTTAATATTGCCTAATCGCATCGCATCTTGCCATGTCATACATCATACATGCATCATGCCCGATCTTCTGTCGTAGTATTAAATAATGCATCCGGTGTTTTCTTCTAGTGCTTTGCTTCTTCACGGATTAGGCCTATGAGTTGATGCGAGTGTCGACCCAATCTTCGGATGGATCTTCGGCAATGTTTTCAGGCGAGCATTCTTCCCCTTTCTACCTATTTTACATTTCTAGTCTTTATTTCCTCCTATTGATCTATTGCTATCTGTGTTGCGATGCTCTAGTTTTCGCACCCGTGGTATCCCTTGCAGCCTTATTGCCCTGGACACATCCTATTACCTGTTGTTTGGTAGATAGTTGGACTTGCGTGTCGTAGTCGCTTGCTCAAGTGCTGTTGCGTGTCATCGAGTGCCACAATTGTTGGGGAAATGCCTTATGCTTTATGTTGGAAATGATCATGGCTTTAATTATCGTTTAATAACTAAAATTGAAGTAGGTAAATAATGCAGAGGCACAGGTGGGCAATAGATGTTATTTGGTTTTTAACCGTCCACTTGTGTCCCGTAGGACCCCGAGTACTTGATACCTGTTCTTTGAACATTCGCACTATCCGCATGTGGGACCATGAATCCCCCTAGCTAGAGCTTGAGTCATATTTATTTCTTGGGGCCACAAAGTAGTTTGGGGCTTTATTACTATCCTGTACTTATGCCATGACTTACTGCTTTATTTACGATTGTGCGTGGAGCGCCTGTACTGTTTAGGTAAGTGGAATGTTTCCGTGGTATCGACAAGCCCAGTCACACTTTCAGGTTCCCAGTCGTTTACAGCCATTAACACAAACCTCTGGGTCCGTTTCGGAGTCGGCCAACTTCGTCGCGGGTAGCTTGGTGGGGTGGCCCCCTGAAATTTATATGAATCTTGCAATTGCTCTGTCGTGATGCCTCGTTGGGTTTTTTATTGGTTTTTCTCGAGGTTGATCGTGCGTGTGTTACTATTTGTGCCCCCCTGCAGGGTAAAACTTTCTGAAAGCCGTGTCCGCGGTTATGGACGACTTGGAGCACAGTATCTCGATCATAGACAACTATAACTAAAGTAGTGCTATAAATTTGACTTTATAATGACTAGTAATCAGCTCCACTATAATGGAATGGCTTAATAAAAGTGCCAACAATTGCTGGTTTGGATTGTCACCTGTTGCCATTGTATCTGACTAGTAAGTATTACAACAACAACAGAATGACTAAATAAAAGTACCAACAACTGCTGGGTTTTGGGATGCCTCATGCTATATGTATCTGACTAGTAAGTACTACAACTATAACGGAATGGTTAATTAAAACTGCCCACTGCTTATTATTTCAGGATGACTATCTATACCTGACTTGTAATTGCTGCAAAGATAACTGAATAAATAAAACTGCCAACTATGTGAGTTCCTCGATTGAATTCCTCGATTGGTCTTGAGGGGGAAATACCAGGATGGGTATGTTTGGTGGTAGTATTAGGTTGGTTCCGAATAGGTCTTTCTTATCCCTCTCTGATAGCCGACAGTTATATCGAGTCTCTATAGGTTGTTTAATGCATGCTGCGCTGCCGCTTCAGTCCACCATACCTATGTAGGCGAGGACCGACGAATTCTAGTCTCGCCGTGTACTGGCCTCACTACTGACCGCTCTCTTTTTCCTTCGCCCTTTGTCGGCACCCCTTTTGTTTAAGCAGGTTTGAGATTGACGTCGTTAGCAGGGTTACCCTTTCAGTTTGGCATGGGCAGGGTTATGGACGCCATTGGTTATTCTTCAGGGCTCTTAGCTCGATTTGCATCTTGTCCGTACTCGGACGTTGTATCGTCTTCAAGGTGATTTGGATCTTTGTATTGTATATCTGTATTCTTGACTCATTGAGTCGCTGTTGTATATATCTGTTCTGTGGGTTCCATCATGGACTATTGTGTAATGGTATTACTTCGTTTTCCACCCGCACGAAAGTGCCTGGTGGGCACCTTTGAATTGTTTCTATGCGGGTTTGGCGGGAATCGCTGAAACCTACATAGGGTCGATTCTGAGGATGTTACAGGTGCAGCCGCCTTGGCCACCCCCTCGGCCTCCCTCTTCGCCTATAAGAAGCCCCTGATACCTAAACTCTAAGAACCCGATCAATCTTCCACAAAACAGGCCGTAGCCACCTCCACCATGGTCCCTAGATCGAGGGGATCTGAAGCTCTTCCTAGCACCCTACCGGAGGGGAGAGATCATCCCGGAGGCCTTCTTCATCACCATGCCAGCCTCCGGTATGATGCGTGAGTAGTTTCACCTTGGACTACGGGTCCATGTAGTAGCTAGATGGTTGTTTCTCCTCCTTTGTGCTAACATGTTTAGATCTTGTGAGCTTTGTTCATGATCAAGATCATCTATTTGTAATCATGCATGTTGTGTTTGCGGGGATCCGATGGATATTGAGATTACTATGTCAGATTGGTTAATGGTTCTGTATTATTGATTCTATCATGTCTATGTTGTTTGAGATCTTGCATGCTCTCCGTTTCTAGTAGCTATCTTGGCCAAGTATATGCTAGTGACTCCAAGAGGGAGTATTTATGCTCGATAGTGGGTTCATGCCTCTATTTATTCTGGGTAAGTGATAGAAATATCTAAGGTTGTAGATGTGTTGTTGCTACTAGGGAGAAAACAACGATCTCTTGTTCATGGAACAAGTGGATTGTGTACTTTACACACCTTGCTTAAAGCATTTATCCGTTGCTTGTTTAATACTGGAGGGGGTTTGGATGATAACCTAAAGATGGATTACTAGTCATAGATGCAGTTGGATGGCGTTCTATGTATATTGTTATATTGCCCAATCAAATCTCATAGGATCATGAATGTCTAGTATTGCATTGTTATGCTTTGCTGTGTCATGTATATTTCCCCGCTGTAATTTGTTTACCCAGCATGTTATGTTGTTTATCTTAAGGAGAACACCTTTAGTGAACTATGGACCCCGGTCCAATCTTTACCATTGATACATCTTCCACTGTTCCTGTTTACTTTCTGCAAGCCACCATTACCTTCCACACCATATAGTTAATCCTTTGTTTTCAGCAAACCGGTGAGATTGACAACCTCACTATTCGTTGGGGCAAAGTATTGAGTTTGTGTTGTGTAGGTTTCCAAGTTGCTAGAAACACTTTTGAGTCGTTTCCTTCCTCCTACTGGATCGATAACCTTGGTTTCTTTCTCGAGGGAAAACTTGTTGTTCTGCTCATCATACCTTCCTCTTGGGGTTTCCCAACAAAGCTCTAAAGTGATCTGAGCTACATCATAGTGCCGCTCCACCTCCCAGGCCACCACCCGCCATCCCTCCTTCTCTCCCAACTCCTTCTCTCATCCCCTTCCTCTCCTAGCGTGTGGCTGTCGCCAGTCTCTCTGATGGTGGTGTGCGTACAGTAAGAACACAGAGGAGTGATGTAGCACTGAGTTGATGTAGGAGCCCTCGTTGGGAACCCCAAGAGCAAGGTGTGAAGCAGCACAACAACAAGTTTTCCCTCAGTAAGAAACCGAGGTTATCGAACCAGTAGGAGGAAGTGAACGTCACACAGGTGTTGCAAGCAACGCGGAGACCTGCACAACACAAACTCAAGACTTTGCCCCAATGAATCAGTGAGATTGTCAAGCTCACCGGTTTGCTGTAACAAAGGATTAAACGTATGGTGTGGAAGGTAATGGTGGTTTGCAGCAAGTAAACAAGTAGCAGTGGAAGATGTATCAATGATAAATATTGGACCTGGGTCCATAGTTCACTAGAGGTGCTCTCCTTAGATAAACAACATGGCATGAAGGGTAAACAAATTACAGCAGGGCAATTGACAGGAACTGAGCAAGGCATAACAATGCAATTACTAGTCAGAATGATCCTATGAGATTCGATTGGGCAATACAACAAGATACATAGACCGCCATCCAACTTCATCTATGACTATAAGTCCACCTTCAGGTTATCATCCAGACTCCCTCCAGTATTAAGTTGCAAGCAACATACAACTGCTTTAAGCAAAGTGTGTAAGGTAAACAGTCCATATATTCCATGAACAAGAGACCGTTGTTTTCTCCCTAGTAGCAACAACACATCTACAACCAAAGAGATTATTGTCACTTCCCTTGGAAACTAGAGGCATGAACCCACTATCGAGCATAAATACTCCCCTTAGAGTCACTAGCAACTACTCGGCCAAGATAGCTACTAACAAGAGAGCATGCAAGATCACAAACAACACAGACATGATAGAATAATAAATACAAAACCATTAATCAAACCAACATAATAATCTCAATATCCATCGGATCCCCGCAAACACAACATGCATGATTACTAATAGATTAGATCTTGATCATGACGGAGCTCACAAGATCTATACATGAAAGCACAGGGAGGAGATACAACCATCTAGCTACTACATGGACCCATAGGCCAAGGTGGAACTACTCATGCATCATACCGGAGAGAAGGCCTCCAGGATGATCTCCCCTCTGGCAGGGTGCCGGGAATAACTTTAGATCCCCCCTGATCTAGGGACGACGCTGGCGGAGGCTACAGAAGGTTTCATGGAGATTTGATCGGCTACTTAGGGTTTCTGCATCGGGGGCTTCTTATAGGCGAAGGGGGAGGCCGAGGCGGTGGCCAGGGGCCCCACACCCTGCCTAGGCGCAGGGCAGGGCCCACCCGCGCCTAGGGGGGTCTGGGTGCCCTGGCACGCCTCTCTGTCTCCCCTATGGACTTCTTGTTCCCCACGGAAAGTTATTGACTTTGACGTTTGTCCCGTCCAATTCCGAGAATATTTTCTTTACTAAATTTTCTGGAACCAAAAACAGCAGAAAACAGGCGACTGGCACTGTGGCAACTTGTTAATAGGTTAGTACCAGAAAACATGTAAAAAGCACCTCAAAGTGTAGACAAAGCAAAGAAAAGTAGATACTAAACAAGCATGGAGTATAAAAAATTATAGATACGTTTCCGACGTATCAAGGAGCATGAATCATTCTCTCCTGACCTGCTCTGCGTTGCTTCCTCGAGTAGGGGACCGGGGTTGCACCTCCCTTACCCCTTCTCTCATGCCTTCCCACCCTCTCCCCTTCCTCTCCATTGCAACCGGCGGATATTTCCCGTGTCGTAGCAACGACGGCCATTCTTTTCCATGCGCACAGATCCAAGATCGGGTGGGAGTACGAAGGTGGTGTGGTTCGGTGGTGGTGGTCTGGTTCGACAACAGGGAAACCTAATGTCAGCCGGGTGTTCTTCCTAGCAGTGGCGTGGCCATTGGTGCGTTCGTCGTGATGGCTGGCAGTGCGCCCACTCGGTCCAGATCTGGGCCCATCCGGGCCCCATTTGGGTCCAGGTGGGATGGAGGTTGCACCTGTTGTGATGGTTCCTAGAGATTGAGGCGGGGATCCGGCAGGTTACTAGGTGGTGGTGGCATCGCGGCTGCCCTGTTGCAGCATGGTGGAAGGGGCTTTGTAGGCACGATAAGGGTCCGGTCGGGCCTAAGGGCCTGGTGTGCCCTTGCTTCCGCGTCCGGTCAGCTACCATGAAGGCGGTGGAGGCAATTCCCTCCCACACGGCTGCGGTGCTACCACTCCTAATCCTTGTTGTGATCTTCTAATCTATCTTCTAGGCCTCGCGATGATGGTCACAGTGAGATCACGAGGGTGGCATTTCGATCACGGTGGCACATGCTGGTGGGCAGCAAGTTAGTGGAGCACTACGGAGCATCTACGATAGTGGTTCTTGGTGGGTCTGGAGAAATACTTTTCAGCTCGACCAACACCAACACGGAGACGCCTGTGGGTGCGTTCATTCCTGACAAAGGATATTTTCCATGATCCGTACACAGTCTCACTTCCTAGGAACAAAGGAGAGTTTATTTGTTCAGCGGATGGCTTGGGTCAGCAGGTTTGGGTCTAAAAGATGAAGATGTGTGTATAATGGGTGGAATCCCTCAGAATTTATTCATAAGGTGATTGAGAGATTGTACAATGTGTCTACAAGATGATCCTCGATGGGTTTATAATGATACCCGATGAGAGAAAGAGAGATGAATCTAGAGCTATGACTAAGGGTAATGGCAAAGACTTGGCGATTATGGTGTGTTCCCTAGGGATGGATGTCTTCGGGTACTTATAGGCTTCGATGGTAGCACGCCAGGTCTTCATCTTGTCTTGCACATAATCGTGACCTCATATCTCCCTTACGCGTACATTTGTTCTTAAGGATCTTCAGAGAGCCGTCTTGCAACCCCACAAGTCAGGTCGGTTAAGAGCAGGTCAGTTGAGAGCTTATAGATGTAGGCTTCTAGGCCGGTTGATCATCAAAGGTCGCCGTGAACATGAATCATGGGTTCAGGCCCATGTCAGGTATAGTCCTGAGTCCACCCATCACCGACAAGCCCTCGATAAGTATGTTTAATAAGGCGGACTTCCTTGTAGCAAAATTGGTGTAGCTTGTACTCAACCTCTGCCTGGTGAGCTCGATGACTTCTTCTTGGTCTTGAGGCGCAAGGTCCTTTTGAATGCTCGAGGTCTTGGTGTAAGGTCTTCGGCATGTGCAGATGTCTTGATCGCATAAACCTTCTCGTATGCCCATTCTCAGAGAAGGTCTGATGAGCCTTCCCATATCAGATGTCCCAAGGTAACGGGCTTACGACGAGGTCCTACAAAAGGGTTAATAACAAAAGTGACGAGGGGTAACCTCGGCAATGCCCATGGTTATGGACTTAGGTTTTCGTGGAAAAGAGAGCGCTGGTGCAAGATCACGGATGCCACCTAGAGGGTGGGGGTGAATAAGCGGTTACAAACTTTTACAAGATGGGCTTAACAAAGGCGGAATAAAACTATCATTTTCTTTTGTTAAGCACAAAGCCTATATATACTAAGGTCCACCTATGTGCACCAACAAATTATGCTAAGAAAGACAAGCAACAATGTGTTAGCAAGATAGATTACTTCAAGCATGAAGGCTATCACAATGTGAAGTGCATAAGTAAAGAGCTCGAGTATAGAGATAACCAAGGCACGCGTGGACGACGATATTTTACCGAGTTCCTTCCATAATGGAAGTACGTCTCGTTGGAGGGGTGGTACTAATGCCACCAACGCCACAAAGGCCTCACCCTATTCTCCCGAGCACCCGCCGCACGGCAAGCACCCGACCAATTATAAGGTGGCCTTCAAGGTGGCGACCGGAACCTTTACAACTTTGTTGAGAAGACCTCCACAACACTCAGAGTCTCCCAACTCGATCGCGATGCTTTACAACCAATGTACGAGATACGAGACCGACCACTTCTGCACAACAATCTAGGGTTCCAAGAACCCAAGAGGGACAACCTCCAATGAGTATCACGAACCAAATCCTCCGAGGAGAACTCAAACCGATGCACCGAATGCAAATGGCAAGAACACCACAAAGATGCTACAATCCCTCACTCTCAAGTTCCAACAAAGCTACTAAAGATATTGGGGGAACAAGAGAGGAGGGATCAAAGAGGAACACAAAATCCCCAAAGATCTAGATTCCAAAGATTCACTCACAAAGAGGTGATTTGGTTTGGCGAATTGTAGATCTAGATATCCTCTCTCTACTCTCAAATATTGGCAAGAATCATAGGAGGGAGAGAGATTTATCAAGCTTTAAAGAGTAAGAGAAAATGGGGCAAAGCTTAGACAAAATAGAGGAAGAAGAAGTATCCAAAAAAAACAAAGGGAAAAGGCTTAAATAGAGTCCAAGCCAAAATTTCCCATTGGGAATAAAACAGCCTCGGGCGGCCGGTACTACTGGACCTGTCCAAACAAGCGCCAGGGAGAACCACGTGAGCCAAACAATCTGGGCAGCAAACAAACTAAGGGACAAAGGGGATTGGGGGTAGCTGGCAAGTAACGAGCAAGGCAGAGGGGATCGGGGCGAGCGGCGGTAGCGCCCGCGGTCGAAGCGGGCAGGCGCGCGAGAGGCCAGGCCGGGCAAGCTGAGTAGTTGTGCTGCAGGAGAAGGGCCCACACGCTGGAGTGGGGTAGTGAGGAGCGAGGCGGCTGGGAGCAGCTGCGCAGAGCAGGCCTGGCGAATCCTGGGCCAGCCGGTAGTACCGGACCGCCTATGCAGCCGGGCCAGACAGAAGAAGATCAGGCCACCCCAGATGCGCCTGGTACTGGGCCCGGTAGTACCAGACGACCCAGAAAAAAGATTTTTATTTTTCTTTTTAAAATCAAGTAAGGCAAAATACAAACTGCGATAACTTTAGGTTGGTAACTCTGATTGACCCGAATCTAATTGCGTTGGAAAGATGACTACAAGAGATACCCAATAAAAATATTGGATACCACCAAGTGGAAATACTTTATGTGAGATACCTCCCTTGGTGAGAATACGAAAAACCGCCAAGATCAAAATCGCAACAAGATATAAAAGGGAGATCCGATTTTTATGAACTAGAGCTTGCCATGAATATTACCACAAGATCTAGAGACTCACAAGGATAAGATCAAAATAACAATCAAGAAATATGATGCTAAGATGCAAAGGTTTGAGCTCTCTCCAAACGATATGATCGAGTTACTCACTCGAGAGCCTCTCTTGATAGTATGGCTATCGATCCTAAACCCGGTCTCCCAACTAACAACATGAGATCGGCAAAAGGGAAAACCTATCAAGAATACCTTTTCCTTGAGCATCCCACTTGAGCATGTTGTATACAATCTTGACCTTCTCAAGATGCAACGCCTTTCTTGATTCCACTTCATCGATCCATGACCACCGAGGATGGCAAGCATCAAACATGAGATCTTCTAGAGATGTCACATCTTGAGCTTGCAAAACGCATCTTATTCTTCATTTCATAGACCTTGAAGCCAACACATGATCCAAATGATGCCAATGGAAAATTCCTACAATTGCAACTTAATACACACATTAGTCCATAAAGATTGTCATTAATTACCAAAACCACACATGGGGGCCCACATGCTCTTTCAGCTGGTGATTTCATCGGCTAATCAGACAAACAAGGAAGTCGATGTAGTATACTTATGGTGTAAACACGATTAAAAAGTTGCCGAATCCACTGACATGAATGGCAAGTCCAAGTCCCTAGATAACTCGCGCCTTTCGGCTTCAGGTATACGATGCACCTGCGAAGTGCTTCTCCTTGGTTGTGGCCCTCCTGTAACACTTACAGAACCACAGGTGGATCTTAGCTAAGCCCGACGAATACTGGATTTGCCGGCTAGCCTCATTCATTCGTCGAGCTACCTCTGCATCCTAAGCAAATGCCTCTTTTATGGTGGATGTACTGGTAGGCCATTAGCTCTTCATGCGTAGCGTCTGCTATCATTGGTACTACACCCGAAACAGCATCTCGAGCCTTTTTCCATGTTGTTGGAGGCAGTCGAATTGTTATTCGCTCACTATCGTGTGCTTCTTCCCTTCCTGGCATGATGCGGCAGTTGTCTTCTGGTAGTTCCTGCATGTTCTCGCGGTGTCCTGCGTTGTCATCCGATAGAATATCATTGGGAGCAAAGATCGGGTTACCGTTGGAGTCTCGAGGTGTTGCAGACCCTTCTCCTACAATGATCACACAGACCTGGTGCTGCGCCATGTATGATCTAATGCTATCGCTGTCATATCTATAGGAGACACTGTCTTGAAATCCAATTTAAATCCTAGGGGTCCTACTCCAAGTATGACTCGGCCTTCTGATTTCGGAGTCGATGCTTTCCTTTGATTCATCGAGAATGATGTTTGACAGGGTTGAACTGCATGGCGGTGTTGACTACAAATATGATCCGAAGGAGAGACCGTCATACAAATCAGCCAGATCCCCTAAATTTATGGAATCTGCGAGGCTTCCATCGATGTTTGTCAGGTTGATTGTGGCCTTTCTAGTTGAGCCAACAGAATATGCACGTGTCTCCATGGTGATGAATATGCGATCAACAGGCCCGGATAGATCGAAGCTGAAAGCCATAGATTTTCAGATTCCCCCACGCGGAAGTGTAAGCATCCGATCATGAGATCGGTTCTTGAAGTCGATAGGAGCTGATAAGGGGTGGGCGGGCATGGATTGATGAAATCGCAATGGATATCGCTGACCTCGATTGTAGGGTTGCTGCTTGGTGTAGAAGCCGCTGAATCCATGGCTCCAGCGCTAAGATTTCCCACATACGACGTCAATTGACGAGGGGTAATCTCGGCAATGCTCATGGTTATGGACTTATGATTTCATGGAAAAGAGAGCTCTGGTGATTTTGTCGGCTGATCAGACAAACAAGGGAGTCGATATAGTCTGATTATGGTAGAAACACGATTACAAAGTTGTCGATTCGCTAGATGTGTTCTAGCTCTCGGCAGATTGCAGATTGTTGGAAAACTATTGTGTCCTCTCCGTCGGGTCCTCCCAGCCTTTATATGATAGGCTAGGTCCTGGAGCCGAATACAGATAGGTTACATATTATGTTCACAACACTAAGTTTATGCCGGTTTGTCTTTCTATCTTAACCAACAAGCTAAACTTTTGTTCGTCGGATGCTTCCTGGACCATCTTGTTCTTCATGGGCTTTGTGGGTCGTAGGCCTTCGTATGCCTAGGGTAACTAATCATAGGAACCCAATAATTCATACCCATGTCAAAAAGGGAAGAGAACGATACTTTTGTGCAGAGGTGTCAATACCTTTAATGACTAGAGGAGTTCTGAGGGAGTGGTTCCTTATGTGACATGGAGTACCGAACCGAGAGGTCGATAAGTTATCTGTAATACCAGAGCTTATCATGTTGGAACCTCGCATGTGGACTCATTTGAAATGATGAGGTCATAGCGGGGTTTAGGTCTAGTCCATGATGATGTAATCAATGACATTGTGTGTTGCTTCAACTTCTCTTGTGACCTGAGAAGGTATGGAGAGAGGATCTTTTCCGTGGGCGTGAGGAACCGGATATGAACCATTTGAAGAGGTCTTATCAATAATTGTTGCTTCTCATAGCTCTTTTGCCGCATGGGAATCTATTCCGTCCGTGAAATTGAAGGTGGTGATCATAATGAGATTCTTTCCCATGATGCTGACTGATGGGACGTGACCTTATGTAAATGCGGAGTAGACCTTCTGTTCCTGCAACACGGTTACCCCTTGGGGTCCTGCCCTTCTCCATCTTAAACCAACAATCATGGTGTTGCTTCTTCCATTGTTTCTCCCGAAGTCTCCCTCTTGTCCTCTGAGAAAAACTTCTCATTCTCATGTCATGTCTAGCAAGATACTACTCCTATTGTTGCAAGGCCTCACGCGCTCCACCGGGATGGAGAGGAAGAATCTCAGATTCAAGCCGATGGTACCGTTGTGCACCTAGAGCATTTGGCAGAAGCAGCGGGTCCCCTGGTCTCACAAGAGATATTTGCTTGGGTACATCCTTTGCATTGTCCAGTCCAGCAAGTCTGCTCGAGGGAGTCCGCTCCCTCAAAGTTGACAAGTATACCACATATACTTCTCCTTTCCCGGATATTCCAAAAACTGTGTGAAACAGTACCCATAATGCTTCTTCTTTCCTACGTGCCAGGATGTCTCAACCCACCATCCGTTCGTGTCTTTCCTCTCGTAGGTAGAGGATATACTTTCCTTGTGCACTTTCTTGAACAGAGCATCCAAATCAACTATGAAGACATGACATGTAAGCACTGACTGTACACCCCTATGAGTCTTCCTTTCTACATTGGCTCCGGATTTTATACTTTACCCTTACTTCTCCACGATGCTCTTCTCAGGAATCAGCAAGAGGATCTTCTCCAGCATACGGTGAGCCATGGAGGGGTTTTGCACTAGCTCTACCAACGAAGTATCCTTCAGGCAGGAGGTCCAGATGCTTCAAATGGAACTTATTGGCGAGCAGGAAGGCATGGCTCTCCTAAAGGATTCATTCCTGCCCCCCCTGAATAAGAGGAACGAGGTGCGCCAGTGGGTAGCCACCTAGGAGGAGATACACACTTCCGACTAGGAGGGCCTGTTTGTTGTTGGGGATCAGTGAGACCAAGTGATGAGGGGTAACCTCGGCAATGTCCATAGTCATGGACTTGGGTTTCAGGGAAAAGGGGTGCGCTGGTGATTTCGTTGGCTTATTAGTCAAACAAGCGAGGCGAGATTTACCCAGGTTCAGGCCCTTGTAGAGGAAATCCTACTCCTGCTTGTCTGATCTTTATTGATGGAGAGAACAAAGTCGCCGAGTCGGCAGATGCAATCTAGCTTACAATGAATTGTGGTGAATCAAAAGTTAAGGTGACCTCCCTGTCAGCTCCTCTCGGCCTTTATGTGATAGGTTGGGTCTCAAAGTCCAACATGGGTCGGTTTACATGATAAAAGGTAAGTTTATGACTATGTCGACTACATCTTGAATCTTGTTCCTGGGCTTCGAATGCCTCTAGGATCCTTGGTTTCTTGTGGTACTCATGGACCTTACCTTGGATCTGTACCAGGTATACCAATCATGGGAACCCGACAGGTCATGCCCATTTCACCAAGCATAGGCCGAACTCGCCGGGGAAGCTCACTGTGACCCTCTTGCTGGAGGAGAAATCCAAGCTTGAAAAAGTGGTATGTCGCCTGAGGGCGCAGCTGCAAGTGCTGCCTCCTTGCTGAATGTGGCGAGTTGCCATGCTGTAAGGAGATCCCAGGTCCTCTAGAGGGAACCAACAACGTCCCAGACGTCAAGGAACTCCCTCTGTTCTTATTTTTCTTCCGTAGAGCCACGGGAGTGTAATGCCTTCCCCTTCATTCCTGTGTATGCCAGGAGGTCCGTATGCATGAACTCCATGTCTCCTTGTTCCCTTAGAGTTGTTCTTTTGAGATCCATGTGCATAGGGTGTATGATTCCGGCTTCAGTTGTAATAAGTGGAGCCGAGCCCGTGTTGATCCGGTCTCGGGTTGGCACCATTACTCGCTCCTAGATCAACGCCTAGCGCATTAGGTCAGACCAAGGAGACTTGAGCGCTTGAGCGAGTGCATTGCTGAGATGCCGAAGGTAGTGACTCAGACCTTGCACGGGTGTGTCACTTGTCCGCCGAGGTTAGCAACTCGGGCTTTATGCGAGTGTGTCTCTTGTTTTGCCGAGGTTAGTAACTCGGGCTTTATGCGGGTGTTGCTTGTATGCCGAGGTTAGTAACTCGGGCTTTATGCGGGTGTTTCTTGTATGCCGAGGTTAGTAACTCGGGCTTTATGCGGGTGTGTCGCTTGTATGGATCCCCGTACAATTGTCGTCGTGTTTAAGGTGGGTGTGAGTTTCTGGCTTGCCCGAGACTTAGTTCTCGTGAGGAAGCCTTTCGCCTCTATCTCGTTGGCAACATTCCTTGGGCCATTACCTCCGATAGATTACATTGGGCTTCATAACTTTGCTACACCGTGCCATGTAGTGGCGTTTTGGTCATGGGTTCGCCCGAGTAATTCCCTTTGACGGTCTTCGTGTTCTAGTCACATATGACGGAGGTTTTTGAAGCCTATGGCATGATTTTAGGCTATCAGAGTTAGCATCGATCCTTCAACAACCCCATTGCCACTCGCGGTATCTACATACCCGTTCTCTCTATTCGAACATAACTAGGAGCTGCCAAGCCTAGCCTAGGTGAAGATAGGATCATGAGGAGAGCACACAAGTTTTAGTTTAGGTGATCAGGTCATGCGGGATAGTAGCCGTGTGATCAATTATTTCGAGGCAGACCACGCGCGGTGTTGTTTGTCCCGGGATAAGAGCATACTTCGCGATAATTTCTGACCGTTCTTGTCATCATGAATAGAGTACCCAGGGTAAATCATGGAAAGGAAGGACGAAAGGACCTGAAAATAGTTATTGAGAGTATGAACCACCCCTACATGCAGCCGCCGGGTGTCCGATCAAGTGAACTTGTTCGGCAACCTAGTAGTATTTTTGGGCGTGTAATACCTGGATTTCTGTGTTACAGTATAATCTGCCTTGTTCTGATGGGTTTGGATGGTGGCGTCCGAGATCCTAAGCTTTTGTCGTCGTTGCATGCTTGGAGTTGGTCTAGGATGCGAGGGGTGGGCATTGACTATATTTTCTCTTCCTTAGAGCGGTCGGGGATGTTGCGAATCCGGTGCGGGATCCTGAGATGCCATATGAGCTGATATGCTTGTGCCAGAGACGGAGCTTTTGTCACTACTAGAGGTGTCGTCCTGGGGTGACATGATGTGCTTTTTCATCTTTCGAGGTTCTCTTATTTTCGGGCTCTTTCTCAGCTACGACTCCCTGAACCGATACAGAAGAGGGATGTCTTCAATACAGATCCGATAATTCCCTTCCTCTGTGGGTCCTTCACAGATTGGTCTCTGGTGTAGCATGGTGCGTGGGTGTTGCTCTATGTACGTTAGCACAGCCCCTTGCCGTCGACTACTTTCCGGCGATCACAATAACGAAGATTCGACGAGATCCGCACGTACCAGAACAATCCGCATAGCTGCTAGCCTGATCGGTATGATTTGAGCTAGTACTATTTGCATTATATGGACGTACACAATAAGCCGATTGATTGCCAACGGCTCATATCAAGCCTTGATTTCTTTGATTGATTCTCAACTCACGGTCACGGTGAGATTACAAGGCTAGGGTGCACATGTATATATATGCAATACTAGGACCTAACCAATAGTATAAGACACGGTCAACTAGATCTACACGGACACAGATACGTATACGACTTCTTGCCGGAGTCCGTACCGTGCTTATTTCTAACATTCACCCCCTAAACATGACGTACTCGTTCTGGGTCCCACATGTGCCAGCTGCTCCTTGCGGGCATCATCCACGGCATTGCTTTTGCCACTTCCTTCCTCGGCACCCATGTCACCGACCTTGTTTTTGTCGGCTTCTCCATGACTTCACGTCGACCCTCCTCGTCCGCGTCCTTATTTTCCGCGTCCTCCTTGTCGATAGAGGCCATGATCATGCCTTCAGTCTTCACCGGTTCCTTGATGAACAAACATTGATTTTCGTAGTTCATCTTCACCAGATTATCAGCCATCCGAAGTTTCTTTATCGAATAGTAGTCCAACACGCTTCGCTCGCGTGCTCGCGTCGGTCGTAGTTGCCTTAGCTCTAGTACATAGAACATATGTAACGGTTGTGTATTGATCAATTCAACATGATCTTCGGGCGTATCACCATGTGTGCCTTCAGGTAGAGCTTCTGGAGCCAATGGCTCTACATGCAGCGTATCCTGCATGTCTATTTCTGAGCCAATTTATTGACTCACCACCACATCACATGGCCCTTGCACTTCTGGACACTCCTTTTCCCCAAGCTCTTCACGTGGATCATCACCTCCTGTACTAATAGATGATGAGCTAAACACAACACCTTCTAGCTCTGTTTTTTCTGTCCACGGACTAGTCTTTTCTTCGGACACTTTTTTTTCTGGGAGTATCCCTAGTGCTTCTGGCCTGGTGTCCACGCCTAGAGCATCCCCTAGGCCTTCAATCTCTTCTGGGTCCAAATTTGCTGAAAAGATAAGCTTGGTTGATCCATATTTTCTTCATACTCAAGATCCCACGCGATGTGAAAAGATGAATATTCCGGTTCCTTATGTAACACCCTCGCCTGATAAGGCTGAGTTCATGTGCATGGTGCCAATCCCTGGATCGGTTCACTGGCACACACAATACAAAATAATACCAAATATAACTGTAGATCATAAATACAACGAATATGATCCAGAATTTACATTATATCACATCGGAAAGCAATACAGGATGGATCTCCATCCTTCAAATGTTCCACAAGCGAACAATCATTGAGTGGAGTCTCGCGACCTATAACGATCACTCATAAATGATAAAACCTGCAACATGAAAGGTTGTAGCCACGAATGGTCAATACTTTGAATGTATTGGAAAGTGTCACTAGTATGTGGATATAAAATGGAACCTATCAATTACATGCATATTTGGCTAAGTGGAGTTTCATGCTCATTTCCATAAAGCAATAGTTTTATCCTAACATTTTCAAATGGTTTTTAATCCTTTCTGGAAATTGTCTAAACACATTGGCCAATACCAAGTGCTCCTAATCCCTTGTTCAACCATCAAATTTTATTAAAAAATTAGAATGTCGAGATCATCCATAAGCTTCAGGCCTTAGTTGCTCAATATTGTCCATAACCAGGGACACGGCTAACCGATTAGATTTCCCACACGACACAATCTCGCCTTGACGCCACTAGTGGCCGCTGGTTTAGTACACACCAATTGGTATACCGGCAGATCGAGAATATGATGAAGTCTTTCCATACAAGTCCTCCCAATGCACAATTCTAGCACGTCTAACAGACACCAATGCAGAGATATAACCTCCAATACACAATTCTAGTTAACCTGAAGATATACCAATGCAAAGGGTCTTCCGCTATGTAATTAACCAAGCTATAGCCCATATTAGCATGTGGCTGTATACAGAAGCTACTGTACGAGAAACATGTCCAATCTCTATGATGCCTAGGTGGTCTTCTTCTAGTGCACACATGAGAGGTAGCCAAAGATACGACCCCCTTCGTTTCCACTTCTTCCAAACTCAACAACAACAATATTCCACCCAGGTGATTCATTAAGTACTTGTTTTATTATATAAAACCATATCTTTTCCAATAACTCACAAAACTCATAACATGATATTCCATCCCAAATCTATAGCAAGGCTAAGCATACTACAACTACGATGTTTCCACTAAGAAAGATACAAAAGGATATCCTAAATAGGACATAGCATAACATAGCACATAGTGCAAAATATTCCTACACATGCAATTCTACTAAAACAACTACAATGCATAGGAAAATAAATAGGACATTTATGATAGTGCCACTTGCCTTTTAGTTGATGTAGTCTTTCAAACAATCCTCACAATTGCAATCGTTGCACTCGTCACAATCACAAACGTTGCACTCCTCGCAATCTATCGATTAAAACAAGTGCACAACAAACACACAATTCAAAACATAGCAATTATGCACAATACAATAAAATAATGATGAACAAATTCATGCATGACGATTTAATATATCACAATGGTTTTAATTAGTTCTGTGAATAATATTAGATTACATGATGCATACATGAGATCATTTAATGCAATAGGGTATTTATTATTAATAATTACTTGCCATTAATGGTGTTTTAATAGATCTATTGTAACTTCTGTTCTCATTGTCAAATTAAATTTATATCTAAAGTGTACTGGATAGAGGACATTAATACGAACCAGTAGCAATTGGATTCACCTCAATCGGAGTTATAAATCTTTTCTTATGATTTAAATAGTGTTTAATAGAGTTTAAATCATTTAAACAATTTATGTTGTCTAAAATTCAAACTAAAATCATATTTGTAATCTACACGAGATTGTGATTCCAGATACATATTATTTATATTTTTCTGATCTACAAATGATTTGTTGTGAATTTAATAACCTAAAAAGGCCATTAAAACTATTTAAATTACTACCAGTTAACTATACTGCAAAAGTTGGGTCTAACAGCATATTAATGTCTTATATGAAATTATGAATCCATAGACATATTATTTGTATTTTTCGGATATACAGATAATTTTCTATGATTTATTTAGTCCAAAATATCCATTAAACTATTTAATTTATTACAGTAAAACTATACTGTAAACATTATATATAATCGTATATTATTATACACACTTTTATGAATCCAACCATATATTACTTATAATTTTTGGACATGTATTCAATTTTATATGAATTTTACAAGGTTTAATGTATTTCTGTCTATTTATACAATTTATGGATTAAACAGACAAATAGATGGCCACATGGCGCAACAGGATTGGTCTATACCCCTCTGCTAAGTGGGTTGTAATGGACCACTAGATCAAGATCTGATGGCTGCGGGTTTGGCGGCTCCGTGGTGGCTTGGCTCGAGTTGGCTTGAGCTTCGGCTGGAGCTCGGCTTGATTCGATCTAGACCGCCGGCGTCAGATCGGAGGGCACTGGTTGAAGATGGCGAGCCAGCGTCGGCTGGAAAACAGTGGCGACGACGATGGTCGGTGGCGCGACGGTGCAGACGGTGGCGATAACGCGCGATACGGCGGTCCCTGGCAGAGGTGAGGTGGCCGACGAGATGCAGCGTGCGACGAATGTCACGATGGTGGTCCTGGCGTCGTCTCGTTCTTCCTCTGAAGATGGTGGGGCGCAGACGGAGGCAGTGGGCGGTGGCGGAGCTCCGGCGAAGGCGTGGACGTCCTTTTGTGCTCCTACGAGATGGGGAAGGGAGTGAGGCGACGTGGTGCAACACGGGGACAAAAACGGAGGAGAAACAGAGGGCTCGGGGTGACGTAACCTCTACTATGAGCTCCTCCTGGTGGTAGCTCCGGCGAGATCTGGCGGGCTCCGATTTGGCCGCTAGGGTTTGCAAAAACATGAAAAATCGAACGAGAGAGAGGGAGGGGAGGTTTATAGGGAGTTTTCGTGCGCAGGGTGAGCAGAATCGATGAGGAAACGGGAGATTTTCCCGGATTTTGTTCGGTTGGGATGAACCCGTGTTCGTGTTGGTGTCCTGCCGAGAGGATGGGGATGACGGGTGGGGTCCACCCGTCAGCGAGGCAGAGAGGAGGGAGGCCGAGCGGGCTGGCAGCTGGGCCGAGGCTGCGCTGGCGGCGGTTGCTGCGCGCTGCACGCGTGCGGCGGGGAGTGGGCTGTAGGTGGGCTGGGCCTGGCCGGTTAGGGTTAGGTTAGTTTTTTGTTTATTCTTTTCTTTTTCCTATTTTAGTATTTCTTTTGTAGATTTTGAATTGTAGCTCCAAATGGAGTAATTCCAATTTCTAAATTTTTGTAAAATCATCCTGATCATTTCAAAATATTAACTACATTATTTCTTGTCCATTTCAAATTTACCAACCCATAAATATTTAGTTTGGCCAAAAGGGCATTATATTTCTTATCATATGAAATTTATATATTTTCCATTTTATATTCAAAATCCACCAAACCAAATTCTATGGTTTTATAAAATGGATATCTGTAAATATATATCATTTATGAATTCTATTTCTTAATTGTTTACTATGGACAAAGCCATAGATCAAGGGGTGTACTTAGAATGGGGAAATCCCATTTAAGGTTTTTAGGTATTCTTTTGGACAATGGAAATATTTCCTTGGGGTTTAATGCAATGACCTTATGCATGCAACATGATTTTGTATTTTTGCAAACTTGCACTCTAATTCTACAATCCATAATCAATCCATGCCCTTTTGCCTATATGGCTACTTAGGTCATAACAAAATAATATAAGGTTTTGAAATCAAGATTGAGAGGATTTTCTATTCAAAAGTTTATTTTTGGAAATTTTCAACAAAGTCAAACAATCAATCAAGCTTATTTTATTTATTTCACATTCCAAAATTAGAAGAATTTGGCTAAGTGGAGTTTCATGCTCATTTCCATAAAGCAATAGTTTTATTCTAACATTTTCAAATGGTTTTTAATCCTTTCTGGAAATTGTCTGAACACATTGGCCAATACCAAGTGCTCCTAATCCCTTGTTCAACCATCAAATTTTATTAAAAAATTAGTATGTCGAGATCATCCATAAGCTTCAGGCCTTAGTTGCTCAATATTGTCCATAACCAGGGACACGGCTAATCGATTAGATTTCCCACACGACACAATCTCGCCTTGATGCCACTAGTGGCCGCTGGTTTAGTACACACCAATTGGTATACCGGCAGATCGAGAATATGATGAAGTCTTTCCATACAAGTCCTCCCAATGCACAATTCTAGCACGTCTAACAGACACCAATGCACAGATATAACCTCCAATACACAATTCTAGTTAACCTGAAGATATACCAATGCAAAGGGTCTTCCGCTATGTAATTAACCAAGCTAGAGCCCATATTAGCATGTGGCTGTATACAGAAGCTACTGTACGAGAAACATGTCCAATCTCTATGATGCCTAGGTGGTCTTCTTCTAGTGCACACATGAGAGGTAGCCAAAGATACGACCCCCTTCGTTTCCACTTCTTCCAAACTCAACAACAACAATATTCCACCCAGGTGATTCATTAAGTACTTGTTTTATTATATAAAACCATATCTTTTCCAATAACTCACAAAACTCATAACATGATATTCCATCCCAAATCTATAGCAAGGCTAAGCATACTACAACTACGATGTTTCCACTAAGAAAGATACAAAAGGATATCCTAAATAGGACATAGCATAGCATAGCACATAGTGCAAAATATTCCTACACATGCAATTCTACTAAAACAACTACAATGCATAGGAAAATAAATAGGACATTTATGATAGTGCCACTTGCCTTTTAGTTGATGTAGTCTTTCAAACAATCCTCACAATTGCAATCGTTGCACTCTTCACAATCACAAACGTTGCACTCCTCGCAATCTATCGATTAAAACAAGTGCACAACAAACACACAATTCAAAACATAGCAATTATGCACAATACAACAAAATAATGATGAACAAATTCATGCATGACGATTTAATATATCACAATGGTTTTAATTAGTTCTGTGAATAATATTAGATTACATGATGCATACATGAGATCATTTAATGCAATAGGGTATTTATTATTAATAATTACTTGCCATTAATGGTGTTTTAATAGATCT
Organism: Avena atlantica; assembly: GCA_910589765.1. Taxonomy (NCBI): domain Eukaryota; kingdom Viridiplantae; phylum Streptophyta; class Magnoliopsida; order Poales; family Poaceae; genus Avena; species Avena atlantica. Next base: position 331,538,170 of record OU342738.1, on the reverse strand, counting down.
ATTGTAACTTCTGTTCTCATTGTCAAATTAAATTTATATCTAAAGTGTACTGGATAGAGGACATTAATACGAACCAGTAGCAATTGGATTCACCTCAATCGGAGTTATAAATCTTTTCTTATGATTTAAATAGTGTTTAATAGAGTTTAAATCATTTAAACAATTTATGTTGTCTAAAATTCAAACTAAAATCATATTTGTAATCTACACGAGATTGTGATTCCAGATACATATTATTTATATTTTTCTGATCTACAAATGATTTGTTGTGAATTTAATAACCTAAAAAGGCCATTAAAACTATTTAAATTACTACCAGTTAATACTGCAAAAGTTGGGTCTAACAGCATATTAATGTCTTATATGAAATTACGAATCCATAGACATATTATTTGTTTTTTTCTGATATACAGATAATTTTCTATGATTTATTTAGTCCAAAATATCCATTAAACTATTTAATTTATTACAGTAAAACTATACTGTAAACATTATATATAATCGTATATTATTATACACACTTTTATGAATCCAACCATATATTACTTATAATTTTTGGACATGTATTCAATTTTATATGAATTTTACAAGGTTTAATGTATTTCTGTCTATTTATACAATTTATGGATTAAACAGACAAATAGATGGCCACATGGCGCAACAGGATTGGTCTATACCCCTTCGCTAAGTGGGTTGTAATGGACCACTAGATCAAGATCTGATGGCTGCGGGCTTGGCGGCTCCGTGGTGGCTTGGCTCGAGTTGGCTTGAGCTTCGGCTGGAGCTCGGCTTGATTCGATCTAGACCGCCGGCGTCAGATCGGAGGGCACTGGTTGAAGATGGCGAGCCAGCGTCGGCTGGAAAACAGTGGCGACGACGATGGTCGGTGGCGCGACGGTGCAGACGGTGGCGATAATGCGCGATACGGCGGTCCCTGGCAGAGGTGAGGTGGCCGACGAGATGCAGCGTGCGACGAATGTCACGATGGTGGTCCTGGCGTCGTCTCGTTCTTCCTCTGCAGATGGTGGGGCGCGGACGGAGGCAGTGGGCGGTGGCGGAGCTCCGGCGAAGGCGTGGACGTGCTTTTGTGCTCCTACGAGATGGGGAAGGGAGTGAGGCGACGTGGTGCAACACGGGGACAAAAACGGAGGAGAAACAGAGGGCTCGGGGTGACGTAACCTCTACTGTGAGCTCCTCCTGGCGGTAGCTCCGGCGAGATCTGGCGGGCTCCGATTTGGCCGCTAGGGTTTGCAAAAACATGAAAAATCGAACGAGAGAGAGGGAGGGGAGGTTTATAGGGAGTTTTCGTGCGCAGGGTGAGCAGAATCGATGAGGAAACGGGAGATTTTCCCGGATTTTGTTCGGTTGGGATGAACCCGTGTTCGTGTTGGTGTCCTGCCGAGAGGATGGGGATGACGGGTGGGGTCCACCCGTCAGCGAGGCAGAGAGGAGGGAGGCCGAGCGGGCTGGCAGCTGGGCCGAGGCTGCGCTGGCGGCGGTTGCTGCGCGCTGCACGCGTGCGGCGGGGAGTGGGCTGGGCCTGGCCAGTTAGGGTTAGGTTAGTTTTTTGTTTATTCTTTTCTTTTTCCTATTTTAGTATTTCTTTTGTAGATTTTGAATTGTAGCTCCAAATGGAGTGATTCCAATTTCTAAATTTTTGTAAAATCATCCTGATCATTTCAAAATATTAACTACATTATTTCTTGTCCATTTCAAATTTACCAACCCATAAATATTTAGTTTGGCCAAAAGGGCATTATATTTCTTATCATATGAAATTTATATCTTTTCCATTTTATATTCAAAATCCACCAAACCAAATTCTATGGTTTTATAAAATGGATATCTGTAAATATATATCATTTATGAATTCTATTTCTTAATTGTTACTATGGACAAAGCCATAGATCAAGGGGTGTACTTAGAATGGGGAAATCCCATTTAAGGTTTTTAGGTATTCTTTTGGACAATGGAAATATTTCGTTGGGGTTTAATGCAATGACCTTATGCATGCAACATGATTTTGTATTTTTGCAAACTTGCACTCCAATTCTACAATCCATAATCAATCCATGCCCTTTTGCCTATATGGCTACTTAGGTCATAACAAAATAATATAAGGTTTTGAAATCAAGATTGAGAGGATTTTCTATTCAAAAGTTTATTTTTGGAAATTTTCAACAAAGTCAAAAAATCAATCAAGCTTATTTTATTTATTTCACATTCCAAAATTAGAAGAATTTTAGGATGTGACAGAATACCACCCTTAAAAGAAATCTCGTCCCGAGATTTGACAAGGATAGAAAGAAATAGGTTTGAGGTACATCAGGGTTCTACCACCCTTAAAAGAAATCTGTCTAGGCTGCTTCTCCAGTTTTCTCTTGGAAATATGTGAGCTTCTTGGCATACCAAAGTTGCTACCAATTATCATATATCATCTTCATCCATCTCTTCAATGACTCCTTCATCAAAGAGGTGGTTCACATTCCCCTTCTGGATTGCATTGGGCTTGTTCCCATTAGAGTTTCCAGCATTCTTCTTCTTCTTCTTCTTCTCAGCCTTCTTCTTTTTCTTCTCAGGGCAATCTGATGCATAATGCCCTAGTTCCTTGCAATTGTAACACTGTAGCTGGTTTATATCCTTCTTTTTGGACTTCTTATGATGGTTAAGGCCACTATTTCCATCATTGTCTTGACTACCCTCATCACCACTATTAACTCCATCGTTGTTGTGGTGGTCGTCATGCCCATGGTGGTCATGTTCGTTGCCTTCATTTATGCGATGTTCATAATCTCCATTCCCATCATAGAAAGTACATATCCTCTGACATGATCCTGAGTTGCAGTTGTCGTTGTGCTTCCTCTTGCGCTTCTCAACTTGCCTCTGTTTTTCCTCAAGAATTCTAGCTTTGTCCATTAGATCCTGGAAAGTGGGAGTGTAAACTACTGATAGCTGAACAGAGAGCTCATCACTCAGTCCATCCAGAAATCTCTCTTTCCTCTTATCATCGGTGTCGACATCCTTCGGAGCATAGCGAGACAAATTAGTGAATTCCTCTATGTACTCTAACACTGTGCGATCGTACTGGTATAGATCACGAAATTCCTTTCTCTTCAGGGTCATGAATCCAGACGAGACATGGTTTTCCTTGAATCCTTCCTCGAATATCTCCCATGTGATTGTATCAATGGGGTGGGTGATCTGAAAGGTATCCCACCAAGTAGCTGCCTGTCCTTCAAGTAAGTGAGCAGCAAACCTCACTTTCTCTTCATCTATGCATCCAACTATTACTAAGTCCTTATCACTGAGCGTAGCCAATCAAGTTCTATCATAGGCTCAGGTGCGCTTGAGAATTTTGAAGGCCTTAGCTTCAGGAACCTAGTGAGTGCATCCACTTGGGTTGGGTTGTTGTTGTTTGCTATGAATTGAGTCACCACTTGTGATAGTTGTGTTTGTGCTGCTATCAACTGCTCCATCCCAGTGGGTTGACGATGATGCGGCATCTGTTTGGGATAGCATAGATGAGTATAGATAGAAGAGTACTAAGAGAAGTATTTCTACCCATAACTATATGAAGCAATGAATGTCACAACCAAGCAAACAATCATAAGCAATCAACACACAAGAAAACACTTGCATAACAATGTTACAGAGGTTTAAAACTAGCAGTATATAACCACAAAATAGTTTGGGAAAGTTGAGAACAATACTAGAGTAAAATAGAGCAACAAAAAAAAAAACAAAATCTGTCAAAACGGTACAGTAGGTTTCACGAATTTTTCTGAGTACCTTAAACTCATCAGGAATTTTAGCCAATTTTTGTACATGTATTACATGTAATTACTCTTCATATCCTATTTTTTCATATTTTTCTGAGTTACTAGTAAAATATTAAAAATCGCATGGTATAACAGGTCGGGCAGAAAACTACAGTAGTAATATCACGAATTTCAATCAATTCACACCCTTAAACTAATCTAAAACCACACGAAAACTCCAGCAACTTTAGAGTTTCAAAACTAACTGATCCTAAAAAAGGCATCACATAAAATGGCTCAATACAGACAAGCAAGCAACCTATATTGTCATACCTCATGAGTTGGTAAGATCAATATGCTATCACGATAGCGATCATCTCCTAAAGAGATAAAATATAGTGGACCAGAACTAACCAAACTTGGTGAGATATTCATATGTGTCATCTTATTTGTTCTTTTACTTGTAGGAAAACTCTCATAGGTATCAAAAGAATGGACAACTACAAATTTTGAACAAGAAAAGGTTATAGAAAAGATAGTCAAGGAATATAAGAACTCTAATAACTAGAAAATATGATAGTTATCCTAATAGAGGTCTCCTATTTCTAGTCCATTTCTAAGGTCACGATCCTACAGTCAACGCACAGCTCTGATACCATCTTGTAACACTCTCGCCTGATAAGGCTGAGTTCATGTGTATGGTGCCAATCCCTGGATCAGTTCACTGACACACACAATACAAAATGATACCAAATATAATTGTACATCATAAATACAACGAATATGATCCAGAATTTAAATTATATCACTGCGGAAAGAAATATAGGGTGGATCTCCATCCTTCAAATGTTCCATAGGCGAACAATCGTTCAGTGGAGTCTCGCGACCTATAACGATCACTCATAAACTATAAAACCTGCAACATGAAAGGTTGCAACCACGAATGGTCAATACTTTGAATGTATTGGCAAGTGTCACTAGTATGTGGATATAAAATGGAACCTATAAATTACATGCATATTTGGCCAAGTGGAGTTTCAGGCTCATTTGCATAAAGCAATAGTTTTATCCTCTGACATGATCCTGAGTTGCAGTTGTCGCTGTGCTTCCTCTTGCGCTTCTCAACTTGCCTCTGTTTTTTCCTCAAGAATTCTAGCTTTGTCCATTAGATCCTGGAAAGTGGGAGTGTAAACTACTGATAGCTGAACAGAGAGCTCATCACTCAGTCCATCCAGAAATCTCTCTTTCCTCTTATCATTGGTGTCGACATCCTCCGGAGCATATCGAGACAATTGGTGAATTCCTCTATGTACTCAAACGTGGCTTCATGCAGAAACGGGGCACTCCGTTGCTCGTGATCCACACACGGTAGATCGTGATCCACTTGCGCCACAATCTCCATACCCGGTGATGGAGGATCCTCATCATCCTTCAGCTCAGTTACTTCGAGCATCAGCATCGTCGGTCCATCATCTCCTTCCTGGGCGATGAGAGCCCTCTCTTTCGACGATTTCTTGCAATACTTTTTTAAGTGACCGAGCTCGCCGCACTTATGACATCTTATTTTCTTGATGTCAAACTTCCTCTGCGGCGGAGCCTCGTCCTCGTCCTCCCCTGCGTTGTAGGTGAAATTCCAACGCATAGATCGCCATGATCAGATTCTGAAGCTTCACTTGGCTCAAACGTGGCTTCACATAGAAACGGGGCACTCCGTTGCTCGTGATCCACACACGGTAGATCGTGATCCACTTGTGCCAAAATCTTCGTACCCGGTGATGGAGGATCCTCCTCATCCTTCAGCTCAGTTACTTCGAGCATCATCATCATCGGTCCATCATCTCCTTCCTGGGCGATGAGAGCCCTCTCTTTCGACGATTTCTTGCAATCCTTCTTGAAGTGACCGAGATCGCCACACTTATGACATCTTATTTTCTTGATGTCAAACTTCCTCCGCGGCGGAGCCTCGTCCTCGTCCTCCCCTACGATATACTTTTTCGCTTGGCGAGAATCTTCTCTATCACTCCTGCCGCCGAATGCTTTATCGCCCTTCTTCTCCTTGGCAAACAACGCTCGAGCCATAAGCATGAGATGCTCATCCACTTTCGTGTCGCCATAGGTGATCTTCATTCGCTCGTCGTGTGCCTTGAACCGTCCAACTAGATCATCCATCATGAGAGTCTTGAGATCAACGCATTGCTCGATCGCCGAGACAACGGGCGAGTAACGCGGCGGCGCCACGCAGAGGAAATGCCTCATGATAGAGATCTCCTCTAGCTTCTCGCCAAGTCCGCGAATCCCATTGACCAGTGTAGCGACCCTTAAAGCAAAAGCGTCTAGCGTCTCATCTTCTCCCATCTCCAGATTCTCGTACTTCTTCTGCAAGGTTTTGCAGGGTCGCCTCGCGGACGCGCTCGTGTCCAAGATTTAGCGTCTTGAGCCCATCCCACACCTCCTTTGCAGATTTCTTCGAGATCAGGTGTTGGATCAGATCCGTTGGCACCACCAAGCAGATGGCCGTGAGTGCTAGTCGGTCTAGGTGGTACTTTGACGCGCCCCTCTTGAACTCGTCGCCGCCTGGATCGACAGCCTCCCAGAGTCCGGCGCCTTCTAACGCCCACTCCATCTGGACTGCACAGACCGTATAGTTGTCGCGGCTGTACCGCGGATACTGCATCGACACCAGTGCACCCGTAGCCGCACCAGAATACTCGCCCACATCCATCACCGCTCTGACCTCCCTAGCATATGTGTGTGAGTGTGGTGCAAGGTTGTAATAGGTGCTTGCATGTGTCCCCCTCGCATGTATGCGCTCTAACCTAGAAGCGAAGGTTCTAAACCCGTATAAGGGGGAATCTCCCCGTTTAGGTGAAACTGGGTAGGATAGTGCCCTAACTTGTGAACCAACATGGTTTTACATCATCATATGACCTAAACAAACACAAAACAAGAGAGAGCTACACCGGGCTACCCCTGTCAGAGGAACGTCTAGGGGGGTAGACTATCCGAGTGTGCACAGATCATGGTTTCGCCGGAGGAAGGCCACGAGAACGTCGAAATCAGATGAAAACTTCATGTGTCCCTAGAATATGTGTGTGAGTGTGGTGCAAGGTTGGTATAGGTGCTTGCATGTGTCCCCCTTGCATGCATGCACTCTAACCTAGAAGCGAAGGTTCTGGACCCGTATAAGGGGGAATCTCCCCGTTTAGCTGAAACCGGGTAGGATAGTGCCCCCAACTTGTGAACCAACATGGTTTTACATCATCCTATGACCTAAACAAACACAAAACAAGAGAGAGCTACGCCGGGCTACCCCTGTCAGAGGAACGTCTAGGGGGTAGACGATCCGAGTGTGTACAGATCAGGGTTTCGCCGGAGGAAGACCACGAGAACATCGGAATCAGATGAAAACTTGCATGTGTCCCTAGCATATGTCTGTGAGTGTGCTGCAAGGTTGGTATAGGTGCTTGCATGTGTCCCCCCTCGCATTCATGCGCTCTAACCTAGAAGCGAAGGTTCTAGACGTGTATAAGGGGGGAATCTCCCCGTTTAGCTGAAACCGGGTAGGATAGTGCCCCAACTAGTGAACCAACATGGTTTTACATCATCCTATGACCTAAACAAACACAAAATAAGAGAGAGCTATGTCGGGCTACCCCTGTGAGAGGAATGTCTAGGGGGGTAGACGATCCGAGTGTGCACAGATTAGGGTTTCGCCGAAGGAACACCACGAGAATGTCGGAATCAGATGAAAACTTGCATGTGTCCCTAGCATATGTGTGTGAGTGTGGTGCAAGGTTGGTATAGGTGCTTTCATGTGTCCCCCCTCGCATGCATGCGCTCTAACCTAGAAGCGAAGGTTCTCGACGTGTATAAGGGGGAATCCCCCCGTTTAGGTGAAACCGGGTAGGATAGTGCCCCAACTTGTGAACCAACATGGTTTTACATCATCCTATGACCTAAACAAACACAAAACAAGAGAGAGCTACGCCGGGCTACCCCTGTCAGAGGAACGTCTAGGGGGGTAGACGATCCGAGTGTGCACAGATCAGGGTTTCGCCGGAGGAAGACCACGAGAACGTCGGAATCAGATGAAAACTTGCATGTGTCCCTAGCATATGTGTGTGAGTGTGCTGCAAGGTTGGTATAGGTGCTTGCATGTGTCCCCCTTGCATGCATGTGACATGGTTATACCCTGCGGGTACGTAACTTCAGCATACCTGGTCCAGCCCAAGGAAGGCCCACAACAGATATACGCTGGCCCATGAAGATTTTCGGGTGGCCAAGGCCCATGACGCCTTCGGATCCTTGGAGAGCAAGACTAGCGTAGATAGGAAATTCAAAGGGGTAAAACCCTAGAACTTGTAACCGACTAGGACTATGCCCGGGACCTGCCTATGTCTATATAAAGGCCAGGAGGGCACGTCCTAGGGCAACTCGACTCATACTCTCACGCATCCACGCCAGATCGAATCTGTGCACCCTGTAACCTTCGGTTCCGCCGTAATCAAGAGAAGACAAGCAGGAGTAGGGTTTTCCCTCCGGGGGCCTGAACCTGGGTAAATCTCGTGTCCCCTGGTTGCTTGTCTATTAACCGTGCCACGATCTGCAGCATCCCCATCTTCTCCAAAACCCAAGTCCATAACAATGGGCATTGACGAGATTAAACCTCGTCAATTGGCGCCGTCTGTGGGAATTGGGGCTGCTGATTGTGCGGTCATGACGGTTCCGACCCGATCGATCTACAACTCCGCGACGACGGAGAATCACCTCCTCTTCGGCGCTTTCGACTTCACCGCCCACTCGCCGGCCACCATGAAGGATTTCGAGCCCGTAGGCGATGGACTCGAGATTTTGTTCGGGAGTTTCTGCTTCCAGGTGGGACAAACTGGCACCCTCCGCCTCCCTGAGCGGGTGCCCGTGCCGTCAATCAGGCCCACCTCATGGGCTCCACACCCCGTGCTACGCACATCACCATCAACAGATGAGTTTTACGACAGTAGGTGTAACTCCGATCTATGTGATCCACCTTCGGATGAAGGGACCTACGGTTCCGGATCCGAAAGCTGCGGCAGCAGCCGACCAATCTGCAAGTGCTATCTATGCGCCGCAGTCATCCAAACCGACGAGGAAACACCTAACCCGCCGCCCAACCGAAACGGCGAAAACGGCGAAAACAGAAGAAGCCAGTCCCCCCACCCAACAGGGAAAACAACGGCCACGTCATCCAACTTAGCAAAGAAGGATGGGTCCAGGCGCGCCGTGCAGTCGCAGGCGACATCGTCTTACCTCTGGACTCCCCACGTGACCTACTGATGGCATACCACTACCTCCTCATCGAGGAGCACAAGAAACAAGTCGAGATGCAGGAGACGCTAGACAAGCGCAAGCAAGCAGCCTCCGAGTCCAGCGCGCGACGAGCTGCGCTCTCCGCCATGGCACCCGGTACTAGCACAAACGGAAACCAGGGAAACAAGCACCGCTCACGGGTGGAAAACATGGATCCCAAGGAGCGGCGTGATGTGACCCGAACTCTCCACACATCGTTCATGGATATGGACGCCGACGGCAACATCATCCCGAAGACGCCACAAGCTGCGATCATGGCAGCCACTGCGTATCTCGCGGCTCACCCACCACCGGAGGGGGACCCGAAAAGGGCCATGCATATGTCCGCACTCACCGGACTAGGACTAATCGGAGCTGCGCTCCACGAAGACGCTCCTGCGGAGCCGAAGAAGAAAGCTCCGTCCAGGCGCGACCGGAGCCCCACACCCTCATCCGAAGAGGAAGAGGAGCACGATCTTCCTCGAAGGAAGAAGAGCTCACACCGCCAAAAATGCGACTACGACGCCAGAGACAAGCTTATACAACGCAAGATCGACAAAGCACGCGCCAAACGCGCATGCTCGTCAAAATCCGAGATGGATGAAGACGAAGGAGAACTCTGGGGAGCTCGATGCTTTAGCAGATCCGTCCGGCGAACACAGATGCCACGCAACTTCAAGCTTCCTTCGGATACTCCGAAGTTCAACTGCACGCAAGATCCAAAATCCTGGCTCAGTGACCATCTATCATCCGTCAAGCTTCACGGAGGCAACAAAGAAACCGCCATGCAATGCCTTCAGCTGCAGCTGACAGGCGCGACACGAGTCTGGCTCAACAGCCTATCATCAGGATCCATCCGAAGCTGGGAGGAGCTGTCGTACAGCTTCATCCTAAATTTCAAAGGCACCAGCAAGAGGCCCGCATCAATCGAAGAATTGCGAGCCTGCACTCAAAGAACGGGTGAATCTATTCGCTCATACATACTACGCTGGTCTACGACCAAGAACTCCGCAGCACACATCTCCGAAGAGAGGGCCATCGACGCCTTCAGGGACGGCGTCAAGCGCCCAGACTTCAAGGAAGAACTTGGGCGTGTAAAGCCCAAGACACTCGACCACCTCATGGAAATCGCCAACAGTTGGGCAGACGGCGAAGATTGCATCCAGCGGGCGCAATCAGATGAAGAGGACGACTACGGCCGAAGACGCGAACGCCGCAGCAAGAGGAGATCGCGCGTCTACGAGGAACGCGACGGAGCCGACATGGTCGCGGCCGGCTACGCCGTAACGACAACAGTCGCAACAACGGAGGATACCACAGCGGAAACTTCCGCGACAACGGACGACCAACGCAGTCGTGGCAACGCCGCGACCGCGACAACGGACCCTCAGCATTCGACAAACTTTCGGGCCCACGCACCATCCACTTCTACATCGACAAACAAGATGGCAAAAAGAAAGCTAGCCACATGCTCAAGGACTGCCGCGAGTTCCAGAAACTCAGCGAAGGCATGATGCAGATGAGGCAACAAGCTTCAATCCCTGCGTTCGGAAACACACCTGCGCCAGGTGAAATAGCACACGGAGCTCCTCCACCGCGGCCTATTGGGAACCCAAATCAACCAGTCGCACCAGCGCAAAACAACGCCGGGGTCCCATACCCCCCATCAAAAGGAGCACTCAATATGATACAGAAGGGACGACCCACAAATAGGGTGCAGAAGAAAATCACCCGACAAATCAACTTGGTCGTGGCAACTCCGCCTGCAATCCCTGAGTACCTCAGCGGATCGGAGTCCTGCATCACATTCACTCGCGCGGATCACCCTTGCCAGATCCCTCGCCCAGGTCATGCTGCCCTGGTGCTGGAGGCGCAGATCGGAGGCTTCGAGATGATTCGCGTCTTCATGGACGGCGGCAGCGGCATCAACCTAATGTTCGCAAGCACTCTAGCAGCTATGTGGATCCCGCAATGCAGCCTGGAACAATCAGACACAACGTTCCACGGCATTGTCCCAGGGAAGGGCATCTTCCCCCTGGGCAAAATAGGGCTCGACGTCATCTTCGGGAAGCCGGACAACTTTCGGCAGGAGCGCCTAGAATTCGAAGTGGTAGACTAGCCGTCGCAATACCATGCCATCCTGGGACGTGTAGCATTCGCAAGGTTCCTGGCCGTCCCACACTACGCATACCTATTACTCAAGATGCCAGGACCAAGGGGCGTCATCACAATCCACGGAAGCTTCACCCGATCGGACCAATGCGATAGGGATTTCAACAAAATCTCCCAGTCCTTCGGCATGCAAGACGAGCTCGTAAGGCTCCGCGAGGAGACGGACAATGGGATACCCCCAGTCACAAGGCAGAACGCACCCGACATGTCTTTCGACTCCACAGTCAACACCAAGAAAGTGCAGGTCCATCCGACAGACTCCTCCAAGATGGCGCTGATCGCCAACGACCTCAACACCGCATAGGAAGGCGCGCTCGTCGAATTCCTCCGTGAGCGCTGGGAAATATTCGCCTGGTGTCCTGCGGACATGCCAGGAGTTCCCAGGGAGTTCGCCGAGCACGCACTCAATGTCTTCCCAGACACCAAGCCAGTCAAGCAGTCTATCTGAAGGCTGTCAGAGCCACGAGCCGAAGCTATCGACAAGGAGATCAACAAATTACTCGCAACAGACTTCATCCGGGAAATCAAGGAAAGCGAGTGGATGGCAAATACGGTGATGGTCCCGAAGAAGGACACGGACATCCTGCGGATGTGCGTGGACTTCACGTCACTAAATAAACACTGCCCAAAGGACCACTTCCCTCTACCTCGGATCGACCAGATCATCGATTCGACTGCAGGTTGTGAAAAGCTCTCCTTCCTCGACGCCTACTCAGGCTATAACCAGATTCGACTCAAGGTCGAAGATCAAGAGAAAACGGCGTTCATCACACCGTTCGGAGTATTCTGCTACAACACAATGCCCTTCGGGCTAAAGAACGTGGGTGCCACGTACCAGCGATGCATGCAGGCCTGCCTCAAGGACCAGATCGGTCGCAACGTCCAAGTCTATGTCGACGACATAGTCATAAAAACCAAGGAGGCAAGAACACTTATCGACGATCTCCGCGAGACGTTCGACAACCTTGACCGCTACAGGATCAAGCTCAATCCATAAAAGTGCGCCTTCGGCGTCCCCTCGGGTACTTCATCTCTCAGCGAGGGATCGAAGCGAACCCGAAGAAAATCAAAGCTATCATGACAATGGAGAAGCCGAGAAACCTCAAGGGCATCCAGCAGCTCGCATGGCGAGTAGCGGCACTAAGCAGGTTCATCAGCCGCATGGGCGAGAAGGCCCTACAATTTTACCAGCTGCTGCGCAAGGCAGACAAGTTCGAGTGGACACCAGAAGCCAACGACGCATTCGAAAGCCTCAAGCGGCTCCTCTCCACCTCGCCCGTCTTGGTCACGCCAAAAGAGCGCGAGCCCCTACTGCTGTACATAGCAGCCACACACCAGGTGGTCAGCACCGTACTCGTGCACTACAAGGAATCTGGCAATATATGACCCTCCATTTTCGTCACAAAATCGTCATAGTAGTCTGTTTATGACGATTCTATGACGATTTTAAGATCGTCGAAAGCTGGGCGTCGCAAATGAACTATAACGACGTTTTTGGTAAAATCGTCATAACCGTCTATGACGATATTGGATCGTCATAACGTCTATGACGATTCAATATCGTCACGGACCATCTAGCCATGCCATGTCAGATCCTATGTGGCTGATCCTACGTGGCAAAATTGTGACGAAATTAAATCGTCTTAAATCGAAATCAGCCCAGTCCATTTCTAGGTTCCACATGGGCTCGGCCCAACTATTCTGGATTGTTTTTCATATTAAATCTGGTCAGCTACATGGGCCAAGCCCAGCATCCTGGAATTTTTATTTTATTTGTATTGGCCTTTTATATGGACAGATCTTACTTTCAGTCTTCTTATTTTGGGCTGGTCCCACTAGTAACAGGGGTCCCAGTTGTCAGTTCATACAATTTATATGGTTCCACTTGTTAGTGTCCATTTTCTCACATTTTCACAATAATTAAACAGCTAATAATTTAATCAAGACCAACAGAATAAACGAATTACTTTGATTCAAACAGGTGACATTCACAAATAATATTTCGGATAACATCAGCACATTACAATCACACACAGTTTACACCAGGTGGAGTACCAAAATACAATAAAACATTCAGAAAGTATACAAGATAGCAATTTTTTGATATTTCGGAACTTCATGCTTCCTATTTCTCTAACTTATTTGGCGTGTACCTGTAGTCCAACAAAAAGGCAATGAGGCATCAATGAGATATTTAGATAAACACACTGTAATTTGAAGAAAAAACTCACTTTTCATACTAAAATTAGGAACAGATAAACTAAACCAAACCTCCTTCCAAAACTTTAGAAACATTCTGAAAACAATGTATACTGATGACTATCGTAAAAAGGAAGAACATGCAGAATTAGACTTGGTGAAACAAGATTGCCCAGCTTCTGCTAACGAAAATGAGCAAAAGGAACAATAGTATTGTGCAATGAAGCTATTACTAGGTTGGTAACATATAATTAGTTTTATTCTTCTAAGTAGCTAATTTAAAATCTTAAAAGATAATGTAGCCAGAACCTGTAAAGGTGGGAAAAAAAGGTAGCCATAAATCAACCAAGCGGACAGTATTCAAATTTACATGAAAGTCGACTTTCACCAAGATGAACTACTACTCAGCAACCTCAATTCCCAGAAAACATGAGTCCTCATAAAAGCATGAGCGTGTGCTTGACATTAAAGCTGACACATTAAATGACTAACCAGTAATAGTATTCAAGAAGTGCAAATTTAAAATTGTTGTATACTAAAAGAACAAGTTCCTCGCTGCTATAAGCACATGCAGATATCAGGTCTAACTATTGACCATACGCTCACACTTTATCAATTGTCCAAAAAATTCCCTATTTAGACGAAATTTCTAGCACACTGCAGACTTACATAATCAGAAAGAAAGAAAAGTATAGTGCATACCATTGCTGAACTTTTCTAAACTCTATGAGCACATGATATATGTTTTCAAAGCCAGCGTATGTATCTTCTCTCACCAGAAAGAAAATAGTTTCAGTCTTTCAATATACAAAAAGAATAGCCAACAGAAGTATATACAATAAAAGACTGCTACCTTTGCTCCGATAAAGACAATCTTGCCTGGAAAAAAATCAGAAGAACAATCTTTGGTTGTTTCATTCGACAGATCAAGCCAGGAAAAGTTCTGGTTCATATTGTAAAACAAAAGGTACACATCATTCAACTTAGGCTCAAGAATAACAGAAAAATGCACACACAGATTCTCACAGAAACATAGAATCATTCAACTTACACATGAGAAACACCATGAGAATATGCAAGGCCCACAAGTCCAATTGGAAATTTGACATCACAAGAGGCAACGATGTTCTGAATCTAAGTCCTGATATAGCACAGAAGTCAGTAATGCCCCACAAATGAATTTGTTCAGAGTGCAAGTGCTCATGAAAATTGTACAAACCTAAAATAGTTAACTTGAATTTAACCAGAAAAGACAAGTTTCTGAATAATACGAGCATACTGGGAACAACATTTTTGTGTTAGACTTACGAAAACTCTGAGCCAGCGTAGACGAAATGGAAGCTAGCCATGTCATACCTTTCTTACTATAAGCTTGGACTATTGTTCACTCTTTGCTCCTGTACATATCTGGAACAAGATATTCGTTGTGTCGACATAAGTAGGATGGATGGATGTTTGGATACATGGTAGTAGTTCTCTGAAAGTTATGCACTTCTCTATCAGTAAATCTAAGCAAAAAAACAAATATCTTACTTCTAGCAGATCAATAATGACAACCAATAAATCTTATTTGAATGAAGATGACGATCTAAACAACATCCCATCCTTCCACGTGTACTGGACTATAATATTGTAGGTGTCATTTATTACAGATAAACAACAAATTTTGTTGATCCTTTGGCATCCACATACTCAACTGAAGGAACACACAATAAACACCATGAAAATGGAATGAGGAAAAGGTACCCAACAAACTAAGATGTTAAATTACATGAGATTTGAGTATTTGACCTGAGTAGTAGTTCCCATGTGCTGCAGTTCCAGCAACCCCAAGGTAGTATATAATACTGAATTCTGGATTATTGTTCATGGGACTGACACTGCCCGCCATAGAGAATAATTTCTTAGAGATTTAAAGAAGCACGGTATGAAATCCTGATAAGTGAAGGGCAACGCAAACTTAATTTTATGAGCACATGTCCTTGGAAATAGAGTTATCATTGAAGGGATATACTGGATAACTCCTTTGCTAACTTCTGAACTGAATATACTTTATAGCACCTAAGAAAAAATACAAGAGAGCAGCAACAATCAGTACCTGGATCCCTGCGTGCTTGCATCACTTATTCATCCATATACTTGATAACACCTACGAAAAAATACAAGAGAGCAGCAACAATCAGTACCTAAGAAAAAAATACAAGAGGGAAGCAAACAGTGAGTACCATCAAAGGATTGTGATCCCTCAAAATATCTGCCATATAGATATTCATCCATATTCAAAATCCATGGATTTAAACTACAACATTTCTCAACCTGAAACAGAGAGAAAATCAGTAACCGCAGTAAAATAATTGACAAAAATAAACTGGATATACATATGAGAACATATTTGGTGGATTCATATTCGTGATCGTATTCTGTCTGTTTTGGTAATAGGAAAGGGATGCAAACGCCATTATATACATGGATTCAGTTGATCAGCACCTGCACACGCATCATGAATTGGTCATGTCGACGCATGGCGGCCGATGGCGGGTGCAGGGCAGCGGACAGAGGCGGAGCTCGACTGGCATGCAGGGAGGGATGGGAGAGTCGTGGCGGCGATCTAGGGTTCTGGGTTCGTCTCGATGGACAGGGTTACGGAGTTACTATCACACCAGGAAGAATAGGGAGGCAGCGATACTATTAGTTAGGCTTGGACCATTTGGGCACAGCGGGACACGCGAAGAGGAGCACGACGAAAGGGTACGACGTAGTGATGCGGAGGCAGAAAACGGAACAGGTTCGTTCTTTTTAAATAGTAGAGATTACGGACAAAGAAATATATCAATCATATAGTATTCGAACAGCTGAAACAGAGTTGGTGTTTGTTCTTCCACACAAGGAGATGTCAGATTATCTATTATTACTTTGATCATGGCATGTATCTGCAACTAGAAGAAATTCAAGGACGAGTATTTAACTGTCCTGTTTTAATCCCCGAATCATCTAAGTAAGCACCAACAGGAATGATCGGGCCTGCTAAAAATTGACAGCCTCGCAATTCAGTTCGTACTTCACCAAAGGAAGCACCAACATGACTTCACCGAAGGCATGACCAACATGACTGACTAGTAATCTATCTAGCACTTACTCGTCAAGTGGTTTTGTACTTTCGTGAGTGGACTATTTTAGGAGGAGGGGAGGATCAGATAGGGATGTAGGAACAAACCAATGGGGATTGTTGATGACGTCGATGAGCTTCTTCTCGCAGGGCACATTCTTCTCCTCCACCATGAGTAGCACCCTCTGGGAGAAGGGACCTATGGCCAAAATCAAATCCCATCCCCACGCAAAACATGGATCAGCAAGGACAGACCGATGAGAGTATGGGAGAGAGAGACTAACAGTATCTGAGCATCTAGAGGGGGGTGACGACGTCCTTGATGCACACCTCCATGGTCATGGCGATGTCGACGGAGTCCGAGTGGTCCTGAATCGTGTCTTGCATCGGCGAGGTTCCGGCTATGGGGGGAGAGTGAAAGGATGGGGGCTCCGGCGATTCATGCGCCACCGGCAAGAACAGGCACCCATCCGGCGCCCTTCCCTACACTTTCCATGTCGATGTCTGGCCACCAGCGAGGAGAGGCAGGACAGCGCAGGTGCTCCCTCGATCTGGATCAGGTCAGGCGTATAGGAGAAATCCCGTGAGCAGATATGGGGGTCGAGGGTGAGGGGGCAGTGGTGGTGCGGAGGGGTGCCGGTGGTTTGGGGTGGCCGACGACGTGGTGCCAGGAAGGAGGAGATGGTATCAGGATGGAGGCGGCGCCGGCGGGTGGATCTGAGGAGAGGAGGAACTGAGGAAGGGTTCTGCGCGATGGGGGGTAGGTGGGGTTGGATGCGGCCTGACCTATATGATTTTCGGGCCAAATATTGGTATCCCGCTCCCGCGGCCTAAAATCGAGCGCCGAGACCAGTTTTTGCCAAAATTTTCAATGGGTAAGCACTGAATTCTGGAGTGTTGGATCTAGCAGTAGTGGACGGCTGAGACCTACTTCGGTGGGTGATCCGTGGGTAGCCCTTTTCCTCTGTTTTGATTGGCTGGTCAAGACTATGCAAGGATCGACTATGTTTTATTGGCTGGTCAAGACTGTGCAAGAATATGACACATAGGAAAAAAACTGACACATAGGCATGTTACTAGACACATGGATATACATATATACAAAAAACGACATATAGACATGCCACGTAGGCATTATTGCTGACGTGGCCAACTAGTCAATTCAATATATCATATTTTAGACGATATGACGATTTAAATTGGTCATAATGAGTATAAATAAGGGTCTAAGCTGTATCTCGAAGGTTATGACGATTTCATATGCTGAAATTATGACGATTTTGTCACCAAACGTCGTAATTTTATAGGATTTTGACCTCTCCAAGCAGCCTATGACCATCTTGTGCCAAATCATCATAGATCTATGACGATTTCATTTCTCGTCACTATGAGAAGGTCACAAGTTAACACATTTCTTGTAGTGGTGGTCGAACGACCCGAAGAAGGCAAGACCCACGGGGTCCAGCGCCCAATTTACTACCTCAGCGAGGTACTTACTCCAATAAAACAGCGGTACCCGCACTACCAGAAGCTAGCCTACGGCGTGTTCATGACGGCTCGACGACTGAGCCACTACTTCCAGGAGCATCAGGTGATGGTCGTCAACGAGGCAGCCCTAAACAGCATCCTGAATAACCCAGAGGCCACAGGACGCGTGGCCCTATGGGGCATTAAACTATCACCCCTGGACATCGTCTACGAGAAGCGACATGCAATCAAATCTCAAGTCCTTCCGGACTTCCTGGTGCACTGGATGGAGCTGCAGCTGCCTGACACCCCAGACATGTCGCAGTCCTGGACAATGCATTTTGACGGCTCCAAACGCGAAGCCGGAGCAGGGGCAGGAGTCATACTGACCTTCCCGCAAGGTTACAAGATGAAGTACGTCCTTCGGATGAAATTCAGAGCCTCCAACAACGAGGCCGAATACGAAGCCCTCATCCATGGCATGAAGATGGCAAAAATATGTGGCGCAACACGCCTGGTCATCTACGGTGACTCCAACCTTGTCGTACAGCAGACGATGAATGAGTGCGACGCACACGCCTAAAACATGATCGCGTACCGCGCGCTATACAACGCACTCGAAGGAGAATTCGACGGCTGTGAACTTCGGCACGTTGGAAGAGAGAGCAACGAGGAGGCCGATAGACTCGCCAACATCGGCTCCACTTGTGCAAAGGTGCCACCAGGTGTGTTCCTCGAACAGATCTGCGTGCCATCCATCAAGCGAAAAATCCCCAAAGGATCACCCGAAGAAGCAAAACACTCGGGGGCTACGCTACCCGAAGGTCATGAAGGACCCGAAAAGCTGGATACCGAAGTTGCCATGGTCAACCTGATGCAGGTCATGGCAGTCGAAGAAACTTGGACACGTCCATACCTCCAGTTCCTGATCAACGGAGAATTGCCTGACAGCCCGACAGATGCCCGGCGCATATCTCGTCGGTCAAAAGCCTTCACCATCATCAACAGCGAGCTGTACAAACGCAGCATTACGGGTGTACTACAACGGTGCGTCACCATCGACGACGGCAAAGCCATACTCCAAGATATCCATGAGGGCATCTGCGGCCACCATGCAGGCAGTCGCTCCCTCGTCGCCAAAGCTCTGCGAGCAGGATTCTACTGGCCAACAGCCATGAGCGACGCGGAGGACATCGTCCGAAGATGTAACGGGTGCCAACGGTTCGCCGACAAACCGCACGCACCTGGGTCCGAATTTCGACCCATACCCATAGCCTGGCCTTTTGCCCAATGGGGCCTCGACATGATCGGAAAACTGCCAAAATCTTCGAAGGGAGGACATGTCTTCCTCCTGGTCGCAGTCGACAAATTCACCAAGTGGATCGAGGCCATGCCAGTCACCAACCAGAAGGGCAAAACCGCCGTCAAGTTCTTCGAATCCATTGTCTACAGGTTTGGCGTACCGCACAGCATCATCACCGACAACGGATCAAACTTCATCTCCGAAGAATTCCAGGACTTCTGCGAAGGCCTCCGAATCAATATCACGTATGCCTCAGTGGCGCACCCGCAAACAAACGGGCAAGTGGAAAAGGCCAACGGCCTAATCGGCACCGGCATCAAGAAGCGCCTCATGAGCTCACTCGAGCACAAAGCTGGAAACTGGATGAAAGAGCTACCGTCTGTCCTGTGGAGCTTACGGACTACGCCAAACAGCTCCACCGGCTACACACCATTCTTCATGGTGCACGGAGCTGAGGCCGTGCTACCAGCCGAAGTACGCCACCAGGCCCCACGAGTCGTCGCTTACAGCGAAGCCGAATCCACGGCTGCACTCGAAGATGCCGTCGACACACTCGACGAAGCACGGGATATAGCAGCAGCTAGATCAGCAGTGTACCAGCAGAGTCTCCACAACTATCACAGCCGCCGACTGCGCCCAAGGTCCTTCGTCGAAGGAGACCTCGTCTTGCGACTTAACAACAAAAGGTCTACATCCTTCAATCGACAT
This sequence comes from Avena atlantica, assembly GCA_910589765.1. Taxonomy (NCBI): domain Eukaryota; kingdom Viridiplantae; phylum Streptophyta; class Magnoliopsida; order Poales; family Poaceae; genus Avena; species Avena atlantica. The sequence goes on along the minus strand of OU342738.1, from coordinate 331,518,132 downwards.
GTACTATGGAATGGCTTTAATGTTTCTATATCCGGAAGTAGGGAATCTCGTGCTTGCATATCTAAGTTTTGAGACAGACCTTTCATGGGTTCAAAGCAAAAGCGACCGAACAAACTCGATTCCCCATGGGAAGGACCCTATGCCATCACCGAGGTCATCGCAGGTGGCGCCTATCGCCTCAAGCACGTGGAGTCTGGAGTCGCATACTCCAACCCGTGGAACGTCTCGCACCTGCGACGATTCTACCCGTAGCAACCTACCCCCTTTTACTTTCAATAAGGCTTTTAGCCAAGGCTACTTAGCCGAACCATGTACCTCCTCCATTACGATATAAATAAAGCTAAGTGTCTCGCCCCCAATCTTCGGTTGACTATTTATCTGCAACTTTACTACATGCTACAAACGCACTCGGGGTCTCCACCCACCTCACGATTTCATCGACTGAGGACCACACGTGTACACCTGAGTAGCTGACTACGTCAGGCAAACAAAAAGGGCATGTACTCAATCAAAGCACTGCGTGCTCACAAACCTTTACAACAAAGGGCACAGAAACGCCCAGCCGCAATATACAAATTTTACATCTATCTGTTTATTTTCAGGTCCTACCTATTCTGAAGAATAACCTGAGCACGCTGCTCAAACAAATCTACAATCTGTTCAGCATACTGCCTTACAGCCGCGTAATGCGGACGCATATCCCACTCGCCACCACCTGGTCGAGGAGGTGGCCCAGTCACCACAGCAGCCAAATCTACATCAGGGCGGTGCACCCTCACAAGTGACAAGGCAACCTTCACTCCTACAATGAGCTGCTGCCGCACCAGGTCCTAGACATTGCCGACATTCCGAAACTTCGTCAGCAGACCTGCAAGGGTCGCTGGCACGGCATCCAACGGAAACATAACGTGCAGCACCGAGGAAAGTGATGTCTGCACCTGGCGGAGCACCCGCGAAACCTGGTAGACACGATCCTGCACCGTCGCCAGAACTATGGCGCGATCACGATCCATCCAGAAGAAGCCGCCGGCCTCCATGTCCTGTTGAGTCAAGCAATTGACTCAAACAGCAATACGCTCCTTTTCTTCCCTCGGAGCAATATTGGCACCTGCGACAACCGCACAAAACAAGAGTAAGGCCAGCAGGCTCACCCGAAGAACTGGGCTACAGTCAGAAAGAAGGATCAACTTACATTGCAGCTGCTCGGACAGCCGACCCAGCTCCACCATCAAATACTCCTCTCTGGCTGCACCACGGTCTGCTTTGGATTTCCAAACGTCAGCGTGACCGCGTAACCCAAGCAAATCTCTCTCCAAGCTGCGCATGCGATCTCAAAGAAAAGCGAGCTGCGAAGAATCATCCAATGATGGTCGCCAAGGCCTTTCGGATGAAGTGTCAACTGGGTCAGCACCCGAAGGAACCTATAGCAGAAGAATAAAGAAGGCACACAGACATTCAGCCAAGGATAGAGCACAACTCGGAGGAATTCATTAAAATATATAAGGCCACTACGTGGCATATGGATGGTACTACAAAAGATATTTACAACAAAAGAAGACTACAAACTACCCTACGTCTACTATGCCTAAGATGCAGGACACTGAGTCGCCTCAGAACCAGACTGCCTAGCTTTGGCCTCGCCCTGCTGCCGTAGCGCGTACTCAGACAGCAAGTCAATAAGCTTGGGCCCATATCGTCTGCAGCGAGCGGAGTAGGCGGCGAAGGCTACCTCGGATCCATCCGCAGCCGTCGGCATCCGAGAAGTGATCTGGGGCAGGTCCAGCTCCGCCCCAGCCGCCATGGCCATCGCCAGCCCGACGGACGCGCCGATGCCCTTCTGCTTGCGCTTATACACTGCAGGCGCTTCGCCTGACAGAGCCTCTGCCAGGGCATCCACATCTTCAAGGGACGCGCCCTTCGGGAAGAGCTCCTGGTAGAAGCGACCAAGGACCTCTTTCGCCTTGGCAAGGGAGTTGACGACGGTGCTGCAGCGGTCTTCGACCGCTACAGTGGCATCATCTAGAGCACTCCCGTGCTCCAGAGCACCGCGGTCGAACTCGATGCCTGCGGCATCTGAGACAAAAAAGAAGAAAACATGAAGAAAGGCAACATAGAAGAAGATCCGTAGAAAAAAAAGCAAGTCCAAAAGCTTGTACTCACCCGAAATAGCCTTGGCAGCAGCCATGAGCTTATCCGCAACCCCTTTTTCATGAGCAGCCGCAACGGTGGCCATCTGCTCCTCACGATCTGCGGCCTCCCGCTGCAGACGCTCTTTCGCTTCGGCTGCCTTCGTCAGCTCCAGCTCAAGGCGCTCTCTCGCACCAGCGGCAGCTTCGACCTTCTGCTCCTATTGGCCAAGGCTCTTCTTCAGAGCATCGACCTCACGGAGAGAGTCGTTATGCTCCTCTGCATTTACAACAAGCAAGTGTCAAAGAACAGGACCAGGATAAGCAAGAGAAGTATTACAAGGCAGACGAATACCTTGGAGCTGCCGCAGTTTCGCCTCCAGCGTCAGGCGCTCCCCCACCAGCCGCTTGGCCTCTTGGACAAAAGGCTGCAGAAAAAGGGAATAGCAGTAAGAGCAGGACTTGGGGGCTACGCCCAACAGAAAGAAGCAAAAACAACATCAGCACTCGAAGACACTCGGGGGCTCCCCCCGTAACATCAAGCAGGAAAACTTACGTGCTCCGAAGGCGAACCCGCAGGCCCGCCTACGAAATTCTGAGGCGCAACCACCAGCCTCTCCTGCACAGGAGGAACTGGCGCAGCGTCACCAGAAGTCGCCACCGTCTGAGGAGGAGGCGACGCAATGTTCGACTCCCCCATCATCTCCTGCCCACCATCACTAGAGCCGTCGGAGGATTGCCTGCATACGAAGCCAATCAACACAGATGCAAACACCATCAAGGAACAAAGGACAACAGAGGCAACAAGAAAACTTACGAGCCCAACACGCTCAGGTCGAAGATAGGAGAAGCCCTTCGGGCCCTCTGATCTTCCTTCTTCTCCTCCTTCTTTTCTTCCTTCCTCCGCTTTGCTGGCGGGTGCGGGGCAACAGCCCGCACAGGAATGGCAGGAAGGGGAGAGGAAGAACCCCCATGAACATCATCATGACGCTCAAGGCCCAGAGGATTTCTGGGAGTCGGAGGAGTTGAGGCATCCGAAGACTCGCTGGAGCTCCGTGATCGCTTGCGTGAATGGTCCTCACTCGACTCGTCGGCATCCTCCGCTGGGGATCGCGCTGACGGTAGCTCGGACACGGAATCCACCACTTCATTATCCGGGGCATTCGGATACCTTTCGGGCAATGGTGGTGCCATGCCCGGCACTTTGAAGCTCTGCAAAAGGAAAAGGAACTTTGTTAGCAAACAAAGGAAAAAGTGCACAGCTGACAAAAACAAAAGGGGAGCACTACGTGCACAAATCTACACCTTCGGCACGGCCAACGTCGAAGAGAAGGGAGGAGTCAGCGACTTCCCCGGGAGTTCTTCATCGGCCTTGAACTTCAGCAGCAAGCGAAGAGCCTTATCAAGTTCCGCCTCAGAGATTTTCTCACTCGAAACCCTCGTCGGATCACGACGCCCAGAGTAAAGAAACATCGGATGCGCCCTCGCTTGGAGAGGCTGCACCCGACGCTCAAGAAACGTCCGGATGATGTCGACACCGTTCACCTCCTTCTCAGGAATCAGTTGGAGATCCTCCACCCGACGGTACAGGGCCTCTATCTCCGCCTCCTCACCGTCTAAGATTTGGTTTTTCCAGGATCTTTTCTTCTCAATCAACTGGGAAGGGTCAACAGGAACGAGACCAAAATCTTGCCCAGGCAGTACGGAGTCACGGATGTAAAACCATTTCCTCCGCCAGTACTGGACAGATTCGGACATGGAAAAGGAAAAGAATTGCACATTGGGACTGAGGGAGATGATGAAACCCCCAATGGGATACACACCATCCGAACCAGACTGCCTCTTGACGGAATAAAGTTTCCGGAAGAGGCCAAAGTGCGGCTCAATGCCCAGCCAGCACTCGCAAAGGGTGATAAAACAAGCAATGTGGAGCAGAGAATTGGGAGACAGATGATGCAACTGAACCCCATAGAAGAAGAGCAGTCCACGAAGGAAGTCATGGACTGGATACGAAAACCCACGCAAGACGAAGGCAAGAAACATAACCCGGTACCCAGATGGGGGACGGGGGATTACCTCATTGCCGGGGAGTTTGACGGCCGTCGTATCCTATGGGATCAGGCTCCGCTCGCGCAGTTTGCGGAGATCGCTCTCCCGCGTCTCTGATCGCCGCCAGCCACCATCGGTGACGCGAGCAGCGGAGGTGCTCTTCTTGCCTCCGGCGGCGCTGGTCCCAACCGCAGATGAGGATTTCTTTGCTTTCCCCATGGCGCTGCAGCGGTGGTGACGATGACAACGCAGAAAGAACGAAGGAAATGTGGAAGGAAAGCTCCGCGCGTAGCAAGAATCGCTCAAGAACAAGGAGGTAGTGAACAAATGAACGGGTGCAGTGAAAAGCAAACCAAGATTTCACCCAGGATTATAACAGCGAAGACGACGCACGCTGGCCGTCCATCAATAAGACCTAACGCCAACGGTAGATCTGGCCGTACACGTGTCAACACCATAATGAACCGTCGTTACCACGCCGTCCACTACGCGCAGAAATCGAGGAGGCGCCGTAATCATCTCCACGCCCCGCGTGACCGGTCAATTCAAAGTTAGCAAGTGGGACCCACGCTTCGTCCCGTCAAGTCATCTCTGGCGTAGCAGACGCTTGAGGTCATCGATCGTAAGCACTGACGTCATCAAAAGCTATACTAGCACCACTTCGGCTCCACAGCTAAGAGTACTCACTCGAATCTACGATTCGACTAAATACTCGGGGGCTACTCCTATCAGGAGCGCTGGCCGCGCACCCGACAGACAAATGAGGACAAAATTATTTCTCTGACTCCTACGTCGAGTCTACGACTCCACTACGGACTCGGGGGCTACTCCCATAGGGAGGATGGATTTAAGCATCCGAAAATTTTCGAGTCCTGCGGACCAAATGATTGAAGCAACGCTTGAACTAAAAGTCTCTGTTCAAGTCTATGACTCGAACAGACACTTGGGGGCTACTCCCATAGGGAGCGCTGGTCGCGCACCCTATGAAATCTTCGACTGCGATCTTTCGGATCAGCACGCAAAAACTTTTTGGCAACTCTGCCCCAACAAAACGCCGAGTGAGCGACAATCTCCTTGGCCACCCGAAACACCTCCGAGGTGATAAATGTTCGGATGCTGCGTCTGCGACGCAAAGATAAGACCTACAGATATCATCTGATGGCCTGGCAACGCACCTGACTGCGCTCTGCTAGTATGAATCCGTACCAGCAGGTACGATGAAAAATCCCGACGGACGCGTTGGGTACACCAATTAAAATCACTGGAATTCCGCTCCTATAAGTCCTCCGCGGCCTGAGTTGAATTACGCCAGCATATGTTCCAGGCCCGGGTTAAGGGACCCGAACCTGAAGAAGATCGTGTTGTTTTGTCCTAAGACAGTTAACTGACCCTGATCCGTCGGGTGAGTCAGGCACATGTATCAACAATCCCTACACATTCTCTTGAAAGACAGAGTTGCACCCGAAGGATTGAAGAGTCCTCAGCCGAATCTACGATTCGACTGATCACTCGGGGGCTACTGACATGGTTATACCCTACGGGTACGTAACTTCAGCATACCTAGTCCAACCCAAGGAAGGCCCACGGCAGACATACGCTGGCCCATGAAGATTTTCGGGTGACCAAGGCCCATGACGTCTTCGGATCCTTGGAGACCAAGACTAGTTTAGATAGGAAATTCGAAAGGACAACGCCCTAGAACTTGTAACCGACTAGGACTATGCCCGAGACCTGCCTAAGTATATATAAAGGCCGGGAGGGTACGTCCTAGATCTCTCGACCAACTCGACTCATACTTTCGCACACGCATCCACGCCAGATCGAATCTACGCACCCTGTAACCTTCGGTTCCGCCGTAATCAAAGAGCAGACAAGCAGGAGTAGGGTTTTCCCCCCGGGGGCCTGAACCTGGGTAAATCTTGTGTCCCCTGGTTGCTTGTCTGTTAGCCGTGCCATGATCTCCAGCATCCCCATCTTCTCCAAAACCCAAGTCCATAACAATGGGCATTGACGAGATTAAACCTCGTCACCCTACGTCATCACCGAAGTCATCCCAGGTGGCGCCTATCGCCTCAAACACGTGGAGTCTGGAGTCGCATAGTCCAACCCATGGAACATCTCGCACCTGCGATGATTCTACCCGTAGCAACCTACCCCCCTTTTTACTTTCAATAAGGCTTTCAGCCAGGGCTACTCAGCCGAACCATGTACCTCCTCCATTACGATATAAATAAAGCTAAGTGTCTCGCCCCCAAACTTCGGTTGACTCTTTTTCTGCAACTTTACTACATGCTACAAACGCACTCGGGGGCTCCCCCCACCTCACGATTTCATCGACTGAGGACCAAACGTGTACACCTGAGTAGCTGACCACGTCAGGCAAACGAAAAGGACACGTACTCAATCAGAGCACTGCGTGCTCACACACAAGAAAACCTTTACAACAAAGGGCACAAACATGCCCAGCCGAAATATACAAATTTTACATCTATCTGTTCATTTTCAGGTCCTACCTATTCTGAAGAATAACCTGAGCATGCTGCTCAAACAAATCTACAATCTGTTCGGCATACTGCCTTACAGCCGCGTAATGCGGACGCATGTTCCACTCGCCACCATCCGGTCGAAGAGGCGGCCCAGCTGCCACAACAGCCAAATCTATGTCAGGGCGGTGCACCCTCACAAGAGACAAAGCAGCCTTCACTCCTGCGACGAGCTGCTGTCGCACCAGCTCCTTGACATTGCTGGCACTCCGAAATTTCGACAGAAGACCAGCAAGGGTCGTCGGCACGGCATCCAAAGGAAACATGATGTACATCACCGAGGAAAGTGATGTCTGCACCTGGCGGAGCACCCGCGAAACTTGATAGACACGATCCTGCACCGTCGCCAGAACCACGGCGCGATCGCGATCCATCCAGAAGAAGCCGCCGGCCTCCATGTCCTGCTGAGTCAAGCAATTGACCCGAACAGCGACACACTCTTTTTCTTCCCTCGGAGCAAGATTCGCACCTGCGACAATCGCACAAGACAAGAATAAGGCCAGCAGGCTCACCCGAAGAACTAAGCTACAACCCGAAACAAGGATCAACTTACATTGCAGCTGCTCAGATAGCCGACCGAGCTCCGCCATCAAGTACTCCTCTCTGGCTGCACCACGATATGCCTTGGACTTCCAAACGTCGGCGCGACCACGCAAACCGAGCAATTCCCTCTCCAAACTGCGCACGCGATCTCGAAGGAAAGCGAGCTGCGAGGAATCATTCAATGATGGTCGCACGGGCTTTGCGGATGAAGTGTCAGCTGGGTCAGCACCCGAAGGAACCTATAGCAGCAGAAAAAAGAAGGCACACAGACTTTCAGCCAAGGATTGAGCACAACTCGGAGGAATTCATTAAATATATAAGGCCACTACGTGGCACAAGGACGGTACTACAAAAGATATTTACAACAAAAGTAAACTACACACTACCCTACGTCTACTATGCCTAAGGTGCAGGACACTGAGTCGCCTCGGAGCCAGACTGCCTAGCTTTGGCCTCGCCCTGCTGCCGTAGTGCGTACTCAGACAGCAAGTCAATGAGCTTGGGCCCATATCGTCTGCAGCGAGCGGAGTAGGCAGCGAAGGCTACCTCGGATCCATCCGCAGTCGTCGGCATCCGAGAGGTGATCTGGGGCAAGTCCAGCTCCGCTCCAGCCGCCAAGGCCATCGCCAACCCAACGGACGCGCCGATGCCCTTCTTCTTGCGCTTGTACGCCGTAGGCGCTTCGGCTGACAGAGCCTCTGCCAGGGCATCCACATCTTCAAGGGCTGCACCCTTCGGGAAGAGCTCCTGGTAGAAGCGACCAAGGACCTCTTTCGCCTTGGCAAGGGAGTTGACGACGGTGCCGCAGCGGTCGTCGACCGCGACAGTGGCATCATCTAGAGCACTCCCGTGCTCCAGAGAACCGCGGTCGAACTCGATGCCTGCATCATCTGAGACAAAAATGAAGAAAAGCATGAAGAAAGGCAACATCGAAGAAGACTCGTAGAAACAGAAACAAGTGAAAAAATTAGCACTCACTCGAAATAGCCTTGGCAGCAGCCATGAGCTTCGCCGCCACCCCTCTTTCACGAGCAGTCGCAACGGTGGCCAGCTGCTCCTCACGATCTGCGGCCTCCTGCTGCAGACGCTCCTTCGCTTCGGCTGCCTTCGTCAGCTCTAGCTCAAGGCGCTCTTTCGCGCCAACGGCGGCTTTGGATTTCTGCTCCGATTGGCCAAGGCTCTTTTTAAGAGCGTCAACCTCACGGAGAGAGTCGTTATGCTCCTCTGCATTTAAGACAAGCAAGTGTCAAAAAACAGGACCAGATAAACAAGAGAGGTATTAAAAGGCGGACAAACACCTTGAAGCTGCCGAAGTTTCGCCTCCAGCGCCAGGCGCTCCCCCACCAGCCGCTTGGCCTCCTCTACAAAAGGCTGCAGGAAAAGGAAACAACAGTAAGAAAAGGACTTGGGGGCTACGCCCAACACAAAGGAGAAAAAACAACATCAGCACACGAAGACACTCGGGGGCTTCCCCCATGACATGAAGAAAACTTATATGTTCCGACGGTGACCCCGAAGCCCCGCCTGCGAAATTCTGAGGCGCAACCACCAGCGCCTCCCGCACAGGAGGATCTGGAGCGGCGCCACCCGAAGTCGCCACCGTCTGAGGAGGAGGCGACGCAACGTTCGACTCCCCCATCATCTCCTGCGCACCATCACTAGAGTCGTGGGAGGATTGCCTGCATACGAACCAATCAACACAGGTGCAAAAATGATGAAGGGAAAAGGACAACGGTACAACAAGAAAACTTACGAGCCCAATGCGCTCATGTCGAAGATAGGAGAAGCCCTTCGGGCCCTCTTCTCCTCTTTCTTCTCTTCCTTCTTCTCCTCCTTCTTTTCTTCCTTCTTCCGCTTTGCTGGCGGGTGCGGCGCGACAGCCCGCACAGGAATGGCAGGAAGGGGAGAGGAAGAACCTCCATGAACATCATCATGACGCTCAAGGCCCAGAGGATTTCTGGGAGTCGGAGGAGTCGAGGCATCCGAAGACTCGCTGGAGTTCCGTGATCGCTTGCGCGAATGGTCCTCACTCGACTCGTCGGCATCCTCCGCTGGAGATCGTGCTGACGGTAGCTCGGACACGGAATCCACCACTTCATTATTCGGGGCATTCGGATACCTTTCGGGCAACGGTGGTACCATGCCCGGCACTTTGAAGCTCTGCAAAATGAGAAGGAACTTTGTTAGCAATCAAAGGACACAAATAGATAGCCGACAAAAACAAAGGGGGAGCACTACGTGCGCAAATCTACACCTTCGGTACGACCAACGCCGAAGAAAAGGGAGGAGTCAGCGACTTCCCCGGGATTTTTTCGTCGGCCTTGAACTTCAACAGCGCGCGAAGAGCCTTGTCAAGTTCCACCTCGGAGATTTTCTCACTCGAAACCCTCGTCGGATCACGGCGCCCAGAATAAAGAAACATCGGGTGCGCCCTCGCTTGGAGAGGCTGCACCCGACGCTCAAAAACGTTCGGATGATGTCCACACCGTTCACCTCCTTCTCAGGAATCAGTTGGAGATCCTCCACCCGACGGTACATGGCCTCTATCTCCGCCACCTCACCGTCTAAGATTTGGTTTTTCCAGGATCTTTTCTTCTCAATCAATTGGGAGGAGTCAAAGGGAACAAGACCAAAATCTTGCCCGGGCACTACGGAGTCACGGATATAAAACCATCGCCTCCGCCAGTACTGGATAGATACGGACATGGAAAAAGAAAAGAATTGCAGATTGGGACTGAGGGAGATGATGAAACCCCAATTGGATAAACACCATCCGAACCAGATTGCCTCTTCACGGAATAGAGCTTCCGGAAGAGGCCAAAGTGCGGCTCAATGCCAAGCCAGCACTCGCAAAAATTGATAAAACAAGCAATGTGGAGAAGAGAATTGTGAGACAGATGATGCAACTGAACCCCATAGAAGAAGAGCAGTCCACGAAGGAAGTCATGGACTGGATACGAAAACCCACGCAAGACGAAGGCGAGAAACATAACCCGGTACCTAGATGGGGCACGGGGTATTACCTCATTGCCGGGGAGTCTGACGGCCGTCGTATCTTGCGGGATCAGGCCCCGCTCGCGCAGTTTGCGGAGATCGCTCTCCCGCGTCTCTGATCGCCGCCAGCCACCATCGGTGACGCGAGCAGCGGCGGTGCCCTTCTTGCCTCCGGCGGCGCTGGTCCCAACCGCAGAAGAGGACTTCTTTGTTTTCCCCATGGCGCTACGGCGGTGGTGGCGATGCCAACGCAGAAAGAACGAAGGAAATGTGGAAGGACAGCTCAGCGCGCAGCAAGAATCGCTCAAGAACAAGGAGGCAGCGAACAGATGAGCTGGTGCGGTGAAAAACAAACCACGATTTCACCAAGGATTATAACAACGAAGACGACGCACGCTGGCCGTCCATCGAGAAGACCTAACGCCAACGGTAGATCTGGCCGTACACGTGTCAACACCACAACGAACCGTCGTTACCACGCCGTCCACTACGCGCGGAAATAGAGGAGACGCCGTAATTATCTCCACGCCCCGCGTGACCGGTCAATTCAAAGTCAGCAAGTGGGACCCACGCTTCGTCCAGTCAAGTCATCTCTGGCGTAGCAGACGCTTGAGGTCATCAACCGTAAGCACTGACGTCATCAAAAGCTATACTAGCACCACTTCGGATCCACAGCTAAAAGTACCCACTCGAATCTTCGATTCGACTAAATATTCGGGGGCTACTCCTATCAGGAGCACTGGCCGCGCACCCGACAGACAAATGAGGACAAATTACTTTTTTGAGTCCTACGTCGAGTCTACGACTCCACTACGGACTCGGGGGCTACTCCCATATGGAGGATGGATTTAAGCATCCGCAAATTTACGAGTCCTATGGACTTAACGACAGAAACAATGCTTGAACTAAAGTCTCTGTTCGAGTCTACGACTCGAACAGACACTCGGGGGCTACTCCCATAGGAAGCGCTGGTCGCGCACCCTATGAATTCTTTGACTCTGATCTTTCGGATCAGCACGCAAAAATTTTTTCGGCTTCTCTGCCCCAACAAAACGCTAAGTGAGCAACGATCTCCTTGGCTACCCGAAACACCTCTGTGGTGACAAACATTCGGATGCTGCGTCTGCGACGCAAAGATAAGACCTAAAGATATCATCTGATAGCCTGGCAACGCACCTGACTGCGCTCTGCTAGTACGAATCCGTACCAGCAGGTACGATAAAAAATCCCGACGGACGTGTTGGGTACACCAATTAAAATCACTGGAATTCCACTCCTGTAAGTCCTCCGCGGCCTGAGTCGAATTACGCCAGGATATGTTCTAGATCCGGGTTGAGGGACCAGAACCTGAAGAAGATCGTGTTGTTTCGTCCTAAGACAGTTAACTGACCCTGATCCGTCGGGTAAGTCAGGCACACGCATCAGCAATCCCTACACACATATATATATATAGCTGCACCCGAAAGATGGAAGAGTCCTCAGCCGAATCTACGATTCGACTGAACACTCGGGGGCTACTGACATGGTTATACCCTGCCGGTACGTAACTTCAGCATACCTGGTCCAGCCCAAGGAAGGCCCACAGCAGATATACGCTGGACCATGAAGATTTTCGGGTGGCCAAGGCCCATGACGCCTTCGAATCCTTGGAGAGCAAGACTAGCATAGATAGGAAATTCAAAGGGGTAAAACCCTAGAACTTGTAATCGACTAGGACTATGCCCGGGACCTGCCTAAGTCTATATAAAGGCCAGGAGGGCACGTCCTAGGGCAACTCGACTCATACTCTCACGCATCCACGCTAGATCGAATCTGCGCACCCTGTAACCTTCGGTTCCGCCGTAATCAAGAGCAGACAAGCAGGAGTAGGGTTTTCCCTCCCGGGGCCTGAACCTGGGTAAATCTCGTGTCCCCTGGTTGCTTGTCTTTTAACCGTGACACGATCTCCAGCATCCCCATCTTCTCCAAAACCCAAGTCCATAACAATGGGCATTGACGAGATTAAACCTCGTCAGCATGCGCTCTAACCTAGAAGCGAAGGTTCTCGACGTGTATAAGGGGGAATCTCCCTGTTTAGGTGAAACCGGGTGGGATAGTACCCCAACTTGTGAACCAACATGGTTTTACATCATCCTATGACCTAAACAAACACAAAACAAGAGAGAGCTACGCCAGGCTACCACTGTCAGAGGAACGTCTAGGGGGTAGACGATCCGAGTGTGCACAGATCAGGGTTTCGTTGGAGGAAGGCCACGAGAACGTCGGAATCAGATGAAAACTTGCATGTGTCCCTAGCATATGTGTTTGAGTGTGGTGCAAGGTTGGTATAGGTGCTTCCATGTGTCCCTCCTCGCATGCATGCGCTCTAACCTAGAAGCGAAGGTTCTCGACGTGTATAAGGGGGAATCTCCCCGTTTAGGTGAAACCGAGTAGGATAGTGCCCCAACTTGTGAACCAACATGGTTTTACATCATCCTATGACCAAAACAAACACAAAACAAGAGAGAGCTATGCCAAGCTACCACAATCAGAGGAACGTCTAGGGGGTAGACGATCCGAGTGTGCACAGATCAGGGTTTCGTCGGAGGAAGGCCACGAGAACGTCGAAATCAGACGAAAACTTGCATGTGTCCCTAGCATATGTGTGTGAGTGTGGTGCAAGGTTGGTATAGGTGCTTGCATGTGTCCCCCCTCGCATGCATGCGCTCTAACCTAGAAGCGAAGGTTCTCGACGTGTATAAGGGGGAATCTCCCTGTTTAGGTGAAACCGGGTAGGATAGTGCCCCAACTTGTGAACCAACATGGTTTTACATCATCCTATGACCTAATAAAACACAAAACAAGAGAGAGCTACACCGGGCTACCACTGTCAGAGGAACGTCTAGGGGGGTAGACGGTCCGAGTGTGCACAGATCAGGGTTTCGCCGGAGGAAGGCCACGAGAACGTCGGAATCAGATGAAAACTTGTATGTGTCCCTAGAATATGTGTGTGATTGTGGTGCAAGGTTGGTATAGGTGCTTGCATGTGTCCCCCCTCGCATGCATGCGCTCTAACCTAGAAGCGAAGGTTCTCGACGTGTATAAGGGGGAATCACCCTGTTTAGGTGAAACCGGGTAGGATAGTGCCCCAACTTGTGAACCAACATGGTTTTACATCATCCTATGACCTAAAAAAACACAAAACAAGAGAGAGCTATGCAGGACTACCCCTGTCAGAGGAACGTCTAGGGGGGTAGACGATCCGAGTGTCCACAGATCAGGGTTTCATCGGAGGAAGGCCACGAGAACGTCGGAATCAGATGAAAACTTGCATGTGTCCCTAGCATATGTGTGTGAGTGTGGTGCAAGGTTGGTATAGGTGCTTGCATGTGTCCCCCCTCGCATGCATGCGCTCTAACCTAGAAGCGAAGGTTCTCGACGTGTATAAGGGGGAATCTCCCCGTTTAGGTGAAACCAGGTAGCATAGTGCCCCAACTTGTGAACCAAAATGGTTTTACATCATCCTATGACCTAAACAAACACAAAACAGGAGAGAGCTACGTCGGGCTACCACTGTCAGAGGAACGTCTAGGGGGGTAGACGATCCGAGTGTGCATAGATCAGGGTTTCGCCGGAGGAAGGCCACGAGAACGTCGGAATCAGATGAAAACTTGCATGTGTCCCTATCATATGTGTGTGAGTGTGGTGCAAGGTTGGTATAGGTGCTTGCATGTGTCCCCCATCGCATGCATGCGCTCTAACCTAGAAGCGAAGGTTCTCAACATGTATAAGGGGGAATCACCCGGTTTAGGTGAAACCGGGTAGGATAGTGCGATGACCCAGCATACCACTGCATGTGTAGTATACTATAGTCGTTGACATGACATCCAGAGAACACCGTTCTATAAATATCACATCTCTCAGAGTGGTACAACAGAAACATTGCGGGTCCATATTACAAATGTACACACCTTATTATTATTACAATACCGGAAGTTCAAGACTTCAAAAGGTTCAACTTACAAACCAAAATATAAAGTGTTTTAGCAGAATATAAAAGTAGCAACTCCGACTAGGAGTTGAGCTCAACAGCTTATTCTATAGAGTTCATGCTGCTCGGCTCCGTTGGTTACTACTAACTCGGGATACTTAGTTGGATTCGTTATCATCGACACCGTAGCGGATCTCGTAATCCACTCCTTCAACACCTTCGGATAGATCCGGTTCCTCGTAGAACACATCTTCTTGGCATTCAGCTGCATACATTGGGACGTTTTGGGATCCTCAGAGTCTAAGCAAGGGATCAAAGGAAAGAATGAGTAACAGCGTTACCCTACAAGTTCATTATATGCAAGGTGGGAAGTTTGATGCTCTAACTACCACCTCGGATTATAAATTCTTGGCACTATGCAGTTTTTGTAAATCTTTCTTCAAAGATTGATTTTATTCTGAAAAACTATGACAATCAGCCTTCACAGGTTGACCAGAACTTTCATGGAGTTCCTTTCCTGCCGCGTTCGTAGCTCCTTCTCGGAACAGGGAGTAACAAGTTACAGTTCTTACACTCTGCAGAGGTGCGTTACTTTACCCATGAGAGATCAACTCCTTGTTGCACAACCGGGTGTACTTTCCCGTCCACAATTCCATGATGTGGGGCCCAGTAGTTGGTCCAAGCCAATCACTGCTCCCTTCGCGACCCCGCATGCCTCCTTGGTGTATGGTTTGTACAAACCATTAGATGCCAGAACTATCGTGGGACTATGAGGGTTCACCCATATGCTGCATATCCTCTACGAATTACCAATTAATATGCACGCTACGAGGATAACAGCCACGACCTGCACATCCGTCTTCATGCGAGAGGAAGAAGATACAGCTGACTTCTCTGTCCCATTCCAAATCTCATGGCTAACGCGTAATATACGGCGCTAGAATCACTGATGTCAGGGGTTATTAAGTCCCTAGTTGATCACAATTGTTGCAATTAGAACTCTAAGTTCTATTGCTCCATTATATCACCACTTAGGGTGATATCTATAATTTCTTTATTTGTGAAAATATTATTTTCTTTCTTTCTTAGCATAAATGATAACACACAATTTTCAAATACTTTGATAAAGACTCTTCAAAGGACATGAGCAAGTGATGAACTTGCCTTGTGATGGCAAGGTAGTGAAGTATGATGCTTGCACTGGAACTTGAGCTTCTATGTCTACAAAACATCATTATTGCCCGGTAAGGATAATATTTAAAGAAGCAAAATGATTATGCAAGTAATGTAATGCATTATTTAATTTTATATGCATTTACCCTATTATTATATAAGGTGCCTTTTAATAATAATAAAACATTTATAAATATTACTTTTTAATATTTATAACATATATTGAATTATTTTATTTTATTTTCCTTTTATTTGACTTTTATTGATTTAATAATTCTTTTAGGAATTATTAATTATACATTAAAAATTGTTATTAAATATTTATTTAGTATTTCCAAATATACTATAATATTAATATATAATGAAAGTGATTTTTATTTATTTTTATCATCTTTCAATAATTTTGTAAAATTCTATAAGGAATATAAATTACAAAATTCTTATAACAATTTAAATGTCTGAAATTTTATATCTTATTTTATTTGGATAGTGTGGGTTATTATGAATCCAAAAATATTTTACTTATAATTTTTGGACTTTTATTTTATTTTCTAAGATTTAATTAAGTCCAGGGGTATTTTGGTCTTTTCCTTTTTATTCAAACATGCCTGAAAGGATTTCTAGGATGGTTTAATATTATTGGGCCCTAGTGGACCATTAGTCATAGACAAAATAACCACCCCGAAGGGTCTGGCCCAACTCGGCCCACTCACTACCTCTCTCTCTCTCCCTCGAGCTCATCCTCTCCTCCCCTGACCCCGACCCCGTGGCTGGCGATGCCGCTGCCGTCGATTCCTGCCGCCATGGGCCATTTTGGTCGCCGCCGTTGTGCAACAGGGGGTTGTCGACAATGCTTGTCCTTTCTATCCAACAGGATTCGAGCCTGGGGCTCTCCTGCGACTGATCGATGCTGTCCCGAACCCTAGGGTTTGGGGGTTGGCGTGGATCCTAGTGCTGCCGCCGCCGTCGCGCGTCGTGGTGATGCTCCTCGCCTCTTTGTGTGTTCATGGTCGCCGCCGTGGCGTCGTATGGGTTGCAGCGCCCCTCCCGGGGTGCTCCCCGTGCCGCCATGGTCGTCGGCCCCTCTGCTTCCTCTTCTAGTCTTCAGCGAGGACCTACGGTGAGTTCGATTCCTCTCCCCTAGTGCTCTCTATGCTTGCTGATTCGATGCTAGATGCTGGCAGTGACCTCTCTGGTTACTGTCTGGTTCTAATTAGGATAATTTATCCATTTAGGGTTCTTACCCTAGGGTTGATCATATACTAGATGGTCTGTACACATGCTAAATGATTATTGGCCTGAGGCTTGTTGCTTGAGATGAACAATGATTGACAAAGTCAGTGACTTGATAACTTTTCACTGTCATTTATGGGTTTATGCTCACAATTATGATATGATGAAACCACTGTCTTAGTGCTGTTGGCTTGAGAACTAGTGTGTGGTTTGAGATCATCATGATCTCAAACAGTGAAGTTTAACATAGGAATATCCTAGTTATGATTCCTGTGTTAACAGGAAAATGATTAGTAAGTTGATTGTCTGAATTTGTGATGATTAAATGTTTATCCTGATTCATATAGAATTGTTCTTGTGACACCATCATGGTATGGCATACAAGTTTGATTCTAATCCATTTTTTGGGTTGGTTTAAGCTAAAGACAAACTTGGCTTTATAAGATAAATAGAGATGCTCTTCTCTGAATTCCCTAAGACCAATGATGTTGGTCTGAGGCTTAGGGATTCAGATCTTATCTAGTTGATTCATATAGATAGTCCTGGTAGTGGTATCAGCTATTGTTTCTTGAATCAAAGCTTGGAAAAATGATAGTAAGCTTGATCATGATCTGGATCCAAAGGATTAGTTTCTAAGGTGCTACCCTTTCTTTAGGATGTGCCTAGAAATAGATCATAGATATATTTATGCTTGAATTGTAAGATATAGCCTAACAACCAGAACAATGATGTTGCTTTGAGCTCTGGCTGGATCCAGGTACTTTGTTGTTTGCTTTTAGAGTTTAAAAATCCCTATGATGGAGTCACCCCACTTGGGTTCTTTCTGAGGGTTTGTTTCATTAAACAACATATGCTTCTGTCTACTCCCTCCGTTTCAAAATATAAGATGTTTTAGGTTTGTGAAGAAAATGAATCTAGACTTATTTTAGTATGTAGGTTCACTCAACTTTAGGATGAATCTACATACTAAAACAAGTCTAGATTCATTTTCTTCACAAATCTAAAACATCTTATATTTTGAAACGGAGGGAGTAGATGATATGATTAGATCATGTGAAGGCTTTATGAAACTCACCACAAAATATGATATTTATGGAGTAAGGTGGTGATGATGATCCTGTTTTGCTGAGCTTCTGTGCTTGACCTTGAGCTAGCCTGCTCCTCCTAGCTCCTGGACTTGGCCTTGCTGTCCACCTGATCCTTCCCCTCCTTATGTCACCATCCTGGTGATGTTTGGTTGATCTTTGGTGGTTTGGTTTGGCTGTTGTGCTTGGTAAGCTACTGTCTAAGCTGGCTATTCTTGTGTTCAAGCAGTGGAGAGATGCACTAGTGCCTCTCCACGGCTATGCTGATGGTTTTGTGAGTTTGGGGCTATGCTGTGAGGCTGACAGCACACCACATGCATGTTGGTGTGTGTCCTGCCTGTGTGCTTGCTATGCACTTGTGGATATGTTCAGAATTTTGAGACTTACTGTTATCTGGTTACTTTCATCTGGTTGGTGAACTTTTCCCCTCTTGGCTGTCATTTGACTTCTGGCTTGAAATTTATGAAAGATAAATTCTTTCATATTTCGTGAAACTTGCCCCTTCAATAAATTTCTCAATGATGAATTTGTCTAGTGCACTTCACTGACATGTCTGAGAGAAAAATAATACTAACTCTAACCTTATTATTGTTTTATTAATGTTTATCTTGCAGGTACAGATTTGAAGATGAAGATTGTAGTTTAGTTTTTATTTTATAGAATAGTTATAGAATAATTCAATGTAATATTCTTACTCTTTTGTATTTTTCATTTGATTAACTTGTAATCTTCCTTTTATTCTTTTGTAATAAAGATTACATTATTATCAATAAAGAATATTCTTATTCTTATTTATTTACTTTGGTGGAGTGTGTGGATGATTTCAATAAGTTACAATTTTTGTAACTTATTTATATATATGAAATAAGTTTTTATATTCTAATTATTTTCTTTAGATAAAGTTTTGAGTTAAAATAGTTAACTCATAATTAAATCAAGATTCAAACCTTATTCCTAATTCATTTGAATTATAATTCAAACACTCAAGTTTAAAATTCAAATTCATTTTAAAACACATAATTCCTTAAAGATCATATCAAAGTCTATAGCAATCACCCTTTAAGACTAAACCTAATCTCAAAATATGAAAGAAATATTGATCACTTAAGGTTTTAATTTGGCGAAAATTTTACCCACATTTTCACAGATGAATGCATGCAACATTCCATATTCCTAAATCTAGCCTTCGTTAGTTCCTAAATGCTGGGATGTTACAGATAGTGCCCCAACTTGTGAACCAACATGGTTTTACATCATCCTATGACCTAAACAAACACAAAACAAGAGAGAGCTACGCCGGGTTACCACTGTCTGAGGAACGTCTAGGGGGTAGACGATCCGAGTGTGCACAAATCAGGGTTTCGCCCGAGGAAAGCCACTAGAACGTCGGAATCAGATGAAAACTTGCACTTGTCCCTAGCATATGTGTGTGAGTGTGGTGCAAGGTTGGTATAGGTGCTTGCATGTTCCCCCACTCGCATGCATGCGCTCTAACCTAGAAGCGAAGGTTCTCGACGTGTATAAGGGGGAATCACCCCGTTTAGGTGAAACCGGGTAGGATAGTGCCCCAACTTGTGAACCAACATGGTTTTACATCATCCTATGACCTAAAAAACACAAAATAAGAGAGAGCTATGCCGGACTACCCCTGTCAGAGGAACGTCTAGGGGGGTAGACGATCCGAGTGTGCACAGATCAGGGTTTCATCGGAGGAAGGCCACGAGAACGTCGGAATCAGATGAAAACTTGCATGTGTCCCTAGCATATGTCTGTGAGTGTGGTGCAAGGTTGGTATAGGTGCTTGCATGTGTCCCCCATCGCATGCATGTGCTCTAACCTAGAAGCGAAGGTTCTCGACGTGTATAAGGGGGAATCTCCCCGTTTAGGTGAAACCAGGTAGGATAGTGCCCCAACTTGTGAACCAACATGGTTTTACATCATCCTATGACCTAAACAAACACAAAACAAGAGAGTGCTACGCCGGGCTACCCCTGTCAGAGGAACGTCTAGGGGTATACGATCCGAGTGTGCACAGATCAGGGTTTCACCGGAGGAAGGCCACAAGAACGACGGAATCAGATGAAAACTTGCAGGTGTCCCTAGAATATGTGTGTGAGTGTGGTGCAAGGTTGGTATAGGTGCTTGCATGTGTCCCCCCTCGCATGCATGCGCTCTAACTTAGAAGCGAAGGTTCTCGACATGTATAAGGGGGAATCTCCCCGTTTAGGTGAAACCGGGTAGGATAGTGCCCCAACTTGTGAACCAACATGGTTTTACATCATCCTATGACCTAAACAAACACAAAACAAGAGAGAGCTATGTCAAGATACCACAATCAGAGGAACGTCTAGGGGGTAGACGATCCGAGTGTGCACAGATCAGGGTTTCGCCGAAGGAAGGCCACGAGAACGTCAGGATCAGATGAAAACTTACATGTGTCCCTAGCATATGTGTGTGAGTGTGGTGAAAGGTTGGTATAGGTGCTTGCATGTGTCCCCCCTCGCATGCATGCACTCTAACCTAGAACAGAAGGTTCTCGACGTGTATAAGAGGGAATCTCCCCGTTTAGGTGAAACCGAGTAGGATAGTGCCCCAACTTGTGAACCAACATGGTTTTACATCATCCTATGACCTAAACAAAAACAAAACAAGAGATAGATACGCCGGCTACCACTGCCAGAGGAACGTCTAGGGGGGGTAGACGATCCGAGTGTGCACAGATCAGGGTTTCGTCGGAGGAAGGCCACGAGAACGTCGGAATCAGATGAAAACTTGCATGTGTCCCTAGCATATGTGTGTGAGTGTGGTGCAAGGTTGGTATAGGTGCTTGCATGTGTCCCCCCTCGCATGCATGCGCTCTAACATAGAAGCGAAGGTTCTCGACGTGTATAAGGGGGAATCTCCCCGTTTAGGTGAAACCGGGTAGGATATTGCCCCAACTTGTGAACCAACATGGTTTTACATCATCCTATGACCTAAACGAACACAAAAAAAGAGAGAGCTACGCCGGGCTACCACTGTCAGAGGAACGTCTAGGGGGGTAGACGATCCGAGTGTGCACAGATCAGGGTTTCGCCGGAGGAAGGCCACGAGAACGTCGGAATCAGATGAAAACTTGCATGTGTCCCTATCATATGTGTGTGAGTGTGGTGCAAGGTTGGTATAGGTGCTTGCATGTGTCCCCCCTCGCATACATGCGCTCTAACGTAGAAGCGAAGGTTCTCGACGTGTATAAGGGGGAATCTCCCCGTTTAGGTGAAACCGGTAGGATAGTGCCCCAACTTGTGAACCAACATGGTTTTACATCATCCTATGACCTAAACAAACACAAAACAAGAGAGAGCTACGCCGGGCTACCACTGTCAGAGGAACGTCTAGGGGGTTAGACAATCTGAGTGTGCACAGATCAGGGTTTCGCCGGAGGAAGGCCACAAGAACATCGGAATCAGATGAAAACTTGCATGTGTCCCTAGCATATGTCTGTGAGTGTGGTGCAAGGTTGGTATAGGTGCTTGCATGTGTCCCCCATCGCATGCATGCGCTCTAACCTAGAAGCGAAGGTTCTCGATGTGTATAAGGGGGAATATCCCCGTTTAGGTGAAACCGGGTAGGATAGTGCCCCAACTTGTGAACCAACATGGTTTTACATCATCCTATGACCTAAACAAACACAAAGGAATAGAGAGCTATGTCGGGATACCACTGTCAGAGGAACGTCTAGGGGCTAGACGATCTGAGTGTGCACAGATCAGGGTTTTGCCGGAGGAAGGCTACGTGAACGTCGGAATCAGATGAAAACTTGCATGTGTCCCTAGGATATGTGTGTGAATGTGGTGCAAGGTTGGTATAGATGCTTGCATGTGTCCCCCCTCGCATGCATGCGCTCTAACCTAGAAGCGAAGGTTCTCGATGTGTATAAGGGGGAATCTCCCCGTTTAGGTGAAACCGAGTAGGATAGTGCCCCAACTTGTGAACCAACATGGTTTTACATCATCCTATGACCTAAACAAACACAAAACAAGAGAGAGCTACGCCGGGATACCACTGTCAGAGGAACGTCTAGGGGGCTAGACGATCCGAGTGTGCACAGATCAGGGTTTCGCCGGAGGAAGGCCACGAGAACGTCGAAATCAGATGAAAACTTGCATGTGTCCCTAGGATATGTGTGTGAGTGTGGTGTAAGGTTGGTATAAGTGCTTGCATGTGCCCCCCTCGCATGCATGCGCTCTAACCTAGAAGCGAAGGTTCTCGACGTGTATAAGCGGGAATCTCCCCGTTTAGGTGAAACCGGGTAGGATAGTGCCCCAACTTGTGAACCAACATGGTTTTACATCATCCTATGACCTAAACAAACACAAAACAAGAGAGAGCTACGCCGGGCTACCACTGTCAGAGGAACGTCTAGGGGGGTAAACGATCTGAGTGTGCACAGATCAAGGTTTCGCCGGAGGAAGACCACGAGAAAGACGGAATCAGATGAAAACTTGCATGTATCCCTAGCATAAAAAAGTATGTAGTAATAATATATTATAGTTTCTTCTATAATAGTAGACACCAAATAATATATTATAATTTGTTATAATTTGATATTAATAAAAAAACACTTCCTTCAAAAAAAACCCTGGCTAATGTAGTTATAATTCTCTTCTTGATGCACTCTCGTTATTAAATGTAGTTGCTTCTTGGTATAATGTTTTTGGATCCCCTTTTGATATCCTTCAAAAAAAAACCTGGCTACGCCGAAGGCAGCCCTCGGCGTATGCCTGGCCGTCGGCGTAGAGGGACCCAGGAAAAAACCCCTAGCTACGCCGACGGCTGCCCTCGGCGTATGCCTGGCCGTCGGCGTAGCCTTATCGTATTAGTTTGCCCACGTCCCACCCCGGGCCACTCACCCACCACTTCCCCAATATCCCCCCGACCCCGCGCCCGCCCCGACCCTGCGCCGCACCAGCCGCCTTCGCCAGCCACTGCTCCCCGACCACGCCGCTCCTCGAGCCCGACCGCGCCTCCTCCCCGAGCCTCCCTCCTCTCTCCTCCCCGAGCGTCGCCGTCTTCCTCCTTCTCCCCGAGCGCCACCGTCTCCCTCCTCCTTCCCGAGCATCGCCACCTCCCCTTCCCCTTCCCTAGCACCGCCAGCAGCCTCCTCCCTAGCGCCGCGCCTCCACCAGACCCCTCCCCGCCGCATCCCCTTCCCCTCCCCGAGCTCGGTCGCCTCCTCCCCGAGATCGCCCCCGCCTCCCTCCTCGAGGTCGCCCCCGCTTCCCCAAGCTTGCCTCCCGCTTCCCCGAGCGTCGCTTCTCACTGTCCCGCCGCTTGGAGGTAATGACCCATTTTCCATTTTTCCAATGCTAGTGTAAAAAGTTTAATATTAGTAATTTAGTAATTGTTAGGTGATTGTAGAAGTAGTAGTTTGTCGAAATAGGAGTAGAAATTGTTTTAGATTTAGAATTGCTAGTAGTTTGTAGAAATAGAAGTTTGTACTATGTGAGTTTGCTAGTAGAAATAGGAGTTTGCTAGTAGAAATAGGAGTTTGCTAGTAGTTTGCTCAAAATAGAATTAGAATTATAAATATAATTAGAAAGTGAAATATAAATATAATTTAGTAAAATAGATGTTGCATATGTAACCATCTTTTCATGTTTTTTGCAGTTATCGGAGGGTGAGTGGGGGGAGTGTTTCGACGGCGGGGTCCCGGATCATCTTCGACGATTTGATCACGCTTCGAGGATGAGAATCTGTTCGCCTCTCTTGTACCTAGGTTTATTTTTGTGTCTAGATCACCAAGTCTGTCGCGTCACCTAGGAGCCATCCTGACCGTAAGCGTTACGCGACTTAATATGCATTAGTGGTCTCGCATATTTTGAACCGTAATGCTTACGACTTTTATCGAGCAGTCGGCGGATTCGTAGTTGGGTATGTTTCTCCCTGGCTCTACCTCGATTCGAGACAGGATTTAGGTGGCGCCTCCTTATTGTTATCCGGATGCACATGCTCTTGGCTTTTGTCGAGACATGTATCGGGAGAGAAGCGGGGAGGTGTTGCCGAAATTCTGCTCGGATCAGGGTAGAAATAGGGAGAACTTACCCAATCTATGGATCCGGCGGCTGGTTAGGACCCTCTTTTCCTATTAGACATGTAGGTTGATGAATGCGTAAAAATATGAAGCATTTAATCTCATGTTTGATATAAAATGTTATATTTGTTGTTTGTCTCCCAACAAAGAAGAAGAGGATGGCTGATAATGGGTAGATGTACAATGGCCGTATTAGTGCGACTAATAAAACAGACGATTGGTTACCAAACACTCATTTGTTAGTGAATGAGTTAGCGCGTGGTTCGAAGGCAATGATTCGGGCACTTTGTCCCTGCGCTTATTGCACTAAGCGTCATCGTCAGGGAAAGGATGACATGTATAAACATCTTCTGTAATATGGGTACATGTATAACTATGTCACGCAAGTCGACTTTGCTCGGTACGAACGTGACAGAGGTGAGGTGATGCGTCAGCGGCTCAATGGCAATGCGAACGATGCGATTAGAAACATGCTAGATGATCTCATCGATGCTGACCAGCCGAATTCGCCACCTCCACGGGAGGAATCACCAGAACCGGAGGAACTGCTAGAACCGTAGGAACCGGAGCCAACCGCCTTCCTTGATATGATGGCTGTGGCTAAGAGGCCTCTGTACGAGGGTGCAAAGATTTCTCAGCTCGATGCCATCTCCCAGTGTTAGCTGACAAGTGCCAGTACTCGGCCACCCGTTATCACTTTGAAGCTAATCTGAGAACATGTGGTAACATGTTGCCTGAAGGGCATTATCTGCCTAAAACCTTTCACGAAATGAAGAAACTCATGAAGGAGCTCAACATGGATTATGAAAAGATAGATTGTTGTCCAAAAGGTTGCCTTTTGTTTTGGAAATAGTTTGAGGGTGACAAGTACTGCTCCATTTGTAAGGCCTCTAGGTATGAAGAGATAAAGGGGAAGGATGGTCAGGTGAGGCAGTCGAAGGTCGCAAAGAAGATACTTCGGTATCTCCCATTCATAAAAAGAATCCAGCAGCTTTACTTGAGCGGGGAGACTGCCAAACAGATCACGTGGCACAAGAAGGGGAAAAGATACGAGGACGAGCACGGACGGAAGAAGATGGGACATCCATCTGATGGTAAGGCATGGAAGAACTTCGATGACAAATACCCCCGGTGGGCAAAAGAGGCTCGGAATGTTAGAATTGCGATAGCAACAGATGGCTTCAACCCATATGGTATGTCGACGGCCTCGTACAGCTGCTGGCCGGTGTATGTTATTCCGCTCAATCTCCCTCTCGGAGTATTAATGCAACGGAAGACCATGTTTTTGTCGCTGATAATTCCAGGACCTGAGTACCCAGGGAAGAACTTGAGTGTCTATATGCAACCGATTGTGGATGATTTGAACCATTCTTGGATACACGGGATGTTGACATACGACCGAGCATCAAAGAGAAACTTTTTGATGAAATTTTGGTTGCAGTATACTATGCATGACATGCCCGGGTACGCCCTAACGTGTGGATGGTGTACAACTGGTAAGTGGCCATGCCCAGTGTGCAGTCACCGACTTGAGTTCCTTTGGATAAAGTCGGGTCGCAAGTATGTTGCGTTTGACATGAATCGACAGTACCTCAAAAGAAATCATTCGTTTAGAGAAGATATAAAGAACTTCAAGAAGGGCAAAGTTGTGCATGAAGTAAAAGAGGTACCAAAGTTCGAGGGTGCAGTTGTTGATGACGAGGTGCCACGGTAGGAGGCGTAGACTTTGACCCACCACCCTCTGCTTCTGGCGAGGTGGCTCCTGAGTTGTTCCTGACAGAGCAGCCTTTCAGGGACGAGAGGGAGGCAGAGTCCGAGAGGGAGGCAGAGTCTGAGAGGGACGCGGGGACCGAGAGGGAGGCGGGTACCGAGACGGAGGCGAACACTAGCCGCGAGTTGGTGGGGCCGAAGAAATTGCGGAATCGTAGGGAATCGAGAGTCCCTGAGGAGAAGTTTGAGCCTAGGACCCAGGAGGCGAAAGCCCTTATTATTCCAGATGACCTTGAGTAAGTGTACTAATATGGAAATTTAAAACATTTTATTTTATGTTGGTCATAAATAATTTGGCATGTGTACTAATGTTTATTATTGTGCAGCAATTCGGCATTTTCTCCGGGGACCAAGGCCCGCCTTCCTAATAGCCTCGTCGGAGCTCTGATTAGGAAGTTCTGGCCGGGCTATCACATTACCCCCGAGGGTGACAGGAAGCTAGCTACTACTTGGACGTATTACCAGACTACCGTGTCCCGGGCTTTCCGACAACTGCTGATGTTGTCATCACCAAGCTTTGGGTAAGGCATATTTCTCGAATTATGTTCATACTTGATGACCCCACCGTGCTAACTCATGACTCTTACAATTGTTTTTTATGCATGATTGAAGTGCTTTTACCGTGTGGCTGAGGAGCACCAGGAGAAGGCGGGCAAGACTTTGCTTGGGGCTTGTGTGAAGTTGACACCCCAGGTGTGGTACAACCAGAAGGTCACGGCCGCTAGCCACTTCTGGACTGACAGGGGCATGAGGGTCAGGAAGGAAGACATTGTCGGTAGGAACCCTAATCCCGAGTGCTCGATGACGCTAGAAGAGTACATGTCGGTGAGTAAAATGTCAATGAGATTCTACATTGCTGCTAAGTTGGCATTTCATTGTCTGATGTTCAGTATTGCATTTTCAGGTTATCCCCGATTGGGCCGAGCCGCATTGACTCGCATGGGAGGAGCTGGTTAGGACGAGGTGGCTCAGAGAAGACGAGGAGTTTGCAGCCTTGTCGAGGCGGAACACGGAGAACCGAGGCGATGGTGGAACACACTGCGCGGGAAACCGCAACTTTGACCGCTTCAAGGGGAAGGTGGTACGTATATACATGGAACTACTTGCGTGTATTTCTCGTCATGTTCGTACTTCATATGCATAATATTTCTTTTCGCGATGCAGGTGGCTGAGGCACAACCCAGGGAGGTGATTCATGGTGTTGTCGTCTATGAGATGATGCAGCGAAAGAAGCCTGATTACTCGGAGCCCCAGCCCTCATTGCCCATGTACTTCGGCACTGCCCAGAACGACTTGGGGAACTACAACACGATGGTGAAGACTCGTCACCCCCATGTGGATGAACCCATTCACGCGGAGATCGACGAGGAGTCGTTGGTCCTGTCGGGGCACGGATTACAGCATGGACGCCTCAAGATTCTGAATAAAAAGGTCAAGCCTACTCTCAGCACGAGCTTCAGCCGTCTCAAGGCTACCCACCCCGCCAACGGCCCCCCTATCCCGCCTCGTGGCCAGCCTCGTCGATCCAGCGATGATGTAAGTTTTTCTCGTTTTCATCATCTTTATGACTTTTGTTCCTGCATGGCTAACCGCTGACGAGATTCCTTGTATTTGAAATTGTAGCCTGAGTTAGACGCGGCCTACGATGCCGCTCATGAGGAATATCAGGTGGCCTTTCGGCAGCATCAGGAGGCGAATGCGATCTACATGCAATACATAAATGTAAGTCCGAACCTTTATTTTTGAAAAAGATACAAGTCCCACTTCCCCCCATTTGTTGTATTACGGCCTGACATCTAAACTATCTTACAGACTATGTTGGTGAATATTCAAACTGGACAGAATAGAAATTTAGGGCCCATGCCTCCCATGCCAGGGCTGGCGCCATTTTTGCCATCAACGGATAGCTTCGCTAGGACATACTACGCAGCGACACCGGTAAGTTCTTTGCTAATCCACTGGTTATCGCTTTACTTTGCGTGTTGTCATCTCCTCGGCTTCCTTAGAAGGTACTTTTCGACATACTAGGAGCAAAGGCAGTTGTCATCTCCTCGTCTTCCTCTCCGCCCAGGTTGATGCATAGCAACATTTGTAAGGTTGCCACTTCCTGCTCTTCCTCGAATTCCAGCT
Organism: Avena atlantica; assembly: GCA_910589765.1. Lineage (NCBI taxonomy): Eukaryota > Viridiplantae > Streptophyta > Magnoliopsida > Poales > Poaceae > Avena > Avena atlantica. Next base: position 331,490,443 of record OU342738.1, on the reverse strand, counting down.
ATCGCTATACTGTGTGGCATTTGTTGTGCCCGTGAGAGGTCGTCCGGTGGTAGCCACACTAGTTGTCCTTGGTCCGTCGCGATGGTGATATCTTTCTGACGTATAGCGCGGCGACCCGGACAAGCCTTGAGCGTTGTCGCTAGCCGCCTACTGATCATCGGTGAGGTTGGTTGTCCCCCCGTCCCCGTGTGGTTCGTCGTGGGGGTGAAGGAATAGCGTTTCTCATGGTCTGTCTTCATACTCCTCCCGGTCTCCGCCGAGTGTGAGGTTCATGTCCGGTAACTAGGAAAATCCATAGGTTGATCTGATTCCTTCCTCGTGACCGAAGATCTTGACGTCTTGGTCTAGAGAACTATCCTCCCGGGTAGTGCAGCGAGGCCTAATCCCGTCCCATTGACCGGAGTGGTTGATCGGACTCCAGAGGCGCGTCGAGCCCCCGAGTTCACGGTATAATAGGATGTACATGTGATGCTGTATAGTATTTGTCATTAATGAGATTTTGTATGAGATGATATACTATCTGATGTTAATTCATGATCTACGAATCATGGTATAACAGGATGGCGGGACCCATGTGATTGTCTTTTATGACTTGTGTGTCACCTTTTGTAATGCATTTACTTTACTAACTATAGTTGATAGCTTCAGTAGTTCATGTGGAGAACAAAGGCACAATGATCACTCAGCAGAAATCCCGGTGTCTTGACAAGCACACACAAGGAGTTCAATGTGCATGCATAAGGAGTTCTGCACGTGGGTGGAAAGAGTTTCTACGCCATCAAAGAAGAAGAAGAAAGAAATTACTATACCATATCACAAATATTATGAATTGCATGTGATGTGTTTATCCTTTTTTTTCTTACTTGCACATTGTTTGCACTTTAGTAGTTTATAAGGTGCATCCTCACTAAAATATCAAGCAGTAGTGTTCTTCCTGCGTGTGGTACCGTTAGCCTAGTTGTCATATCGGGTGCTCCAGGTCACTTGGGTACACATGATTTGTCATGTTTGCAACATATACGAATTAGAGCTTCGTGTGGCTAAAACACCTGGCTGTCTTGATGTTCAAGCATGATAGTCATGAGCTCAGAACACACCCATTGAAAGTTGAACAAGAGTTGCATGAACGATGCAATTGGCAAGGTCGCCCACCATGTGAAGGATTATGCCATCAGTGATGTCATGTCAATGGTGTAGTCCTTTCTCGGATCATGAATCACTTAGTTGCATTAATTGAGGAATAATGAACTTAGTAGGAGATCGCTTAAGAATTTAAATGTTTAGTTCACTAGTGAAATAATATGCTGAATAGCCGTCTTATAAACTTGTCTTTGACCTTGTAGATAAGATGGATCCTATTTCTATAATCACAATGTCAACCTGATGCGTAGTTGCTGATGGAATATGTTTTATGGACTGGATATTTACGCTAAAGATGGTCATTAGGAACATCAAGAAGGAACATGTTCTGGTTTCTCCCCTGCCAAACCCTTCTCATGTTGATGGAAAAGGAAAGACAATCAAGGAACATGATGATGAGATCATGGTGAAACCCCTTATGCTCACCTGTATGACTAAGGAGCTAAAGGACAGGTTCCGTGATGTTAGGATCAGGGACGTTATGAGCGTCACGAGCTAACTAAGTCAGCGAAGAACTGCATGTTAGGCGAAGGTGAATCACCACGTGATCTTGAGATCAAACTGACTAGGCTATTCCGTCGCCTTGAGTATATATCTGGGTTCAAGAGCCTCTGATGTGTACAAGGCTAACTTAGTGTTTGTTGCCCTCCCTCTGTCCTACTGTGGATTCACTGTATGCTTCCTTCTGCTGGGAGGTGTGAAACCAGCATCAGTTGTTTGCCATGCTGAGATTTGTGGAGAACGGGACTATGGCCATGAAGAGCCGTGTTGATATTCCAGACTACACTTGGGAAAGTCTGGAAAGGGATGTATAACTATTATACGAAATTATTGACTATTCTATCAGAATTCTCTTTTAAAGTATTTTTAAAAAGTACAATGTTGTCAATTAGCTATGCATATTACTCATTTGGCAAATTATCGCACATATGCTAAATTTTTTTAGGTGTGTATACACCCTTCATTTTTTTCTGTGTCCGCCACTCTCCATCGACGTCGTAGCGGATGCTACCGGCGTCGGATTGAAAATGTTTGAGGCTTGCATTGGCGAAGCGGTCGTTCTGTACATAGGCGTCCCTTCCTTTTATTTGAAGAAATTCTATGTATAGGGCCTCTTTGGTTGAAGTGATTATATGTAAAATTGGGTATTCCATTTCTTAATTTTTCCAACACGACATGTTTGAGTTATATGGAATCATAGATTTTTTATACTATATCAACTCTTCGTTCAATTCGAGGAACGTAATTCACTGAGTACTTTTTTATTTCCTTCCATGAAACCTATATAATGAAAGCACTTGGTCGTTCAGAAAATTCCTTGAAACAAAATAACTTCTATTACGCGGATTGAGAGTAACTCAGTTGTTTAGGCTCCCGTGGGCCTTTTACATAGTGGTGATAATAGATAGCAATCGAATCATCCATGTGTAGTGTCATCTTTATTTGGTCTATCTAGATGCGGACAAGCAGGGAACATTTGCCGGTTGTGATTGAGGAAAAGAAAAGAAGGATAGTGCAGGCCGTTTCATCCCATTTTTATCTTTGCAATTCTGTTTTATTTTGTTTGTGCTCATTCAGTATCCATGTGCCTTCGTTATCCTCTAGTTGTTACACACACGCAAACACTACTACTTCCTCCAGAAATAAAAGTCCTATCTCAATAATTTTGTACAATGCTGGAAAGACGCCATATGAGGAGGGTGCATCATACCTAAATTTCCTACTTCGTGATAGTACTTTTAGCAAGTTGTCTTTCAAACGAATCACAAAAATACATAGAATAAATCAGGGAGAGTCTTTCTTGTAAGCAAGAATCACATGAGGACGGTGCCATCATCCCTTTATTTCCTACTTCGTGGTAGTACCCATAGCAAGTTATCTTGCACACGAATGGCAAAAATACATGGATAAAACCGTGAGAGTCTATCTTGTAAGCAAGAGTTTAGATTAATGAGTATTATATGTTGTTTACTAATCACACACATTCACTACAGGAACCAGTCAATACGTCGTCGGCCCCGACTAAAAGCCGTCCGCCAGTGTTCTATTCCTGTAGTGATAACTAAAAACTCCTCCGTGACAGACAAAAACAATAGCCCAATTAGCCGAGAAGGTGTGGTATGTAATTATTTCTCCTAGCATTGACACAATGCCATCTTAAGCAAGCATTAAATTATATATCTTTGACGTCACAAGTTGCCCTAACCAGCCATCGTGGCGGATCCTGCTTGCCATTGACAGGAGCTCCGAGTTCCTTTCAAAATCTCTAAAACCCCTGGGAGAGCCTAGAGCGGACGGTTAATCTCTCGTACAAAGCTAGAATGCCAACTGAAGAATAGTGTGCGTGCATGTATATATAGTGTCGTGTTCAACTGGTTTATCTCGACGGGGACAAACAAGGGACATTCCCAATGGAGATTTAAAAGAAGAAGAAGGATATATGGCGCAGGGCGTTTCATTCCATTTTTATCTTTGGGATTCTGTTTCATTTTGTTCGTACTCAGTATCCATGTGCATTCTTTGTCCTGCTTGTTACACGCAAAGAATATTTCCATCTGAAATCATAGTCAGTTCTTAATATTTTTGTTTGGCAGCCACATTTAGCTTCTACTAGCTGCGTACAATGCTGGAATGACGCCACAACTTGCTTATACTAGCTGAGCTACCGTGTGACCTCTCATGACTTTCTTCCGACGGAAGCTTCAAAGATATACTTTGTTATTCAGCAATTTGCATGGGTACACGAAAGTAATAACCAGTAAACGGAGCGTATTTAAGCCCCTTTAACATGTCCCTCTTACTCAATGCCATAAGGATTGCGTAAAGATAGATGATACTCCCTCCATTCGCTAATATAAGGTGTTTTAGAAAAGTAAGTTAGTTTGTTAAAACTTCTTACACATTATTTCAAAGGAAGTATAAAACTCCTGCGAAAATCAAACTCTACATACACTTGGGCGTCGTGGGCTTATCTTCATCCAATCTTCTTTGAGATTCATGCACCCTTTTACATAACATACCCCCCATTCCTTTCATGTTAAAAAAATATATTTGGAGGTGGTGCTCGAGGTCGAGGCGCTTTTCCACAGATCAGTGGAGGCTCAGTGGAAGGACGGGATCAATGGCGATGACTCGCGGCGTCTGCCTCCTCGCTGGCAGCGGATCAAACGCGTATGTGCGCTCCAGATCCCCTCACGCGCTGCCGCCATCTCCTACTTCGCCCGATGGTGGTAGCATGGAGGAACCCGGTGGAGGAGGATAGCGGGGAAGGCCCCATCTGCTCCGCCTGTTGGGAGGGTGGAGGGCGGCAGTGTGGATGGAGGACGTTTTGGTCGAGGATAGAGACAAAGTGGAGGGTAAGGAGGAGAGAATAGGGGAGGCTCTTTTAGCTTGCGAGCTCCGGGAGGGCTCCCAATTCTGGCGAGCCATCCAAGAAATTAAGCACCTCATTAGGAGGGGTATAGCTTTTGGCATCGGGGATGGGCAGAGGGTGCGCTTGTGGCTTGACCCTTGGCTTTTGGCCACACCGTTGTGTGAGGAGTTCCTCGTGCTATTTGCTATATCCTCCTAGGAGATTATGGTTGCCGAGGACTTTTGAGAGGGTCGCTGGAACATCTTGTTCTGATGGACCTTTAGCTTGCCTGAGGCGGAAGAATTTCAGTCCCTATCGATTGCCCTACCTGCCGCCTCTCTGAGGAGAAGGACTCGATTTTCTGGCGGCTGACCCCGGCCGGAGAATTCTCGGTGAGATCGGCATACTAGACCCTCTTTCAGGGCCCGAAGGTTCGGTGGACCTCTCCCCTGTGGAAGGCCCCCTCCCTCTCAGCATTCGCATTTTCGTCTGGCAGCTTCTCCGCAATCGATTACCATTAGGGGTCGAAGTGGCCAAGCGTAATGGCCCGGGCAATGGTCTATGCCCCCTATGTGGGATACCGGAGACTTGTGCCCATATTATGTTCTCTTGCACGGCGACGCGGTTTCTTTGGAGCTTTGTTCGGGAAGCGCTGGGACCAGATTGGCAGGCTGAGGAGCTTGAGGAGTTCCTGCAAGCCGAGGCGAACCGTGCTGGAAGGAGACGCCGCCTCTTCTGGTTAGTGTTCGTGGCCCTAGCTTGGACCCTGTGGAATGTGAGGAACAGGATGGTGATAGAGTGGATCTACCTTACCCACGTGTCTGACCCGATTTTCTCTTTTCTCGCCTTCCTATAATAGTGGTCACCATTGGTGAGGCAGCATGGCCGTGGTGCCCTCGACGACACTCTCCGAGATCTAAGGACGGAGGCGCTTCCCTTCTCGTCTCTGGTTTTCTCGTGACATCGGTTTCCTCTTGCGGCGGCAAGAGTGTTGTTGTCGTACCCTCCCTTCTTTATCACTTAGTTTTAGGCTTTGATGTGTTGTGGCCCCGACGTTCGTGCACTTATTTTCTCTTTTCCGTTTGGCCTCTCGGCCGGTGGTGTTGTATGTGGATTCTCATATGGATCTGGATTTTTCTTTATTTATAAAGAGGAGCAAAAGCCTGGTTCGAGAATAGGGAAGGATGAACTTGTCCACATGGGTGCCTATATGCGTGTGAAGATGAACTTGTACATGTTATTTTTTGTCAAATGGATAGCACGGATCTCAAACAACATAATAACGGTAGAGATAAGCGTGAGATGCCTAGCCGTGGGTGAAATCGCTGCGTTGGAGTGGCGTCACAAGTTGCCCAACCGAGCTCAAGATATCTCTTTTTTTTTTGAAAAATGGTATATATTAATATCACAGGGATACCAATTACACCCATCCTTCGCAACAACGCATGTCTTAGCGGCTCTACGGATGCACACAACATAGAAAAAAGAAAAAAAGAATTACAAAAAAGTAAAGTCCTATTACAGAGAACTAATCCTCAAAGCAACAACACTGACACCATCAGAACAACACTAATAGTCCCCACTCCAATAACAACGCCTTCAAGAAGGAAACAATGCCCAAGCGCCGTCGTTGCCCGATCAAAGATCATAGGTTTTCACCCTGAAGAAAGTTCTTACCCACAAAACAATGCCTTCAACAAGGCCATTGCCAGGCACAACCAGTTAAGGCCAGACCTTGGATTTTCACCCTGCAAGATAAGACTAGGAACTCCCCCTGTGTTTTCTTCCCGCACCAACAGTCGTTGCAACGAGTCCCAGATCACGCAGCCAGATCTTCATCGCCACAAGAACAAAAATCACCATCGCTACCCTCGTATTTCCGCTTTGCTGACATTCTCCGCATCTGACTTCATCATGGCTCTAAGAATGGCACTTGGTGGGAACAAACAGCAGAGCTTCACAACGCTCCCACTGAAACCAAATGGCCAGAAAAACAAGGTGCGCATGACCGAATACCTTCCATTCCAGCAATCTCCAAGCATGATACGCCCATGAGAGTTCGTCGGCGGAGCCTTTCGGAACTCGCCTCTCCAGACCAGATGAACGAGGGCAGAAATCTAGCAGATCCTTCGTCTTCATGCGAAAGAAACCAAAGGACCACCACCATTATTAGATCAGACACAGCGATCCCCACACCGCCGGCCGGTTTTCGAAGAACGGATCGAGCAGGCAACTAGGGTTAGAGAGCCTATCTAGGTCTTCCAACAGAATCCCATCGCCGGCACCTCCTCCACCAGATCGCCCCACTTCGCGGCCCTGGAGGAACGAACAAGCCGCCAGCACGGGGGACGGGCGGCCGCTGCGCGCGAGCACTCCGGACGGGCCTCCATGCTGCCGCCCTCCTTGCTGCCTCGCGCTGCCGTGCCACCTCCCCCGCACCGCCGCTGCCTTCCCCGCCAAGGTTCACCGCCTCTCCACGCTCCACCCTCACTACCCATGTGACGATCCGCCTCCGCGCGAAGGGGCCCCGTCGGGGGAGCGCCTCCCTCGCCCGCTGCCTTTGACGGCCAGGCGCGACCGCCACCATCGGTGGCGGCAGCGGCCGGGGGAGAGGAGTTCGCGACGCCTCTTTTTCTAGGGTTTGGCGCCTCCGAAGCTGCCCCGCGCGAGGTGACCCGGGAGGAGTGCACTACAGGCCAGGAGCACGGAATCGGTTCCCTGCCCTTTTTCTCGTCGATCCTCTTTTTGTTTTTTAGGGACCGAGATTGTTGGCCTAGCCCCAAACGCCGAGTGCAGTCCGGCGTGACGAAGACAAAGACTTCCGGCGAGTCGCGTGTACGTACAAGAACAAGCCAACAATGATCAGCTAGCTAGCTAGACCAGCGATCAATATTGTTCTCTCTCAACTCACGATCGAGCACGTAGGTGGGAAAAAACAATGTATCGCTATAGGTGTGTATCGCCCCTGTTAGTTTCCTTGATTGATTTCTCACATCGTTACAAGGTACCAGCATATGGACTTTATATTAGACCAAGAGACCACACCTGGTCCGACTCGGTGACACTCAGCGTCCAACGCGACGCCGACCCAGGTACAAAACCGGTTTATACTAATACGACTCAGACTCAATCGGAAATACGTGCACATGACGCCGTACCGGTGGTCGAGCGTGATTATTTTGCTAACAATCACCCCCCTAAGCACGATGTGTCCGTCTTCACAGCTTGGACGCCAATCCTTCCTCGCATCTCCGCAAACTTCACTCGTCCCAGAGATTTGGTTAGAATATCCGCAAGCTGATCATCGGTGCAAAGATAGTTGACTTCAATCTTGCTCTCCTCTACACACTGCCGTATGTAGTGATACTTTGTATCAATGTGCTTACTCCTGTCATGATGCACCGGATTCTTGCACAATGAAATTGCAGACTTGTTGTCAATATTGAGCACCACTCGTTTTGCCTCCCGCTTGGTAAGATCACCGAGTAGACTCCTTAGCCACACACCTTGACACGCCGCAGTTGCAGCTGCAATATACTCAACTTCACAGGATGATTGTGCCACCACCTTTTGCTTTTGTTATAGCCAACTTACTATGCTTCTTCCCAAGAAATATGCCACGCCCGAGGTACTCTTACGGTCGTCAATATCTCCTGCCATGTCGCTATCACTGTAGCCAAGTAGCTTCACCTCCTCCTTCTCTTTCGAGTAGACAATACCAAAGTTTGTTGTCCCTTTGATATACCTGAGTATATGCTTCACGGCTGTCAACACCCGGATTTTTCAATCCTAGATGCCTGTTATGCCATACATCGCAATCTCAGGATTACCATTTTTGCGAGACATAACAGAATTGGATACCATAGTACTTCATCCATTACAAACGATACATAAGTTATTACACGAATAGGGATCTCATGATCCAGTTCTTATACAACATCAAGCAGCGGAATACGTAATAATAACGGTAGCGTAGGCGAAGCTCCATCTTCGGGGTCACAGGCAATGCTGACGATGGGAGATGATCCTAGTTGTCGTAACCTTCCTGGGGTCCATCTTCCAGGTACTCCTCTTCATATTCTGGCCATGGGAATAGCCAGGGACAAAACCATGAGTACTCTTTAAGTACTCGCAAACTAATACTAACAAGTAAATGGGGTTTTTGGATAATAGGACACTAGGCTCTAGGGTTGTTTTGCAAAAGCCAAATTTATCTCTACTAGGTTCTGAAGCTAGTCATAATTTTATAAATCCTAAGTGCGAACTTGTATTTCAAGTCACAACTCTGTTGTGGTCAAGTCAAAGTCTCAATTCATTTCACAAGTCATTTTGAAAAGTCCGACGGGGGAACAGTATGGCCACTCCAACTGTCCATAACCACGAACGCGGCTATTCGAATAGTTTGACACTCTGCAGAGATTGTACACTTTCACCACAACATTCGATACATCCGTCAGGAACAAATCCTAAATTCACCATACTCAGTATGCGGATAATCAATCCTAACCTTTCAATTACACGCCCTAGTATAAGCACCTCTCCTGTGAGTTTGGCCTCCCAACCATGACCAGCTGTCATCTTGGGTACTGCACAGGTGGACAATCTTCACAAGGTAGCCTCAGCTCAGACCTTGGCCGTGAGGGAACTAATACTAAGGTATATAAGTTTCCAGTCAAGCCCTACCCAATATTCGGGTATTGTGGTTGTACGCTAAAATTGGAATGGTATCGCATCCAGACAACCATCAGTTTTATAAAGGGCTAAGGCTCATGCCTCAACATTTTTATCACCAGAATCATCAAGTGTTTGGAAACACATGTCCAAAACATTTCAATAGAATGATCCATCATTCCAAGGTTTTCATAACCATTTTTCCACAAAGTATTCTCATCTAAAAATTGATCAAGTTTTATGCTTAGCACTAGCATCTACAGGTGGGGGTAGTACAAATGAGGGGTGGTAACTAGTGGAGTTTCACTAAGTCCAACCTTATATCTTAGGCTGATATCAAGGTTTCTAGCTTAGGTCAAATTTTATGCTCTTTATGCAACCTTCAGCATCTTTCCAAAATCTACTAGTCACTTAAGTACACTCTAAGTAAGCTTTGATAAAGAAAATAAAGTGAGAAGCTTGCACATAAAACTAGGATTGGTTTATCAAATGGGTATGATCACATATGCTTAAGGCATAGTAATAAGTAGGGGTTTGTTGCAATAGTAGGGTATCTTGCAAGTGTTAGCTTGCATCAATGTCAATATAAGCTTGCACATTCACTAGTAGTATTAGGCTTGCCTTGTGCAGAGCAGTGGTTGAAGTTCTCCTCGACTTCTTCTTCGTAGTATCCTCCTTCCTCCTCGTAGCCTTGGTCGGTACTAGCGTCTATGAATAAATACGAGGTACACAATCACCAAACAATACTTAACTACTTGCAATCATCACACACAAGGGTCTTATAGATGATCTAACATCATCTCTAACCTTACAAGGTTAAGGCTTGATTTGATTCTTTTTATTTTTAGAAAAGTAATTTCTACTCATTGGAAAACTACTTAAGATTTAATATTCTCCAAACCAAATATGGGATCATGTTGACACATGTCATCACCACATATTGTAGTCCATGGGAATGTGATTTAAAGTGGTGTCACAATTTAATAAGGTTTTACCCTTTTATTTTAATTAATTAAAGTGGCTAGAAATGCTTATGTAGCATTCTTTTATTACTTGAACATTATTTCTGCAAGTAAACCTATATATTTTTATATATTCTGAAAGGTATGGTTAAATGTGATTTTTGAGAGTTGGAATCAACTCAAAAGCTTTTATGAAAAATGTTTGAATGCAGAAAAGCTTCTGCCTTGTTATTTTTACTATGGGTGATCTACAAATCCAAATGACTTGAATCCAACGGGCTTGGATTCAGCACTCACAGACCTTTCCAACAAAATTGGTCATCCAATTTGATGCACTGAATCGGTCTGGGTTGATTTTTGAAGTTGGGTACAGAAGTGTGTTTGAATTTAAAAAGAAAAAGGTTTAATTTGAATTGCTGGGCTGCGCCGGAAAAGTTACTGGGCCGGCCTGCTAAGCGCAGTGCTCCCGCAGGCTGCTTAAGTGGGTGTCCCCACTCGTTAGTGACGCGGGGATGGGCGAAGCGGTATGGGGCAACATGGATCGTTCGATCTAGTTCTAATCCAACGGCTGGGGGTCATCGTCGACGCGAGACAACTCCGGCGAGAATGAAACCTAGCGCGACCAGTGAGGGTTGCTGGGGGCTCACCGGGGTACGGGCGAGGGTCGGCGAGGCGGGCGAACAACGAAGTCGACGACGGCGAACCTCCTGGTACCGGTGGCTTCTCCTGGGGTGGCTCGAATCGCTGGTTCCCTTCTTCTCCAGAGGCGGCGGGCTCCGGTGAAATTCCGGCGAGGTGGTGCTCGCCTTGCTCTGAGAACGGTGTGGCACGATCAGTGAGGAGAGGGGAGTGAGATGGTGTGAATAAATCATGCGGGGGTGGCCTCTATTTATAGTCGAGCGAGGGGACCGTCGGGGCGCACGGTGAGCTAGTCGGGGGCGAGGTTACAGGCGGCTAAAGGCATGGGCAAGGGTAGGGGACGGTGCGGTGTCTCCTGGCGATTCTCAACGACATGGTCTCGAGGCATGGGGCGGTGTGGTTTGGTCTGGAACGGGCGGTGCTCTGCGTGGCAGAGGCGGCGTCTTCGACGGCGGGCGGTGGCTGTATGGAACGGGCGGCAAACGGGGATGTCTGGTGGTCTCCTAGGTTGATGGTGATCGTGTGTGCACGCGGTGAGGGCGGCGCGCGGTCTGTGGACGCTAGTCGAGGGTGGCGCTCTGGCGCATGCTCGTCATAGTCTGGGCGCGGCTTGTGCGCGTGGTCCATGGCTTGGCAACGCTCGTGGCTAGGACAGGGAGTGGCGGTGGACGGTGGGCTGCCTCCCAGACAAGGTTGGCACGGCTAGTTCTTCCTCTAGCCTGCTGTCCACAATGGGGTGACAAGGGGGTGCTCGGCTGTGCACCATTGATGAAAATGGCAAGCTCACAGTGGTGCTAGTGCCTGGCTAATCTTCCTAGATGATCTACTGAGTTGTGTGTGAGCTAAATGGGGAACCAGTTAGGCAAGAATCACTGCTCACAATAGTGTTTGATGTTTGTTTGATTTGTGTCTGCAACCTGTTTGATGAAATGGCCGCATGAAATCAAGTTTTGAATTTTGAAATGAATTTTGGTGGGTTTGCTAGATTGGTGCTGGTGAGTCTGCAGATGCTTGGGTTTTTCAAGTTGAGCTTGTTTGAGTGGTTTTTGAAAAAGTGGGATCTTCCCATATGATAAAGACTCAATTTTGAATTGTCATTTAAACTATGCATTTGAAAGTTTCTGGATGATCACAAAGTGGGCCTTGATACCTTGTTATGAGTACATTCAAGGGGTGCAAAGATCCAGAAAAGTTTCTGTTAGGTTTTGAAAGTTTGAGACAGCCAAAGTAGGCATGGGAGTTAAATTGGTCAAAGTGACCATTCACTTCATATATGTGTTTTGATTTACTTGTCTTTAAGAAAAGTGTGGGAAATATTTTAGATGATGTTTATTTCACCTAAGAAACATTTTACAAGCAATGAAACAAACAAGGTGGGTTTAAAAGAATTCAAAATCAATGCATACACATATGCATGCATTCATAATTTTTTTAGAAAAGTTTTTGTTAACCCTAAATGTGAGGATTAGAATTTGATGATCCAAGTTTAGTATTTTTGGGGATGTTACAAACCTTACCCCCTTAAACAAAATCTTGTCCCGAGATTTGAAAAGGACAAAAAGATTACCTAGGATTTGAAGAGATCTGGAAACTCCGTCCGGATGTGATCTTCACACTCCCAGGTTGCTTCCTCTTCTGTGTGGTTGCTCCACTGAATCTTGAGAAACTTGATGCTTCGGGTTCGGGTAGTTCGAAAGGCTTCTTCCAAAATACGGATGGGTACTTCGGATAGGTCAGGTCATCGTTGATCTCTATGGTCCGGTGATCGATATTATTGAACACTTCGGTCTTCTCAGGGACTTTGAGACACTTGCGAAGTAACGAGATATGGAACACATTGTGCACAGCTGACATCTCTTCTGGTAGTTCCAATTGATACGAACTTCTCCTCGACGGTTCAGAATTTTGAAAGGTCCGATATATCTGGGGGCTAACTTTCCCTAGAGTTGGAAACGCTGCATTCCCTTCAATGGCGACACTTTCAGATAAACAAAATTTCCTATGTTGAAGGCGAGGTCTCGACGTCTCTTGTCGGCGTAACTCTTCTGTCGGGATTGGGCTGTCTTGAGGTGCTCACGAATCTTGTGAACCTTCTCTTCTGCTTCTCGTAGGATGCCGGGTCCGAAAATCTGACTCTCTCCTACTTCCGACCAGTTCAAAGGGGTGCAGCACTTTCTTCCATACATGAATTCAAATGGGGCCATTTGGAAACTGGCTTGGTAACTGTTGTTGTATGAAAATTCTGCAAACGGCAGACAGTCTTCCCACTTGGATCCATATTCTAGCACACATGCTCTAAGCATATGTTCGAGTGTTTGATTTACTCGCTCCTTTTGTCCATCGGTCTGAGGGTGATACGCGGTACTGAAATCTAGGCGGGTTCCTAAACCTTCTTGGACTTTCTTCCAGAATCTCGAGGTAAACTGAGTTCCTCGATCCGATACTATGTTCTTGGGGACTCCATGCAAACTAACGATTCTAGCGATGTACAATTCTGCTAGCTTCGAACTCTGATAGGTGGTTTTGACGGGCAAGAAATGGGCGACTTTGGACAATCTGTCCACTATGACCCAAATAGAGTCATTTATCCTACTAGAAGTAGGTAGTCCAGTGATAAAGTCCATTCCTACAGAATCCCATTTCCATTCCGGAATTTGCAAAGGTTGCAACAATCCAGCGGGTCTTTGATGTCCGGCCTTGACTCGCTGACATATATCACACTTGGCGATATAGCTTCCGATTTCTCTCTTCATCTTATGCCACCAAAATTGCTCTTTCAAATCTTGATACATCTTAGTTCCTCCGGGATGGATAGAATAAAGAGTATCATGAGCCTCCTTCAAGATAACTTATTTTAACTCAGAATCTGATGGTACACAAAGGCGTCCTTTGTACCACAAAACTCCTTCGTCCTCGGTGAATCCAGGTACTTTGCATGTACCGATACGACGCTTGATTCCGTCGATACTGGCATTTCCCTTCCGCGCCTCTTTAATCTGACTGATCAAAGTGGGCTGAAGTTCTATGCTAGCCAAAAATCCTTCACTTACTAATTCCATTCGAAAATCATCCATCTCTTTATGCAAACTTGGTTGCTCCTTCAAAATCATGGAGTTCAAGCGGCACGGCAATCTGCTAAGGGCATCGGCTACCACGTTGGCTTTACCAGGGTGATAGTGAATGTCCATGTCGTAATCCTTGATTAGCTCAATCCATCTTCTCTGCCTCATATTTAGCTCCTTCTGAGTGAATATATACTTTAGGCTCTTGTGATCCGAATAAATCTCACAACGGTTTCCCATCAGGTAATGTCTCCATGTCTTCAGGGCTAGAACTACGGCTGCGAGTTCGAGGTCATGGGTTGGGTAATTTTGTTCATGTTGCTTCAATTGTCGCGATAGATAAGATATAACTTTGCCTTCTTGCATTAGCACACATCCGAGACCAATCTTGGATGCGTCACAATACACATCGAAGGGCTTCGTGATATCCGGCATGATCAAGATTGGGGCTGAAATCAATCTCCTTTTGAGTTCTTGAAAACTCGCTTCACATTTGTCGGTCCATTCAAACTTCTTGTCCTTCTTCAGCAATTGGGTCATGGGTCTGGCGATACTAGAGAATCTTTCTACAAATTTGCGGTAATATCCCGCCAATCCGAGAAAAGCACGAACTTGGGTTTGAGTGGTTGGGGCTTGCCAATCTTCTACATCTTTCACTTTTGGAGGGTCAATGGCAATTCCTCCGACTGATATAATGTGACCGAGGAATCCTACCTCCTATAACCAGAATTCACATTTGGTAAACTTGGCATACAGCTGATGCTCTCTAAGGGTTCCAAGAATGGTCCTTAGGTGTAGCTCATGTTCTTCTTCTGATTTGGAATAAATCAGAATGTCATCGATGAAAACAACGACAAATTTATCCAGGAAGTCCATAAAAATCTTATTCATGAGATTCATGAAATAAGCGGGGGCATTGGTTAATCCAAAAGACATGACTGTATACTCATACAATCCATATCTGGTGGTAAAGGCAGTCTTTGGAATATCCTCTACACGAATTTTGAGTTGATGATAGCCAGTCCTAAGATCAATCTTAGAAAACACTTTGGCACCGGTCAACTGATCAAACAAATCTTCTATCTTAGGCAAGGGGTACTTGTTCTTGATGGTGACATCATTCAACTTCCGATAATCCGTACACAAACGGTTACCTCCATCCTTCTTATCCACAAACAAGACAGGTGATCTCCATGGGGACGCACTTGGTTGAATCAATCTGATTTCTAACATGGAATCCAGTTGCTTCTTCAGTTCTTCTAGTTCTGACGGGTTCATACTATAGGGTCTCTGGGCTATGGGTCCTGTTCCGGGGATTAGTTCGATGATAAACTCGATATCCCGATCTGGGGGCATACCGGGCAAAACATCTGGAAATACATCGGGGTATTCGCAGACTATCCGTACTTGGTCAATGGTAGGTTGGGCTATAATCTTGTTACACTTGAATTGGCGAGGTAAGATTTCAGATATATGCTCGACTGATATTCCGGTGGTACTGGTCATGGTGATGGCTTTCTTGGCACAGTCAATCAATCCTTTATGTTTGGACATCCAATCCATTCCTAGTACTACTTCCAAACCTTTAGTTCCGAGTACTATTTGGTTAGCATAAAAATCTATGCCATGAATTCGGATAGGGACGGCCTTGCAAATTTGCCTAGCCTTGGTGGTTGATCCGGGAATTTGTACAATCATCACATGCTTCAATTTGGTTGGTTGAATTTTACTAGTGCAGGCAAATTCTTCGGTGACAAATGAATGTGATGCACCAGAGTTAAACAACACTCTTGCAAGTACTAAATTAACAGAAAACATACCCAGCACGACGTCTAGCGCTTCCTGAGCTTCTTCAGCATGCATGAGAAAAAGACGGCCATTGCGGTTGAGTGAATTCCCTGGGGCAAATCTTCTCCCTGGCTGGACACGACGCTGCTGCTGAGCTGGGACATTGGCGTTGGGGGTTGTAGCATTCTTCTTGTTGGGGCACTTGTTGGAATAGTGGCCTTTATTTCCACAGTCATAACAGGTCACTTGTGCCTTGTCCTTGGCTGCGACAGGCACAGCATTGCTTCCAGTCCTCGGGGCAGTGTTGGGGTTGGCGGTAGCATTGTTGGTGTTGAACTTGGGTGGGGCACGGGTGAAATTGCTAGAGTTGCCGGGGTTGTTGTGATTTCCTCCGGGTCTAGGGTTTCCACGGTTGGGGTAGGTCGGACGGGTCATAGGGGGTCTGTTGGTTCTTGGGGCAAATCCTGGAGATGGGTTGGGGCGATACTTTGGGGTCTGATGGGTTCCGGGTTGATGCATCATGCGACGCTTGCGGTTCTCATTGGCCTGGTTGATCTTTCCTTCCATCTGGATAGCAGAGTCGACAAGGGCTTCAATATCAACAAATGGGATATTGACTAACACTGTCTGCATCTCGTCATGCAGACCATTCAGGAATCTTTCTTTCTTCTTGGCTTCGATGTCTATCTCGTCCGGGGCATACCTAGCTAATGACAAAAATTTGTCACGGTATTCCACTACAGTCATCCTTCCTTGCTTCAACTCTCTGAACTCGTCTCTCATTCTCTTGATCAAACCTGGTGGCACATGGGTTCTGCTGAACTTGACCTTGAATTCCTCCCAGGTCATCATTTGGCCTCCCGTCATTGCACGAACACTGTTCCACCATGCCCTGGCATCTCCGGCTAGATAATGGGTGGCGAACAGGACTTTCTTGTTGGCTTCCACTCCGGCGACTTCTAGGTTGTTTTCCATGGTTTGCAGCCAATCATCAACATCTAGGGGTTCTTCTGACTTGGTGAAAACGGGTGGGTTGGTATTCTGGAAATTCTTGAGCTTAGATCCGTGGTTGTCCTGATTTCCGTGGCCTTGGTTGTTGTGGGCTAGCTGGGCTATCTGTTGCAGAGTGGCTAGGTTGGATTGACGTTCTGCTCTTTCAGCTTCGCGATCAAAAGTCAACATTTGCAAGATCTGCAACATCGGGTCCGGGGCTGAACCACTTCCTCCACGTGGCATCTGAAGATTGATATAGATCATGAGAAAAGAGGGAAATTTCTAAGGTTTTGGGTTTTTGAAAAGTTTTTAGAGTTTGACTCAGGTTTTTCTAGCGACTTGCTTTTTCATTCATTCATTCACTCGATACAACGCACACCACAGCAAGGAAAAACATATGGTTTTAAGAACCATTCTGGAAACTACGATACAGTGGGACCGACTACTACTCACTATGCTAGTGCTCAGTGCTACTACTCCTTGGAGTCTGTGGCTTCATCATCTTCAGCATCATCGATGAAGGCGAAATCATCCTCATCAGTGAAGAAGTCCATGGCCTGATCCTCCAGAAAATCGTCGTCATCGCTGAGATAGGAGTAAGGGTCTCCACAAAGATCCTCTCCGGCATTCTCCTTTCATCTAACTGTATGTCTCTCTCGTGGATGGTCTCCTCCAGAGATGAGATGCGATGGCGAAGACGGGCAATAATGCGCTCCTTCTTGTCGAGGTGACGGCGGCGAGACTTGCGATCCTTTTCTAGCATGGCGATGGTCTGGTCCTTCGTCTTGATGATGGCAGACTTGTGGTTGCCATAGTCACGGCAGTTGTCCAATTCCTGCTGACGATCATACATCATGAAGCTAAGGTGGTCCAATTGAGTCTTCAGCTCGGGGTGGTATGGGGCTTCCAATGGTTGTCCATTTGCATCACGCCTTGGGCAAAACTCAAAGCGAGTACCCTTGATCTGATTGATGCTCTGCCCACACAGACAGGAAAGAGCTTCCTGCATTGCTCTGGCAAGTCCATCGAGCCAGTTGTTTTCCCTCAAGGTAAACTGAATTCCCTCCGCAGTGGGAGGTTCAATCTTTCCTCGGAGACTTGCAACAATTATCCACTGCAGATCTTCTCCTCCTTGATCCTTGAGCTGAGCTCCGAAGAACTTGGGATGCGGACGTTCCAGAAGTTCCGAAAGCTGATCCAGATCCCTCTCAAAGATAAGGTCTCCTCCATTTCCAAGTTGGTAAAACTTGCTGTACTTCACGTCCATCTATAAAAATAGAGGATGAGTAGATTAGCAGAGTGATCAAGTGTGTCAAAATTTTATCTATTTTGCAAGAGTTTTTGAGGAACATGAAGTTTTATTAAAGAATTAAAGAGGTAAGAATGAGAATAAGTTTTCGTAAATATTTTTGTTCTTTGGTTTTGAAACTAAGTTTTTGGTTCAACGTCCAATCTAACTAGGGTCTCCTATGGTCAGGATGGCTCTGATACCAACTTGTCAACACCCGGATTTTTCAATCCTAGATGCCTGTTATGCCATACATCGCAATCCCAGGATTACCATTTTTGCGAGACATAACAGAATTGGATACCATAGTACTTCATCCATTACAAACGATACATAAGTTCTTACACAAATAGGGATCTCATGATCCAGTTCTTAATACAACATCAAGCAGCGGAATACGTAATAATAACGGTAGCGTAGGCGAAGCTCCATCTTCGGGGTCACAGGCAATGCTGATGATGGGAGATGATCCTAGTTGTCGTAACCTTCCTGGGGTCCATCTTCCAGGTACTCCTCTTCATAGTCTGGCCATGGGAATAGCCAGGGACAAAACCATGAGTACTCTTTAAGTACTCGCAAACTAATACTAACAAGTAAAGGGGATTTTTGGATAATAAGACACTAGGCTCTAGGGTTGTTTTGCAAAAGCCAGATTTATCTCTACTAGGTTCTGAAGCTAGTCATAATTTTATAAATCCTAAGTGGGAACTTGTATTTCAAGTCACAACTCTGTTGTGGTCAAGTCAAAGTCTCAATTCATTTCACAAATCATTTTGAAAAGTCCGACGGGGGAACAGTATGGCCACTCCAACTGTCCATAACCACGAACGCGGCTATTCGAATAGTTTGACACTCTGCAGAGATTGTACACTTTCACCACAACATTCGATACATCCGTCAGGAACAAATCCTAAATTCACCATACTCAGTATGCGGATAATCAATCCTAACCTTTCAATTACACGCCCTAGTATAAGCACCTCTCCTGTGAGTTTGGCCTCCCAACCATGACCAGCTGTCATCTTGGGTACTGCACAGGTGGACAATCTTCACAAGGTAGCCTCAGCTCAGACCTTGGCCGTGAGGGAACTAATACTAAGGTATATAAGTTTCCAGTCAAGCCCTACCCAATATTCGGGTATTGTGGTTGTACGCTAAAATTGGAATGGTATCGCATCCAGACAACCATCAGTTTTATAAAGGGCTAAGGCTCATGCCTCAACATTTTTATCACCAGAATCATCAAGTGTTTGGAAACACATGTCCAAAACATTTCAATAGAATGATCCATCATTCCAAGGTTTTCATAACCATTTTTCCACAAAGTATTCCCATCTAAAAATTGATCAAGTTTTATGCTTAGCACTAGCATCTACAGGTGGGGGTAGTACAAATGAGGGGTGGTAACTAGTGGAGTTTCACTAAGTCCAACCTTATATCTTAGGCTGATATCAAGGTTTCTAGCTTAGGTCAAATTTTATGCTCTTTATGCAACCTTCAGCATCTTTCCAAAATCTACTAGTCACTTAAGTACACTCTAAGTAAGCTTTGATAAAGAAAATAAAGTGAGAAGCTTGCACATAAAACTAGGATTGGTTTATCAAATGGGTATGATCACATATGCTTAAGGCATAGTAATAAGTAGGGGTTTGTTGCAATAGTAGGGTATCTTGCAAGTGTTAGCTTGCATCAATGTCAATATAAGCTTGCACATTCACTAGTAGTATTAGGCTTGCCTTGTGCAGAGCAGTGGTTGAAGTTCTCCTCGGCTTCTTCTTCGTAGTATCCTCCTTCCTCCTCGTAGCCTTGGTCGGTACTAGCGTCTATGAATAAATACGAGGTACACAATCACCAAACAATACTTAACTACTTGCAATCATCACACACAAGGGTCTTATAGATGATCTAACATCATCTCTAACCTTACAAGGTTAAGGCTTGATTTGATTCTTTTTATTTTTAGAAAAGTAATTTCTACTCATTGGAAAACTACTTAAGATTTAATATTCTCCAAACCAAATATGGGATCATGTTGACACATGTCATCACCACATATTGTAGTCCATGGGAATGTGATTTAAAGTGGTGTCACAATTTAATAAGGTTTTACCCTTTTATTTTAATTAATTAAAGTGGATAGAAATGCTTATGTAGCATTCTTTTATTACTAGAACATTATTTCTGCAAGTAAACCTATATATTTTTATATATTCTGAAAGGTATGGTTAAATGTGATTTTTGAAAGTTGGAATCAACTCAAAAGCTTTTATGGTTTAAATTTAAAAATGTTTGAATGCAGAAAAGCTTCTGCCTTGTTATTTTTACTATGGGTGATCTACAGATCCAAATGACTTGAATCCAACGGGCTTGGATTCAGCATTCACAGACCTTTCCAACAAAATTGGTTTCATCCAATTTGATGCACTGAATCGGTCTGGGTTGATTTTTGAAGTTGGGTACAGAAGTGTGTTTGAATTTAAAAAGAAAAAGGTTTAATTTGAATCGCTGGGCTGCACGGGAAAAGTTACTGGGCCGTCCTGCTAAGCGCAGTGCTCCCGCGGGCTGCTTAAGTGGGTGTCCCCACTCGTAAGTGACGCGGGGCTGGGCGAAGCGGTATGGGGCAACGTGGATCGTTCGATCTAGTTCTAATCCAACGGCTAGGGGTCATCGTCGACGCGAGACAACTCCGGCGAGAACAAAACCTAGCGCGGCCAGTGAGGGTTGCTGGGGGCTCACCGGGGTACGGGCGAGGGTCGGCGAGGCGGGCGAACGATGAAGTCGACGACGGCGAACCTCCTGGTACCGGTGGCTTCTCCTGGGGTGGCTCGAATCGCTGGCTCCCTTCTTTTCCAGAGGCGGCGGGCTCCGGTGAAATTCCGGCGAGGTGGTGCTCGCCTTGCTCTGAGAACGGTGTGGCACGATCAGTGAGGAGAGGGGAGTGAGATGGTGTGAAGAAATCGTGCGGGGGTGGCCTCTATTTATAGTCGAGCAAGGGGACCGTCGGGGCGCACGGTGAGCTCGTCGGGGGCGAGGTTACAGGCGGCTAAAGGCATGAGCAAGGGTAGGGGACGGTGCGGTTTCTCCTGGCGATGCTCAACGACATGGTCTCGAGGCATGGGGCGGTGTGGTTTGGTCTGGAACGGGCGGTGCTCTGCGCGGCAGAGGCGGCGTCTTCGACGGCGGGCGGTGGTTGCATGGCACGGGGCGGCAAACGGGGATGTCTGGTGGTCTCCTGGGTTGATGGTGATCGTGTGTGCACGCGGTGAGGGCGGCGCGCGGTCTGTGGACGCTAGTCGAGGGTGGCGCTCTGGCGCATGCTCGTCATAGTCTGGGCGCGGCTTGTGCGCGTGGTCCATGGCTTGGCAACGCTCGTGCCTGGGACAGGGAGTGGCGGTGGACGGTGGGATGCCTCCCAGACAAGGTTGGCACGGCTAGTTCTTCCTCTAGCCTGCTGTCCACAATGGGGTGACAAGGGGGTGCTCGGCTGTGCACCATTGATGAAAATGGCAACTCACAGTGGTGCTAGTGCCTGGCTAATCTTCCTAGATGATCTACTGAGTTGTGTGTGAGCTAAATGGGGAACCAGTTAGGCAAGAATCACTGCTCACAATAGTGTTTGATGTTTGTTTGATTTGTGTCTGCAACCTGTTTGATGAAATGGCCGCATGAAATCAAGTTTTGAATTTTGAAATGAATTTTGGTGGGTTTGCTAGATTGGTGCTGGTGAGTCTGCAGATGCTTGGGTTTTTAAAGTTGAGCTTGTTTGAGTGGTTTTTGAAAAAGTGGGATCTTCCCATATGATAAAGATTCAATTTTGAATTGTCATTTAAACTATGCATTTGAAAGTTTCTGGATGATCACAAAGTGGGCCTTGATACCTTGTTATGAGTACATTCAAGGGGTGCAAAGATCCAGAAAAGTTTCTGTTAGGTTTTGAAAGTTTGAGACAACCAAAGTAGGCATGGGAGTTAAATTGGTCAAAGTGACCATTCACTTCATATATGTGTTTTGATTTACTTGTCTTTCAGAAAAGTGTGGGAAATGTTTTAGATGATTTTTATTTCACCTAAGAAACATTTTACAAGCATTGAAACAAACAAACAAGGTGGGTTTAAAAGAATTCAAAATCAATGCATACACATATGCATGCATTCATAATTTTATTTAGAAAAGTTTTTGTTAACCCTAAATGTGAGGATTAGAATTTGATGATCCAAGTTTAGTATTTTTGGGGATGTTACAACGGCTGTCCAATGCTCCATTGTGGGTGCTTCCATGAAGCGACTCACATAGCCAACGGAATAGGCTAAGTCCGGTCTTGTGTTAATGAGATACATCAAACTTCCAACCACACTCCTATACTCCGTTGCATCAACCGCAAGTGCTTCACTCCTTTTGCTTAGTTTAAGACAAGGTTCCATCGGAACATGAGTTGGATTGCATTCTTCCATGCCACACTTCTCAAGTATCTTCTTTGCATATGCCTCTTGGCATAGCGTGATCTCACCCAGCTTTTGATGTACCTCGATCCCAAGGTAGTAGCTCAACAAGCCTAGATCACTCATCTTGAATAACTCCTTCATCTGTAACTTGAACTTTGCAATCTCCTTCTCATCCGCTCCTGTTATCAATAGATCATCAACATAGATGCCAACTAGTAGATGATCCCTTCCTTTACCTCGCTTATACATCGCATGCTCCAGTGGGCTCTTCTCGAATTCGAGAGAGATCAATGTACGATCAAGCTTGATGTTCCACGCCCGAGGGGCTTGCCGTAGCCCGTACAATGCCTTGTGTAGCTTCAAAACCTTGTGTTCTTCTCCCTCTTTGATGTATCCCGGTGGTTGCTTCACATAAACTTCTTCTTCTAACTCCCCATTCAAAAACGCGGATTTCACATCCATGTGATGCAATTTCCAAGATTCTTGAGCTGCGAGAGCGATAAGTAATCTCACTGATTCCATCCTTGCAACGGGAGCGAACACTTCTTCGAAATCCACACCTTGCTCTTGCACATACCCCTTGGCAACTAGCCGAGCTTTGTGTTTCACCAACTCCCCTTCGGCATCCTTCTTGATCTTGTACACCCACTTGAGCCCTATGGCCTTGTGATTGTTGGGTAGATCGACAAGATCCCATGTATCATTGTCTTTGATCGATCCCAACTCCTCATCCATAGCACGACGCCAACACTCCTCTGTATTAGCATCCTCGAATTTCGTCGGCTCCTCGGTGAGTAAACATCGACCTTGTCCTCTCCCTCGCGCACGCGTTGTACGAAGGGTCTCCGGCGGATACAACTCCAGTACACTTCGGAATTTTTTTGGAGTAGGCGGCCATCTCCTTTATTCTCGTGCACTTGGAGGAGACGTGGAAGCTGACGTAGTACTTGTTTCAGCGTCTACTGAATTTCCTGCAGTTTCTGTCGGTGTACTGCATGTTGGCGACGTGACATCATCGCCTGCGTCCACTTCTGGACTGCCGCTAGTCCCTCCTGTACGGGAGTGTGCAGCTGATGGGCCACTTGCGCTACGGCTCTCGTCCGTGCGTGGACTAGATGGCGACGCCGAGCCTCCAGGTGCAGCACGTGAGCTGCTGCTCGTGCCTGGACTCCCACGCGGAGAGACGTCTCCAGGCGTAGCGCTGCTGCTGCTCGCTTCCGTACCTCCATCTTCTGAATCAGCGCCTAAATCCGTAACGCCACGGGACGCTGTTTCTTGATCATCTGCATGCGAATCACTGTAGACTACAGTAAATATTTCATCAGAAATTGATTGTACCGGTTCCGCAGAGCCCCAATTCCATGATTTCTCCTCCTCGAAGACGACGTCGCGTGTCACCACCAACTATTTTTTCACTGGATTGTACGCGCGATACGCCTTCGAACCGTATTCATAGCCGATCATGACCATTGGAGTACTTCGATCCGCCAACTTGCTAGTATGCCCGGTGTAGGGGTTCGTAGCATGGAAAAAAAATTCTACCGCATGCAAACAAACAAGCCAAGATCTATCTACTAGATTGTAGCAACGAGTCGATAGAGGAACTCACCCTCGAAGATTCCAAAGCGGTTAACGAGAGCAGATTCTCGTGGATGATGTAGTCGTACTATTTCTGATCTCAAGATCGCGTAGACGATCCTTTCGGCGCTGCGTTCCGGCAGCGCTTCCGCAGTCGGTCACACATTCGGTACTCGATGGAGACCTTCCTCTCCCTTGTTCTAGCAGGCAACGGAGGTTGTAGCATTCTCCTCGCGATTCCGGCAGCACAACGGCGTGGTACCGGAAGTAGAGGGGAGATCTCGCAGGGCTTCGCCTTAAGCCGGAGCGAGTATGGTGGACTATGAGAGAGCCTTGGTGATCTAGGGTTTAGAGGCACCAAGTAGAGGGATCTAGGCCGGCGGCTAGGGCAAGGGGGTTGCCCCAAGTCGGCGGCTTGGGCAAACCCTAGGGCGGTGGCGGCAAGGGTTAGGTTTAGAGGGGCAAGGTTATGTGTCTAGGAGGGGAGCCCTGCCCCTCCTCTTATAGGTGGAGGGAGGCGCGCCTGGGGAGGGGAGTCCCTCCCCAACTCGGATCCAAGGTGGGCCGGCGGTGGGAGGAGGAACTCCTCCCCCGAGTCGGTTTCAAACCTCCTTCTCCTCTTTCCCAAAACTAGCCGTTTGACTTTTCAAACTAGCCGTTTGACTTTTCAAACTAGGATTTGAATAAACCCTCTATTTGGTACAGCGATGACACCAAGTACATAATGCAATCATACCAACTTGATATAACACATTCATGTACCCTTCCCCTCCGGAGTGCCGGACATTCCGGAACCTTCTAGAACATCCCGATGAAAACACCGGAACCATTTCCGAACTCCGAAACAGGACTTTCCTTATATGAATCTTATTCTCCGGACCATTCCGGATCTCCTCGTGATATCCCGGATCCCATCCGAGACTCCGAACAACATTCGGTCTCTTACTCATCATTCCATAACTACTCAACAACATCGAATCCTTAAGTGTGTCTCCCTACGGTTCGTGAATTATGCGGACATGATCGAGACACTTGTCTGATCAATAACCAATAGAGGAATCTGGAAATTCATATGGCTCCCACATATTTCTACAATTACTTTGCGATCGAATGAACCACTTTACATACGATACCAATTTCCCTGTGTCTCACGATAGTTTACTTATCCGAGGTTTTGATCGTCGGTATCTCTGCATACCTAGTTCAACCTCGTTACCGATAAGTACTCTTTTCTCGTTCCCGTGGTATGTGATCCCTTGTGAGCCAGTCACATTCTTGCAAGCTAATTGGATGACATTTCACCGATAGGGCCCAGAGTATATCTATCCTTCATATGGATGGACAAATCCCACTCTTGATCCATGTGTTTCAACAAATACTTTCCGAACACTCAATGCCACCTTTATAGCCACCCAGTTACGGTGTGGTGTTTGATGTCATCAAAGCATCCATCCGGTAAAGGTGATATGCATGATCTCATGGTCGAAGGAATTAGGTTACTATGTGTCAGAAAGCATATAGCAATTGAACTATTAAAACGACTTGATCTTTATGCTACGCTTATCTATAGGAGTATGTCCATCACATCATTCTCCTAATGATATGACCCTGTTGTCAATAACATCTCTTATGTTCATGATCAGGAAACCATGATCATATATTAACCAACGAGCTAGTTTAACAAGAGGCTTTACTAGGGACTCTTTTATGTTTACAAATCACACAAGTATTAATGTTTCCTGTTAATACAATTATAGCATGGTATGTAAACATTTATCATAAGTATGAAGATATGATAATAACCACTTTATTATTGCCTCTTGGGCATATCTCCAACAGTCTCCCACTTGCACTAGAGTCAATAATCTAGTTTCAAACCTTTGTGTATTCAACACCTATGGCTTTCTGGTGTTGTATGTACACGATTGCTAGTGGTCAACTGATCTCCTGATCTGACACTTCCAGGTCCGTGTGTAATTGCATGTCTTTGCGTCTCTACGCATCACTCATTCTCTAATGAGATGGCTTTGTTTAAATTTGGTCCTATGGTGAGACCTTTAGTTCTTTGGGGTTAAAACATGTTGATAATATTGTCGTACAATATATCTTCATAGTATTATCCCGCTGTGAACTACACCTAGTTTGATAACAAACCCTTGACACAAATGCCCTCTTTTCCTGCTATTATAGCAGTCTTAGCCTTTTGTTGTAGTATCTGTCACAATTTCTCAATTTTGGAACTCATCCAAATCCATTATGGAACTTACTTTCCATTCTATTGTGCCACCCTTAGTTTAGATTGAGATAAACTCAATTTGTACTTTGTGACAAAACTAGTATCAATGTAGTACTTTTACAATGAACTAACCATCTATTTGTCACTACTACAAATAATATACTCTTAGTTCTTCCAAAAGATCATAAGAATATCCTTACTATTGTCCAATGATCATCTTATGAATCATTCTGGTATATGCTCATAACATTTAGAACATAGGACATATCTGGATTTGTACATATCACAGTATGATTGATATAAATACTCTTTGTGATCTCATACATCAAGTATCTATCTATACTTGAATCTTTGTTTCACTTACCAAGTGTCAATACACCTGAATATATCATCAATATTGAACTCATTCAATCCTTTCTGTGCAACAAGAACCTTTCTTGTAGTTTCTATATTGAACTCATTCAATATATCATCTATGTACTTTTGGCACAACCATATTAGCGTCTATTGATGCCAAATATTTGGGTTTTGCCTAAGTCTTTCATCAGGATGAAATTCTTAATATGTGTTAATAAAATATACATCTTTTCCAATCAACAATATGTCCTCCACATAATGTATTAGAAATATGTCTTAGCGCTCCCACTTAATTTCTTGCAAATGCAAGCATCTTCATTGTCTCTGATGAAATTAAATTCTTTTAACAGTTTCATCATAGTGAAGATTCCAACTCCGCTATGCTTACTTCAACCATTGAAGTTTGCATATGCATTTAGCATCCTTTGAAAAAACCCTATGGACCGTGTCATGCACACGTCCTAGGTAACAATTCTATTAGAAGAACTTGTTTTGTTTATTAAACTACCATATAACAAAATTATATGTAGTGGTTGCTACATTAATCCGTCTAGACTAAATATCGCTATGAAAGATCAAATCTTGTCATATACAACCTTTGAACATTGTTGTGAATACTTTCCCAACACGTCGACTATTTCATAGATGTGAAACATCCATGTCTTATTTCTTTTATAGATCCAAATACGACTGTAAGGTCTTACACCTTTCTCGAGGGTCCTTCAAGTTCAAAACTTGATTTCTCGTGTATGAAACTATCACGGATTTTATGGCTTCAAGCCATTTGACGGAGTCAGGGCCCATCATTGCTTCTTTGCATGTAGTCCGTTCATTATTCTCAAATAATGATTCAACCCTCAAATATTGGTATTTGATTGTTTACTCGACCTACTTGGTTCAATAGAAACTTTAGACCTCCGTGACCGCAACCTTTGAGGCACGTGAGCTATGAGCATTGTTGCTGCCTCCGGAACACTTTTCGGCGCTGCGCAACTTTGCACATATAGCTAAGGTTCCTTTAACCTTATCAAAGTTCTATTGTCCTCCCACTTATCTTTTCACGAAAAACTCCTTCTCAAAGAAACTTGACGTTCTAAGCGACAAACACTTTTGTCTCCGGTGTTTATGGAGGAATACTTAACAGTAATACAAAGACAGGTTCATCCGACTTTGGTTGCAAACATCTTTATTATGCATAGCATACCAATGTTTAAGAAAGGACTACTTGGGTTTTATCCCAAACCATAACTTTATATGGTGTCAGTTCAACGGATTATGATGAAGCTCTTTTCAGTGGAAAAACGGTAGTCTCTCAAGCTTTTAATCTTTAAAATATAATGGCAGTTTTCTGAATTACACCTTTGATCTTACCATGTCAAACAAGGTTTAATTACATACCTCGAACACTCCATACTCTTATGGTGTTTCGGGAAATGCAAATCCACGGAATGATTCCTTAAATCTTAGGTATTATGCTAAACTTGTAACTCAAATATCTTCCTTTATGATCTTATCATAAACTATTTATATTCTTGTTACAATGATTTTGCACTTCATCTTGAAAGTCCTTGAACTTTTCAAATGTTTCATACTTCATCCTTATTAAGTAAATATACATATATTCACTCAAATTTTGGAGAAAGCATATGAAGTTGAAATCCATCGCTCTTTACTACACATAATGGACTTCGTACAACAATATGTACAAGTTCCAATAAGATAGTCATTCGTTCCCTTTTGGCCTATGAACGAAGTTTTAATTATCTCTTAGGAAAGTTTCACAAGCGTCATGTGATCAAAATCAAAAGACTCCAAAATTCCATCCTCATGGAGTTTCTTCATGTTTTCTTTCCAATATAATTTAAACGACGATGTCACTTCCTAAGTGATCTTTCAATCAACTTGTCTTTCGACATTTTTAGCACTAGTTTTATGGATGTGATTTCTCCAACGAGATTTGTGAATCATCCATCTTTTATGGATTACGGCAATTATTTGAACAACCCTTTTGTTCTCATAATACCTGATAAAACAAATCTTGAAGGCAAGTTTTGATGTTTAACAAGCAACACAATAACCCTTTATTTGTTCTCGATGAACATCATCACATATTCTTTTGCTAGTTACTTAGGCCATTGTAGTTCATGAATTGTGTTGTTTCGTATGACGATTCACACCAACAAATTCAGTATCAAATACTTAAGAACCACATTGTTTAATAAGCAAAGAATATAGCCATAACATGTATATCATCTATATACTTAAACTGAACAATTCTAGTCTTTTCTTTTCTGCCATATATTTATGAGATTCTCTTTCAGTATTTCCTTTTCTGTTTGAAAGAATCTATCAACATCAACAGTGGAGTCATACATATGACACATAGTCCAAAGAGTGTATAATTAAATACCAATGTCTTTGGACTTGCACTTTGAAGTAGATCACCATCATCAAATGTTTGGTGTGCTTTCAAATTCCATTTTTTTTAGTAATCTCTTGGTGTAGTAAACATTTTACCTACATCAAATATTCACCCTTACCATGGAATTATTCATGATCAAGCTACTTTTAGCTTATAAAGATGAATCGCGAGTATAATGT
Source organism: Avena atlantica (assembly GCA_910589765.1). NCBI lineage: Eukaryota > Viridiplantae > Streptophyta > Magnoliopsida > Poales > Poaceae > Avena > Avena atlantica. The sequence continues at coordinate 331,461,334 of OU342738.1, read as the reverse complement.
TGCTCTCCAAAACTTTTTGGCGGTTTAGGACAACTAGTGTCTCCAACCTTTTGCAACTTCTCATCAAATATGAGAACATGTCTTTTGCCATATTATACTCTATCATGTTGCAACCAATACTTCGTTTCAGATATCACAATATCTTCCACACATCATGGTTTCTGAAACAACTCTTTCAGATCCTAGATAACCTTGATATTAAGACAATCCTTTGAATATCAAGAATCATGGAGACAAACATGATACTCATACACTAACACTTGGAATTATCACTCTTGTTTTAATACCAATTATTAAACTTCATGGAGTGACCGGAACTTACTGAAAGTTTGCAATAGGACTTTTAAACTTTAGATTAACACTTCAAAACAATACGATACCAGTTCGTAAAGTAACTAACCAGAATTCTATAGTTCTATCATCTCAATTAAAACTAAGCGCAAGGTGGTAAACGGATGCCAATGACTACAACAATTATGCAAATTCACTTTGATTTAACTTATGATAAATAATGTTCAACTTTTAATCATATTGCCGTTGAACTCCCACTCAAAACAATATCCCTCACATTGTTTTAGTGATCACACGAACCAAATCCACCACATCAAAACCGATCATCACGAGAGTTGATGTAGCTTCAATGGCGAACAATCAACATGTTCATCATATATACTATATGACTCATGCTTTACCTTTCGGTGATCCGTGTTCCGAGACCATGTCTGTACATGCTAGGCTCGTCAAGATCAACCTTAGCTTCCGCATGAGAAAATCTGGCTTGCTCACGTTGTATACACTCGCAGAATCTAACACACCCGATCATCACGTGGTGCTTCGAAACAACGAGCTTTAGCAACGGTGCTTACTAAGGATGAACACTTTAAAACTTGAAATAGTGTGCTTGAGGGATCATCTTATAATGCTACCGTCGTTAACTAAGAAATACAAGATGCATAAAAGGATTAACATCACATGCAATTCATAATATGTGATATGATATGGCCTTTCTTCATGTGCTTCCGATCTCCATCTTCAAGCACGAACATGATCTCCATCATCACCAGCATGGCATCAAGGTCAATGGCGTCGCTTCATGGTTGTCGTCCACCAGCTTCAACTATTACAACTACTTTGAATAGACACGCGGGTCTTAACAGAATTTAAAGACAACCATATGGCTCCTGCCGGTTGCCAACTTACAATAAGGAACATTGCATACATCATATATAATCACAATCATGGCCATATCACATCACAGCACACCCCTGCAAAACAAAGTTAGACGCCTCTAATTTTCTTTGCATGTTTTACGTGGTTTGGGGCTTTCAATAAGTGTCGTTCGAACTTACGAACAAGAAACACAACATTGATACTAGTATTGTCAATCACCCGTTGTAAATTGAATCTTAACTATGCTAGGAGAAACATGCACCCGCAAAGCCACTTATGCAATACAAGTTGCATGTCAAGCGTGGAGAAAGTCTCCTGAACGATGTCATGTAAGGTTAGCCCGGGCCGCTTCATCCCAACATACCGCAAGATGCAAAGTACACAAGAAGCAATCGACAATAAAAGCATCAACGCCCACAATGACCATTGTGTTCTACTCGTGCAATAGATCTACATATAGACACGGCTCTGATACCACTGTAGGGGTTCGTAGCATGGAAAACAAAAAAATTCTACCGCATGCAAACAAACAAGCCAAGATCTATCTACTAGATTGTAGCAACGAGTCGATAGAGGAACTCACCCTCGAAGATTCCAAAGCGGTTAACGAGAGCAGATTCTCGTGGATGATGTAGGCGTACTCTTTCCGATCTCAAGATCGCGTAGACGATCCTTCCGGCGCTGTGTTTCGGCAGCGCTTCCGCAGTCGGTCACACGTTCGGTACTCGATGAAGACCTTCCTCTCCCTTGTTCCAGCAGGCAGCGGAGGTTGTAGCATTCTCCTCGCGATTCCGGCAGCACAACAGCGTGGTACCGGAAGTAGAGGGGAGATCTCGCAGGGCTTCGCCTTAAGCCGGAGCGAGTATGGTGGACTATGAGAGAGCCTTGGTGATCTAGGGTTTAGAGGCACCAAGTAGAGGGAGCTAGGCCGGCGGCTAGGGAAAGGGGGTTGCCCCAAGTCGGCGGCATGGGCAAACCCTAGGGCGGCGGCGGCTATGGTGGCCGGCGGCGGCTAGGGTTAGGTTTAGAGGGGGCAAGGTTGTGTGTCTAGGAGGGGAGCCCTGCCCCTCCTCTTATAGGTGGAGGGAGGCGCGCCTGGGGAGGGGAGTCCCTCCCCAACTCGGACCCAAGGTGGGCCGGCGGTGGGAGTAGGAACTCCTCCCCCAAGTCGGTTTCAAACCTCCTTCTCCTCTTTCCTAAAACTAGCCGTTTGACTTTTCAAACTAGCCGTTTGACTTTTCAAACTCGTCCTCCAACACGATCTTGCATCCATGCTCCGCGAGCTGACCAAGACTGATAATGTTGGTCTTAAGCTTGGGAATATAGTACACGTCAGTGAGTACCTTGTGACCTCCATCCTTCAACTCAAACAGGACAGTGCCTCGTCCTACAATCTCCACCTTCGACCCATCGCCGAACCGAACGGAGCCTCCAACCATGAGGTTCAACTCAGAAAACTGAGCCTTGTCGCCGGTCATGTGGTTGCTAGCGCCTGTGTCGAGGTACCAAACGTCGTGAGCCGTCTGCATCCTCCGCGGGAAGACCTTCTCTTCCACGAGCGTGACGATCTCCGTAGCGGACTCCTGCGGAGTTGATTCCTTGGTGGTCATTAACTCGCAAGCTTCAAGCATGCGCATCATCGGTCCATCATCTCCTTCCTTCGCCATGAGAGCCTTCTCCTTTGAATGGTTGGGACACTCCGATTTGAAGTGCCCGAGCTGATTGCACTTATGGCAGCGAAGATTCTTCTTGTCGAATTTCTTCTTTGGCTTCTTCGGCTTGCTGTCCGACTTCTTCGCCGGGACCGAACCATCGCCACTGCCAGATGCCTTATCGCTCCTCTCTTTGGCGACCATTGCCGGCCACTGGGCACGTGTAAGCATGAGGTGCTCATCTTGATTCGCGTCGCCGTAGGTGATCTTCATCCGCTCGTCATGCGCCTTGAACCGTCCAACCAGGTCATCCATCGTGAGGGTGGTGAGATCAACGCATTGCTCGATTGCCGACACTACAGATATGTACCGCGGCGGCGCTGCGCGTAGGAAACGCATTACGACTGAGATATCTTCCAGCTTCTCACCTTGCGCGCGAATCCCGTTGACAATTGTGGCTACCCTCGAGGCAAAAGCGTCTAGCGTCTCATCTCCTCCCATCTCTAGGTTCTCGTACTTATTCTGCAAGATTTGTAGGGTCGTCCTGCGGACGCGCTCGTGCCCAAGATTCAACGTCTTGAGTGTCTTCCACGCCTCCTTTGCAGAAACCTTCGAGATCAGGTGCTGCATCACGTCCGCCGGCACCACGGAGCCGATGGCCGTGAGTGCCTGTCGGTCCTTGCGGTACTTCGACGCGCCCTTCTTGAACTCGTCGCCGCCGGGATCGATAGCCTCCTAGATGTCGTTGCCCTCCATGGCCCACTCCATCCGTTTCGCCCAGGTCGTGTAGTTGCCGCGATCATACCGCGGGTACTGCGACGACACCGATGCACCTGCCTAGCTACTTGTCCGTCATGACCTCCCGTTACTAGAAGATCCTCCGCGAGGCTCTGATACCAATTGTTGGCCCAGCCCCAAACGCCGAGTGCAGTCCGGCGTGACGACGACAAAGACTTCCGGCGAGTCGCGTGTACGTACAAGAACAAGCCAACAATGATCAGCTAGCTAGCTAGACCAGCGATCAATATTGTTCTCTCTCAACTCACGATCGAGCTCGTAGGTGGGAAAAAACAATGTATCGCTACATGTACATATCGCCCCTGTTAGTTTCCTTGATTGATTTCTCACATCGTTACAAGGTACCAGCGTATGGACTTTATATTAGACCAGGAGACCACACTTGGTCCGACTCGGTGACACTCAGCGTCCAACGCGACGCCGATCCGGGTACAAAATCGATTTATACTAATACGACTCAGACTCAATCGGAAATACGTGCACATGACGCCGTACGTGATTATTTTGCTAACAGAGATGAAGATCTCTATAAAACCCATAAGCACATACACGCATTCCTCAATATGACAAACTAGAACAGACACCAACATCAACATGTCTTCCACAATGTCCATCCTCTTGCACTACTCGCTCCTACTACTTCTCGTCTTTGTTCAGCCGACACACTCAGCCACCATGGAGAAACCCAGGAATCCTTCCAGCTCGAACACCTACATCATCCAAGCCGACCACCTAGCCAAGCCACCCGAGTTCTCCTCACTCGAGCATTGGTACATTTCCATGGTTGCCACCCATTATTCCCCGCGTGCCACCAGAGACTCCTCCTCCATCCGCCTCCTGCACACCTACGATACCGTGCTCCACGGATTTGCTGTTGATCTCACCGACGAGGAGGCCCAGCACATGTCGAGGATTCCCGGTGTGGCTGGCGTGTACAAGGACAGCGTGTACTACACACACACAACGAGGTCGCCGGGCTTCATCGGCCTCCACGAGGAGTTCGGCGCCTGGCCGGAGTCGGAGTTCGGCGACGGCATCATCATCGGCTTCGTCGACACCGGCATCTGGCCGGAGCGCGCCAGCTTCAACGACAGCGGGCTCGGCCCTGTGCGATCCACCTGGAAGGGCAGCTGCGTGGACGCCGAGGGCTTCAACGCCAGCTTGTGCAACAACAAGTTGGTCGGTGCCAAGGTGTTCGTCACCGAGCCGGACGGCGCCGGCACCCCTCGGGATGAGCTCGGGCACGGCACCCACGTAACCGCGACAGCCGCTGGGTCCCGGGCCCGTGGCGCGAATCTACTGGAGTTCTCTCGCGGCGACGCCTGGGGCGTGGCGCCCAGAGCGCGCATCGCCGTGTACAAAGCGTGCTCTGGGTGGGGGACATGTCCAGGCTGGAGCATCACCGCAGCGATCGACGCCGCGGTGAGGGACGGAGTCGATGTACTTTCACTCTCGGTCGGATGCATCGAGCGTGACCAACGTCGCGCCGTGGGTGGCCACCGTCGGCGCCGCCACCACAGACCGGGTGTTTCCGGCGAAGCTGGTGCTTGGCAACGGCGATGTCCTCACTGGGCAGTCGCTGTACAATTTGAAGGCCGCACGGACGAGCGCCATCCCGCTCGTGAGAAGCTCCTGCGGTGTGGATGACCTGACGCCCGAGAACGTCATGGGTAAGGTGGTGGTGTGCTCGGATCCGGTGAGGACAGGGACCGGCATGTCTATCACCCCTCGAGCTGGTGGAGCTGGGATAGTTCTCGTGCAGAGTGCTGAACGGTTTAGGGACGCCGTCAAGGCCCAAACCTTCAAACTGCCCGGCCTCGTCCTCGGCTACAGCGCCGGAAAGAAGCTGGACGCGTACATCTCGTCGGTGCCGTACCCGGTGGCATCGTTCAGCTTCTCCCGCGACACGGTCACGGGCAAGAACCGGGCGCCGATGGTGGCGGGGTTCTCCTCGCGTGGACCGAGCTCCATAGTCCCCGAAATATTGAAGCCGGACGTCGTCGCGCCGGGCGTGAATATCCTGGCCGCGTGGACCGGTGAGGCCCAACCGTCGAACTCGGAGATCGGCGCAAGAGCAGAGTACAATATCATGTCGGGCACGTCCATGGCGTGCCCTCACGTCGCCGGCGTCGCGGCGTTGATCAAGAGGAGGCACGGCGACTGGACGCCGGCCATGGTGCGGTCAGCGATCATGACGACCGCCACGCAGCTGGACAACGCCCTCAAGCCGATCCTGGACAACGGCGTCAGCACTGACGGCCGTGGCGCCCCGCACGCAACACCGCTGGCGGCCGGTGCAGGGCTCGTCCTCCCGGCGCCCGCGATGAACCCGGGCCTGGTGTGCGACGCCGGAACGCAGGACTACACCGGATTCCTCTGCAGCCTCAACTACACGGTGAAGCAGGTACGCCGGTTCGTCCCTGAGATGGCCAGGTGCACGGCGACGCTCCCCGGCGGTGTGGCCAACCTCAACTACCCGTCATTGGTGGTAGTCTTCAGCGGAAGCAACCGCGTCCGCACACTGACACGGACGTTGACCAAGGTGTCCGTGGAGCCCGAGACGTACCAGGTAACAGTCGCGGCGCCGGACGGGATCATGGTGACCGTCACGCCCATGACCCTGGAATTCATGCACAAGAACGAGAAGAAGAGCTACACCGTGGAGTTCAGGATTGAAGCTGATGGAAACGGGAAGCCAGCCGGGGCCTGGGAGTTTGGCCACATCAGCTGGAAGAGCAGAATGCATCAGGTGAGGAGCCCCGTAGCCTTCAACCGGCAGAGTTGATGGCTGAGCAATGAGGGCTTATAGCTCCTATGCGACGTCTTTACATGGAATTGGAAGGAACACGACATCGTTGAAAAGAATAGCTCGCACGCGACACTTCTGAAGCGGCAAATAGCTCCCGTGCGACACTTCCACTTAACCCCACGAGACCGTCAACGAGTTCGAATCAGCTGAGCACAGTAGGACCCACAGCCTCTCGACGTCACGGCGGAACTCACCTGATGTCCACCTCATATCGTGGGACCCACCCTGTGGTTGAAGAGAGCCGTTGGCCCCGATCCGTCCCCGCACCCGAGCACTCCCGCCACCGTTCCAGCATCTCGTCCCCTTCTGTTTTCTTCTCCGGCGAGCAAGTGCGGCAACGCCGGCGAGGGATGTCGAGCTCTGCTTCCTCCCACCGCTCATGGCCTCGGTATGGTGCGGTGCCGATGAGGAGGTGCCCCGATTGCCCCCGTACCGCGCCCCTGAAGCGGCTTGTCACATCCACCGACAAGAACGGCAACATTGGTCGGGAATTTGTGAAGTGTGAGAGCAAGCCCGAGCCGGGAAATGTGAGATCTGAGTGTTCCGAGCGCCAATTTCTCGCTTTTCTTTCGAAATTTCATGCATTTCATCGAATTTGGGATTTAGGGTTCATCTCTGCGATTTCAGGAACTGCCAAAATGTGGGCATTTTGAGTGGCTTGATGAGTACATCGAGCGAATTGGGGTGGAGGTAGCATCCCGGGAGCTCGAAAACCCGTCCGTGGTGGAGCAATTGGGATGTGGCAACCCTATTTCCGCTGGTACTACGGTGGATACGGAAGTGAAGGCCGAGCTAAAGAAGATGAACAAGCAGCTAAGGCAAATCATCGAATTGAAGAAGCAGGACAATCTGATGGCCGGGTTTTTTTATTTTTGTGTAATTTCTCTCGGATTAGTTTATCTCCTCATCGTTAGTCATTAGACAGCGCAGTCAGTGTTCGAGTGATGCTTTGTAATGGATGTAATGGTCTATGTCTTTGGCTTGAATAAAATGCAACACAAATTCGGGCTAATTTTGAGCTGCTCCGTTTTCGAAATCAGTGTTTCTTCAGTTTCCTCAGTTTCGTCAGTGTTCCTTTTATCAGTGTGCAGGGGGCGCCCGTGTGCAGGGGAGGGGGAGGGGTTGAAAAGTAAAAAAACAATTGACGAGGATTGAAAAAGGCCAGGCCCAAATATAACTTAGCCATGCCAAAATGGACGTATCCAGGCCCAATAGTAACTATATGTTGATTGGGCAAAAAAAATGGTACTCACGTTACAATCTAAATAGGAACGTGTGGATCTGCAGATACTCGTGCTCAGGTTGCAATCTTTTTTTTTGCAAAAATAAATATATAAATGAAGTCCAAGGACATCCATTTAACTAACATAACTTGGGCGCTCCTTTAACTTATGTAAATATGTAAATGTCTTATTTGAAAATGAATCATGTGTTGTATGAACTTGTTTTTGTGTCTTTTGTTTTATACACTTGTAAATATATAAATATTGCACGAGTATTATATGAACTTGTTTTTGTGTCTTTTGTTTTATACACTTGTAAATATATAAATATTGCACGAGTATTATATGAACTTGTTTTTGTGTCTTTTGTTTTATACACTTGTTGTTTTGGGTGTTTTGACAAATGACAATACAATAAACACAGATTACAATAAAACAAGGGATGGAATAGGCGCAATAATATTACAATAAAACACAGATAACATTACTTATATTAGATAGGGGGGATCGATAACATTACAATAAAAATAAAAAGGTACAATAATATAGAAGGGGCGGAATAGGCGCCCCGCCTAAACCCTGGGCTAGCCCCTAAACCCTAACCCCCTACTCCATCGGCGGTGGAGGCGGTGCCGGTGCAGCCGCATTCCGGGCCGCTTTCCACGCCGCCAGCCTCTCCCGCTGGTCCCGCTTCCGTTGCTCCTCCCAGAAGGCCCGGCCATTGGCCTCCCGTTGCTCCTCCTCCCGCTGTCTGCGCCTTTTCTTCAAGGCGCGCTGGGCCGCCTTCTCCTCCCACTTGGCCATGCGAGCCTCCTCCCTTGCCTCCTCCTTCGCCGCCTTAGCCCAGTAGGCTTCGGAGGGGAGGTCGCCGCCGCCGGGGAGGTTGGGGACGGGGTTGTGGACGATGGGGCCCTGGTCTCCCCAGGGGCAGGGCGGGGACTTCTCCTTCTTGCCACGCTTGGGGCGGGGGCGGCGCGTGGGCTGCTCCCACCACTGCTTGTGGTCCGGGTGGTTGTCCTCGTCGCTGAGTTCTTCGTCGGAAGGGAGGCGGAAGGGGGAGGTCTCCATGGTCGGAGTGTTTGGGGGGCGGCTGGGAGGAGGCAAAGGGACGGGATCGAGGTTGAAGAGATGAGGGGCAAGATGAGATGAGGAGGCAAAGGCGTTTTGCCTATTTATTGAGGGCGGAGCGTGAAGGGCGGCGTGGGAATCCAGCGTCGCGTTGGCGCAGACGCCGAGACGAGACGCGTGCGCCCGCGTTGCCCCTGCATGCATGATCAATGCGAAAGAGACGGGAAGCGGGGCAGCGGGCGTGATCAATGCGAAAGAGAGAAAAAATAGCTAGGATGCGACGCCCCCGCCCCTGCATGCATGCATGTGCATTAATGCGAAAGAGAGAAAAAAAACGTCCAAGGTAGTTGTTCATTGGCAGTGAAAAATAAAATATTGACATTTTGTATGGCGCATGAACCAGATGGAAGTAAATTTGACTGAAGAAAGTTGTTCGACGTACACTTATTTAATGGGGCAGCGCTGTTGCACGCAAAATAGCCTAGACTGCGACGCTAGGGGCAGCTGCTGCATGCATGGTGCAGCCCGCCCAGACGCCGAGACGAGACGCGTGCGCTGCGTTGCGTGTGGGAAGCGGGCGTGATCAATGTCAAAAGAAAAAAAAATAGCTAGGATGCGACGTACTATAACCCCTGCACCGTCGCCCCCGACCCTGCATGCTGCATGCGGGCATGGTGCAGCCCGCCCCGCCCAGCGCCCTCGCATGCTACGCTCGGTCCAACGGTCTCGAGTGTGCCAACGCTGTACGTTATATTTATTACATATTTTAGATTTTGATATTTTTTCTGCTGGTCATAGTGACATGCATACTCCCTCTGTCCACAAATAAGTGTAAGTTTGGCTTCAAAATTTGTCCACAAAAGATGTACTTCTACCTTTCCAATGCATTTGGGCATCCACTATGTAGTCCTATCCACAAGCCAACTTAGGTAGTAACATGCATGTACATGCAATGTCAATTAGGCAAATTGGTGACATGGCATGACAATTAATGAAGAAAGAGAGAGAGGTAGTAACTTAGCTAGTTACCATAACATCACACATAACCAAGATCATATGAGTCTACAACCTAATTAATTAGCTCTTGCATGACACCTTACATATGTTATCACCCACTATGAAGGTAGTAACATCAACTAGTAACATGTGCAAGTTACTAGTCTTAGTTACTTAGCACTATGACCAGCCTAAGGCTATCCACAAGCCAAAATAACATAGATGTGGTATCATGCAAAGTCTCGTTTATTACAATGAACCTGAGGGGAGTAAGTTTGATTGGAGAAAGTTGTTACACGTAAACTTATTTAATGCGACGGAGGGAGTAAATACGCTGCGGCGCTGTTGGACGTAAAATAGCTAGACTGCGACGCTAGGGGCAGCTGCATGCCCGCATGGTGCAGCCCGCCCCGCCCAGCGCCCTCGCATGCCACGCTGTTGCACGTAAAAACGATGAAGCCAATCAGATTCCAGAATCATCCATCCCACGGATCGCCAAGAGCTAGCCACGAAATCCTTCTAAGAGACGCCAACCAATCAGGTTGCAGAACAAGCCCTTCCACGGATCGCCCAGAGCCACCCGCGGAATCCTTCTAGAAGACGCGATCGGACGGCCACAGTGTCGCGCTAGGGTTAGATCTACGGTCCTCATTCGGCCTTAGGGTTAGCGGGGTTTAGGATGCAGTCAACGGGGTTTCACAAGTTTGACCAAACATTCAAATGTGCATAACTAATTCAAAAAAAATCAAAAAAATACAAAACCTTCGCATGGTGTCATGTTATGTCACATAGTTGTGAGGAAAAATATAAAACTTGTTCTATTGATCATATTTCAAAAAACCCTTCACAAAATGACCTATCTCCTCCGAGGTTTTCTGGCTTTCGGGTCAAATGACCAATGATATGGCTAGAATCAAGGCATAGTTTGTGATAATGTGCCCATATTTGGCATGCATGTCTATAATGGGATGACTAACAATGTTGTAGCACAAAGTTTTCCTTTTCGACGCACAGAAAAATCATTTTCTATTTTCTGAGTGCCGAAAGAGGGGGGGATTTGTGAAGCAACCACCAAATTGAAGTTTCAAAATGGTAACATCCTATTTTTCAAAAATACTATACCACCTAGAATGTACAATTTCCCAACCTGAGTATCTCAAACCTTTTATTCCATCCCTGGTGAAAAAGACAAATCCTGCCGAATCGGCTAGAAGTGGGTAAGATATGAACTACAAGTACATGATTCCATGCTGATGATTTTTTGTAAAAATAATTTTTAGGTTCATAACATGCTATTTCATCAGAGATCCAATGGTAGTTTTGCGAGCCTCAGCCCCTAGCTAAGAATATTTATGAAAACCCTTCAAGTTTGACCAGACATTCAAATGTGCATAACTAATTCAAAAAAAATCAAAAAAAATACAAAACCTTCGCATGGTGTCATGTTATGTGACATAGTTCTGAGGAAAAATATCTAACTTGGTTTTAGAAATGGTCGAAAAAAAACTTGCTTAGAAATGGGGTGGTTTACCCTAGCTTTGGAGTCCATTTCTACCCCATTTTGGGTGAGGGTGAGTTGTACTTCACAAAAGGGATCAGGGTGAGGATGAGTTGTATTGTACATATGAGAAAAACGTTGGAAGCTCATACAAACATAGAAAAGTGACATAGCTACATATGTTGAAATTCAAATTTACCATCATATTTGAATTTTGTCCAAATTATCAACAAGTGACAAATTATTATAATAACAAATGTTTACAACAACAAGTGCCAAATTATTACAACAACAAGTGTCAAATGTTTACAACAATAACAAATGTTTACAACAATAACAAATGTTTACAATAACAAATGTCTATTTCTTTTGGCTCTTCTTACCCCTCGTTTTCTTCTCCTTCACAAGTTTCACACCACACAATAGGTTTATGCTCTTCTTTTTCTTACCATTACCATCTGGCCTCCCCACAGCACGTCCAAGAGTCTCCTTCACCTCCTGCACCTCCTCAACAACCTCATGATCATGATTCAGAGCCTCAACAACTTGGTCAGTTTGCACCAGAGCCTCAACAACAGGCTCATTTTGCACCAGAGCCTCAACAACAGGCTCATTTTGCACCAGAGCCTCAACAACAGGCTCATTTTGCACCAGAGCCTCAACAACAGGCTCATTTTGCACTAGAGCCTCAACAATAGGCTTATTTTGCCCCTCATTTTGCACCAGAGCTTCCAAATCAGAAACGGTGTGCCCTAAAGCCTCAACAGTTTGCACATCATCCTCCAAAACAAGTTCAGATTGCACCTCAGCAGCACCAAACATGATCTGGTTAGTTCTCTTCTTTCTTTGGCCATTGATTCTTGCCCTTTTCACTGGCCAGCATTCGTCAACAACAAGAGGTGGGCCTTTTTCTCCACGCTTCCTCCTGAAAACAAGCAAGTTAGCTGGGGGAGAAAATCATCAACAAGAAATGGGATAGATTTTGGATGAACATACTTTGGCTTTTCAGCAGTGTATCTGCACTTGGTAGAGCCAGCTCGGTGTCCAAGTTCTTCACAGAGTTTGCATCTATTCTTGTTACCTTTTTGGGCCCTTTTTGGCTTGGCATCTTTCTTTTCATCTTTCTTTCCCTTCTTGCTGCTCCCACCTTTCTCAAACCAAGCCTTGAATCTACTCTGCTTGGGCCTGCCAGCCTTTCTTTTCATCAAAGGAGGACACAAGGAGAACTGAATGTCCACTTCAGGCCACTGAGACTGATCTGTAAGTGCTGGAATTGGTGTTCCATATGCAGCCTTGAATTTTGCTACAGAATAATACTCATGCAAATATGGGTGCATATTTAGCTTGTGTTTGGAGGCCAAGAAAAGTATGGCATGCTCACAAGGCTTCCCAGTGTGTTGCCACTCAAGGCATGTGCATTCATGCAATTGAGTGTCAATAACATGCCTCCTGCCAGTCTTTGTATCTCTGACTTCAGCACCCCACAATGAGGATTTCTCAACACGCAAATGTGCAAGATTTCTGCTTCTGTTGACCACCTGCTGCACAACATCAGGAAGCTTATCTCCTTGAAGAACATCACCAAGCCTTCTTCTCAATTCCCACAACCTCATGATCATGATCCTGATCTGGTCAACCATGTCATGGACAGGCAAGTCTTTTAACTCCTTCACTTTGTTGTTGAAACTTTCTGCCAAATTATTGTTGATATGATCACATTTGATGGCAGTGTTAAAACCAGACCTGTACCATAAAAGAGAATGGTAGGTTTCCAACCATGTACAAAACTTGACCCTATCCTCCTCAGAGCATGCCGCCTTAATCTTCTCAAGGTGATATGAATGTGTCTGCCTGGTGTAAGATCTTGCTGCTGGCCACATGCGTCCAAAATCATCTCCTCTGAATTTTTTGATCAAATTCATCCACATATGGCCGAAGCACTCCCTCTGCTCAGCATGAGGGAAAACAATCTTCACTGCATTTTCTAAACCTTTACATGCATCTGTGTGCACTGCCAATGGAGAGACTGGCCCTATGCATCTTTTCAACTGCATCATGAACCATGTCCATGATGCCTCTGTCTCAGACTGAAACATGCTAATAGCTACAGGGAACATCCAATTGTGTCCATCTAAAGCATTGCATGCTGCTAGTTGACCATTCCACTTTCCAGTCAAGAAAGATGAGTCTATACTCAAATATGGACGACAACCTGCTTTGAAGCCATCGATGCAAGGCTTTAAAGCCATGAAGAATTTAGAGAAGAAGACTTTCCCATCAGCTGTTACCTCAGTATCTATCTCCACAACACTGCCAGGTGACCTCTTCTCTACTTCTACTTTGAAGTTATAAAGCATTCGAAAGGTATTTGCCCAATCACCATATAGCTCTTTCATTGCCCTTTGCTTTGCCTTCCACACTGTAGTATAATTCAGCTTAATGGGGTACTGCTTTTCCAAGTCTATTTTCAGTCTCTTTGCAGTGCTGTTTGGTGTTGTGGCTAAAATGGGCTTGATCTTTTCTGCAACCCATAATTGTGATGTCATCTTTGTAACTGTTTGAGAACTTGTAATGCAAGTATGAGGTTTTGGAATTTGATTCACTCTTATTGTCCTTCCATCAGGTTGGCGTCTAGCAGATATATACCACTTGCAAGGCTTGGCACCACCATCATAACCTATGCATTTTGCATAGAACTTCTTTTTATCAGTCCACATAGTCTTGGTAGCAAACTCACGTTTGACTGCATATGTCCTGAAACACATCCTGAATTCATCCATGCTTGGAAACAATCTCCCAACTTCAATAACTGGGTCCTCTTTGTCATAAACTGTTACTAGCTCATCATCATGTGCATCATCTACATGAACTGCAGCATTTTCCAACAACTCTAGATCTATATCTGCCTCTTCATCTCTTAAATAGTTGTCACCATCATTTGCAGCTTCATCCCTCTTCTTCTCCTTGTCTCTGTCATCTATAGGAATGTCAAAAAGCTTTGCCATTTCAATGTCATCTATTGGTGCAATGACCAAATCAGTGCGGTCATGTATCTCAACTGAATTCCAATCAACAGTTACAATCCTTTGTGCATTACCATCTGCAGCCTCCCCTTGTGCATTAGCATCATCATCCTCCACTGTTAACACTTCCAACTCAGTAAGTATAGGCATTACTTGCCTTTGTGCAGCCCAATCATCCTCGACCATCTGAGCAGCCAGCTTCGAGGCCACATATCCAACCCTCGAATCAGGTTTTAGATCAATGAGCTCTGCTAAAAACAGAACAGTTTTGCTTGTCCAACCGTTTCTCTCATCGATTTCATCAACTATATGTTCCCCTGTCTCAACCCTAACATAGTCACATTTGCAATCATCAAATCGTAACAAAGAAACTTCTTGCTCTGGCCCCCAAACCACACTATCCCCAATTTTTTCTACCATTTTCCTTACTGCCTCCTCTCCCATGTTTATTAGCTCTTGGGGATCAACATGTTCTAATTCCACCTCCCATTTAACAACCGTGTCTCTCTCAATGATCTGCGTGCTGCCATCAACTAAAACAGCCCTAGAGGGAAAGAAATTGATGCGAAATTCGAAGGTTTGGCGCGCAACATCGTCTCCCCTGTTTTTGGCGGGCACTGTGAGCTAGCGGAAGCGAACAGAGAGCTCAACCTTAGAGAAATTAAGTGCAGAGATACGGGATATACCGATTAGAAGTCCCCTCTCCATGCTCCATATCGTTCCCCCTCGCCCCGTTCAGCACACCCTCGCCTCCACAATCTAGCATCAATGGGCACGCTCAGATCTCGAATTGAGAAGAATAGGAGAGGAATTAGCTTTCAAATGGCACTCACCACCTTCGTCGTCGAACGAAAGCGCCGCCGCCTAAATTAATTGCCGTGCCGCCGCCGCCGGCGCCGAGAACGATGGGTGAGGTCCGCCGCCACCGTCGGGGAAGCTACAGTCAGTGTTACGCGCGCTCTCGGTCGGAAGCGGTTGGTTTGACTGGCTGTCCCAACCAACCGGTTTGGCTTAACCCTAATATTGGAACAAAGTTAAATGTGTCCTTATGACCGATTTAAGGCCCGTGTGGCCCTGAGATATTAGTTGCCTCACATCCGTCGCATGCGAGCTATTCTTTTCAACGATGTCGCTTTCCTTCCAATTCCACGTAAAGACGTCGCATAGGAGCTGTAAGCCCGAGCAATGAGCACCATAGAAATTTAAATGATCGATCGGTGTCTTAGTTCAGGGCTCTGTTCTTCCTTTCACCACCTGCTCTTTACTTTCCTGCAAAGCTGGTACTGCACACCTCTGGTAGTGCTGCTACGGACCAGCAGTTAGCTAAGCGTCTTTCTTGTCGTCAAACCCTGTAACACCGATCAGTTGCTAATGCTATGTGCTTGTCTAAGTTCACCGTTGTTTTCTACCCTTCCTTGCTGCATCTGCATGTTGTTTTCTTCTATAAAAATGTACTGTAATTAAATGAGGCAAATGCCATGGAATCCGAGTGGCTGGGGAATGAGAAAAAGAACACAACAGCTATCAAAACTATTAAAGATGCTAGACCAAATATTCTATGCCTGCAGATGCTGCAAGTGTTGTCTTGTGTCATTACAACACCTGTGCTGCATGCTGTCCCAATTGTTTGCTGAAGATGTATTTCTTGCATGCAAAAATATGCCTCAACCCTGGGTCTGAATATGTTTCAGATGTTATATCACCTCAACCATTTATCTTGGAACAGAACATCCTAACCTGAGCATTGCTAACTGGAGCGCGAGATGGTTAAATTGTCTAGATCGCCAAAGGACATTGTGTTTTCTGAAGCATGGCAAAAGATATGTCCCAATCTATTAATTAAGAAGAGAATTATCCTATTTGTAACATTGTGTTTTCTGAAGCAGGACAAAAGATTTGTTCCAACCTACTCCCTCCGTTTGGAAATATAAGATGTTTTAGGTTTGTGAATAAGAAGTATCTAGACATCTTTTAGCGTCTAGATTCGTTTGAACCTATACACTAAAATGTGTCTAGATACATCTCTTTCACAAACCTAAAACATCTTATATTTCTAAACGGAGGGAGTATTAATTAAGAAGAAGAGAATTATCCTACTCCCTCCGTTTCAAAATATAAGATGTTTTAAGTTTGTAAAGGAAATGCATCTAGACTTATTTTAATGTCTAGATTCACTTCACAACTGAATGAACCTAATACTAAAAAAAGTCTAAATACATTTGCTTCACAAAGCTAAAACATCTTATATTTTAAAACATAGGAAATATTATTTAACAGAAAACTAGACGGAAACCGTTGTAACAAAAGCGCAAGCCAACGGCATGCAACTTTCCGACCAACTAGATAAACCAATACGCTCTCTCAACCTACAACCACTGTGAATTGCGGACACATGTAGCACCACGCCACAAAGTATACCCACTGAACAAACACTACAATTCGAATTGGGTCCACCAATAAATCAGATGCGGAAGCTTTTTTTTCTATGCCATTCTTTTTTACTTTTTTGTAAGAGACTTCTTCGTCTTCTTGATTATGACATCCAAAGCCTTTCCCCGCTAAGACGAAAGCAATCTCCTTGCTATATCCAAGGCTACCCATCTCTAAATGGACTAGTAAGTCATAAATCTCTTTTGCAAATAGAGCCTCAGAGTTAGGTGCCAACACACGTGTCTCATCAACCTTGGTACTTAAATACACTACATGCCTAATAGCTACAAATGAGAGGATGGTAGAAGAGACCACCGAGGTCCCAAGTAAGTCCACCTGCAGATGTGCCATCGACAAAGGAGGAGAGGCCTCACCACAGAGCTCATGTATCTCGGGCATTATCTGCATTGCTGAAGCCATGATCCATCAATGTCTTCACACTTAGAGGCTACCAATACATCAGTCTACGATGCGGCCATGATCTATCATGAGGGGAGAAAGCACCAAAGATGCATTCTTCCACAACCACATACAACTCCTCTAGGGCCTTGTCAAAAATGGATTCTGAGATCGATCGGTTAAAATGAACGAAGAGGACACGACTGTCAATGTCACCCATGGCTGCGAGACAGCGTTTCTCCGTGTCTACCCGGTAAAGCACCGGTTTCCCTTTGGCAAAAACCCCGCCCAACACAAGAAGCAGATCACCTTCTGAATCCACAAGGTAGAACTTGTAGGCTCCGGGTATATGTTCAAAGACTAGACCTGAAATTATTTTGACCATCTTGACCGTGCTCGCATGCTGCTCCAACTGGATGCCTCCATCCTGTACTGCATACACTTCACCACATAACGGGTTCATGCAGTTCACTAGCACATCATCGGACGACGGATAAATTCCTTTTCCAAATACTCCATTGAAATCCCTTGTCAGGGTGTTCTCATTGTCCCAAGCAATAACCACGGGATAATTTGACAAAACAAACACCATCATAGGGAACTTCGTGATGGTGATAGATGTCATAATATCCGATGGTATCCGTGCCTGAAACTCAGTGTTGGACTTACGAGTGAGTGGGTTCAGAAGGAGAATCTTGTGCGGCTCTTCCCTCTGAGCAATAAAGGTGATGCCACGATAAATACTGACAAAGTAGAACCTTTTGATGAAGAGAACAATTAGCCCTAAGATATGTACAATGGAAATACTCCCTCTGTTCACTAATATAAGACATTGCAGATATTTCAAAATGTACTAGATGTATCCTAAAATGAGTGAACCTACACGCTTAAACATGCACGTCTACATACGCTGCCTGCATATTTGAAAAAAGTTTAAATGTGAATGGAGAGAGTACAAATAATAAATGAATGTTAGATCGGATGAATTATGAACTTGCCTTGAACGTCCATTAGATTCATCGTGAAGCAATGGACTATGGCGAGGTTGAGGAGCGTGAAGTCGCTGACGTCCGGAAGTGTGTGATATATCAGGATCCAGTTGTTGAGATGGAACTCGGGCTCTTTGAAAGTGCAGCACCAATCGCCGCAGACTCCTCGAGAAGCAATGTATGCATCGAAGTACTCCTCCTTCTCCAGGAAGGACTCGCTGATCTTTGCAAGTCCTCCATCGACCGGGAGATCGGACAAGTTCACCTTCATCTGGTTGCTCGCCATGCCTTCCTACCGAGGAATAAAGAAGACCATGAGACGACGAGGAGAAGAACATGGAGAGGAGTGGAAGAGGATGGCACTACGCGGTCGAGGAGAAGAACAGGGAGGCGAGGTGACGAAGCGGAACTGCCCCTAGCCAATCCACGCGGTCGAGGAACTACCAATTTTATTTTCTTGTGATGTGATTGACAATATATGTATAAGGAGGTGCAAATACATTCTCTAACGAACAGAGTTTGGTGATCTAGCGGTGAGAGTTGTGCTCTACGGAAGGCGAGATCGTGGGTTTGAATCCCTCTAACCGCTAGTTCACCAAACCGATTTTTATCTCTTTTAGTTTCTTCTATAAAACAGACTGATACGTGGGACCGGCCAAAACCATTGTGAAGTACAACCTGGCAAACCGCGCTGACATGTGGGGCCAGTCCACGGATAGCGCGTTCATTAATAAAAAAATGAAAGCCTTTACGGAATCCACGACGATTATACGCGAGACGAAATGGGACACTGGGCTTACGGGCCGAGGAAGAAATCCATGACGAAGCTACAGAGACAAAATCGCGAAATTTCATGAATAACAGGGCCGAAGGCCCTCCGACCGCCTCCTGATGAAATTAACTAAAACATCAGAGATCCGTGACGTTTTTAGGAAGCGTCATAAAAAACGTCATGGATCATCCAAATTCTTGTAATGAGGGTCGCCACCCACCAAATAGTGACGCCACTCACGGCATTGTGCCGCCACCCACCAAATAGTATCGCCACCCATGATTAAATAAATATAAATGTTTAGTCCCGGTTGGTGTCTCCAATCGAGACTAAAGATGTTATAGAAAGTTTTTAAATCAGTTCATGGTTTTTTATTTTTGCAATAATAACATTTGATCAGTAGTACTCTGTTTTGGTTTCAACGGGATGATTTTTTATTAATTTGGTCACTTATGTATTCATCATTATATTGCGTAATGATTTTTGGTATACCTATATAATGCAGATGCACCGACAATGGATGTACCATGACTGACACTCTGATGAGTTCATTAAAGGCCTACATCATTTCCGCGGTGTGGCCGAGATACAAACAAGCGAAATGGTTATGTGTTGTCCATGTGGTGTCTATAAGAATAAGAAGGATTACTCTTCCTCAAAAACCCTTCACAACCACTTGTTTCAGTCTGGTTTTATGTCCAACTGTAATTATTGGCCAAGAACGGAGAAAGAGGGGTTATAATGGAAGAAAATAAATAAGAAGAGGATGATGACCTATCCTAGGTTTCCTGAATACGGTGATACTGCAATAAATCTGGAAATGGTTCCAAAATAATTGGGTTCAATGGTTCAGTTTCTTGCTATGGTCACGAATGGTTCAGTTCGTTATGGGTTACGCCTCATAACAGTTGTTATGGTTTGGGTCTTCTAAATAATCGGTTGGGTTTCGTTCGGTGTGGGCTCAAACGATTCGGTTGCTAACAGCTGCAGACTATGGGTTTAGACTCGGTTTTGTCAACGGGTTCGTCGCCTCCGACTCCCAGCACGAGGTCACAATCTGTGGGCCGACGCACCCATGGACATCAACTCCAGCTCGATCCGGACGGTCGACCACTGTCGTTGGAATGACCATGGTAGTCGCTACCAGGGGTAGCAATTGATTTGAAGTAGGGAAAGAGCGATACGCCATCCGCGGATCGAGATTGGGAGCGAGACACATGGTTTACCCAGGTTTGGCCCCCCGTAGGGTAAAGACCTACTTCCTACTTGTTTGTATTGATGGCGAATGAATTACAAGGTGAGCGAACGAGGAGTTAGGGTGGCAAGTCCGCTTGGATGGGTGATGTCTATGCACGCTTCTATTCTTGTAGACAGTGTTGGGCCTCCAAGTGCAGAGGTTTGTAGAACAGCAACACGTTTCCCTTAAGTGGATCACCCAAGTTTTATCGAACTCAGGGAGGAAGAGGTCAAAGATTATAAGTGGTAATTGCAATTTGAAATAAAATGGCAGCAAGTAACAGGACCGATTGTAAACAGTGTTTCAATACTTAGAAACAAGGAATAGGGATCATACTTTAACTAGTGGACACTCTCATATAAATATCTTCTCTTCATTATGCTACTCTGAACTACTCTCAAGTTGGATAAATCCAATCCAAAGTAGGGCTACAAAATCTCTCCTTAAAGTTCGCATTCCCCATCTAGGTAACCCCACACTATCACCTTGAGCGCTAGATGGTTCCAACAAACACCCAATTTCATAGAGACATTCAACCCAAAATATAACTCATGATAAGTATTTCTGTAATCTTTAGCCTAAGTGCCACACGGTGTGGACACTGTCAACTTCACATACATGGGGATAAGCGGAGATTAATTAAAGCACTTGAGTAGCAGAGTACATCTACTTATCAACTAGATTACATAGCTCATGACCACAATAAGATCATGCATAGAGAGAGAGAGATGAACACATAGCTACCGGTAGAGCCCTTAGCCTTGAGGAGAACTACTCCCTCCTCATCATGGGAGTCAGCAACGACGATGGAGATGGTGGTGGAGTCGATGGAGATGGCTTCGGGGGCAATTACCTGTCCCGGCAGGGTGCCAGAATAGAGACTTCTGTCCTCCAAAGCTCCTCTTCGGTGGTCAAGGCGCTGCAGATCTTTTCGTGGATTTCTCATCTGTGTAGGGTTTTCGTCTTGGGGAAACGTATATATAGGCGAAAGGGTGAGGTCGATTGAGGGCCAGGGGGGCACACCATGCCCTGGCGCGGCCTAGGGTGGACCCGATCCAGGGGGTGGTGTGGCCGTCCTGTGGGGTCTCTTCGTCCCCCCTCTGGACTCCGTCTTCGCTCCGGTAAAATATCGACTTCGGCTTTTGTTCCATCCAATTCCGAGAATATTTCTTTACTAGCTTTTCTGAAACCAAAAACAACAGAAAACAGGCAACTGGCACTACGACATCTTGTCAATAGGTTAGTTCCAGAAAATGTATAAAAATGCCTCAAAGTGTAGACAAAACATAAGATAGTTGATACAAAACAAGCATGGAGCATCAAAAATTATAGATACGTTTACGATGTATCAAGCATCATCAAGCTTAACTCCTGCTCGTCCTCGAGTAGGTAAGTGATAAAAAGAATAATTTTTGAGGTGACATGCACTATCACAATATTGATCAAGGTATTGCAAAGCATTGATAGCTTGGATAAAAGTACACTAAACATGAGCATGAAAGTTGTAGTTCTAACAATAAGACAAAGCAACTAAGTTGTAACATGAAAAAATACAAACAAAAGATCATAAATAAAAATGCATTGAAAGACATTTGTTTGTTTCATATATAGAAAACATAGCATGAGTGGTATTCAGCTTGTCCCTCATGGAATAGCAAAACATAAATGCATAGGACACCTTCAAAGTTCATAAGGGCGACTAGATACAAATAATTTAAGAACAAGAAATAACATGATTATGAATCAACCAATAAGTTTTGGGACAATGCACATTGAACTAAGAATGACAATTATGCTCTCTTAATTGGTGCATAAAGATAGAAGATGGAGACTCAATATAAAAGTAAAAAGAAAGGCCCTTCACAGAGGGAAGTAGGGATTTCAAGTTTCATAAAGAGCTTCCAAAAATTATGGTACTTACTAGCTTTGAGCTCTCATTGCCCCTATCATAAGCATCTTGAAGTGATTAAGGTTAAAGTGATACAAATATGAGGTATACGCTTGACAGATCATAGTTAAAAATCTCATGTCCCTTGAGTACGAGGGTCGTTCCTCATGCTACTCAACTTTAGTCACAAGCAAGTTCTTGTCATTGTAAGTATATGTGTATCATAGAGAACCGCCAACGGGGTACCCCTTGACCCATGACACAGGAGCTATCCCATATCAAAATGACAAGGCAACAGATAATGAGCATCTCCGCGATATTTTTATTTACCATGAGCATGGTGCTTTTTATCTCTTTTTTTCTATATTTTTTTTCTGAAGATGCTTCATAGATTTCTCACTATGGTTATGCTGCAAGTTTCCACCATGATTAGGCATGGCTTAGGCTAGCCGCCCAAGCGTTTCTCTCACACATATAAAATACTCCATGGACTTACAAGCTCCCCTTTTATTTCACACCGCCGACATCCATAAAAAAAGATTATGATATCAACTGGATAGATATGTACAAGTGTTGAAAGCGTTCCCCATGACAGCATGGTTCTGCTAACTCCCAACTTTTGCAAGCATATAAGCAACATAGATGGCACAATGGTTCAACTTTATTAAGTGCAAGAAAATAAAGTGTGCCATCAAGTTCGTGAGAGCTTTAATCACTATTTTTCACATAACAAAAGTTTAATTTGGAAGATAAATAAACAAATGAATATACTTAGAATGGTGTAACACACCATGCATAGGAATTTATAGTGGACTCTTTGGAATAACTTGGTTTCTTGGGAGTTGGATGCACGAGTAGAGCTCATACTCAGTACATGTGGAGGCTAGCAAAAGACTGGGAGCGACCAACTAAGAGAGAAATAATGGCCATAATCATGCAAAGCGACATAACATTATTAATTAAAGCATAACGTGATATCACAAGTCAAAAACTAAATGATCATAAAGGCTAAGGTGACTGGTTCATAGTCTTAACATGGTGTAAGCATGTGTCAAGTCAACCCAAATAAAGCATCAAAGGAGAATACCATAATATTATGCTTTTGTATTCTAAAACAACGCATGATTCTTTCATGGCACATTAAGAAATCTCAATTGTTTGAAACAATTCATGATACAACAATAATGACTAAGCATATAGTCAAAGTAACATCTAACATGACATGATAAAGTCTAAGCCACAGTCAAAACAATCTTCCTTTTTGTACCACTATAAGCATGAAAGTTCCTACTCTCTTCCAACACCAATCAACTTATTTGAAACAACTCACAAAGATAATAATCAGGAAAGACCAGTGAGCTTGTCTCACAAATATACAAAGAAGAACTAAAAATTTCTAAGCAGAAAGCATGAGAAAACTAAAGCTAAATGCAGTGCTAGCAAAAGTGAACACTCACAGAACAATCAGAGTGAAAACTAAAGTGTTCTAAACAATGAAAACGGAGCGTGTCTCTCTCCAAAAGAAGTGTGCTGGGATCCAACCAACTTATTGCAGCAAACAACACAAAATAAAACTAAAGAAAAAAACAAAGACTCTCCAAGAACAACATATAGTGCATGAAGCAATTAAAATAAAGTGTCTTAAAAGAAGACCTGAGATTTTTATTGATGAAGAAGGGGATTTCTTGGGCATCCACAAGCTTTGAAGCTTGTACCTCTTGAATATTTCTTGGGGTGACACGGGTGGCATCCCCAAGCTTGAACTTTTGTCCATACTTCATCTCATCACAAAATTCTTCCCCTACACTTGAAAATTTCCTTCATACAAAACTTCACACAATCTTCATTAGCAACATTAGTGTATTCAAGATAATAAGCCTTTGGGTTCAGTTTCAACTCAAGTAAAACTTTCATTAAAACATAAGCTACTGTAGCAACTCCTTTTAAAAGCTCAAGTGATCAAAGAGAACTCAAAAAGAAACCGATTAAGAGGCAAATGCAAATAATGGCAGAAATCTGTCAAAACAGACCAGCAGGTAAAGACTGATTTTTTCAAAAATATTTCGTTGCTCATATCGAAAAGTGCAAAATGAATGGAAGTTATATAATAACCTGGGGAATAAGCACAAAAAATTACAGATCAATCTGACGTACTGGGATTTTTTTCATGATTTTTACAATGAAGCACATAAATCTGTTTCAGGATAGCAACTTCCCAAAATCTTACTTCTCTCTCATTAGAAGTTATTCTTGGCACAAAAACCAAACAAAAAGGTTAAGGAGAGGTTATTATAGAGGCAATAACTTCCAAGACTCAAAGAAACAAAAATAAACTGAAAGCAAAAACATAATGGGTTGACTCCCAAAAACTCTTTCTTTATAGCTATTAAGATATGCATGATAATTTCGATGATGCCCACATAAGAAATATGAATTGAAGTAAGAGAGAGCATCAAGAAGAAAATATAAAACAAATTTAAGTCTAACTCACTTCCTATGAAAAATAATCTTGTAAAGAAACAAGTCGATCATGAAAACACAAAGCAACAAGCATAGGAAAGAAAAATAAGTGCAACTTCAAAATTTTCAACATAAAGAGGGGAAACTTAATATTATTGAGATGCATAAAAGCATGTTTCCCTCTCTCATAATAACTTTCAGTAGCATCATGAATAAAATTAACAATATAACTATTACATAAAACATTCTTATCATGAGCCACATGCATAAAATAACTATTTCTCTCCATATAAGCATAGTCATTCTTATTAATCGTAGTGGGAGAAAATTCAACAAAATAGCTATCATTATTATTCTCATCACCATATTCATCAAATGTATGAGGCATATTGTATTCATAATTAATTTTTTCCTCAATAGTAGGTGGACTGAAAATATCATATTCATCATTGTAATCATCATATATTGGAGGTAAAGTATCATGAAAGCAAATTTTCGCCTCTAAAGCTGGGGAACTAAAAAGATCGTTTTCATAAAAACTAGCTTCCCCAAGCTTAGATGTTTCCATAACATTAGCAATAGTTGTGTTCAAATAATTCATACTAATAACATTGCTATTAGCATGCAAATAAAGTTCCATAGGTTTTTTAATTTTCTCTTCAAACACTTCATGTCCTAACTCAAGATAAATACTATAAAGATCTCCAATTTTGTTGTTCTTTTACATTAAGCCTAACTAGTGAAAATAAAAACAAGAAACAAAAAGATATAATTACAGAATCTAAAGGAAATAACTTCGAGCACTCACACACCAGCAACATTACTAGAAGATGGCTTAGTAGCCAGAGGATGTGAGTACCTTTTACCTTACCTCCCCAGCAACGGCGCCAGAAAATAGATTGATATCTACGCATGCTTCTATTCTTGTATACAGTGTTGGGCCTCCAAGTGCATAGGTTTGTAGAACAGCAACAAGTTTCCCTTAAGTGGATCACCCAAAGTTTATCGAACTCAGGGAGGAAGAGGTCAAAGGTATCCCTCTCAAGCAACCCTGCAATCAAGATACAAGAAGTCTCTTGTGTCCCTAACACACCCAATACACTTGTCAGGTGTATAGGCGCACTAGTTTGGCGAAGAGGATAGTGAAATACAAGTAATATGGATGATTATAAGTGGTAATTGCAATTTGAAATAAAAAATGGCAGCAAGCAAACATGTAACATGACTGATTGTAAACGGTGTTTCAACCCTTAGAAACAAGGCCTAGGGATCATACTTTCACTAGTGGACAATCTCATATAAATATTTTCTCTTCATTATGCTACTCTGAACTACTCTCCGGTTGGATAACTCCAATCCACGGTAGGGCTACAAAAGCTCTCCTTAAAGTTCGCATTCCCCATCTAGGTAACCCCACACTATCACCTTGAGCGCTAGATGGTTCCAACAAACACCACAATTTCATAGAGACATCCAACTCAAAATATAACTCATGATAAGTATTTCTGTAATCTTTAGCCTAAGTGCCACACGGTGTGCACATTGTCAACTTCACACACGTGGGGATAAGCGGAGATTAATTAAAGCACTTGAGTAGCAGAGTAGATCTACTTATTGAACTATATTACAAATCTCATGACCACAATAAGATCACGCATAGAGAGAGAGAGAGAGAGATAAACACATAGCTATCGGTAGAGCCCTTAGCCTCGAGGGAGAACTACTCCCTCCTCAT
The DNA here is from genome assembly GCA_910589765.1 of Avena atlantica. Classification (NCBI taxonomy): domain Eukaryota; kingdom Viridiplantae; phylum Streptophyta; class Magnoliopsida; order Poales; family Poaceae; genus Avena; species Avena atlantica. The sequence goes on along the minus strand of OU342738.1, from coordinate 331,435,187 downwards.
CATGGGAGTCAGAAACGGTGATGGAGATGGCGGTGGAGTCGATGGAGATGGCTCTGGGGGCAATTCCCCGTCCCGGTAGGGTGCCGGAGCAGAGACTTCTGTCCCCTGAATCTCCTTTTGGTGGTGGCGTCCTTGAGGAACTTTTTGTGGATTTATGATCTACGTATGGTTTTCGTCTCGGGGAGACGTATATATAGGCGAAAGGGCGAGGTCGGTTGAGGGCCAGGGGCCCACACCATGCCCTGGCGCGGCCTAGGGTGGACCCGCGTCAGGGGGTGGTGTGGCTGCCTTGTGGCGCCTCTTCGTCCCTCCTCTGGACTCCATCTTCGCTTCGGTAAAATATTGACTTCGGCTTTTGTTTCGTCCAATTCAGAGAATATTCCTTTACTAGCTTTTCTGAAACCAAAAACAGCAGAAAACAGGCAACTGGCACTGCGGCATCTTGTCAATAGGTTAGTTCCAGAAAATGTATAAAAATACCTCAAAGTGTAGACAAAACATAATATAGTTGATACAAAACAAGCATGGAGCATAAAAAATTATAGATACGTTTATGACGTATCAATGGGGTAGCTAAAAGCTCCTGAGTACGATGGTAACCCTAGTGAGAGGATACAGATGCCGCATAGAGGGGGGGGGAGGGTGAATAGGCGGTTTAATTTTTTTCCGAGAGTGGCTCAACAAAGGCGGAATTAAACTAGGGTTTAGTTTGTCAAGAACAAAACCTAGAACAACTACGGTTCACCTATGTGCACCAACAACTTATTCTAAGAAACAGAAGCAACTATGTGATAGCAAGATATAGACTTCAAGCACGATGGCTATCACAAAGTAAGGTGCATAAGTAAGAGCTCGGATATAGATATAACCAAGGCACATGGATACGCCAATGTTTTACCGAGTTCCTGCCAACATGGAGTACGTCTCATTTGGAGAGGGGGAGGTATCAAACCACCCACGCCACAAAAGTCCTCCCTTGTTCTCCGGTGAATCTCACCCCAACGGGATTGATCCACACTTCCACTATCAGTGCACTTGTCAGTGGCAATCCGGAACCTCTCACAAGGTTGGGGCACTTTTCCACAAATCAATTGGTGGTTCCCACAAACAAGCTTGCGGAAAGCTCCACAACTTAATTGGAGGCTCCAAGTAATCCACAAACCTACAAAACAACTAAACCATCTAGGGTTCCAAGAACCCAAGAATAAAAAGCTTCTCAACTTTCACCCAATCAAATCCTCACCGAGAACTCAAACCGATGCACCAAATCCAATGGAAAGAACACAAGAAGTGCTCAAGTCCTTCTCTCCCAAATTCCGCCGAAGCTAAAAGTGCATTTATGCCCTTCATATTTGTTTTGATGTTTGTAGACAACACTTGGACAGGTTTAATCAGTTGTTAAATGTTTCAGGATATATATCTCTAAGGGAGAAGAGTTCCCCAAGTATCTGTTGATCAGGAGAAAGCGTTTGGGCCAGACTGTCCAGCCGATCTCAGCCGGAGTATTTGTCTAGGCCGGAATGTCCGGCTGGTTCGCGCGGAAGTGTCCGGCACTGGGATTTTTCGAGGCGCTCGAGTCATCTAGAGACCCACTTCGGACACTATCCGGACTCTCCCCAGATACTAAACGAAAACTTTACCAGGCGAGAGTGTCCGACAGGTTTCAGCCGGAATGTCCGGTGGGGCCGGACTGTTTGGGCCATTTCTGCCGTATTGTCCGGGTTTATTGACCTCCAACAACTAAATTTCTAGGGGGCCTATAAAAGGGTCCCTTCTTCTACCTTTGGAGGATGCTCATTCCAGTCAAGAATACCCCAACCATTTGAGCCACCAAATCACCAAGATCTCTTCATCCAACCATCCAAAGTCATTGATCTTTGGAGAATCGAAGGAGGAGGCCTTGATCTATAGCTTCACAAAGAGGGATCTTCATTTCCCCCTAATTCACTTGAGGTCCCCTTGCTCTAATGTTTCATTGGAAACCCTAGCTCTTGAGTTGGTTCTTACAAGCTTGTCTTTGATTGTTGTGACATCTAGCTTGCATCCGGGAGCCCCCAATTCAGTTGTGGATGTGTGACTCGCACTTGTTTTAAATGTGACGGCTTTCACCTCAAAGGTTGCCGTTATAGTGGAATAAGTGAATCGAGTCCCATGGGGTGAGGTTCACCAGAGAACAAGGGAGGCCTCTCGTGGCGTTGGTCGTTTGAAACCACCCCCTCTCCAAACGCAGATGTACTTCCCCTCAAAAGGAAGGAACTGCGGGAAATAAATCCTTGTGTCTCCACGTGCTCCACTTTGGTTACTTCTATCCTTTATCACACCTTACTTATCTTGTTCTTGCTTAGTGTTTGTGATAGATTGACATATAGGTAAATTCACCATAGTTTCATAATCTAGAGAATTTACCTTTGTGTCAAACCCTAACTTGAAAAATAGTAAAATTTGAAGTAGCACCTATTCACCCCCCTCTAGGTGCCCATACGATCCTTTCAATTGGTATCAAAGCCTCGACTCTTCATTCGGGCTTTACCGCCTAAGAGTAAATGGGTAGCCAAGTTGGAGAAGAAGGTGGTGAGGCTAGTAATAAAGTGTCCATGGAGGATCTCAAGAATTTGTAATCAAGCTTGAGCTCCTTCCTGGGCAACGAAATCAAACAATTGCGCGACCTAGTTGAGCAACATGTTAAAGATAAATTTGCCTCACCACTTCCTCATCCTCGAGAGGAACTTCCACCACTTCCAAAAGGGAATGCTGATGACCCACAAGTATAGGGGGTGTATCGTAGTACTTTTTATAAATAGGAGTGTCGATCCCAACAAGGAGCAGAAGGTGTTGACTAGTGGTATGGAGCAGGAAATCTCTGTAAATACTTAGCAAACGGATTTTTAGGGGTTTTCTGATAAAGCAAAGAAACAAAGTGCAAGTAATAAAGACAACAAACAAACGCAGCAAGTGGCCCAATCCTTTCCTAGCAAAGGACAAGCTAGTGGAAATACTTATAAGGACCAAACTTTCTCTAGGACACATGGAAATTCTGTCAAGTGCTTTCTCTTCAAATATCTGAGTAGTCTTCTCTGGTGTTGTAAGTGTTATGTGGGTGAACCTGTGCTAATGTACCGACCTTACTTGGACTAATACATACTTGTGATTAAACCCCCTGCAAGCATCCGCAACTATAAGAAATAAATTAAGATATAAACCTAACCACAGCCTTAAACTCTGAGATACTACGCTCCCTTGTGCAATGGTGTCCTAACGGGGGTTCAAGTTTCTGTCACTCCGGAAACCCTACAATTAGTAGCCAAATACACAATGCATTCCCCTAGGCCCATAAATGGTGAAGTATCATGTAGTCGACGTTCACATGACACCACTAGAAGAATAGCACCACAACTTAAATACTAAACCATTGAATAATATCTCAACACAAATCCACTACTAACAACATGACTTCTCCCATGTCCTCAAGAACTAAACGAACTATTCACAAGACATCATGTGGATCAAGATCAAAGATGATATGTTGATGGATAACAATCTGAACATAAACAATAATCCAATGGTTCCACTCACAAGCATCAACTACAATACTAATCGATACCAGGAAAGTTTCCCCTAAGAACTATGCAAGTATTCAACACAATTGTTACAGCGGGATGGAGTGGTGATGATGGTGCTGGTGTAGATGATGGTGTGGATGATGATGATGATGATACCGATGAAGTCTATCTTAATGACGCTATTGATGGCGATGATCTCCCCTCTTCGGGAAGGAATTTCCCCGGCAGAAATTTGTCTGCCGGAGAGCTCTTTCTCTCTCGGTGTTTTCCGCCCCGTAGAGGCGGCGGAATCTTTCTGTGGTCACTCCTCGTGTTTTAGGGTTTCGAGGGGAATATATTGTAGAGGTAACAACCTTGATAAGGTATAGATCCATGTGTTTACAATGCTAGTCCCTGGATCAATAGCTAGCATCCATAGTTTAAGGTGTAATATCAAGAAACAAAGGTCATAATACAACTTTATAACCAGGAACAAAATAATTCATTACATCTTACATAGCTCATTTGGCTATCTCATTACAATGCAGCAGAAATATCTATATAGCATGGAGTCCTTCATATTCAAAGTGCCACATGTAGTCATGTTGGTTGTAGACTTGTAATCCTATTCAACACACTTCACTAACATCAAACAAACCTGCAACATAATAAGTTACAGCCACAAGGGTCAATACATTTGAATTGTATTGGCAAGTGATACCATGGTACTATAGTGGTATCTATCATCTATATGCATTTGGATAAGTGGCACTTATGCTTTCTTTGCTCAAAATAGATTTTTCCTTATCATTTGAAAACAATAAGTTTTTGTTTGTCAAAATCACCCAAGGCATCTACCAATAGAAATTGGTGACCCTTTACCCTTGTTCAACCACAAGTTTTTAACTTAGAAGTTGGGATGAGGAGATTCTTGATAGCTTCCATGTCTTGATGCTCAAATTGTCCATTGCCGGGGACACGACTAAGTACTTAGATTTTTACTCTCTCGAGAGGTGGTGCACTTTCCCCACAAGACTCGACATGCATCGAGACAAGATCTTTCAGAAGCCTTCCCTTAGACCAAAATGGACGCGCTCCAAACCTATCACCCCTACCACCAACTGTCCATTTGGCTAAGTTATTGCAACCTATATGATCTAGGCAGAGCCCACAATGACATGTGGCTGCACTTGAAGCTTCTCAACATTTGACATCTCAAATCTCTTTGTTCCTGGGTGGCTTTCCACAAGTGAGATACACTAGGGTAGGCCATAAATATGGGGCCCTGTGTAACCACTCAACATAACCCATTCACAACCATTCCACCCAGGTGATTCATTCACATAGTTGTTTTATTAAACAAAACACAAGTCATAGAATTGGAAATATTTCATAGCATGAATATAATCCACCCTTGTTTTCTACTAGCTAAGCTAATCTTGATAGTAGTAGGGATCTTAACATAGGAAAATTCTACTAAGGCATCATCTACTAGGATTTCCCATGGCATAGTTAACACATATAAAATTCCATGCAAGTCCTACTTTGAAATATCACTAATGCATAGTGAAAATAATAGGACAAAAGTATGAAGCACCACTTGACTTTTTAGTAGAGAATATAGATTCACTCCTTGATCTTGCAATAGTCACACTCTTCAAATTTCACTACAATTAAATCAAGCAAGGCACAATTCAAAAATAACATTCAAACAATTTACCACATAAATAAAGAAAAAAAACAATGCATGTAAGCATGCAGAAGATTGTTTTATTTGGAAAAGTGGTTTCCACTAGGCTATAAACATTTTAAAACACCTATTGGTCATTTATAAAAGTGGCAAAACGATTTTAAATCAAGTTAGTGAAAAATGGCCATTTAAATCATTTTTGTTTTGCTAGAAATGATTTAAATAAATGTAATAGTTTTATAGTGTTTGCAAAATATATTTTTAAACACAAATGTTAATGTTTATGGTCAAAGTGTTTAAAAACAAAATCATTTACAAAAGTTTTCACTCAAAAACCATCTTTAAATCAAAGCATCATTTTATTTTGTTAGAAATGCTTTTAAACAAAGTAATAACTTTCTAGGGTTCACCATATATATTTTTAAATCCAAAAACTTGGTGTTTAGGGTCAGAGAGTTTAAATCAAATCATTTTCCAAAGGTTTTACTCAAAAAGCATTTTTAAAACCAAATCAACATTTTTATTTAACTAGGAATGCTTTTATTCAAACATTTATTCCTTAGCATCACAAAATATACTTTTAAATCTACAAGTTGGTTTTTACGGTCAGTAGGTTCAAAACAAACCATTTACAAAAGATTTCTTCCTAAAAATATTTGTAGAATAAATTTTATACACAAAATAGGCCTACACATGTTTCTGCAAAAACAACCAATTTTACAGAAGCAAATAACTAAACAAAGGGAATGGTTGGAAATTATTCTTTTTCCTGATTCCAATGATATAAAATTTGTACAATTTGGACGTGTGGATTAAAAGTTATGAATTTTACAAAATCAATCCACTAATAGACAAGTTTCTGTTTTTAAATCAAAACTTAGGCCACGTGTCTTAACCTAACTGGCGCATACCAGTTCGGCTGGATCGAGTGCTGTGGTTCGTTGGATTTAAAGTTAATCGTGCGGCATAAAGCGACGCATACCTCTTCGGTTTAAGATTCTATCGCGTACACAGGATCAATATCTAACGGCTCCTAGCAGCTTGACCATGGATGGGTGGCGCTGTGACGATGGCGAGCGTTGGAGCGCTCTAGCGGTGGCGTTGCCAATGATTTAGGAAGCGCGGGAGAGGGAGGAGTAGCTCACCAGATTCGCAGGAAGGTGACGATGCTCAACGTGGTCGTGGTTGGCAAAGGGGCACATGGGGACGATGGTAATTCCTCGCCGGAGTTCCTTCTGGCGACGGGTGCTCTTTGTTGAAGACGGAGGCGATGCTACGGGCCATGCTAAGTCGAAACAATAAGTGTGTCAGGCGCGCGTGAATTAGGCAAACATGCTCGGGTCATCCAGAGAGGAGGGGGTGCTTAGAGTTTATCGGGGAAAGCTGCCGGAGTCAGAGCAGTGGGTGGCGACGTTCGAAGGTAGTCCGAGGCGAGCTCCTGGGCACGCGCGGGCGAACTGGGGTTACTGGAGGATGCGCCTGGTTCTTGTGAGCATGCTCGTGTAGGCTAGGGGTAGTGGGGCGGTGGGGTTTGGTCGGAATCAGAAGAAAGACTCACCGGAGCAGTGTCGGTGTAAGGAAAAATCAAGGCAGCCTGGGGGCTCCAGTGGCGTGACGACTGGGGGGAAAAGGAGAGGGGAGGGAGGCGGTTAAGCGAGAGTAATCACATGGAGAAATTAACGCGGCGTTATGGCGAATTAAGCCTGCAGAATCAAAGCCAGAAACGGCGACCGGGGGGGGGGGGGGGGGGAGAACAAGTCGCGCGGGTGAAGACGAAGAGCTGACAGGTGGGGTCACTTCGTCAGCGATAGAGAGAAGGAAAATGGTGGGGTCTACATATCAGTGACTGCGCGTGTTCAAGTTTAAGTAGAAAAACGCTTCGCGCTGAGAGAGAGGGAGTGGGCTGGCTGTTGGGCCTGGTGGGCTGGTTAGGCTGGGCTGGTTTGTTTTCTATTTTTTCTTTTCTGTTTCTTTTTTCCTTTTTCTATTTTGATTTTCTGTTTTGAATTCAAACTATCATTTGAATTTAGATTTTTTTTTCAAATCTTTTCCAAATATTCAGTATGTTTCCATACTGTTTAAACATGTATTTTAAAAGACCATTTTTGGAATAATTATTTTATTTATTAATGGTTTATTATTTATTTAAAATAGGCACTTCCTTTATTCAAATAAGATTTTAATTATATTTTCAAACTCTTATTTAAATTCTAAATTTCCCCAAACCTTTTTCAGTAGGTTTTATTTATTCAATAGTATGTTAAATAATTCATTTTTATTTATTTAGAATATTTTAATATGATTTATTAATCATTTAAATTGGGCATTTGTCTTACTACAATAAAATCAAATATGGTTTTTATTCCATATAAATTTTATTCAAATAATTCTTTTTAAGTTATTTAGATAACTTTTAATCCACTTTGGAAAATTCCAATTTATTATTTTCTCATGATTTAATTAATCATTTTCATTAGGGATTTTGTCTCCATTTAAATATGGTTTAATCCCATATGTTTTTATTTGAATATTCTTTATCCATTTATTTTATTTGGATTATCTTTATTCTATTTACTTATGGATTTAACTCAAGGTTTAAATTGACTTCTAAATAACTTTATTGGTATTTATTATTTAGTTTAGGCAATTTTTCTTTATTTAAATAAAATTGGATATTGTTCAATCCTTATGATTTTATTTAAATAATATTTTACTCCTTTCAGTAAATTCCCATTCCATTTGCTTGGCCAAGATTTAACTTGGCTTTTAAATATTCCTTATTTATTTATTCCTTTCTTTGCCTTATAAAATCCATATCTTTTATTTATAGATCCAAAATTAGTGATTCCAATTTGCATATTTTTATTTAATATTTGTTTATCCTTTTAAATCTCTTTAGGATTATTTTTCTCACAATTTGGTATGGATTTTAGATAGGACCTTTTATTAGCCTTGGAAATTAATTCCTTATCTTATTAAATTCATAAGTTTTTATCCATGGCTACAAATTGAATGAAACCAATTTATATGGTTTTATAATATTTTTGTTTATCATTTTGATCACTTATAAATGTTTGTTGACAATTTTTTTTATATGGAACAAATCCATAGTCTTAGAGATACCTTGGAGATGATTTTCTTCCATTAGGGTTTTAGGGTTTTGGTTTATTTTCCCAAGTTTAAATTTCAAGATACATTCATTGATGAATGCATTTCAGTTGATTGAAATTTGTTGGATTCCATTTTATTCAAATTTTGTTCATGTGGGGTTTTGATGTTTCCATTTGGAATCAAAAGTTTCTTTTCACCCTAAATATCAACATTTATTTATTTTGTTTATTTATTTTTCACATTTCAAAATTTGGAAAATTTTGGGATGTGACAGGCTACCACCCTTAAAAGAAATCTCGTCCCGAGATTTGGGAAGGCTAGAGGTTACAAGTTGGATTCAAGGCAACTAGGGTACTACCACCCTTAAAAAGGTTTTCCACTAGATTACATCTTGGCTTACTTGGGATCTTGTTGTAACTTCTCTGGACAGTTGTTGGCATAATGTCCTTTGTTTCCACACTTGAAACATGTGACAAGGTTGATGTCTTGAGGTATCTTCTTCTTATTTTCTGGACATTCATTGGCGTAGTGTCCCATATCTTTGCAATTATAACATTGCTCTTGGGTAATGTCCTTCTTGCTAGGGTTGGGGCATTTCTTCTTCTTCTTGGGTCTCTCCAAAGCTAGGAGTTCTTATAGTTCATGCTCTTCATATTTCACCTCAAAGGTAGGAAATCTTTCTCTCTTGTTGGGGCAGTCACTAGAGATATGACCTTCTTCTCCACATGAGTAGCAACACTTTGTGGTTACTTTAGATGTGGCTCTATGAGGCATGGTTCTGACTTTGCCTTCATCCTTCTTGGTAGAAGTTGTTCCTTTATGGAGGTTTCCAAACATTAGATGCATTCCATCTTGCTTCATTTGTTGAACTATAGGATAAATGGGGCATTGGATAGGGACATGATGTAAGGTTTCGTAGGATGGAAAACAAAAAATTTCTATCGCATACAAACAAACAAGCCAAGATCTATCTACTAGATTGTAGCAACGAGTCGATGGAATAACTCACCCTCGAAGATTCCAAATTGTTTAATAAGAGCGGATTCTCGTGGGTGATGTAGTCGTACTCTTCCCGATCTCAAGATCGCGTAGATGATCCTTCCGGCGCTGCGTTCCGGCAGCGCTCCCGCAGTCGGTCACACGTTCGGTACTCGACGGAAGACCTTCCTCTCCCTTGTTCCAGCAGGCAACGGAGGTTGTAGCACTCTCCTCGCGATTCCGGCAGCACAACGGCGTGTTACCGGAAGTAGAAGGGAGATCTCGCAGGGCTTCGCCTTAAGCCGGAGCGAGTATGGTGGAGTATGAGAGAGTCCCTCGACGATCTAGGGTTTAGACACATCAAGGAGGGGGCTAGGCCGGCGGCTAGGGTTTCACCTAGGCGGCGGCGGCGAGTGCCCTAGGGCCGGCGGCGGCTATGGAGGCGGCGGCGGCTTGGGGCTAGGGTTTAGAGGTGTAGGAACTTGTGTGTCTAGGAGGGGAGCCCTGCCCCTCCTTATATAGGTGGAGGGGGCCGACCAAGGGGAGGGGAGTCCCTCCCCAACTCGGCTTGGTGGTGCGCCAACGGTGGGAGGAGGAACTCCTCCCCCAAGTCGGTTTCCACCTCCCTCTCCACTTCCCAAAACTAGCCGTTTGACTTTCAAACTAGGCGTTTGACTTTTCAAACTAGGATTTGATTAATCCCTCTATTTTGTTCAGCGATAACACCGAGTACATAATGTTATCATACCAACTTGATATAACACATTCATGTACCCTTCCCCTCCGGAGTGCCGGACATTCCGGAACCTTCTAGAACATTCCCGATGAAAACACCGGAATCATTCTCCAACTCCGAAACGGGACTTTCCTTATATGAATCTTATTCTCCGGACCATTTCGGATCTCCTCGTGATATCCCGAATCCCATTCGAGACTCCAAACAAAATTCGGACTCTTTCTCATCATTCCATAACTACTCAAACAACGTCGAATCCTTAAGTGTGTCTCCCTACAGTTCGTGAATTATGCGGAAATGATCGAGACACTTCTCTGAACAATAACCAATAGAGGAATCTGGAAATTAATATGGCTCCAACATATTTCTACGATTACTTTGCGATCGAATGAACCACTTACATACGATATCAATTTCCCTTTGTCTCACGATAGTTTACTTATCCGAGGTTATGATCGTCGGTATCTCTGCATACCTAGTTCAACCTCGTTACTGATAAGTACTCTTTTCTCGTTCCCGTGATATGTGATCCCTTGTGAGCCAGTCACATGCTTGCAAGCTAATTGGATAACATTACACCGAGAGGGCCCAGAGTATATCTATCCGTCATATGGATGGACAAATCCCACTCTTGATCCATGTGTTTCAACCAATACTTTCCGAACACTCAATGCCACTTTTATAGCCACCCAGTTACGGTGTGGTGTTTGATGTCATCAAAGCATCCATCCGGTAAAGGTGATATGCATGATCTCATGGTCGAAGGAATTAGATTACTATGTATCAGAAAGCATATAGCAATTGAACTATTAAAATGACTTGATCTTTATGCTACGCTTATCTATAGGAGTATGTCCACCATATCATTCTCCTAACGATATGATGTTGTTGTTAATAACATCTCAATGTTCATGATAGGGAAACCACAATCATCTATTAACCAACAAGCTAGTATTATATAGAGGCTTTACTAGGGACTCTTATTTTAGTTTACAAATCACACAAGTATTAATGTTTCCTTTTTAATACTATTATAGCATGAATGTAAACATTTATCATAAACACAAAGATATAATAATAACTATATTTATTATTGCCTCTAGGGAATATCTCCAACAGTCTCCCACTTGCACTAGAGTCATCTAATCTAGATTATATGGTAATATACCGAACACCCATGGCAGTTTGGTGTTGGTCATGTTTTGCCCTCGGGAGAGGTTTAGTCAACGGATCCGCCGCATTCAGATCTGTGTGTACTTTGCAAATATTTATATCCCCATCTTGGATATGTTCTCGAATAGCGTGAAAACGTAGCTTGATGTGCTTCAGCTTCTTGTGTGACCTTGGTTCTTGCGCATTGGCTTTGGCGCCCATGTTATCACAGTAGATAGACATTGGGTCCAGCGCACTAGGAACCACACCCAGCTCTGTAATGAACTCTTTCATCCATATCGCTTCTTGTGAAGCCTCTGAAGCAGCCATGTATTCCGATTCAGTTGAAGATCTTGCCACAACGCTTTGCTTTGCACTCCTCCAGCTAACTGCTGCACCATTCAAAATAAATACGTATCCAGATTGTGATTTAGAATCATCCGGATCGGTGTTCCAACTAGCATCGGTGTAACCATTAACAACGAGTTGTTCATCACCTCCATAAGAAAGAACCATATCCTTAGTTCTTCTCAAGTACTTAAGGATGTTTTTGACCGCTGTCCAATGATCCACTCCTGGATCACTTTGATATCTGCTAGTTAAACTAACAACATATGTAATGTCGGGTCTAGTACATAGCATGGCATACATTAGAGATCCTATGGCTGAGGCATAGGGAGTCTTACTCATCCTTTCTCTATCTTCTGCCGATGTCGGACTTTGAGTTTTACTCAAGGTCGTATTGGGCAACATGGGCAAGAACCCTTTCTTGCTATCTTCCATTCCAAACCTCTTTAGAACTTTGTCCAAATATGTACTTTGTGACAATGATATTTGGCGTCTTGATCTATCTCTATAAATCTTTATGCCTAATATGTAAGCTGCTTCGCCAAGATCTTTCATTGAAAAACTATTATTCAAATATTCCTTGACACTATTAAGAAGGTCTACATCATTCCCAATCAACAATATGTCATCTACATATAGTATTAAGAATGCTACAGAGCTCCCACTCACTTTCTTGTAAATACAAGCTTCTCCATAAGTTTGTATAAAACCAAAACTTTTGATCACCTTATCAAAACGTTGATTCCAACTTCGGGATGCTTGCTTCAATCCATAGATGGACCGTTGAAGTTTGCATACCTTGTTAGCATCTTTAGGATCGACAAAACCTTTGGGTTGCATCATATACAACTCTTCATCAATGTCTCCATTGAGGAATGCTGTTTTGACATCCATCTGCCATATCTCATAATCATAATATGCAGCGATTGCTAACATAATCCTCACAGACTTTAGCTTCGCTACTGGTGAGAAAGTCTCATCGTAGTCAACTCCTTGAATTTGTCGAAACCCCTTTGCGACAAGTCGAGCTTTATAGACAGTAACATTACCATCAGCATCTGTTTTCTTCTTGAAAATCCATTTGTTCTCGACAGCCTTCCGGCCATCCGGTAAGTCCACCAAAGTCCATACTTGGTTTTCGTACATGGATCCAATCTCGGATTTCATGGCTTCTTGCCATTTATTGGAATCTGGGCTCATCATTGCTTCCTCATATGTCTCAGGGTCATCGGTGTTGTCCACCAACATGAGACTCATAACGGGATCATACCAATCTGGAGTGGTACGAGTTCTCGTTGACCTGCGAGGCTCTGTAGCAACTACAACCGAAGTTTCATGATCATAATCATTAGCTTCCTCTCTTATTGGTGCAGGCACCACAGGAACTTCTTCCGGTGCTGCGGTACTCTCAATTTCGAGAGAAGGTTCGACAACCTCGTCGAGTTCTACTTTCCTTCCAGTCACTCCTTTCGAGAGAAATTCCTTCTCTAGAAAGGATCCATTCTTGGCAACGAAGATTTTGCCTTCGGATCTATGATAGAAGGTATACCCAATAGGTTCCTTCGGGTATCCTATGAAGACGCATTTTTCCGCTTTGGGTTCAAGCTTGTCCGGCTGTAACTTCTTTACATAGGCTTCGCAACCCCAAACTTTAAGGAACGACAATCTAGGTTTCTTCCCAAACCATAATTCATACGGTGTCGTTTCAACAGATTTAGATGGTGCCCTATTTAAAGTGAATGCGGCTGTTTCTAATGCATAACCCCAAAATGATAGCGGTAAATCTGTAAGTGACATCATAGAACGAACCATATCTAAGAGAGTTCGATTACGACGTTCGGACACACCATTACGCTATGGTGTTCCCGACGGTGTCAATTGTGAAAGTATTCTGCATTTCTTCAAATGCTCGCCAAACTCGTAACTTAGATATTCACCTCCACGATCAGAACGTAGAAATTTAATCTTCTTGTTACGTTGATTCTCTACCTCACTTTGAAATTCCTTAAACTTCTCGAAAGTTTCGGACTTATGTTTCATGAAATAGATATACCCATATCTACTCAAGTCATCCGTGAAGGTAAGAACATAACGATAACCACCGCGCGATGCTACACTCATTGGACCACACACATCGGTATGTATGATTTCCAATAAGTCCGTAGCTCGCTCCATCATACCAGAAAATGGAGTCTTAGTCATTTTACCCATCAGACATGCTTCGCATTTTTCAAGTGATTCGAAATCAAGTGATTCAAGAAGTCCATCGGAATGGAGTTTCTTCATACGCTTCACTCCAATGTGACCAAGACAACAGTGCCACATATAGGTCGAGTTATCGCTCGATTTCAAACGTTTAGCCTCAATGTTATTATATGTGTATTTCCACTATCGATATTCAACAAGAATAGACCATCTATCAAAGGTGCATGTGAATAAAACATATTACTCATATAAATCGAACAACCATTATTCTCGGACTTAAACAAGTAACCGTCTCGCAATAAACAAGATCCCGATATAATGTTGATTCTTAACGCAGGCACCAAATAACAATTATTTAAGTATAAAACTAATCTCGATGGTAGATGAAGGGTTAGCGTGCCGATCGCGATCACATCAACCTTTGATCCGTTTCCCACGCGCATCGTCACCTCATTCTTCGCTAGCTTCCGTTTATTCTGCAGCACCTGTTTCGAGTTACAAATATGAGCAACCGAACTAGTATCAAATACCCAGGCACTACTACGAGTACTAGTGAGATACACATCAATAACATGTATATCAGATATACCTTTCTTCTTGATGTTGCCGTTCTTCAAATCCGCCAAGTACTTTGGGAAATTTCGCTTCCAGTGACCTTCTCCCTTGCAGTAAAAGCACTCAGTATCAGGCTTAGGTCCAGCCTTGGTCTTCTTCGTTGGCGTGGTAACTTTCTTACCACCCTTCTTGAAGTGTCCCTTCTGCTTAGACTTGCCTTTCTTGAATTTGGTGGTCTTATTGACCAACAACACTTGGTGCTCTTTCTTGATCTCCACTTCTGTAGATTTCAACATGGCAAAGAGTTCTGGCAACGTCTTGTTCATGTTCTGCATGTTGTAGTTCATCACAAAGTTCTTGTAACTTGGTGGTAGTGATTGGAGGACGCGGTAAATCCCCAAAGCATTAGGAATCACTATACCAAGCTTTGAAGTTTGTTTGCGTGCCCAGACATCTTAAGCACATGCTCACTGACGGAGCTGCCCTCTTCCATCTTGCAGTTAAAGAACTTTTCAGAAGCCTCATAGCTTTCAATTTCCGCATGAGTCTCAAAGATCAATTTGAGATCCTCGACAATATCATATGGGTCTGAATTCTCAAACCTTTTCTGAAGCTCCGATTCTAAACCATACAAGATAGCACACTGAACTGTGGAGTACTGAGTCTTCTGAGTGAGGTAAACATTCTTTACTTCATCGGCAGCATCAGCTGCAAGTGGTTCACCCAGTGGTGCATCCAGCACATAGGTCAAATTACCAGCTGTGAGGAAAATCCTCAAATTGCGGAACCAATCCGCGAAGTTGCTTCCATTGGTTTTCAACTCTTCTTTCTCTAGGAACGCATTAAAATTGATGGTAGGGGCTGCCATTGATCTACAACATATTTGCAATAGTTTAGACTAAGTTTATGACAAATTGAGTTCAAATTAATAATAAAATTAATCTAGGTGAACTCCCACTCAAAACAATATCCCTCACATTGTTTTAGTGATCACACGAACCAAATCTACCACATCAACACCGATCATCACGAGAGTTGATATAGTTTCAATGGCGAACAATCGACATGTTCATCATATCTACTATATGATTCATGCTTTACCTTTCGGTGATCCGTGTTCCGAGACCATGTCTGTACATGCTAGGCTCGTCAAGATCAAACCTTAGTTTCCGCATGAGAAAATCTGGCTTGCTCACGTTGTATACACTTGCAGAATCTAACACACCCGATCATCACGTGGTGCTTCGAAACAACAAGCTTTAGCAACGGTGCTAACTAAGGGTGAACACTTTATGACTTGAAATTCATGTGCACGAGGGATCATCTTATAATTCTACCGTCGTCTACTAAGCAATACAAGATGCATAAAGGATTAACATCACATGCAATTCATAATATGTGATATGATATGGCCTTTCTTCTTTATGCTTCCGATCTCCATCTTCTAGCATGAACATGATCTCCATCTTCTAGCATGAACATGATCTCCATGGTTGTCGTCCACCGGCTTCAACTATTACAACTACTTTGAATAGACACGCGGGTCTTAACATAAATTAAAGACAACCATATGGCTCCTGCCGGTTGCCAACTTACAATAAGGAACATTGCATACATCAAATATAATCACAATCATGGCCATATCACATCACAGCACACCCCTGCAAAACAAAGTTAGACGCCTCTACTTTCTTTGCATGTTTTACGTGGTTTGGGGCTTTCAATAAGTGTCGTTCTAACTTACAAACATGAACCACAACATTGATACTAGTATTGTTAATCACCCGTTGTAAATTGGATCTTAACTATGCTAGGAGAAACAGGCACCCGCAAAGCCACTTATGCAATACAAGTTGCATGTCAAGCGTGGAGCAAGTCTCATGAACGATGTCATGTAAGGTTAGCCCAGGCCGCTTCATCCCAACATCCCGCAAGATGCAAAGTACACAAGAATCAATCGACAATAAAAGCATCAACGCCCATAATGACCATTGTGTTCTACTCGTGCAGCAGATCTACATATAGACACGGCTCTGATACCACTGTAGGGTTTCGTAGCATGGAAAACAAAAAATTTCTATCGCATGCAAACAAACAAGCCAAGATCTATCTACTATATTGTAGCAACGAGTCGATGGAATAACTCACCCTCGAAGATTCCAAAGTGTTTAACGAGAGCGGATTCTCGTGGGTGATGTAGTCGTACTCTTCCCGATCTCAAGATCGCGTAGACGATCCTTCCGGCGCTGCGTTCCGGCAGCGCTCCCACAGTCGGTCACACGTTCCGTACTCGACGAAGACCTTCCTCTCCCTTGTTCCAGCAGGAAGTGGAGGCTGTAGCACTCTCCTCGCGATTCCGGCAGCACAACGGCGTGTTACCGGAAGTAGAGGGGAGATCTCGCAGGGCTTCGCCTTAAGCCGGAGCGAGTATGGTGGAGTATGAGAGAGTCCCTCGACGATCTAGGGTTTAGACACGCCGAGTAGAGGGCTAGGCCGGCGGCTAGGGTCTCACCTAGGCGGCGGCGGCGAGTGCCCTAGGGCCGGCGGCGGCTATGGAGGCGGCGGCGGCTTGGGGCTAGGGTTTAGAGGTGTAGGAACTTGTGTGTCTAGGAGGGGAGCCCTGCCCCTCCTTATATAGGTGGAGGGGGCCGACCAAGGGGAGGGGAGTCCCTCCCCAACTCGGCTTGTTGGTGCGCCAACGGTGGGAGGAGGAACTCCTCCCCCAAGTCGGTTTACACCTCCCTCTCCACTTCCCAAAACTAGCCGTTTGACTTTCAAACTAGGCGTTTGACTTTTCAAACTAGGATTTGAATAATCCCTCTATTTTGTTCAGCGATAACACCGAGTACATAATGTTATCATACCAACTTGATATAACACATTCATGTACCCTTCCCCTCCGGAGTGCCGGACATTCCGGAACCTTCTAGAACATTCCCGATGAAAACACCGGAATCATTCTCCAACTCCGAAATGGGACTTTCCTGATATGAATCTTATTCTCCGGACCATTTCGGATCTCCTCGTGATATCCCGAATCCCATTCGAGACTCCGAAAAAAATTCGGACTCTTTCTCATCATTCCATAACTACTCAAACAACGTCGAATCCTTAAGTGTGTCTCCCTACGGTTCGTGAATTATGCGGACATGATCGAGACACTTCTCCGAACAATAACCAATAGAGGAATCTAGAAATTCATATGGCTCCCACATATTTCTACGATTACTTTGCGATTGAATGAACCACTTACATACGATATCAATTTCCCTTTGTCTCACGATAGTTTACTTATCCGAGGTTATGATCTTCGGTATCTGTGCATACCTAGTTCAACCTCGTTACTGATAAGTACTCTTTTCTCGTTCCCATGATATGTGATCCCTTGTGAGCCAGTCACATGCTTGCAAGCTAATTGGATGACATTACACCGAGAGGGCCCAGAGTATATCTATCCGTCATATGGATGGACAAATCCCACTCTTGATCCATGTGTTTCAACCAATACTTTCCGAACACTCAATGCCACTTTTATAGCCACCCAGTTACGGTGTGGTGTTTGATGTCATCAAAGCATCCATCCGGTAAAGGTGATATGCATGATCTCATGGTCAAAGGAATTAGATTACTATGTATCAGAAAGCATATAGCAATTGAACTATTAAAATGACTTGATCTTTATGCTACGCTTATCTATAGGAGTATGTCCACCATATCATTCTCCTAACGATATGATCTTGTTGTTAATAACATCTCAATGTTCATGATAGGGAAACCACAATCATCTATTAACCAACAAGCTAGTATTATATAGAGGCTTTACTAGGGACTCTTATTTTAGTTTACAAATCACACAAGTATTAATGTTTCCTTTTTAATACTATTATAGAATGAATGTAAACATTTATCATAAACACAAAGATATAATAATAACTATATTTATTATTGCCTCTAGGGCATATCTCCAACACATGATCATTTCCTTCACATAGGAAACAAGTCACTTGGGATGTGGGGCATTGTGTAGTTGGATGTTTCTCTTCACAATCAGGGCATTGGTCCACATGCTCCTTAGAAGTGTGTTCTATGTCTCCACAAATATTGCAAGCTTGAGTTCCTTCTATAATATCATCCTTGACATCCTTGTTGTCATAATCTCCTTAGGAAGAGTTGCTCATCATGTTGATCATTTGATTAGTCATCCTTTGCAACAATTGAGATTGGATTTCCAAAAACTTTTGCATGGTTGGGTCTAACTCATTGTTGTTGGCTAAGAACTGAGTAGTCACTTGATTCAACTATGATTGGGTTGGTAATAGTTGTTCTCTCATGTGCATCTCTTGGTTGTTGTTGTCACCATTCTTGATGTTGGAGTTTCTTGGATAAGTCATCTATTTCGGTTGGATTGGGATTAGAATAGGCAAAATATTTCTAGGGAAGAAGTCTAATCACACACAACAATTCACACAAGCAATGTGCAAGCAATCACAATCAAACATTCCACTCAAACAACAAGGTTCAAGCACATTTTTAGGAAAAAATATTTTTGCTATACCACATAAGTTGGTGTGTTTGATCTAAACTAAACATTAGTATGGTGGTCCAACTATATGGTTTTCTTGAGATCATTTCCTTCTTGGTTGTTTCTTCATGAACAAGATCTTTGTATCCTTGGAGAAATTCTTGTATCTTGGTCACAAACCTCAAAGGTGATGATGGTTCCTTCTAGTTTGTGTTTCCTTAATCTTCAAGTCTTGAGTATTACTTGTAGTCCTTAGTGATATCTAGGTTGTAGTCCTTGGTGAAATTAAAGTTCATGTCATTTGAGTTGGTGAAGTCCTTTGCTCATGTTGAAGTCTTTGCTCATGGTGGAGGCTTTGTCCATCAAGTTGAAAGAGAAGAGATGTAGAATCAAAACCAAAAAAGGTTGAGGAAAGAGTTTACAAGATTGTTTGTAAATAATTTTGAACAAATACAACTCCTATTTTTCTAAGGAGTTTTGTCCAATCCTAGGGTTACAATCCTACAGGCAACACAGTGCTCTGATACCATCTGTAGAGGTCCCAACCTTGATAAGGTAGAGATCCATGTGTTTACAATGCTAGTCCCTGGATCAATAGCTAGCATCCACAGTTTAAGATGTAATATCAAGAAACAAAGGTCATAATACAACTTTATAACCAGGAATAAAATAATTCATTACATCTTAGATAGCTCATTTGGCTATCTCATTACAATGCAGCAAAAATATCTATATAGCATGGAGTCCTTCATCTTCAAAGTTCCACAGGCAGTCATGTTGGTTGTAGACTTGTAATCCTATTCAACACACTTCACTAACATCAAACAAACCTGCAACATAATAAGTTACAGCCACAAGGGTCAATACATTTGAATTGTATTGGCAAGTGACACCATGGTAGTATAGTGGTATCTATCATCTATATGCATTTGGATAAGTGGAGCTTAGGCTTGCTTTGCTCAAAATAGATTTTTCCTTATCATTTGAAAACACTAAGTTTTTGTTTGTCAAAATCACCCAAGGCATCTACCAATAGAAATTGGTGATCCTTTACCCTTGTTCAACCACAAGTTTTTAACTTAGAAGTTGGGATGAGGATATTCTTGATAGCTTCCATGTCTTGATGCTCAAATTGTCCATTGCCGGGGACACGACTAAGTACTTAGATTTTTACTCTCTCGAGAGGTGGTGCACTTTACCCACAAGACTCGACATGCATCGAGACAAGATCTTTCAGAAGCCTTCCCTTAGACCAAAATGGACGCGCTCCAAACCTATCACCCCCTACCACCAACTGTCCATTTGGCTAAGTTATTGCAACCTATATGATCTAGGCAGAGCCCACAATGCCATGTGGCTGCACTTGAAGCTTCTCAACATTTGACATCTCAAATCCCTTTGTTCCTGGGTGGCTTTCCACAAGTGAGATACACTAGGGTAGGCCATAAATATGGGGCCCTGTGTAACCACTCAACATAACCCATTCCACCCAGGTGATTCATTCACATAGTTGTTTTATTAAACAAAACACAAGTCATAGAATTGGAAATATTTCATAGCATGGATATAATCCACCCTTGTTTTCTACTAGCTAAGCTAATCTTGATAGTAGTAGGGATCTTAAAATAGGAAAATTCTACTAAGGCATCATCTACTAGGATTTCCCATGGCATAGTTAACACATAGAAAATTCCATGCAAGTCCTACTTAGAAATATCACTAATGCATAGTGAAAATAATAGGACAAAAGTATGAAGCACCACGTGCCTTTTTAGTAGAGAATATAGATTCACTCCTTGATCTTGCAATAGTCACACTCTTCAAATTTCACTACAATTCAATCAAGCAAGGCACAATCCAAAACTAACATTCAAACAATTTACCACATAAATAAAGAAAACAAAACAATGCATGTAAGCATGCAAAAGATTGTTTTATTTGTAAAATTGGTTTCTACTAGGCTATAAATATTTTAAAACACCTATTGGTCATTTATAAAAGTGGTAAAACCATTTTAAATCAAGTTAGTGAAAATGGCCATTTAAATCATTTTTGTTTTGCTAGAAATGATTTAAATAAAAGTAATAGTTTTCTAGTGTTTGCCAAATATATTTTTAAACACAAATGTTAGTGTTTATGGTCAAAGTGTTTAAAAACAAAATCATTTACAAAAGGTTTCACTCAAAAACCATCTTTAAATCTAAGCATCATAATATTTTGTTAGAAATGCTTTTAAACAAAGTAATAACTTTCTAGGGTTCATAAAATATATTTTTAAATCAAAAAACTTGGTGTTTAGGGTCAGAGAGTTTAAATTAAATCATTTTCCAAAGGTTTTACTCAAAAATCATTTTTAAAACCAAATCAACATTTTTATTTAACTAGCAATGATTTTATTCAAAAATTTATTCCTTAGCATCACAAAATATACTTTTAAATCTACATGTTGGTTTTTACAGTCAGTAGGTTCAAAACAAACCATTTACAAAATATTTTTCCCTAAAAATATTTTTAGAATAAATTTTATACACAAAATAGGCCTACACATGTTTCTGCAAAAACAACCAAATTTACAGAAGCAAATCACTAAACAAAGGGCATGGTTGGAAAGTATTATTTTTCATGATTCCAATGATATAAAATTTGTAAAATTTGGACGTGTGGATTAAAAGTTACGAATTTTATAAAATCAATCCACTAATAGACAAGTTTTTGTTTTTAAATTAAAACTCAGGCCACGTGTCTTAATCTAACTAACGCTGTGGTTCGTTGGATTTACAGTTAATCGTGCGGCACAGAGCGACGCATACCTCTACGGTTTAATATTCTATCGCGTACACAAGATCAAGATCTAACGGCTCCTAGCAGCTTGACCATGGATGGGCAGTGCTGCGACGGTGGCGAGCATCGGAGCGCTCTGGCGGTGGAGTTGCCGGCTATTTAGGAAGCACGGGAGAGGGAGGAGTATCTCACCATATTTGTAGGAAGGTGACGATGCTCAACATGTCCGTGCTTGGCGAAGGGGCGCACGGGGACGATGGTAATTCCTCGCCGAACTTCCTTCTAGCGTCGGGTGCTCTCTATTGAAGATGGAGGCGACACTATGGGCCGTGCTAAGTCGAAACAAGAAGTGTGTCAGGCGCGCGTGAATTAGGCGAACATGCTCGGGTCATCCAGAGAGGAGGGGTGCTCAGAGTTTAACGGGGAAAGCTGCCGGAGTCGGAGCAGTGGGCAGCGACGTTCAGAGATAGTCCGAGGCGAGCTCCTGGGGCACGCGCGGGCGAACTAGGGTTACTGGAGGATGCGCCTGGTTCTTGGGAGCACGCTCGTGCAGGCTACGGGTAGTGGGGCGGTGGGGTTTGGCCACAATCGGAAGAAAGGCTCGCCGTAGTAGTGGCGGTGTAAGGAAAAATCAATGCAGCCTGGGGGCTCCGGTGGCGTGATGACTGGGGGAAAAGGAGAGGGGAGGGAGGCGGTTAAGCGAGAGTAATCGCGAGGAGAAATTAACGCTGCGTTATGGCGAATTAAGCCTGCGGAATCAAAGCCAGAAACGGCGATGGGGGGGAGAACGAGTCGCGCGGGTGAAGACGAAGAGCTGACAGGTGGGGTCACTTCGTCAGCGATAGAGAGGGAAAACAGTGGGGTCTACGCATCAGTGACTGCGCGGGTTCAAGTTTAAGTACAAAAACGCTTCGCACTGAGAGAGAGGGAGTGGGCTGGCTGTTGGGCCCGGTGGGCTGGTTAGGCTGGGCTGGTTTGTTTTCTATTTTTTCTTTCCTGTTTTTTTTTCTTTTTTTATTTTGATTATCTGTTTTGAATTTAAACTATCATTTGAATTCAGATTTTTTTCAAATCTTTTCCAAATATTCAGTTTGTTTCCATACTGTTTAAACATGTATTTTAAAAGACCATTTTTGGAATAATTCTTTTATTTATTTATGGTTTATTATTTATTTAAAATAGGCACTTGCCTTTATTCAAATAAGATTTTAATTATATTTTCAAACTCTTATTTAAATTCTAATTTTCACCAAACCTTTTTAAGTAGGTTTTATTTATTCAATAGTATGTTAAATAATTCATTTTGATTTATTTAGAATATTTTAATATGATTTATTAATCATTTAAATTGGGCATTTGTCTTTATTCCAATAAAATCAAATATGGTTTTTATTCCATAGAAATTTTAATCAAATTATTCTTTTTAAGTTATTTAGATAACTTTTAATCCACTTTGGAAAATTCCAATTTATTATTTTCTCATGATTGGATTAATCATTTTCATTAGGGATTTTGTCTCCATTTTAATATGGTTTAATCCCATATGTTTTTATTTGAATATTCTTTATCCATTTATTTTATTTGGATTATCTTTATTCAATTTGCTTATGGATTTAACTCAAGGTTTAAATTGACTTCTAAATAATTTTATGGGGATTTATTATTTAGCTTAGGAAATTTGTCTTTATTTAAATAAAATTGGATATTGTTCAATCCTTATGATTTTATTTAAATAATATTTTACTCCTTTCAGTAAATTCCTATTCCATTTGCTTGGCCAAGATTTAACTTGGCTTTTAAATATTCATTATTTATTTATTCCTTTCTTTTCGTTATAAAATCCATATCTTTTATTTATATATCCAAAATTGCTGATTCCAATTTGTATATTTTTATTTAATATTTGTTTATCCTTTTAAATCTCTTTAGGATTATTTTGCTCACAATTTGGTATGGATTTTAGATAGGAGCTTTTATTAGCCTTGGAAATTAATTCCTTATCTTATTAAATTCATAAGTTTTTATCCATGGCTGCAAATTGAATGAAACCAATTTCTATGGTTTTATAATATTTTGATCACTTATAAATGTTTGTTGACAAAAAAAATTATATGGAACAAATCCATTGTCTTAGAGATACCTTGGAGATGATTTTCTTCCATTAGGGTTTTAGGGTTTTGGTTTATTTTCCCAAGTTTAAATTTCAAGATACATTCAATGATGAATGCATTTTAATTGATTGAAATTTGTTGGATTCCATTTTATTCAAATTTTGTTCATGTGGGGTTTTGATGTTTCCATTTGGAATAAAAAGTTTCTTTTCACCCTAAATTTCAACAATTATTTATTTTGTTTATTTATTTTTCACATTTCAAAATTTGGAAATTTTTGGGATGTGACAGATATAGGAGAGAGGGCGGAGTCAGAGGCCGACCAGGTGGGACACACCCCCTATAGGCGCAACCCAGGGGTGGCCCGCGCCTAGGGGGTGTGGGCCCCCTACGGCCCATTTCCGGCCTCCCCTTCTGGCTTCCTTCGTCTTCTGGCTTCCATAATTTTCTGGTATTTTTATGATCTTTGCGAAATTGCATCCAAACACCTCTTTTTCCATTAGAATCTCGACTCCGGCAGTCCATCCTCCAAGAATCATCTAACATGCAAAAACAGATGAAAATACATAAGTAACACCTCTTAATAAGAAATATATCAATGAGTATATGCAAATTATGATATAGAAAGGTGATGCAAATTGGACGTATCAACTACCCCCAAGATTAGACCTACAGGTTTATGGAGTGAACATGTCCACAGGTTTATGGAGTGAGGTGTCGATAAAAGGATACAGACAAGAAGCATCACACCTACCATTACACAACTCATAGAAGAAAGCAACTCACCATTATATAACTTAGCTTGCAACAAGTACAAGAGTCAAAATAAAGATGCATAAAGATAAATCATAATTGGAATTGGCAAACTTTGTTCTTGGTCAGAGAATAGCTGGCAAAAAGTTTCACAAAAACTTTTGTAGAAGTTTTCAGAACAAGAGTACTCTTTGCTCAAACATAAAAGGTTTTTCACAATGATGGCTTTCAAAGTAATACTCAACATATAATAGTCTTGTGCAAACAAGGAAGATAGAGAACATTATTGAATAAATCATCATATGAATGCTTGAAACACAACAGCTAAACTGCTTGCTGGAGATAGAGAGGAAAAAGGTTTACTGACTCAACTTAGAAATAGGAGAAAGGCCCTTCATAGAGGGAAGTAAGGATTTCAAGTTCATAAAGAGCTTCCAAAAGATTATGGTACTTACTAGCTTTGAGCCCTCATTGCCCCTATCATAAGCATCTTAAAGTGGTTAAGGTTAAAGTGAACAAAGATGGAGTACATGCTTGACGAAATATTATCACATCCCAAGATTTTCCAAATCTTGTAATGTGAAAAATAAATGAATAAAATAAAACTTTGTTGATTTTCAGAGTGAGAAGAAACTTTTGATTCCAATTGGAAACCTTCAAACCTATTTGATTAAACAAATCCTAAAGGGATTTGAAGATAAACAATTAATAAAGAAAATTTTAAATAAATAGAAAAACTATTTTTGGATCTTTTAATAAAAGATTTTGTTTTCAAATGAAAAGGTGGAAATATAAATAAGGATTATTTTATAGAGCCAAATTAAACCTTGGACAATCTTTTGAAATAAAATGTTTTGTTTTGATTAAGAGAGTAAAAGTTTATTTAAATAAAATAATGAGAGTTTATTAATATCCAATTTTATTAAAATAAAGGTTTTGCCATTTTAATTAAACATGAAAACTTGTTAAACTTATTTTAAATAAGTTTTCCAAGTATTTTATTTTAAAATAAAACCTACTGATTGGTTTTGGTACTATTTTGGATTTCAAATAGAGTTTTAAAAATAAATAAATCAAACCCTATTTGATTTAATAACTAAGGTCCATTTTATTTAATTAATAAATGGATCCTAAAAAGATTAAAAATATTATTTAGTTTTGGACTTTGATTTGTGTTGATAAACAGAGCTAAACTCAATATAAAGTTTAGTGGAAGTTTATTTGTTTTGGTTGTTTGAATTGTGATTTGAATTTCAAAAACAGCAATTGAATTGGAAAAAGGAGAAAGATTCAGAACAAAAAAAATGAAAACGGACCCTACCAAGCTAAGCCGGCCCAGCAGCCCATTCCAGCCCACCCAGCATACCCCCACGTGCGAAACGTTTTTACCCACACCCGCACCCGAAGAGCCAATGACAGGTGGACCCAATTCCCTTCTCCTCTCTCTCGCTGACCAACCGACCCCACCCCTCATGTTCATCGTCCTCACTCGCGGTGACCACGCCTCCAATGCTTCCTCGCCGTTTCTGGCCGTTGACGCCGGTGTAAATACGCGTTATTGCCTCCATAAATCCCTCACTCGACCACGCCTTCTTAATCGCCTGCTTGCCCCCTCTCTTTTTCCCCAGACACCGCACCACTGGAGCCACCAGGCTGCACGAATCGCAACCTCGAACGCCCCCTGTTCCGACGAGCTGTCCGGCCAATTCCAGCCAGTACCTGCCTCCCCTTGCCCCTTGGATGCTACGAGCTCGTTCACCATCACCGTGCACTCCTTCCAGTACCTCCCACTTGTCTGATCGTGCCCTGCAGCCTCGTTTTCGTCTTCGTCTGGGAACCACCGCCGTCTGCCTCAACTCTGGCGGGCTAACGTCGTCAACTCCGTGTGCCCCTTGCCCTATGGTGAGTTCCATTTCAACCTGTACAAACTTGCACATCCTCCTGACCTGATCTCTTGCTCGCTTGCGCCCCAGACGCCCACCTCCGACAACATCTGACCGCACCCGAGGAGAAGTACAACTCCGGCAAGCGATTCAGGACTACCCTGTGCGCCCCTCGTAGAACCAACAACACGTTGAGCTTCCCCAGGCTTCTGCGAACGCGGTGAGCATCTCCCCAGCCACTCTAGCTTCCTGTATCGCCGGCACCGCCACCATCTGGCCGCTCCGCCGCCAGCCACCGCCGCACCGCCGCTCGTTTTAGGTCAAGCTCGCAGCAGCCGTCAGATTTGGATCGCGTGGATAGGATAGAACCACTTAAAGAGATGGGGTAAGAAATCTGATCCGTGCGATTTAATTAGATCCAACGCGCCAGAGTAGCTGATCCGGACGAAACGGTATGGACGAATCAGAATACGCCGCGTGGCAGTGGTTGATTTAAAACAAAATTTGAAATCAGATTTAGATGCAATTTTGAAAACCTTGTAACTTTAGTTCCACACGTCCAATTTTTGCAAACTTTATACCAATGGAATCAGTGGAACAAGCCCTAGCCAACCATGCAATTTTTTTTAGTAAATAGTTTCTGTTAAATTGTTTGTTTTTGCAGAAACATTTGTATGCTTGTTTAGATTGTAAAAATTGTTCAAAAATGATTTTGGGGATAAAACCTTTGGCAAATGGTTTGTTTTGAACCTACTGACCCTAGGAAACAAATTGTGGTTTATAAATGTATTTGGTGAAACAAAAGAATGATTCTTTGATTTAAAACCAATTCTAGCCAAATAAAAATATGGTTTATTTATTAAAAATGGTTTTGAAGGAAAACCTTTGGAAAATGTTTTGTTTTAAACTCTCTGACCCTAAACACCAAGTTTTATGGTTTGAAAACATATTTTGGAACCCTATAGATTAATGCCTTAGTAAAAACATTTCTACACCACATAAAATGATACCTTGTTTTGAAAATGGTTTTTGAAGTGAAATCTTTTGCAAATGACTTTGCCACTTTATAAAATGACCATTAGGTGTTTTCAAATGTTTATGACCCATTAGGAACCACTTTTACAAATAAAACAAAGCTTGGCATGCTTGCATGCATTACTTGGACTTTATCATTTTATGTGATGTTTTGCTTGATTGGTAGATTGCGTTTGTGCCTTGCTTGATTGAATTGTAGTGACTTGAAGAGTGTGATTGTTGCAAGGACAAGGAGTGAACCTATACCCTCTACCAAAAAGGCAAGTGATGCTTCATACTTTTGTCCCATTACTTTCACTATGCATTAGTGATTTTTCTAAGTAAAACTTGCATGAAATTTTTGCTAAGTATAAACCTTGCTATGGGAAAACATAGTAGATGAAATCTTAGTAGAAATTTTCCTAAGTTAAGATTCCTACTACTATCAAGCTTAGCTTAGCTAATATAAAACAAGGGTGGAATATATATTCACACTATGGAAAAATTTCTAAGTCCGAGGACTTGTATTTTTGTTTAATAAAACAACTAAGTTAATGAATCACCTGGGTGGAATGGTAATTGCTTGGTGGTTTTTGGTTGAGTGGTTACACAAGGCCAGGGGACTGGTGAACCTTGTGTATCTCACTTGTGGATGGCCACCCAGGAACAAAGAGATTTGAGATGTCAAATGTTGAGAAGCTTCAAGTGCAGCCACTTGGCATTATGGGCTCTGCCTGGATCATATAGGTTGCAATAACTTAGCCAAATGGACAGTTGGTAGTAGTGTTTGATAGGTTGGAGCGCGTCCATTTTGGTCTAAGGGGAGGCTTCTGAAAGATCTTGTCTTGGTGAAACCAAGTCTTGTGGGGAAAGTGCACCCCCTCTGCAGAGCGTAAAATCTAAGTACTTAGCCATGTCCCTGGTAAAGGACAATTTGAGCATCAAGACATGGAAGCTATCAAGAATCTCATCATCCAAATTTCTAAGTTAAAAACTTGTGGTTGAACAAGGGTTAAAGGATCTTCAATCTTTGATTGGGAGATGTCTTGGGAAAAAGATTTTTGTCAAGCAAAAACTTAGAGTTTTCAAATGATAAGGAAAATCTATTTTGAGAAAAGCAAGCCAAGCTACACTTAGCCAAATTGCATATAGTAATATAGTCCACTTAAAATTTACTAAGGTATCACTTGCCAATACAATTCAAATGTATTGACCTTTGTGGCTGTAACTTGTTATGTTGCAGGTTTGTTTGATATTAGTGAAGTTGATTGATTAGGATTACAAGTCTACAACCAACATGTCTTCCTGTGGCACTTTGAAGATGAAGGACCCCATGCTTATAGATATCCTGCTGCCATGTAATGTAATAGCCAAATGAGCTATGTAAGATGTAATAAAATTATGTTATTCCTTGTTATAAAGTTGTATTATGACCTTTGTTTCTTGATATTACATCTTAACTGTGGATGCTAGCTATTGATCAAGGGACTAGCATTGCAATCACAGGGATCCTTTTCCTTTACAAAGGAGGGATCTTACAGATGGTATCAGAGCATTGTGTTGCCTGTAGGATTTGTAAACCTAGGATTGGATAAAAACCCTTAGAAGAATAGGAGTTTTATTTGTACCAAAACTTATTTACAAACAATCTTGTAAACTCTTTCCTCAACCATTTTGGTTTCAACTCTACATCTCTTCTATTTCAAACATGATGGAAAACCTACCCCATGGCCAAAGACTTCACCATGAGCTAAATACTTCTTCAACTCTAATGACTTCAACTTCTTCAACTCTAATGACTTCAACATCTTTATCATATTCACTAAGGACTTCAACCTTGGATATCACTAAGGACAAGTAAGACAAGAAATCTTGCTCAAGACTTGGAGACTAAGGAAAAACAAGTTAGAAGGAGCCCACATCACTTGAAGTTTTGTGACCAAGAGTTTTCCCAAGGAAACCATGATCTCATGCAAGAAGAATCAACCAAGAAGGATGGAAAGATCACAAGTGAACCATATAGATGGACCACCATATTTTGTTTAAGACAAACCCACCAACTTGTGTGGTGTCACAAAAATATTTTTTGTTGCCTAAAAATGTGCTTGAACTTTGTTGTTTGAGTGAAATGTTTGGCTTGTGATTGCTTGCAAATTGCTTGTGTGAATTGTGATGTGTGTGATTAGGATTATTTCCTTAGAAATATCTTGCCTATTCTAATCTCAATTCAACCCAAACAGATGACTACTCCAAGAGACTCCAACATCAAGGTTGACAACAACACCAACCAAGAGGACCACATGGAGGAACTCATAGCAACCCAAAACCAGTTGAACCAAATGACAGCTCAGTTGATAGCCAACACCAGTGGGGAAGATCCAACCCTGCAAGGATTTTTGGAAGACCAAGCCCAAATGTTGCATAAGGTGACATACCAAATGCTCAACATGGAAAGCAACTTTTCCAAGGATGGAAAAGATGTTATTCTTAAAGGAACCAAAGCTTGCAATATTTATGGAGACAAGGATCACACTTCCAAGGAGCATGGAGATCAATGCCCCAACTGTGAAGAGAAACATCCAATTGGACAATGTCCCACCTCTCAAGCTACTTGATACCTATGTGAAGGAAACAATCATGTCCCTATCCAATGCCCCATCTACTCCATAGTTGAACAAAGGAAACAAGGTGGAGTGCAACAAATTATTGCAAACTATCCAGAAGGATCCCAATCTGCCAAGAAGAATGAGGACAAAGGAAAAGCTCCACTTATACCTCCATGCAATACAACCCAATTCAAAGGACCAAAGAAGAGGCATATGAATTATCCAAGGATCAATAGAAGGTCCAAGAAACAAGTAGACATTCCTACCTACCAGATAACATATGAACAACATGAACTAGATGCACTCCTAGCTTTGGAGAAGCCCAAAAAGAAAAAGAAGGAAAAAAGCCATGTGCAATGTCATCATTGTAAAGAAATGGGACACTATTCCAGTGAATGTCCAGAGAAACAGAAGTATAAGGTGATTGGCCAAGTATGGTGCAACAACTGCAAAGAGCTAGGCCATTATGCAGCAACTTGTCCACAAGAGACACGTGAAGGACTCAAACTTATCAACTGTTTCAATTGCAAAGAACCAGGACATTATGCAAGCAATTGTCCAGAAAAGATGAAGAACAAGATAAACAAGCCTATGATGGATCTCAGACTTGTCACCTGTGTCAAGTGTGGAAACAAAGGACACTATGCAGATGCTTGCCCAGAGAGGTTTCCCCAAGATCCCAAGCAAGCCAATATGTAATTTAGTTTGAAATTATTTTAAGGGTGGTAGTACCCTAGATGCTTTTGATCCTACTTGTAACCCTAGCCTTCCCAAATCTCGGGACGAGATTTATTTTAAGGGTGGTAGCCTGTCACATCCCAAGATTTTCCAAATCTGGTAATGTGAAAACTAAATGAATAAAATAAAACTTTGTTGATTTTCAGAGTGAGAAGAAACTTTTGATTCCAATTGGAAACCTTCAAACCTATTTGATCAAACAAATCCTAAAGGGATTTGTAAAGATAAACAATTAATAAAGAAAATTTTAAATAAATAGAAAAACTATTTTTGGATCTTTTAATAAAAGATTTTGTTTTCAAATGAAAAGGTGGAAATATAAATAAGGATTATTTTATAGAGCCAAATTAAACCTTGGCCAAGCTTTTGAAATAAAATGTTTTGTTTTGATTAAGAGAGTAAAAGTTTATTTAAATAAAATAATGAGAGTTTATTAATATCCAATTTTATTAAAATAAAGGTTTTTCCATTTTAATTAAACATCAAAACTTGTTAAAATTATTTTAAATAAGTTTTCCAAGTATTTTATTTTCAAATAAAACCTACTGATTGGTTTTGGTACTATTTTGGATATCAAATAGAGTTTTAAAAATAAATAAATCAAACCCTATTTGATTTAATAACTAAGGTCCATTTTATTTAATTAATAAATGGATCCTAAAAAGATTAAAAATATTATTTAATTTTGGACTTTGATTTGTGTTGATAAACAGAGCTAAACTCAATATAAAGTTTAGTGGAAGTTTATTTGTTTTGGTTGTTTGAATTGTGATTTGAATTTCAAAACAGAAATTGAATTGGAAAAAGGAAGAAGATTCAGAAAAAAAAATGAAAACGGACCCTATCCAGCTAAGCAGGCCCAGCAGCCCATTCCAGCCCACCCAGCGTACCCCCACGTGCGAAACGTTTTTACCCACACCCGCACCCGCAGAGCACATGACAGGTGGACCCAACTCCCCTCTCCTCTCTCTCTCCCTGACCAACCGACCCCACCCATCCTGTTCATCGTCCTCACTCGCGGTGACCACGTCTCCAACGCCTCCTTGCCGTTTCTGGCCGTTGACGCCGGTGTAAATACACGTTATTGCCTCCATAAATCCCTCACTCAACCACGCCTTCTTAATCGCCTGCTTGCCCCCTCTCTTTTTCCCCAGACACCGCACCACCGGAGCCACCAGGCTGCACGAATCGCAACCTCGAACGCCTTCTGCTCCGACGAGCTGTCCGGCCAATTCCAGCCAGTACCTGCCTCCCCTTGCCCCTTGGATGCTACGAGCTCGTTCACCATCACC
This sequence comes from Avena atlantica, assembly GCA_910589765.1. NCBI lineage: Eukaryota > Viridiplantae > Streptophyta > Magnoliopsida > Poales > Poaceae > Avena > Avena atlantica. The sequence continues at coordinate 331,403,173 of OU342738.1, read as the reverse complement.
GTGCGCTCCTTCCAGTACCTCCCACTTGTCTGCTCGTGCCCCATAGCCTCGCCTTCGTCTTCGTCTGGGAACCACCACCGTCTGCCTCAACTCCGGCGGGCTACTGTCACTAGTGGAAACGCGGGCTTTTGTTGATCCCGAAAATGGGCTTTAACACCGGTTCTTCTACGAACCGGTGTTAAAGGGGGGGCCGTACCAGCGTGGCCTCTGCGGCATTAAAGGAGCCCCCCCTTTAACACCGGTTCGTGCCACGAACCGGTGTTAAAGGTCCCTGCACCAGTGGCCCGCGCAACCCCCCCCCCTTTAACACCGGTTCGTGGCACGAACCGGTGTTAAAGGGGGGGGCTATATAAGACACCACCCCAGCCCACACACACCCCACTCTTCCATTCTTTCACATTTTGGAGCCTAGCAAGAGGGTGTGAAGAGTGCTAGTTTATGTTTTTTTCATATGCACTAGAGGTGTTCGGTGAAATGCCCGAGAGCTCAAAATAATCTTTCTTGTTGCTCTTTCCGTCTCGGTTGAGGTCGGCAACTATAGTTTCATGTGTCATTGATGTACTGTATATATAAATGGTCATCTCCCTATTATTTTTTGATATATACTACATATTAATGCAGATGAATCGGCAATGGATGTACGGTGACCGCCGCACTTCCGAGTACATTACGGGCCTCCAAAATTTCATCGTTGTGGCTAATGCAAACCGTGGTCACAATGGTTTTATGTGCTGTCCGTGTGTTCACTGTCAGAACAAGAAAGACTACTCAAATACCAGAACCATTCACGCCCACCTGCTTCGATCTGGTTTCATGCCCAGCTATAATTGTTGGACCAAGCACGGAGAAAAAGGGGTTGTGATGGAAGACAACGAAGAAGAAGAGGATGATGAAAACTATCATAATATGTATCCTGAATATGATGATAATGCAACGGAGGTAGATAATGAAGATCAAGAGGGAGCAGATGGGCCCGCTGATGACGATCTTGGTCGGGCCATTACTGATGCAAAGGAAGAATGTGAAACTGAAAAGGAGAAGGAGAAGCTGGAGCAGATGTTAAAGGATCACAAAACATTGTTGTATCCAACTTGCGAAGATGGCCACAAAAAGCTAGGTGCCACACTGGATTTGCTGCAATGGAAGGCAGAGAATGGTGTGACTGACAGCGCATTTTCAAAGTTGTTGGTAAAAATGAAGAATCTTCTTCCAAGAAATAATGAGTTGCCTGACAGTACATACCAAGCAAAGAAGGTTGTCTGCCCTCTAGGATTAGACGTGCAGAAGATACATGCCTGCATTAATGACTGCATCCTCTACCGCGGTGAGAAGTACGAGAATTTGGATGCATGCCCGGTATGCACTGCACTGCGGTATAAGATCAGACGAGACGATCCTGGCGATGTTGAGGGCGAGGCCCCTAGGAAGAAGGTTCCCGCCAAGGTTATGTGGTATGCTCCTATAATACCACGGTTAAAACGTCTCTTCAGAAATAAAGAGCATGCCAAGTTGTTGCGATGGCACATGGAAGACCGTAAGAAAGACGCGATGTTGAGACACCCCGCTGATGGGTCACAGTGGAGAAAAGTCGAGCGAGAGTACCCGGACTTTGCACGTGACGCAAGGAACTTAAGGTTTGGTCTAAGTACAGACGGCATGAATCCTTTTGGTGAGCAGAGCTGCAGTCACAGCACCTGGCCTGTGACCCTATGTATCTATAACCTTCCTCCTTGGTTGTGTATGAAGAGGAAGTTCATTATGATGCCAGTGCTCATCCAAGGCCCGAGGCAACCCGGCAACGACATTGATGTGTACCTAAGGCCATTAGTTGAAGAACTTTTACAGCTGTGGGCCAAACCAGGTGTACGTATGTGGGATGAGCACAAAGGGGAGCCATTTGACCTACGAGCATTGCTTTTCGTAACCATCAATGATTGGCCTGCTCTTAGTAACATTTCAGGGCAGACAAACAAGGGATACAATGCATGCACACACTGTTTAGATGATACTGAAAGTGTATATTTGGATAAATGTAAGAAGGTTGTGTACCTAGGGTATCGCCGATTTCTTCCGAACCTGCATCCAGTAAGAAAGAAAGGCAAGCATTTCAAACGTCTGGCAGAACCCCGGAGGAAGCCTGTCCTCCGTACCGGTGAGGAGGTATTTGGTATGGTCAAGGACCTAGAAGTAATCTTTGGAAAAGGTCCTGGCAGTCTATCTGTTCCGAATGACGATGCCGGACACGCTCCCATGTGGAAGAAGCAATCTATATTTTGGGACCTACCCTATTGGAAAGTCTTAGAGGTCCGCTCTTCAATCGACGTGATGCACGTGACGAAGAATGTTTGCGTGAACCTGCTAGGCTTTCTAGGAGTGTATGGGAAGACAAAAGATACACCGGAAGCACGACAGGACCAGCAACGTCTGAAGGCCCCTGAAGAGCCTATGCATCCTGAGAACGAGAAGGGTAAACGATGCCACTTAACTCCTGCCAGCTACGCTCTTACCAAAGCAGAGAAGGAAATCTTTTTTGAATGTCTGAGCAGTATCAAGGTCCCGTCTGGCTTCTCGTCGAATATAAAGGGAATAATAAATATGGCAGAGAAAAAATTCCAAAACCTGAAGTCTCATGACTGCCACGTGATTATGACACAATTGCTTCCGATTGCATTGAGGGGGCTTCTACCTGAAAATGTTCGAGTACCCATTGTGAAGCTATGTGCATTCCTCAATGCAATATCTCAGAAGGTAATCGATCCAGAAAGCCTACCAGGGTTACAAACAGATGTGGCCCAATGTCTTGTCAGCTTTGAGTTGGTGTTCCCACCATCCTTCTTCAATATTATGACGCATCTCCTGGTTCACCTAGTAGAAGAGATTGCCATTCTCGGTCCTGTATTTCTACACAATATGTTCCCCTTTGAGAGGTACATGGGAGTCTTAAAGAAATATGTTCATAACCGTGCTAGGCCAGAAGGAAGCATCTCCAAGGGCTATGTAACAGAGGAGGTCATTGAGTTCTGTGTTGATTTTATTCCTGACCTTAAGGCGATTGGTGTTCCAGAATCACGACATGAGGGGAGACTGCGTGGAAAAGGCACCCTAGGATGTAAAGCAATGATATGTAGGGACGGGCATTCTCTCAATCAAGCACACTACACGGTTTTACAAAGATCTATCTTGGTTGCCCCGTATATCAATGAACACAAGAATTTAATACGCCTCAAACACCCGGGGCAGTCTGATGAATGGATTATAAGTGAACACATGGCGAGTTTTGGCGGCTGGCTGCAAAGACTTCTCACGAATAACACCACTGTTGGGGATCAGCTGTACTTGTTGGCCAGGACACCGTCTTCGACTGTATGTACTTTCCAAGGGTACGAGATAAATGGGAATACATTTTACACGATAGGCCAAGATAAAAAGAGCACCAACCAAAACAGTGGTGTCCGCTTCGATGCAGCAGAAGACAATGGGCAAAAGACCACGTATTATGGGTTCATAGAGGAGATATGGGAACTTGACTATGGACCTAATTTTAAGGTCCCCTTGTTTCGATGCAAATGGGTCAAGCTAACAGGAGGAGGGGTTGAGGTAGACAAGAAGTACGGAATGACAACGGTGGATCTCAACAATCTTATGAAGAACTTAGACGAACCATTCGTCCTAGCCAATGATGTGGCTCAGGTTTTCTATGTGAAGGACATGTCCTCCAGACCAAAAAAAAGAAAAAATATGCAAACGAATACATCATATGATGAGCCAAAGCGTCACATAGTTCTTTCAGGGAAAAGAAACATCATGGGAATCGAGGACAAGACAGACATGTCAGAAGATTATAATAAGTTTGATGAAATTCCGCCCTTCACAGTGAAAACTGACCCAAGCATTCCGTTAAGTAAAGAAGATGCTCCATGGTTACGACTGAAGCGATCATAAGGAAGGGCATATGCCAAGAAGTTCATGCTCGTATTATGTAACTCTAGTTCATGTTTTTAATATTAATACATGTCTTGTGGATGGACCGGGAGTATGAGAAGAAGTTGGTTTTATGTGCTGTCCGTGTGTTCACTGTCAGAACCGTGCACTTCCGAGTACATTGCGAGTAAGCACACAACCACACTAGATTTTCGTTGTTGCAGTTAAAAAAACTTTCCGGATCTAAAGTAGACAAGCGGCTCACCGCTCATCATCTCACACGGAGGAAAAAAAAAGAAAAAAAAATCGACTACACTAGAGTAGTCCTTCTATCCTTCGGATCAGAGACCACCGCTCCGTTCTCCTTCCTCCCTCCTGCTATTTATAAACACCGTGCTGCAGCTTCTTCTTCAGTAGAGCGCCTGCCCCAGTATTCCTAGTCCTCAAGCGAGAAAGAGAGCACACCCACCAATGGCCGCCTTCTCGCGCCTCAACCCCGTAGCTTCGCCTTTCGTTCCAACAGCGCTCCTCCCCGCAGGATGCTACCTCTCTCCTGCTCTCCCAACCGCTGATTTCTGGGCGTCGCAGTTCTTGTACCCACAGCCTGCACACCCGCTCCCGCCAGCGTACGGGTGGCCTGTTGCTTGCGGCGGCAGCTGGTGCCACAGTGGAGGGTTTACGGTGGGGGTGCCCGCGTTCATGATCAGCTAACTAGATCAATACACCAGGGAGCTAACTAATTTCACATATTAGGGAGTGCCTCTATGACCAGTTTCTCGGAGATGCCGGAGGACTGGGCTCCGTCGGCATCTCCCTGAAACTGGCCGTAGTGGTGTCCCTGCTCTCGAAAACCATCTTGCAGCTTTGTAACTTGTCTAACTAGATCAATACACCAGGGAGCTAACTAATTTCACATATTAGGGAGTGCCTCTATGACCAGTTTCTCGGAGATGCCGGAGGACTGGGCTCCGTCGGCATCTCCCTGAAACTGGCCGTAGTGGTGTCCCTGCCTCAAACTGGCTGGAGGACTGGACTCACAAGGATGCCTATTTATAGTACAAGCAGCTCGATATAGTGTTGACACTTACAAAATAATGTCGACACTCACCCCTATTATTAGTCCCGGTTGGTGTCTCCAACCGGGACTAAAGGTTCATCTTTAGTCCCGGTTGGTGACACCATCCGGGACAAGGTACACGCCGCACGACATAATGTCGACATGCACTCACCTCTATTATTAGTGCTGACTCGTGTTTTGTCCCGGTTGGTGTCTCCAACCGGGACTAAAGGTTCATCTTTAGTCCCGGTTGGTGTCTCCAACCGGGACTAAAGGTTCATCCCGCCATTTTTTCCCGCCATTTTTCTTCCCGCCATTTTTCTTCCCGCCAGTTCTTCCCGCCATTTTTCTTCCCGCCATTTTTCTTCCCGCCAGTTCTTCCCTCCAGTTCTTCCCGCTAGTTCACTATATATATATGTAGGGGGTTGGCCTCCATTGTCATTGCACATCTCTAGACTCATATCTGCAACCTCATCACTCTTTCCCATGGCTTCCACCGTAGCACTAACCCCCAGGGAGGCGGAGGCGCTTTGCGCCTCGAACTACCCCTGCCCGCCGGGCTACTGTGTCCCCGTCGGCTGGATGCTGAGCGTCGGAGGTGTGCCGTTCCTCCTGTCCCTCTAGGTGTGGCGCGCCGGATGGCCATCACGAACCACTACTACTTCGAGCTCACGCCGGAGCAGCGGAGGAATCCCAGATGGCATCCCGACTATTTCTCTACTTGGGAAGCCTTCTTCGTGGATCGGCATGAGAGGGCGCTCGCCAGGCACGAGGAGGACGGCCCACCTCCTCCTAACTTCAACGAGGCCGGCCGTCGGCTATGGTGGCGCGGTCGGACTCTCCAGAGCGTCATGGCCTATGACACTGCCGCCGACTCTAACCCCCGTCTGCGCTACCCTCAAGTCCAGCCCACGCGCTACCCTCAAGTCCAGCCACGCGTACTCTCCAGAGGTTCAATTACGGTGACCCCGACGACGACAGCGATGACGGCGGCGGCGAGTACGACGACTACAGTGGCGAGTATTACAGGTGTAGGCAGGAGCATGACTAAATCACTCCAACATTCCGAAACAAGTTCGGCCGATTGTTACTTAATCTGGCCATGTATCTTAATTTTCAGTTCTTTTATGTATCTTAATTTTCAGTTCCAGTTCGGCCGATTGTTACTTAATCTGGCCATGTATCTTAATTTTCAGTTCTTTTATATATCTTAAAAAAGCACCTTTAATGCATGAAATAAGTGTTTATTTATTTTAAAAAATTTCATGTAAAGTAAATATAAAAATCATTTACATGAATGGATAGATATTATTTTTCTGAAAATTATGATATATTATTCATATTTTTCTGAGTTGAAATGAAAAAGATATGAATTTTCTAAATTCATATCATATTTTTTGAATTAAAAAAGCACCTTTAATGCATGAAATAAGTGTTTATTTATTTTAAAAAATTTCATGTAAAGTAAATAAAAATGATTTACATGAATGGATAGATATTATTTTTCTGAAAATTATGATATATTATTCATATTTTTCTGAGTTGAAATGAAAAAGATATGAATTTTCTAAATTCATATCATATTTTTTGAATTAAAAAAGCACCTTTAATGCATGAAATAAGTGTTTTTTATTTTAAAAAATTTCATGTAAAGTAAATATAAAATGATTTACATGAATGGATAGATATTATTTTTCTGAAAATTATGATATATTATTCATATTTTTCTGAGTTGAAATGAAAAAGATATGAATTTCTAAATTCATATCATATTTTTTGAATTAAAAAAGCACCTTTAATGCATGAAATAAGTGTTTATTTATTTTAAAAAATTTCATGTAAAGTAAATATAAAATGATTTACATGAATGGATAGATATTATTTTTCTGAAAATTATGATATATTATTCATTTTTTCTGAGTTGAAATGAAAAAGATATGAATTTTCTAAATTCATATCATATTTTTTGAATTAAAAAAGCCCCTTTAATGCATGAAATAAATGCCCCCCCTTTAACACCGGTTCCAGACAGGAACCGGTGTTAAATGGGGGGCATTTATTTCGTTTCCCGCGCGCACCACCCCCCCCTTTAACACCGGTTCGTGGCTGGAACGGTGTTAAAGGGGGGGGGGGTTTCCCGCGCGCATTTAATACCCCCCCTTTAACACCGGTTCGTGGCTGGAACCGGTGTTAAAGGGGGGTATTAAATGCGCGCGGGAACCCCCCCCCTTTAACACCGGTTCCAGCCACGAACCGGTGTTAAAGGGGGGGGGTTATTTATTTCACCTTCCCTTCCTTTCTTCCCCCCACAGCCAGATAATCGATCGACAGAAGCAGCGCGCCGCCCCCGGACCCGCCGTCTCGCTGCCCGCGACGCGCCGTTTCGCCGCCGCCGCTCGAGGTTCGCCGCCCCCTTCCCCGCATCCTTCCTCCTCCTTCGTTCGGCGCCTGCTCCGGCCGCGCCCGGCCGGCCCTCCCCCGCGGCGGCGCTGGGAGCTGCATCATGACTGCTGCGATCTGCGAACTGCGGCGGCGCTGCGAGATGCAAGACTGGCAGCGGCGACACTAGGAACTGCAAGTGGAAGCAGCGGTGCTGGGGCTGCGAGTGGCGGCGGCGGCGGCGCTGGGGGATGCGAGCGGCGGCGGTGGTGCTGGGGGATGCGAGCGGCGGCGGCGCTAGGAGATGCGAGCGGTGGCGGCGGCGCTGGGGGCTGCGAGCGGTGGCGGCGGCGCTGGGGGCTGCGAGCGGCGACGGTGGCGGCAAGCGGCGCTGGGACCGGCGTGCTAGGCGGTGGCGGCACTAGGAGTTAGTGGGGTTTTTGTCGGGTCCGCGGGTCTGCGGGGATGGGTCCGGCCCCTCCATACCCGCCCCCGCTTGACCCGGCGGGTCTAGGTTTTTACCAATAAGTAGCACCGTGGGTTTTTTTTCTTACCAAACCCTCCCCATTTAAGGCGGGTACCCGTCGGGTTATCGGGTATCGGGTACCCATTGCCATCCCTAGAGGGGATCCCGTGAGCGAGGGCGAGGAGCGGGGCGAGCGGGGACGCGAGGGCGAGGGAGGTCCTAGCGGCGGGGATCGGTTCAGGGGCGGTGCTCGGTATTGGGAACGAGAGGAAGGGAGCAGGGTGGGTTTGGGAGCGACAGGAGGGGAGTGGGGCCAGGGTGTCGGTTGGTCCAGGTGGGCGCGGAGCGGCGAGCTCGGTTGCCGGCGAGGGCGCGGCGTGGCGGCGCGGCGAGCTCGGTTGCCGGCGAGGGCGCGGCGAGCCCCTCCCCTCCCTGCGTGTGAGCTTGCTCAGATGGATGGTCGTAGGTTAGGGATGACGGGTGGGGTCCAGTTGACAGGGAGAGAAAAGTGTAGAGATGACATCGACTCCGACGATCTAGGCCTTAATCCTTGCACATGTGAATTAGAAGCATGTGGAGTAAAAATAAAATAGCTTATAGCAAAGATATTATAATAGGCCACGCCTAAACCCTAACTGACCACCTCGCTCTCTTCCCCGTGCAGGAGCGTCTCGCCGCCGCCGCTTCGGAGCTCATAGGCCACGCCTAAACGCCGCTAGCACCGCCGCCCGACGAGACCGCCGCATCCGTCCGACGAGCACCGCCGCCCGACGAGACCAACGTCACCCCACCGGTGAGCGCCACGTGTCTGCCTCGCCGTCGCCCTCGCCCACACCACCCTCGTCGTCGCCCTCGCCGTCGCCATCCCGCGGGATATAAGTAAGGGCATGTTTGATTCAAAGGATTTGTATAGGAAATTTGTAGGATTAAAGCCTATAGGAAATTTTCCTATGGTGGTTGTTTGATTTGTAGGATTGATTCCTATAGGATTCCTATAGGAAATATTGTATTGTATGTGTATTGTATATGCATGTGTATATTTTGTGCCACGCCGACGACCACCGCCACCATTATGCCGTCGACCCTGACCTCCTATGTCCTCGCTGAGCCTACACACGCGTCGAGGGTGTGTAGCCCATTTTAGGTAGACCATCACGTCGTGCTGGTTCGAACGCACACCCCCACGCACCCCGGCCCCGCTCTCGCCCTAGCGTCGCCACCTCTCGTTGTCAATATAGCATTATAATAACCATGCTATGTTAATCAACTTTGATGACAAGTTAATTAGAAGAAGTAAATGTACCCTCTCATATGAATCCGGGGTTTCTCCGAATTAGGGTTTGAAATGATCAAGCATGTATTAGGGTTACATTTCAATACTTTTAACCTGTCATATCATCGTCCTTGCTTGAGCATTTCAATAGATGTATTACTGATATTTGTGTGATAATATTATTGTTTTAGAAACTATGGATCCACTTAGTAGAAACCTTGAAGAAGAAGAAATAATGGAGAACATTATTGATGAGGACACCTCACAATATCTGAACTTGGAGGGACATGACGACGACAGCTCAAGTACTAGTCATGGAGAAGATGAAGACTCCGGTGAACGCAATTTAATGGTTACAAAGTCCGGCGAGGTATATGCATTGATTAAGCCTCAGCTGAACTCCACCAACAATCTTCTTCTACATGTATTAATTAACGCTTCTTTCTTCTTTTAGCCCTCTGGATCGACCAGCCAGCAACCATCTTCTTCTACGAAAAAGAGCAAGCGAGGCGCGAGCCAGCGGTTGAAAGATCGTGCAAAGTTCACGATCGAAGCAGTCCGTGTTGATGGCAGGCCGATGGAGCCCAAGAAGGCCGCAGACAAATTTATACGTCAGGCTGGAGTTCTTGTTAGGGACCAAATCCCAATCACAATTGAAAATTGGAATAAGCCAAAGAAGGGCGACGGTACCTTTGTCGATGACAGATCCAAAGAAACGCTTTGGAATTCGTTGTTGGTAAATTTCACCCTTCCGCCAGAGGAGGATGAAAACAACCCGGTTATAGAGAACAAGGTCAAAGAGTGGACTCTAAAGAAGATGGCTGATGCTTTCCGCAACTGGAAGACAAAATTGAACAAATTTGTCAAAGCTGGCGAGACTCCAAATTTCGAAGACGCATATTATGCGAAGATAAGACCTCACTGGCCCGAATTTAAGACATATAAAAAAAGTGCTATAGCTAAAAAGAGGTCAGAAACCAATACGCTTAATGCCCTGAAGAAGGAATATCACCAGAGGACGGGGTCAGGTGGCTACATATCTCAGAGGCCTAAGTGGGAGGAAGCTGAGAGGGCCCTGCGCGAGAGAGGGATCACACCCCAGACAGATGGGTGGGACCTACGTGCAAAGACTTGGTTCTACGGAATCGGGGCAAGGTTGGACCGAGAAACAGGATTGTGTATCTTCCCAACCATCCTTGCCAAACCCGTCACTGAACTCATCACGGCATACGAGGAAACATCCGCCGGGACCTTCCATCCCGACAGAGAGAATGACCAGCTCACACGCGCCATCGGTAAAAAAGAACACTCTGGACATGCACGAGGCACAGGGGGTATGACGTGGAAGGATGGGTTTGCCGACTGGAGCGACTCTTACAGATGGCGCGGCAGAAAAGAAAAAGAGCGTACAGATCGGATGACACAGATAGAACATGCACTTGCGGCGCTGCAGACGCAAGTGAATGCACAACAGAGCCATCAAGCTACCGGCCCATCTCAGCGGCATGAAGAGCCTGCATTGGAAGCTGCCCGCGGCCCAGACTCTGCGCGGAAAAGCAGTGTGGCTTCCACGGAGAACGTGCAGCCAACGCTTGAAATGACGGGTCCTCGATACCCCGTTGATGAGATCACGGAGAGCGAACACGCTGAGCTGCATGTGAGATTAATGGGCTTATCCATTAAGGTGGCTGTCGGCTATGCCTTACCTCCTGTAGCTGGTGGAACTTACCACTGCCGACCGATTCCAGATGGCTATGCTATTGTCGGGGTGGATGAGGTTGTGAAGGAATATGAGGAAGCACAGCTTGACCATGCTACAGGTGAAGGGGAAACTCAACTCAAATTTGCAGTGAAAACAACCATTCTTTGGAAGAAGGAACACATTGTGCTTCCAAATTGGAGGTCACTGGCACCCCCGCCGTCTCCGCAGCGTCAGCAGTCTGAGCCGCTTCAGCCATCTCCTGCGCGGCAGCCATCTCCGGCCCGTCAGCCATCTCCTGCGCGGCAGCCATCTCCGGCCCGTCAGCCATCTCCTGCGCGGCAGCCATCTCCGGCCCGTCAGCCATCTCCTGCGCGGCAGCCATCTCCGGCCCGTCAGCCATCTCCGGTGCTTCAGCCATCTCCTCAGCGTAAGCGGAAGAGCACTGCCACGAGGAGCATCAGTAGCACTGCCACAAAGAAATCCGCAGGAAACCGTACGCCAAAGAGTTCAAAAAACTACGTCCCGCAGCCTTCCGCCAAGCCATTGCCGGTTTTACCGTGGAATCGCAGCGACGAGGAGACCAATAGGATCTCGGGAGAACAGGTCAAGAAATTCTTTGCACCTAGACGGGCCGAGCCAAAGGAGAAAATAGATCCGGCGGTGGTGGAGAAGTTTTACAAAAATCTTTTGAAACCTGAAACCCCACTTGTGCCGGACTACGAGCGCCAGATTTTGAAGGCGGATGCAAGGCGCCGTAGGGAGACTGAAAGTAGCAGTCGTGAGGCACCCCACAAAACAGTTCCCATGCTCGGAGAGCAGGAAAACCAATCATGCGCCCCGCTCCAAATGTTTGACAAACGGGACGCTCCTCCCGTAGATGATTACGAGGCAGAGCTACAAAGAAAGGCCAATGAGATGGGGATGACTTACATTGCATACTTGAACGTCATGGGAGACAACTTGCCCAAATGCGATGTCAACCCCATACAGCCATGGAAGTATGGGAAGAATCTAGTCAAGAAAGAGGAGCTCAAAAATCTACCAACAAAGATGCGAAAATTGCACAAGTGGTACCTTCATTTCTGCAAGACGAGAAAAGAAGAATGGATCACGGCGCATATAAGAGATGAGATTTTCTTGTGCGGAGACGACGCGATCGACTTCAACATTCAAGACTTGCATTTTCTATTCAATCAGAAGGAACTCGACAAATCTGCCATCAGCCTTTATTGTGTGTAAGTACTATTTCTGTAATTTTTATCTCAACTCATTCACTTCATTAATTGCATGTATATATATATGCTCACCATATATGTATATACTATTATGCAGGAAAAAGGTTATGGAATGCAGGAAAGGAGGCCCTTTTGACATTGGGTTCGTTGACCCAAATAGAATTCATGAAGAAGTGGTAAGAGACAAACCCGGGCAAACAGAAGATTACTTGCTAAAGTCTTTACTGAGACAACAAACCAAAAGGGAAATACTATTGCCTTACAACTTCTCGTGAGTACTGTTACCCTCTCTCTTGTACACATTCTGTTTCGGCTTACTCGATGTTAAGTGTAACTGATGATGAGTTATGCGTGCGTAGGTTCCACTTTATTCTGCTAGTCATTCAACCCGACTCAGGAAAAGTCCTTGTCATGGACTCGTTACGAAAAGAAAAAGAGCTATGGGCAAACTTTAGAGAGATGCTCCAGAGGTAATTTCAATCATATTATCGCACTAGATCGGCAACTTTCGTGACAATAAGTAATTAATTACTCCTTTATCCATTTTCTTTGTCGGACAGGGTTTGGAAAATGTTCACGGGCAGGGCCGTGGGTGAATGGTCAGAAGAACTAAAATTTGTAGACCAAAATGTAAGTAATACTAGCTAGCTTCCAATTCCATTATATCATGCTTTATTGATTATTATTTTGATTGAACTCTCTATTCTCGTAAAGTGCGCGCATCAAGGACACGGCAATAACTTATGTGGGTACTATGTTTGCGAATTCATTCGCAACACGATATGTGCGACAGGCCAAGCCGCACTAGAACAACTTAGAGTAAGTAAACAAAGTCCACAACATTATTTTATTACCATCAATTGTGTTGAGTTTTATTCTTATATATATATTGACGGCCCATTCTTCATATATATTCAGGTCGAACGGATGCGGGACCAACTCCTACCATTTGAACGCATACGAGCCATTCAAGAGGAATTGGCGGGGTTCATACTTGATGAGGTCGTCACGCCTGGCGGAGAACTCTTTAGATATCCACCTCCGGCGATGTAGATGTATGTGCCGATGTATGTGCCGATGGCGATGTATGTGCCGATGGTGATGTTTGTGTATAATAATAGTTGCTTAATTATTCATGTACTCGTATGTACCGATGACGATTTATAAGTATACGGCTCCCGATCGATTTCCCCTCGCTCTCCCCCCCCCTCCGGCAGAAATACGCCCAGAACGGGGCAGAGGCAGAAGTCTGCCGCGGCAGAGATTTAGGCCGTTTTCCTGCCGCGGCAGAGTTCTGCCGCGGCAGGAAAACGGCCTAACTCTGCCGCGGCAGGAAAACGGCCTAAATCTCTGTCGCGGCAGAAGAACCTTTAACACCGGTTCCAGACACGAACCGATGTTAAAGGGGGGGGGGGGGGCCTGAGGCCTGCGGCAGCCCCACGTGCGCCACCCTTTAACACCGGTTCGTATAGGAACCGGTGTTAAAGGGCCCCCCCCTCTAACACCGAACCCTCAACAGCGGTTGTGGAACCGCTGTTAGAGGGTCCTCCAAACCGGTGTTAGAGGGGTACGTGTGCACTAGTGTGTCGTCAACTCCGTGTGACCCTTGCCCTATGGTGAGTTCCATTTCAACCTGTACAAACTTGCACATCCTCCTGACCTGATCTCTTGCTCGCTTGCGCCCCAGACGCCCACCTCCGACAACATCTGACCGCACCCGAGGAAAAGTACAACTCCGGCGAGCGATTCAGGACTACCCTGTGCGCCCCTCGTCGAACCAACAACACGTTGAGCTTCCCCAGGCTTCTGCGAACGCGGTGAGCATCTCCCCAGCCACTCTAGCTTCCTGTATCGCCGGCACCGCCACCATCTGGCCGCTCCGCCGCCAGCCACCGCCGCAGCGCCACTCGTTTTAGGTCAAGCTCGCAGCAGCCGTAGGATTTGGATCGCGTGGATAGGATAGAACCACTTAAAGCGAAGGGGTAAGCAATCTGATCCGTGTGATTTAATTAGATCCAACGCGCCAGAGTAGCTGATCCGGACAAAACGGTATGGACGAATCAGAATACGCCGTGTGGCACTAGTTGATTTAAAACAGAATTTGAAATCAGATTTAGATGCAATTTTGAAAACCTTGTAACTTTAGTTCCACACGTCCAATTTTTGCAAACTTTATACCAATGGAATCAGTGGAACAAGCCCTAGCCAACCATGCAATTTGTTTAGTAAAAAGTTTATGTTAAATTGTTAGTTTTTGCAGAAACATTTGTATGCTTGTTTAGATTGTAAAAATTGTTCAAAAATGAATTTGGGGATAAAACCTTTGGAAAATGGTTTGTTTTGAACCTACTGACCCTAGGAAACAAATTGTGGTTTCAAAAATGTATTTGGTGAAACAAAAGAATGATTCTTTGATTTAAAACCAATTCTAGCCAAATAAAAATATGGTTTATTTATTAAAAATGGTTTTGAAGGAAAACCTTTGGAAAATGTTTTGTTTTAAACTCTCTGACCCTAAAAACCAAGTTTTATGGTTTGAAAAAATATTTTGTGAACCCTATAGATTAATGACTTAGCCAAAACATTTCTACACCACATAAAATGATACCTTGTTTTGAAAATGGTTTTTGAAGTGAAATCTTTTGCAAATGACTTTTCCACTTTATAAAATGACCATTAGGTGTTTTCAAATGTTTATGACCCATTAGGAACCACTTTTCCAAATAAAACAAAGCTTGGCATGCTTGCATGCATTACTTGGACTTTATCATTCACTACTAGGAAAACGGCTATAGGTAATCAGCACATCCGTGGCTCACATGGTTGAAGTGCCCCACGGCTAAAACAGGCGTGGCTCACCTGTGGGCAGTGCCCTACTAATAACTAGAACAACCGTGGCGCACATGACCATAGTGCGCCACAGATGTGTGTGGGCCAGGGCCCTGTTGGCCACACGCCAAACTTCTGTAGCGCACTACAGTCATGTGCGCCACGGTTGTTAGGGTCATCTGTGGCGCACGTGTGCATGGTGCGCTACGACTAAGCGCATGCCCACCTCTGCTCTGAAACGGCCACAAACTTCTGTGGCGCACTCCTCCTAGTGCGCCACAGGGACTAGGAGCATCTGTGGCGCACTCGGCCTAGTGCGCCACAGAAGTTTGTACTCCCTGTGGCGCACTGGGGCCGTGTGCGCCACTGATGTTTCGATTCTTTTAGGGCAGCACTTTATGTGCACATGTGTGCCCACACATCCACCACCCACACTTCACTTTCCCCTTCTTCTTCCTCCTTAGATCTAGTCGGGATCTTCTCCTTCCCACCTCAATTTCTCCATACATTCACCATTTTTAGCATGTAAAACTTGCTTTGGATGTTACATAAGTAATAGAGGAGGTCTCCGGTCTCTCATCTATCCGTCTCCGGTCGACGCGCGCACCTCTCCTTTCCATCTTTCTCGCGATCGGTCTCTCATCTCGGTAAGTTGTCCATGTAAGGATGTGTTCATGTGTATATGTATGTAGATGATCGATGCTCATGATGTGTGTATGTGTGGAGAGGATCGATGGTCATATGTGTGTGTATATGGAGAGTATCGATGATGCTCATGCATGTGTGTATGGAGAGGATAATGATATGTTCATGTGTGTATGGATCGGTCTCTCTCTCTCTTGTGTTTGTATGTGAACAAGTTGCCATTTGTTTTGCCAAAATGTTGATTCATTTCCATTTTGGCAAGACTTTGGCATTTCGCAAAGGTCCTAATTTTAGCGCATTTCCCCTGCATGCGCGCCCCTTCAGCTGCTGAAAATTGGACTATAGGTCCCGGTTGGTGGCTCCAACCGGGACGTATTCCAACCGGCTCCAACCTTCAGCTGCTGAAAATTGGACTATAGGTCCCGGTTGGTGGCTCCAACCGGGACGAATGCACCTTTAGTCCCGGTTGGATCCACGAACCGGGACTAAAGGCCGTTTAGTTATAACAGCGCGTTACTCCTCTTCTTCTTACCGTCCCCGCTCACTTCTCATCCCCATCTCTCCATCTCTCAACCCAATCGAGCACGATCTGCCGCCGCCGCTCTCGATCCGCCGCCGCGTCTGAGGAGGAGGAGGGCTCCCCGCGTCTCAGGAGGAGGCCCGTGTCCGAGGAGGGGCAGCCGCCGTGTCTCAGGAGGTGGAGGCCGCCGTCGTCGCACTCCGTCGTTCGCCCGTCGTCGTCCGAGCCCTGCCAGCTGCACGTGGAGGAGGAGGAGGAGCCCTGCCAGCTGCGCGTGGAGGAGGAGGAGCCCGAGTCGTGCGCGTCCGAGGAGGAGGAGTCCGTGGAGGAACCCGCCGTCGTCCGCCAGCCCGCCCGCCCGCCTGCCGTCGTCCAGCTCCGCGCTCCCTCCTGGTGAGTCTCCTGCCGACCTCCCCTCTCTCTCTCTCCCTATCTTCCTCTCTCCCTCTCTCCCTCTCTCGCCGGCGTTGGATTGATGGGCCGTGACCAAGTCCGTGAACTGGCCCTGCAGGTTCAGGTTAGGTTCAGAGTAGCAAGATTCAGGTTAGGTTTAGGTTAGGTTCAGAGTAGATGAAAATGCAATAGTAGAACAAAGATATGCAGTAGTAAAACTTGTGTTTTTTAATGCATGTCTCCTATGTTTACATTGCAGTAGTAGAACAAAGATATGCAGTAGTTTACATTGCACTCACTAACTATGAACCTGTGTAACCTGAAGGTTTCATGAAACCAAGTTCCCTTTTTTTACTGTTGTATAAGAAAGTGCATTTCCTTTTGTGCATATGGACAACTGTTACACAGGTCCTTATTTGGTCCTTATGGAAAACCAGAAATCGTTAAATTACCAAGGCACAAGAACCATTTGTTCCTTTGATGCATGATCAGTTAAATTACCAAGGCACAAGAACCATTTGTTCCTTTGATGCAGATGATGCTGTGAACTGCGACGATAAATGTAGCTTGTAGATAGCTTAGGGTTCAGAGTAGCAAGGGTTCAGGGTAAGCTTAGGGTTCAGAGTAGCAAGGTTAGAGGCTGCATAGTTCAATCCACTTTCAAAGTTTCAGGCCATCTAGTTGAGTTTGCGCACTTCACACCAATGCACAAATCCACTTTCAGAGTTCCAGGCCATTCAATGGTGTGGTAACTGTGCTGGGACTGGATGGATGTGGTTGTGAAATGGTTTGGAAGGAAAAATAGAGTAGTGTTGGTTTTGCTACTATCTGTGCTGGGACAATAGCACCTTGAAATTGTGCTTGTGCTTGTATATGAAGCACTTTATTATGTGTGTATGCAGGTTCTTGTATGAAACGAGTCCCGATTTTTCCCGGAATGTTGATTAACTTCCGTTTTGGCAGAAATCGGGCACTCCTAGTTTAAGAAAATTAGCAAAGGTCATGCCGGATTTTTCCGTGCATTTAACCAATTATTTGTTTTTTATTAGTGCAAAGATGTGTGACAACGACGAGGCTGGATGTTCTAAGCGCATCAGCGCTGAAGGAGAACTCAGACCTCCGAATAAACAATTGACATTCTGGGAGGTGGCCCAGCGTCTAGAAGACGATGAAGAATACCATCCTTCGGAGGAGGAAATTGTTGCTAGTCATGGATCCCAGGGTTCCTCATCCCAGGGGTCGACGGCGGCCACCCGGTGGGATAACCCTTTTAACAGGGCGATGAACCGGGCCAAGAAAATAGAGCCGGTTACGAAGAAGCCGTCGTCGGCTGGCCGTCTGGCCGGCCTCGGGGGTAAGAATTGGGTGGATCATTTTGGTCCACCGCCGAGGACGCATGTGGCGCCGTCGGGAAGGAGCGAGGAGGAAAACAGAGAGGTTCAAGAACTTAAGGCACAAGTGGCGCGGATCCCGCAGATCGTCCAAGACAACCTGTCAGTCACCCTTACGTCCTTCCTGCCTACCTTGGTGGAGTCAATAGCGAACTGGAGTGCGGGTGGTCGAGTAGGGCCGTGCCCGATTCCAAGCATGGTCAGCAGCCACTCGAACAACGCGGCGCCGACGAATCAGGCGAACTACGTGTTCGTGACTCCGCCCGCTAGCACCGCGGCGCCGCAAGTGTTGGTGACTCCCCCTGCCATCACCGCGGCGCCGGAGTACATGTTGGTGCCCCCCCTGCCATCGTCGCGGCGGCACCGGAGCTCCAAGCACCCGTCGGTAGGGAGAATACACCGGCGGCCAGCACCGCGCCATTAAGCAGCCCTTCCGTCTCTTGCACGCCCGTCGCCGTATGCGGTGCGTCGACATTAGCCGATCTCGACGCCATCACGGTAAACAAATTGCTTTAATTACCGCTCCATCAAGCAGCCCTTCCGTCTCTTGTGGCATCTCGCTCTGACGACGCCGTACATGTTTTCCGCAGACGGATGTTCCTTGCACTCTCTTATGCTACGTGAACAACGAGCTGAGGGATGTTGCCAAGGGTACCATCGTTCAACCCTTGCAGTGCACGTTCCACTCAAAGCCGATGCCAGATAGCGTGCACAGGGTTAAAATTAGTCGGGTGCTAAGGGGCTGCGACGACCTGGAACCTCCCATTCAACCCCCAGGAGCGGATGAAGAAGAGTCGTCTGTCCTCAGAAGTTGCTTCGGCTTGTTCATGCTATGGCCAAAGAGCATGATCCGTTTGGGGACGGCGGGGGCCATCACGCCACAGACAACAGCACCGCCTGTCGTGCCAGCGACAAGCGGTGGCAAGGCCCCCTTACCGCCCTCGCCGTCACCTCCACGCGGTGGGTCGGATGATCATGTTGATGATATGCACATGGCGCAGGATCCGGCCGAGGACTTCGAAGACTGGAATGATCACTTCTTCAGCACTCAGTTTGTCAACGAAGAAGACCTAGCTGGTGGCCCCACAGAGAAAGCCACTATCACCAAGCGTCTGTTTGGTTCTCAGGAGACGCCTCCAGCTTGCGCCTTTACAGAGCCAGCTGATACAACCAACCGGCCCTTTATTCTAAGCCCTGACACACTACATAGGGCGGCCGGTGCTCAGATTGCGGTGCCTGCCCGCTCTCCAAAAGGAAAAAAGGGCAGGAAAAGAAAATCTAGCAGCTCGAGCCAGCCGGTGGCGTCAACAACTACGAATCCGATCAGGTTTCGGGACGGGCCACCAAGACCCGAGGGTATTATGTGGAGGATTCATGTGGCGGGTGAGCCCATGCTACCTAAGAATTTGCGGAAGCTCGCCAGTTCGGAACTGCAGAGTGTGCATGACGGCGTGCTGACGATAGAGAGACGCCTTCTATCGGAGAAAGATCCCTCGCACCCGGTATTCGTGGTTAAGGTGCCACCAGGCTTGGGCTTCGTCGACACTGCCCCCGCGGATCTGTTCTTCCTGCGGTTCGAGGACATCTTCAATATGTTCCACCTATACCCGCTGCACTATACCATGGTCCGTCTCTTTTCTCTCAGCCTGGCCACGCAGATCATTAGAGAGAACACACCGGGCATCGCTATAGTGGACCCCTACTACATGCGTGACGGCTGCTTGGGTTCCCCCGCCGAACGACGTATTGTGGCCTCGTACCTAAAAAGAATCCTCGTGGCGAACAAGACAAAGGAATACATTCTCGTGCCTTACTTTCCCGAGTAAGTCGTTATTCAGTCGCCACCGTCGATTGGCTTTATTAGATCATCATCATTATTTTTTCAACACATTCCATTTGAATTTTTTGCGCAGAGATGAACACTGCACGCTCATCTCCTTATCGCCGAAGCATTCCCACGCCACGTATTTCGACTCGGGGAGTCTAGAAAAGAAGAAAAACTACGACAAGATCAAGGAAGTTCTGGATGATGCTCTCACTGGCTTTGCCTCGACGGAAGGCACCAGCTTCGTGCGTAAGAAGGTCAAGTTCGGCAGGCACGTCTTCAACCACGTAACAGAGTTCCCCTGCGTGAAGCAGCCGGAAAACAGTAAGAAGGAAGCCTACTACGCACTCCATCACATGAGGGCGTTCCTAATTGACCAGCAGAATTCTACGCTGCCAGATCATCTCAAACAGTGGGCCGAAGCAAAGGCCAAGATCAATGATTCGGATATTAGACAAGAGATGTATCGCATCCAGCAGCAGTTTGGGGCAATCATCTTTCGTGATGTCATGACTTCGGGGGGGATCTTCTACGGAGGAAATATCCCGAATAACCGTGACATAGAAGATCGCCTAGAGATGCAGGGTGACTATAGGAAGTTCATGACGAGGCAGGGCGTCCTCCCGTTCCCTAAGCCGAGCCAGAAGGCTTGATGTTGGCCTAGTTGTAGTTGCAAACTATAGATGACCTTTGTGTGTGTGTGGACGACAAGTGTACTTATCTTATTAGGTTTATGAATCACCGCTTACTTATTTTGCTTATTATTATTATATATCAATCAATGCTTGGTTTTTTTGCTTACTCTTTGGTTTTTTTGCTTACTCTTTGGTTCTCGGACGACAAGTGTGAGTTATTTTTGTCTTTTTCGAGAATATGCCGATGATTGAAATGTCGTGGCACAATATATATGTGAATGTGCTATGACGGGATTATCAGCCTTGTGATATGCACAAGTCCAGGAATTGTGCATCCTACTTGGCTGACAGTCCCGTCATAAGCAATTCCTGTGTCCAACGACCTAGCTAGTTATATATGAGGCATGCTTTTCGAGTTGTTTTTGTCTTTTTAGAGAATATGCCGATGATTGAAATGTCGTGGCACAATATATATGTGAATGTGCTATGACGGGATTGTCAGCCTTGTGATATGCACAAGTCCAGGAATTGTGCATCCTACTTGGCTGACAGTCCCGTCATAAGCAATTCCTGTGTCCAACGACCTAGCTAGTTATATATGAGGCATGCTTTTCGAGTTATTTTTGTCTTTTTCGAGAATATGCCGATGATTGAAATGTCGTGGCACAATATATATGTGAATGTGCTATGACGGGATTGTCAGCCTTGTGATATGCACAAGTCCAGGAATTGTGCATCCTACTTGGCTGACAGTCCCGTCATAAGCAATTCCTGTGTCCAACGACCTAGCTAGTTATATATGAGGCA
Organism: Avena atlantica; assembly: GCA_910589765.1. Classification (NCBI taxonomy): domain Eukaryota; kingdom Viridiplantae; phylum Streptophyta; class Magnoliopsida; order Poales; family Poaceae; genus Avena; species Avena atlantica. The sequence goes on along the minus strand of OU342738.1, from coordinate 331,382,095 downwards.
TGCTTTTCAAGTTATTTTTGTCTTTTTCGAGAATATGCCGATGATTGAAATGTCGTGGCACAATATATATGTGAATGTGCTATGACGGGATTGTTAGCCTTGTGATATGCACAAGTCAAGGAATTGTGCTTCCTACTTGGCTAACAGTCCCGTCATAAGCAATTCCTGTGTCCAACGACCTAGCTAGTTATATATGAGGAATGCTTTTCGAGTTATTTTTGTCTTTTTCGAGAATATGCCGATGATTGAAATGTCGTGGCACAATATATATGTGAATGTGCTATGACGGGATTGTTAGCCTTGTGATATGCACAAGTCAAGGAATTGTGCATCCTACTTGGCTAGCAGTCCCGTCATAAGCAATTCCTGTGTCCAACGACCTAGCTAGTTATATATGAGGCATGCTTTTCGAGCTATTTTTGTCTTTTTCGAGAATATGCCGATGATTGAAATGTCGTGGCACAATATATATGTGAATGTGCTATGACGGGATTGTTAGCCTTGTGATATGCACAAGTCCAGGAATTGTGCATCCTACTTGGCTAACAGTCCCGTCATAAGCAATTCCTGTGTCCAACGACCTAGCTAGTTATATATGAGGCATGCTTTTTGAGTTTGCTCTTTTTGATTTAAGAGTACTTTCTATAAGTGTATCTTCATATGCGACTTTAATTATACATGTTTTTTCAATCACCGGTTAGTTATTATTGTCAACTTGTAGATGACGTGGTACGTCGTGTACAAGGGACGGGTTCCCGGAGTCTACGATGATTGGGAAGACTGCCGGAGACAGGTGCACCGTTTCAGCGGCAATAGCTACAAAGGGTACAACACTATGGCGGAGGCGGAAGATAGATACACGCGCTATCTAGCGGGAGTTAGGACAAGGAACCGGATGAAGACCTACACCTTCGTCGCGGCGGTGATCATGCTTATCTTCTTTGGTTATTTATCCCGCGTTTGTGTCTAGCTAGCTAGTTTAGATGTCTAGGCGAGCTTCCGAGCTCTAACTTGTTCGATCGACACATGTATTCGCATGTCACCAACTACTACTTTGTAACATGATCAAAACAATGTAACTTGGACTATGTATTCATGTATGAGACTTATCTATATGTATTTGTTTCAATCTTGTTTTTCATATCGAGTATTTATATATATAATTGTATATCTTGTATTTGTGTGTGTATATCTGCTGTAATATTGTATATAATCTGTATTGCATATAATCTGGCTTTGAAATTAAAAAAAAAAACAAAAAATACATCTGTGGCGCACATGTTCTACCTTCTGTGGCGCACTACACCTAAAGCGCACCATGGATGTTTAGTGGCGCACTGGGTAGTGCGCCACAGAAGATCCAAGGGGTAGCGCACCATGCGAAACTTCTGTGGTGCACTAGGTGGTGCGCTACGCCTATCTCTACACAACCGTGGCGCACTAGGCAGTGCGCCACGGCTGAGAGATAGCCGTAGCGCAAGGCCCGTGGCGCACTACTGGTGCGCCACGGATGGGCCTTTCAGGTGCGCCACAAACGACCATTTTCCTAGTAGTGATTTTATGTGATGTTTTGCTTGATTGGTAGATTGAGTTTGTGCCTTGCTTTATTGAATTGTAGTGACTTGAAGAGTGTGATTGTTGCAAGGACAAGGAGTGAACATATACCCTCTACCAAAAAGGCAAGTGATGCTTCATACTTTTGTCCCATTACTTTCATATGCATTAGTGATTTTTCTAAGTAAAACTTGCATGAAATTTTTGTTAAGTATAAACCTTGCTATGGGAAAACCTAGTAGATGAAATCTTAATAGAAATTTTCCTAAGTTAAGATTCCTACTACTATCAAGCTTAGCTTAGCTAATAGAAAACAAGGGTGGAATATATATTCACACTATGGAAAAATTTCTAAGTCTGAGGACTTGTGTTTTTGTTTAATAAAACAACTAAGTTAATGAATCACCTGGGTGGAATGGTAATTGCTTGGTGGTTTTTGGTTGAGTGGTTACACAAGGCCAGGGGACTGGTGAACCTTGTGTATCTCACTTGTGGATGGCCACCCAGGAACAAAGAGATTTGAGATGTCAAATGTTGAGAAGCTTCAAGTGCAGCCACTTGGCATTATGGGCTCTGCCTGGATCATATAGGTTGCAATAACTTAGCCAAATGGACAGTTGGTGGTAGGGTTTTATAGGTTGGAGCGCGTCCATTTTGGTCTAAGGGAAGGCTTCTGAAAGATCTTGTCTTGGTGAAACCAAGTCTTGTGGGGAAAGTGCACCACCTCTGCAGAGTGTAAAATCTAAGTACTTAGCCATGTCCCTGGTAAAGGACAATTTGAGCATCAAGACATGGAAGCTATCAAGAATCTCATCATCCAAATTTCTAAGTTAAAAACTTGTTGTTGAACAAGGGTTAAAGGATCTTCAATCTTTGATTGGGAGATGTCTTGGGAAAAAGATTTTTGTCAAGCAAAAACTTAGAGTTTTCAAATGATAAGGAAAATCTATTTTGAGCAAAGCAAGCCAAGCTACACTTAGCCAAATTGCATATAGTAATATAGTCCACTTAAAATTTACTAAGGTATCACTTGCCAATACAATTCAAATGTATTGACCTTTGTGGCTGTAACTTGTTATGTTGCAGGTTTGTTTGATATTAGTGAAGTTGATTGATTAGGATTACAAGTCTACAACCAACATGTCTGCCTGTGGCACTTTGAAGATGAAGGACCCCATGCTTATAGATATTCTGCTGCAATGTAATGTAATAGCCAAATGAGCTATGTAGGATGTAATAAAATTATTTTATTCCTTGTTATAAAGTTGTATTATGACCTTTGTTTCTTGATATTACATCTTAACTGTGTATGCTAGCTATTGATCCAGGGACTAGCATTGCAATCACAGGGATCCTTTTCCTTTACAAAGGAGGGATCTTACAAATATATGTTGGCAATCTCATGTCCCTTGAGTACGAGGGCCGCTCCTCATGCTACTCAACTTTAGTTACCGGTAAGTTCTTTTCATTGTAAGTATATGTGTATCATAAAGAACAGCCAACGGGGTACCCCTTGCACATGATACAGGAGCTATCCCATAATCAAAATGACAAGGCAAGTAGACAGTGAGAATCTTAGCGATCTTTTTATTTGTGCATATGTTTTTATTGAGGATGCTTCGCAGATTGCTCACTATGGTTATGATGCAAGTTTCCACCATGATTAGGCATGGCTTAGGCTGGCGGCCCAGGCGTTTCTCTAACACACATACATAACTCCATGGACATACAAGCTCCCCTTTTATTTCATACCGACTACATCCGCAAACAAAAGAGCATGATATCAACTGGATAAGAATCCATAAGTGTTGAAAGCATTCCCCATGACAACACGGTTCTACTAATCCCAACGTATAGATGCAAGCATATATAACTTCGATGACACAATGGTTCAAGATTATTAGGGGCAAGGAAATAAGGTGTGCCATCAAGTTCGTGAGAGCTTTACTAACTAGTTTTCACATAACAAAATAATTTTAATTCAAAAGATAGATGAAGCTTGAGAATTTTCTTGGAATAGCAATAATAATATTAGGTAGATATGGTGGACACAAATGGCACAGGTTTGGTTCAAAGGTGTTGGATGCATGAGAAGTATGCCTTCTCAAAACAGGTTTTTGGCTAGCAAGGCTGGGTAGAAAGCAAAAGAGTTGAAGGAAACAATCAAACCTACAAGTGATAAAGCCAAACATGCAATCTTCCTTGAGGACACAAAAGATCTTAAATAAAAATACTAAGCTTATGAGCCAATCAAGAACGAAAATAAATGATACAAAATACCTGTAAGCATTTTCTCCTTTCCTTTCAAACCTCAAAAAGTGTTGCTACTGACCAGAGCTCGGTTTGCCAAAACCAATTTAGATTTACCTGATGCTCCGAAAGTGATACCAATACTGATTAACAAGATCAATCATATAATAGAGATTGCAAACTAAAATAAGAAGCGCAAAAAGTAAAAGATGAAACTTCTCATTAATATGCCATAAGGGCACTCACACCAAGGGATACATAGATAACCAACTAAAGGAGAGATACTTCCACAATGCAAACCAACCTATAAGATAACTCCTCTACCAAATATATGAATCTAGTAAAAAGGTAAAAGATAATGATGTGATACCGCGGAACTCCCCCAAGCTTGGAACAAGCCAAGGCGATGCCAAACCTGATGACGAATTACTCCTTCGGTGGTGGTGGTGTTCCCTTGGTTAGGGTGAGAAAACCCTCCAGCATCTTATGAAGCCTGTTATTCTCCTCTTGAAGTATATCCACCTTGATCCTTAGAGCACGATACTTATCACAAAACTCATCAGTGGTTCGAAGGTCTTCCACTGCCTCAGGGAATGTTCTGAAGTCTGGGACGGATGCTATAATCCCCTGCATACGAGAAAAAGCACATCCAGTGTTAATTGCTCCTACAAAAGTAGGTTTCCTTTCCCTTTACCCTGCGGCGGTTTGTTCTTCCATCTTAACTTCCTCATTGCCACTCAAATCTGTGTCTTCGCGCTTAGCAGCGATCCTTTCTTCTTCCACGGGCTTCTTGCCTTTGTGGTTGGCGGAGACCATGGTGCTCTAAACTTGAGGAGATTTCCTGATAGAAACAGATCGAAACGAAAACACGACGAGAACACGATACATGAACCTAGGGGGATTCGCGGGGTTATATATTACGAAGTTTCAAAACATAAGGAAGGTACTGGTGCGAAAACGAGGCAGAGACAGAGCTCAGGGGGCTCACACCCCCTCCAGGCGTGGCCATTTGGGGCCCGCGCCTGGGGTGGGTGTGGCCACCCTGGCCTCCGTTTCCTCCTCTGTTTCGTTTCATAACCTTCCTTATGTAATAAAAAACATCAAAAATATAGAGTTTTCACGAACCTTCTGTTTTCACCACTTTTACTTATTCAAAGACGAACTCTGCAGACTCCTTTTCTCCTTCTCCTGGAAATTCCTTGTCTCACAAGGCAATACACAAACTTCAATAGAAACATTAGTGTAAGAAAAAACAATAAACCTTTAGGTACACACTTCAATTGAAAACCATCAAAACAAAAGCTATTGTAGCATCTCCTTTCGAAAACCCCAAAAGAATCCAGAAAGGAATCAATATAAGAGGCAAATGCAAATGATGGCAGACATCTATCAAAACAGACTAGCAGGTAAAGATTGATTTTTTTGAAAACCTTATGTTGCTCAAATCAAAAAGTGCAAAACTAATGAAAGTTGGGTAACAACTTGGAGAACAAGCACAGAAAAATATAGCTCCATCCAATGTACTGAGATCCTTCATGAATTTTTACAATGCAGCACAAAATTCTGTCCCAGGATAGCCGCTTTTCACAACTCCTCGACTTCTCAAAATTAGTTGAACTTGACACAAAAACCAAAACAAAAAGGATAAGGAGCGGTTATTACTGTGGTAATAACTTCCAAGACTCGACAAAACTATTGGGTTATCTCCCAAGAAGTACTTTTCTTTAATGCCTTTAAGTTAGGCTTGAAAGTTTCAAAGATGCTCACATCGGAGATAAATATCTAAAGTGAAACAGAGCATCAAGAAGCAAATAACTAACACATTTGAGTCTAACCCACTTCCTATGCATGGAGGTATCATGAGAAAACAAATTGTTAAAACAAAAACCACTAGCATAGGAAGATAAAACAAATGCAACTTCAAAGATTTCAACATAAAACAGGGAAACTTAACATTATTGAGATGCATACAACCATGTTTCCCTCTCTCATAATAAATTTCAGTAGAACTCTGAATAAAATTGACAATATAACTATCACTGTAAACAACTTTATCATCAGAATGAGCATACTTACAATCACCGAAAAGAGGTCAAAGATCATAAACTGGATCAATATAAGCAAGTTGCTCCATCCTGAAATCTTCATTAGGCAAGCTATTTTCACAAGGAGCTTTAGTAAATTTGGAAAAGTTAAACTCATAAGAATATCCATCAAACTTAGTTAAAACTTTTTCCTTTTTACAATCTATAATAGTGTAACATCCCAGCATTTAGGAACAAACGAAGGGTAGATTTAGTAAATTGTGCATGCATTCATCTATAAAATGTGTGTAAATTTTTCGCCAAATAAAAACCTAAAGTGATCAGAGTTTCTTTCACTCTCTAAGTTTAGGAATAGCTTTGGAGAGTGATCGTGATAAATTTTGACATGATCTTTATGAATTAGTGTGTTTTGGGGGAAAGAATTTAACTTCAAACTTGAGATTTGAGTTTATATTTTAAAAGATAAGAATTATGATTTGGTAATATTAATTAATCAAGAAATGATATATAGTAATAGAAACACTAAATAAGAAATACAATCAAACAAATGAATATTTATTCCATATTTTTATTCCATGAATAAGTTACAAAAATTAACTCATTAAGTCAATAAAGAATCTTTATAGAAATGAAATTACAAAAAGAGGAATATATATTAATAAACCATTCCAAATTCCTTACAAAAGAATGAAATAAAATTACAAAGGATTACATCTGTCTAAAAGTGAACCTATACTAATCTTGAATCTTCAAATCTTGTACCTGCAAGATAAAGAACAAACAAAGAGTAAAATAAAAGTTAAGTGATTAAATTTTACTCTCGGTAGAGAGTAGTGAGTTGCACTCCTCAAGTTTACATCATTGATTAAATCTTTTAGGAGCAAGTTTCACCAATATGAAAGAATTCAATCTTTCATAACAAATAAGCCACAAGTCAAATGATCATAGCAAGTAAAGGGGGAAGTTTCACCAGGGGTTAATAGTAACAAGATCAAAAGGTAGAACACCTCATTGAGCATATCCACAAACATGCAGCAGACACACAAGTAGCTCAATACCAAACTACATGGGTGTGCTGTCGACACAGCCACAATTGCTCAAACAAGTAAAATGAACAAGCACAGCCGTGGGCAAGCACTAGTGCACCTCTCCATTGCTCACACCACACAAGAACAAGCAGCTTAGCCAAAGCCAAGCAAACCAGCCAACAAAACCTCATACCAGATCAATCCAAGTATCACCAGATGGTGACATAAGGAGGGGGAGAATTAGGTGGATAGCAAGGTCAAGCTCACAGGAGCTAGGAGGAGCAAGGTTGATCAAGGTCAAGCACAGGAACTTGGGGGAAACAAGAACAACATCAGGAGGTGAAGGATTGGATCAGGCCAGAAACACCACCAACACATCAAGCCACCACAATCATCAGTGGTGAGTGTCATAAACATCGACATGATCTGTTCATCTTATCCAAATAGAAAATATGTGTTGTTTCATAAGACAACCTGATGTAGCCCGACCTATGGTCGTTACCACATCTTGGTCTCCAACTTACGCCAAGTCGTCATGGACTCCAAAGGTGAATCCGTTCCTCTATGCGAGCCCCCTTCCTACCCTATTGAATGGTATGCTACTTCATACTCCGTCACATATGCATGATAGGTTCACATTGACAAGTACGGAGGCAAGGGAGGAAGTCCGGAGCATCAAGCCCGACAAGATGGAGGCTAGGAAGAGTAGGCGGAAGAAGACAGATCGCCAAATGCTCTCTGTCGCCAGCAGTACTACCGGACCTGGCAACCGGTACTACCGCCCGGCGGCACTACCGCCCCCTGCTACCACCACCAACATACGACGCCAACAAAATCCAAATACTCTCTGTCTCCGGCGGTACTACCGGATCTGGACCCGGTACTACTGGTCAGCGGTACTACCGTCCCCTGATACCGCTCGCTACAGACGGCTCCAGCTGACGCTCCAGGACCGCAAGCGGTACTACCGGTCCCAGAGCGGCACTACCGGACCAAGCGGTACTACCGGTCCCAAGTCCGGTACTACCGCTCCTGGCAGTGCCTGCGCGCACTAGTTGGGCCACAGCCCATGTATCCCCCTTTACTTACCTATTCGCCTAGTTTATCCACAAACTATCCTTGTTTATGTGGTTGGCCTATAAATAGAGCCCCCACCCCTCATGTATCCCTTAGGCATAGATGATAGACTAAAGACAACCCCCATTGTGGAATCTATAGTTTTGCCTCATCCCCTTTACCAATGGGACCGACTATCGTCACCAACCTCGATTGGACTTTGCATCACGCATCCATCGTTGAACAAGGCCTTGGGTTCTCGGTTTCTCGCCCCCAAGTCGTCAAGACCCTCCTCAAGGTGTTCTTCCCTCTCCGATGTGTATTTGAGGGAGCACGTTGACCGATCTTTCCTTGCGAGTATTCTATCGGACCGGTGGCCGCCGTTCGGGAGCAATCAGCCTTGTATCGTGTGAGTTTTGCGTGTGTTCATCGTGTTCTTCGCGAGGTGTGTGTTCGCTTCCGCTACCTTCTCCCTTTCCCCTCGCTTTCCCATCGATTTGACCACGAGATCCATGAAGATCGGGCACCCAAGAGGTTAACCCCTCCATCATCTGGTATCAGCAGCTTTTGGTTGCCACGGATTTCTCATCGATTTGGTCTTTTCCCCATAATTTCGAAAATTCCACCAAAAATAGCCCCAATTCGTGTTTTGGATCGATCTGTGATTTGAGTGCGTTTTGGTAGGTTTTGATCCGTGGATTTCTTGCTAAACTTGTTGATCTACCTTCCTTTGCGTTCCCATGGCCTAATTCCATGATTTCCCCCGTCGATTTGGTGTTTTTCTTGAAGATTTTCCGCCCAAATCGCCCCAAACTCGCGAAATCGCGTCAGATCTGGTTTTCTCTGTCTCGAGCGGTACTACCGCTCCAAAAATACGGTACTACCGTTCACCGGTACTACCGCTCCCAAAATAGGTACTACCGCCCAAGACAGAAAGAAAACAGCAAGTTCCAGATTTCAGCCTCTCACCGTTTTGAGCATAACTTTTGCATCCGAACTCGGATTTTGGTGTTCTTTAGCTCGTTTAGAAGAGGAGAAGGAGCTCTACATCATCATCCACGTGGTTCATGCAATCTACTCCATCCAAATTCCGTGAGAAAGGCGGAATCCAACAATAAAGGGTGAAGATCGTCGACGAAAGGTATAAACATTCCGCGACTTCTCCGCACTTGCATTCCTTTGTGAACCCCACTATCTTTGAGAGCAACAAACACTTATTGAGACTAGTTCCTCTTATGATTTCTTGGGCTATGCACATTTGATACCTTGTAGATTCCGAGCAAACATTGTGAGCGCTATCTTATATAGTTATCTTGTATAGTTGTTGGCACAAGGAAGAGGCAAGTGAAAAAGAAATAAAAAGAAAAAGAGTGATACAAAAAGAAAAAAAAAAGAAAAAAAGGAAAAGAGAAAAAGAAAGAGATATACATGTGCCTCATAGAATAGGAAGCACAAGCTCGATGAACATCATATAGGTGGTACTTATTGTGCATATCTTGTAGCCCACCAATTTTGTGCAATCGAACTAGCGTCTCTCCTTGTACTTGTGTGACACGAGCTTATAGTCTTCGCTAGGTAATAATTTGGTTCTTAGCTCACTTTCTCCGTCGCACAAGTCCCATTTATCCCACCGTGTGTGTTTCCTTGTACATATTTCCTATCTTGTGGATTGACTTGTTTTGCTTTGTGATCATTGTGGTTCTTTACTTGCCATTACAACATCTTGATTTTGGATTGGTTCTTGACATGCCACTTTCCATACCTATCCACCATAGGCCTTGTGTGTGTGTGTTTTTTGGTTATTAGTTGGTTTTGGTGTTCCGCGTGAACTTCTCTTTGCTTGGTTTATTGCTCTCAAGTGTGGCCACTTTGTACGATACGATCTTCCAAGGTAAAGTAAGGTTTGACTTTGTATCCCTAACACCCTCTACCACTTCCGTATACACCGATTGGTCTTGTGAATCATGTCTAGGGACTCCGGAACCAAGGATTATTTCTATGAAGAATCTACGATGAGCCACCATGCCTATGTCTCCACAAGCATGGATAACATGATGGAGCACTACACCAACAATGGCTCCACATGCTTGGGTGACATGGAGTGCTACAACAACAACAAATCCCCAAGCATGGGCGACTTCAAGAACGACAACGACAAGCTCCTCAAGTCGCACCGGCCAAGACGGAGCCTACGCCTCGAGTGCGCCAAGGTCCACCATGAAATGGACATGTTCGAGAGCGACCTCCACAACTTCAAGAAGGACATGGACACTGACTTCGACAAAAACATGAGCATGGTCGCCAAGACTAATGATGCCTTGTGCTCATTAGAAGAACTTATAAGGAAGCATGCCAAGGACAAGGGTCATCGTCGCGAGCGTCATGTGGATGACCAAGTGCGCCACCTACACCAACCATCGGCAAGGCACGCCAATGACCTCCGTCGACACCGTCACAAGGCACCTTCAACTTCTTGTGCCACCACCAAAATGGCACCAAGAGCAAGCCTTCGTCCACGCCATCAAGCTTCAACGACTACGCTTGCATTTGAAGACCTCATGAACGAGGAAAATGAAGACCTCTACTTCGCCAAGTTGGATAGCATGAGCCTACCTCCACCACTACTACAAGATGGCCACAAGACGGTCGAGCATGGGATTTTCCCTTCGACCATGGAGGAGAGTGATGATGCCCATCTTATGGCATCCAACTTTGAAGGCGACAAGGTCAAGAATGGTGAGCATGGGATTTTCCCTTCACCAAAGGAGGCGCATGGAGTTGAGGAAACCGAGCCTACCCCCATATGCTTGAGTGATGATGTGGTACCAATCCCATGTGAGTATGAGAGCCACTTAGCCCACTTGAGTGAGAACAAGAGTGAGATGAGTGACTCCACCTTATGTGAGATTGAGTGCTTCCACTTGGAGGGCATGAGCGATACTCCTAGTGAATTGAGAGTGGTAGTTGATAGGTCAAGTGAGACCATTTCGATTTCTAACAACTTACCCTCTACCTCTAGTGTGTTATCTTGTGTTATGCTAGGTTCCATGGATGAAGAAGCGCCAAGCCATGAAGCAATGATGCCTTAATTGGAAAAGATGTACATGGTGCACGAAGATGATGCTACGCCATGGCTACATCAAGAAAACGAAGTCATCCACAAGGAGGCCACTACTTCCACAACACCCACTTCATATGAGAGGTATGACCAAGGTAACAATAAGGGTGTTGATGATGCCATGATCCCACTAGTGGACATGATGAATTGTGAGGATATGCATGTTTTGGATGATACTTGTGACATTACATATGCTTCACTCATATTCCCATGTGATGCTTTGCCTTTGCATAATATTGATCATGTGGAATTGTTTGATTGCGAACTCATTGCCATAAACATGCCATCCTATGCATCTTGTGTGTATCCTCCAATTGCTTTGGACTTGCCTTGTCATGCTAGTCATTCAATTTCTCCCGTTGCTTGCGATAAGATGAATGCTTGCTATTTCACTTGTTTTGCTTGCAACAATATTGATCATATGCGTTCTAATGAGATGGCCCCCATAGCTTTCTCAATATTTGGAGATTTTGATGATGGCCATGATAAGCATGTTCCCCACTTGCATACTCACCATGCATCTATTTCATACTTGATTGAAATTAATGGTGATGTACACAAAAAGAGATACGTCATGATGAATGATGTGTATCTCTACCATGCACACACGTTCTTCCTTTTACATATGATGTGTGTACGTACCCGCACGAGAATGTCAACCTCGGTTGAGCACGAGTTGACAAAAAGAGCTCTAGAGAGCATCCCACAAGTGAGTTCAAGATCGAACCCAGCTCTGATACCTTTTGCATGCTTTGCATCTTTCATGTTGGCAAATTGCTATTTCATATGGTTTGATTGCAAGCTTGTTAATGGTATTATCTCCCCTTGTGACATTCATGTTTCTTCGCATCTAGATAATGATGTTTTGTGTGTTGCAACAAAAATGTTGAACATTTTCTCTTTCCGATGTTTTGGGTGCAACCACAATTCCATTAAGAGCATGTATTGTCATGAGAGCTTCCAAGAATCTCGTCCTGTTGTTGCAACAAACATAAGGACCACTTGCTCTTTCATTTGGTTTGTTTGCAAACATAATACTTTTGTTTTGGATATGCTTCCTTTTGTGTTTTTGCCAAATTCTCCAAGCTTTGCATCAAAGATGTTGATAAAATTTCTATTCGATTGCTTTGAGTGCCACAATAAGATGTTATATGGAGTTTTTGAGTTTCCACATTTGGATGATGTTCAAACGATTCCCATGCACATTGACCATGCATATGCATCCCATTTGCTATACTTGAGTTGTGCTAATCGTGTTGTGAACAAGAATGGACATGCCACAAATGACATGCTCCCCTATCACACACAAACATATGGTGCTTGGTCTCTGTTGTGTGAAGGTACAAGTGCATACATGTCAACCTCTATGGACAATATGTTGACAAGAAGAACCGAAGAGAGTTACCTATGGCTACCCTTCATCGAGCTATCTCTACAAGATAAGGTGACTTCCTTCCACTTGAGGACTCATGCTATAATCTTCATGAATTGGCTACGCTTTGAGTGTTGCTTTGCTTTTGTTGTGAGCTTTGTAGGCTTCAAGGAAGGTGAAGGAACATTGAAGTGTTGTCAAGTCAATCTTCCCGAGGAATACTATATGATGAAGCCCAGGATCAAGAAGGTCTCTCGACCGCTTCTACTTTGTGATGAACATGTAGAGTCGAGGACGACTCATTTTGAAGGGGGCGGAGCTGATGTAGCCCGACCTACGATGGTTACCACATCTTGGTCTCCAACTTACGCCAAGTCGTCATGGACTCCAAAGGTGAATCCGTTCCTCTATGCGAGCCCCCTTCCTAGCCTATTGAATGGTATGCTACTTCATACTCCGTCACATATGCATGATAGGTTCACATTGACAAGTATGGAGGCAAGGGAGGAATCCCGGAGCATCAAGCCCGACAAGACGGAGGCTAGGAAGAGTAGGCGGAAGAGGACATATCGCCAAATGCTCTCTGTCGCCAGCAGTACTACCGGACCTGGCGACCGGTACTACCGCCCGGCGGCACTACCGCCCCCTGCTACCGCCACCAACAGACGACGCCAACAGAAGCCAAATACTCTCTGTCTCCGGCTATACTACCGGATCTGGACCCGGTACTACCGGTCAGCGGTACTACCGTCCCCTGATACCGCTCGCTATAGACGGCTCCAGCTGACGCTCCAGGACTGCAAGCGGTACTACCGGTCCCAGAGCGGCACTACCGGACCAAGCGGTACTACCGGTCCCAAGTCCGGTACTACCGCTCCTGGCAGTGCCTGCGCGCACTAGTTGGGCCACAGCCCATGTATCCCCCTTTACTTACCTATTCGCCTAGTTTATCCCCAAACTATCCTTGTTTATGTGGTTGGCCTATAAATAGAGCCCCCACCCCTCATGTATCCCTTAGGCATAGATGATAGACTAAAGACAACCCCCATTTTGGAATCTCTAGTTTTGCCTCATCCCCTTTACCAAGGGGACCGACTATCGTCACCAACCTCGATTGGACTTTGCATCACGCATCCATCGTTGAACAAGGCCTTGGGTTCTCGGTTTCTCGCCCCCAAGTCGTCAAGACCCTCCTCAAGGTGTTCTTCCCTCTCCGATGTGGATTTGAGGGAGCACGTTGACCGATCTTTCCTTGCGAGGATTCTATCGGACCGGTGGCCGCCGTTCGGGAGCAATCGGCCTTGTATCATGTGAGTTTTGCGTGTGTGCATCGTGTTCTTCACGAGGTGTGTGTTCGCTTCCGCAACCTTCTCCCTTTCCCCTCGCTTTCCCATCGATTTGACCACGAGATCCGTGAAGATCGGGCACCCAAGAGGTTAACCCCTCCATCACAACCTCACAGTGATCACCCAATTGGGGTGAACCTATCCTTGAGGATTTCAAATATAAAGGCCAAAACCAAACTCCAACAAACACACAAAAATCTCAGACCAGCCTCCTAGATTTGGTGAAAAAGCAACTTATATGTTTCATCACTTGTTCTTATAAAATCTAGGCACACCTCCAAAACGGAGTAGCACCTCAGATCTCATAAGCTACAAACAAATCAACTAACTTAACCAACTTGGATCCAAGATCCAGTAAGAAACTATGATGCCTTAGCCAATTTTAAAAGTGATAGCAACATAGGAATTTAGTTCCTAGAGCCTCAGACCAGCATCATAGGCATAAACATTAAGTGAACTTTTCAACTTATTATTAAGCATCTATCAAGTCTCAAGTACTGACCATAAGTAAGACGAGCAGCAAGATCAACTTGTGTGCCATTCTAATATGGTTTCACAAGAATTGATCCTACAACAAAGCCAAATAGATATTCTAGCTTTCCTGAATAAACCAACAGGCCAATAGTTATCATTTCCCTGAGATTATACTCAGAGATCATTCAATATATCCATTTATCTCCAAGGTATCATTAGACTCTAATGATCAAGGTCAGTTACTGATAAATATACAAGCCAACAATCACTGATGTAGTAAATCATCACTGATAGTGTTACTGTTAGTATCAAGATACTGACAGAAGATGAACACACTAAGAAATCATATTACCAACCAGAGGCAACACTGGGAATAACATAGCATCAGATCAACATAGCATCAGGTCAACAACAACATCACATTATCAAAAGATGACAACAAGCACTGGGGTGAAGAGAACACACTCTTCACTAAGCATCACTATCAGACCATAGCATCATTTTACAAGCACCAGGGATGAACCCTAGAATCAGTGCAAACCCTAAATATAGATTGGCCACTAGATACACACAGAGGGACTCGAGGTAGCTAGAGGCACGAGTGATTATAGAGACACAACTCACTGGTGGTCCTCGTTGAAGAATTGAAGAGGAAGCAGAAGGGCCGATGAGCTCGTGGAGGCAGAGGGAGCACCCCAGAGGGCGCTGCAAGCCGCACCAGCCATGGCAGTGGCCACAACAGCGCACGAGCACCGCACACCACCACGGGAGGATCAACGACGGCGTTAGCAGCACCACCCCAAACCCTAGGGTTCGGGAAGGGGGCTAGCCTGGCCACAGGAATTCCCCAAGATCTAATCGAGGCGGAGCAGATGAAGAAGCATGGTTGACAACCTCGCCCTACACCACGATAGCGTCTAGGGAGGACCACGGCGGCGAGCAACGCACGACGGCGACGCCAGCACCCCACGGGGTCAAGGAGGAGAGGAGGTGAGGTCGAGAGAGAGAGAGAGAGAGAGAGAGAGAGAGAGAGAGAGAGAGAGAGAGAGAGAGAGAGAGAGAGAGAGAGAGAGAGAGAGAGAGAGAGAGAGAGAGAGAGAGAGAGAGAGGGAATTGAACCAATAGGCCAGATCCCTTCGGGGTGCCCTTTGGGTCAAGTCACTTGGGACAAATTGGCCCAATAAGCCCAATAGGGATAGCCCAAAACTTAAAAGAAGTTTTAATAATTAATAAAAGACCAAAAATACCCTAGAGTTAAATAAAATTCTAGAACATAAAATAGAAATCTAAAAATTATAAATAAAATATTTCTGGATTAATAATAATCCAACCTATTTAATAAAATTATGAAATAATTCTTAT
Organism: Avena atlantica; assembly: GCA_910589765.1. NCBI lineage: Eukaryota > Viridiplantae > Streptophyta > Magnoliopsida > Poales > Poaceae > Avena > Avena atlantica. The sequence continues at coordinate 331,366,490 of OU342738.1, read as the reverse complement.
ACATATTATTCTTAGTCAATAATTTTACAATATATTTATTCCTTATGGAATTTTATAAAATTAATGAAAAAGGAAAAAATAAATAAAAATTAGTTTTATTATATATTATTATTGTAGTATTTTATAGAAATACTAAATAAATATTTGGAGTTATAAAAAGAAATTCTCTTATTTAAATGCTAATTCTTAAAATAATTATTAAATAAATAAATACAAGAGTTATAAAATTTTAATTCTATAAATAAATTATTACATAGTAAATATGATATTCAATAGTTATTAAAGATTATTCTGTAAAAATGGATTCCTTTATTACTTAAAGAAATTCTAGAAAACTAAAATAATGGGTAAAACACACAAAGAAGATAAATCATTAATAATGCATTACATTATTATGCATATTCATATTGCTTCTTTAAATATTGTCCTTACCAAGCAATAATGATGTTTTGTAGACATAGAAGCTGAAGGTCTAGTGCAAGCATCCGACTTCACTACCTTGCAATCACAAGGTTGTTCATCACTTGCTCATGTCCTTTGAAGAGTCTTTAAACAGAGTATTTGCAAATTGTGTGTTATCATCTATGTTTCAAGGAAAGAAAATATTATTTTCTCAAACAAATAAATTGTTGATATCATCCTAAGTGATGATATAATGGAGTAATAGAACTTAAGTTTTTATTTGAAACAATAATGATCAACTAGGAACTTAACAACCCATGACATCTGTGATTGTAGCGCCGTATATCACGCGTTAACCATGATATTTGGAATGGGACGAAGAACTCAGCTGTATCTTCTTCCTCTCGCATGTAGCCGGATGTGTAGGTCATGGCTGTTATCCTCGTAGCATGCATATTAATTAGTAATTCATAGAGGATATGCAGCATATGGGTGGGAACCCTCATCATCCCACGATAGTTCTGGCATCTAACAGTCTGTACAAACCATTGTCGTAATTAAATGGGTGGGCTTGGTGTACACCAAGGAGGCATGCGAGGTCTCGAAGGGGGTAGTGATTGGCTTGAATCACCAACTAACGAAGTACGCTACAATCCCATCTCACTTGCCAAGTTGGCTAACAGGGCATCCCTAGAGGCAATCTGTCGATCCTGATCACATGACTCAATGGCTAAGTCTATGATGTACTCTCTTAAACGTTGGTTGGTAGCCTCTAACTCTTGGGTATGCTTCTTTTACTCCCTAAGGTCATTCTGGGTGTTGAGCATTCTGCACTTGATTCTATCACCAAGCTCTTTGATGGCCTTCCAAGCTGCATCCCTTGCTGAATCAAAGAATGTAGTGTGCATCACCGAGTTGGTGACCATGCAAAATCCTGACTCCTTGTGGTTGTCTTCCTTGTTTTTATACAAGTGAAGCTGCACCCACCAATATTCAACTCCTTCATCCATCACAGGAAAACCTTTGTACACAGCTGCAACATGTATTCCCATGGCAACCATGAGGTCCTTGGGGAATTCAGTCTCACGTTCCAAAGTCATAGTCATGAGTGGTCCCTTCCTCACGGCTTCGTTGATGGAGTTCATCTACAAATAGATATGAGAAAGAAGATTAGAAAAGTTTACGAGAAGAAAAGACAAGTGTGGAAGTTGTTAAAAAATTTCCTCAGTGGTTTCCAATCCTAGGGTCATAATCCTACAGGCAACACAGTGCTCTGGTACCATCTGTAATATCCCTCCCTTTATAAAGGTAAGGATCCTTGTGATTGCAATGCTAGTCCCTGGATCAATGCTAGCATCCACAGTTTAAGATGAAGTACACAGAAACAAAGGTCATTATTACATATCATTCCAGAGACAAACATAGTCTTTTACAAACTCCATGGCCACAGGCCTAATACAAGAGTTCAAATATATAATAAGATAAATAAGTCTTCATCTTCATGTGCCACAGGCAAGCATGTTGAGTGTAGACTCATAACCCCTAATCATCATCAGAATAACCTGCAACATCACAAGTTACAACCACAGTGGGTCAATACATTGGAATACTATTGGTAAGTGATACCTTAGTAGAATATGGTAGACTAGATACTATATGCATTTTGGCTAAGTGTAGCTTAGGCTTGCTTTGCTCAAAATAGGTTTTGCCTATTAGTTGAAAACACTAAGTTTTTCTTTGATAAAATCTTTCCCAAGGAACCACCAATAGAAATTGGGGAACCTTCACCCTTGTTCAACCACAAGTTTTACTTAGAAATTGGGATGAGAGATTCTTGATAGCTTCCATGTCTTGATGCTCAAGTTGTCCAATACCAGGGACATGGCTAAGTACTTAGATTCTTCCATCTGCAGAGGTTGTGCACTTTCCCCACAAGACTTGATTTTCACCAAGACAGGACCTTTTAGAAGCCTTCCCTTAGACCAAATGGATGCGTTCCAACCTATCAACCCACTACCACCAACTGTCCAAATGGCTAAGTTATTGCAAACTATGTGATCCAAGCAGAGCCCATATTGCCATGTGGCTGCACTAGAAGCTTCTTAACATTTGACCTCTCAAATCCCTTTGTTCCTGGGTGGCTTTCCACAAGTGAGATACACAAGGTAAGCCATAGAAATGGTCCTTGTGTAACCACTCAACATAACCCATTCTTTCCATTCCACCCAGGTGTTTCATTCACTTAGTTGTTTTATTAAGCAAAAACATAAGTCCAAAGACTTAGAAATATTTTCTCATAGCATGAATATATAACCACCCTTGGTTGCTACTAGCTAGGCTAACACTGGTAGAAAACGTGCCATGCGTCCCGGTTGGTAAGGGGCTTTAGTCCCGGTTGCCCAACCGGGACGGGGCAATCGGGACTAAAGCCCGAACCTTTAGTCCCGGTTGCCCCACCAACCGGGACAAAAGGCCACACACGTGGCATCTGCTCCGTGCGAGGGGGGGGGGGGCTTTAGTCCCGGTTCGTAACACGAAGCGGGACTAATAAACTGCTGCCGCGGCAGAGATTTGGCCCATTTCTCTGCCGCGACAGAGAATTCATTTTGGCACATTTTGTTGCCGCGGCAGCATTTTCGCCACTTTTTGTGCCGGGCATAGAATTCATTTAGGTTGTTTTATTGTCTATTTAGTGTTTTGCACTTATCAATGAAGGAACCTTATATTACACAAGATCATCATGACAACATTTTACATTCAATACACGGATCGAGTTCATGCACTACATACAAAAGTTGCTATTCGATGCTACCGGCCAATTTCTTGAAAGTTGCTATTTTTACAATTCCTATTGTCTATACACAGCCGAGTAGTATTCCCCTTTTGGGTCTAGGACTTCTGCATCCAATTCCTCCTGCCAATTCCTCCTGTATTGCTCGTATGCGATCCTTTGGCAGAAGACCGTCCCGTAGACGTTCGATCTGATTTAAAAAAGGAGTCAGCCTATATGAATATGAAACTAAACACAATTTGATTGTAATTAAAAACTATAGAAATTGTTTACGTACGTGGAGTTGCTCTAAATTTCTGCCCTTCTCATCGCACGTCTGCCGGATGAACTCGCATACATAGTATCCACATAGATTGTTACCTGGTCCCTGCGTCAGGCACTTTACGACAACAGAGTTCAATCAAAATAATAATCAAGCATGATAATAACTGTATCAAAACTAGAATCAAAGAGATGCGCGGATATAGCTAGTGGTGCTTACATCTAGTGGTTGAAATGTAAGCTCCTCTTTCCAAACACCCCTAGCCTTCTTGGTGAACCGTTTCCAAGCGCTGCCCGGCGTAGAAAACGAATAAAGTAAGTTATTAAGTACTTGATATCATAAAATTCACGAACGTTGCCGATATAGTGTCGTAATGATTAGAATTACCGCTGGAGAAGTATCTGCATGTCCTTCCACGTCTCAAGGGGTTTATGTTTCGAGTCCATGACTAGTACACGCCCTTTGTCAAGTTGAATGATTAACAGAATATAGTGGTACCTGCGAATGCAGAACTTATCAATTATATACTTAACATCGAGTAAGCGAAATAGTAAGTGTATACAAGACAATAACACTCACTGGAAGTTGTAAGGAAATAGTATTTCCCTTTTAGTTTCTTGAAACCTTAACGCGTGTACTATATTATCCTCCGTATCCTGGGGGCTTATTTTGAGATTAGCTTCATGAACCCAATATGGGTCAATGAAGCCAATGTCAACGAAGACGGCTGCCGCAGCGGCGACGACCTCGCTGGAGACGGGTGAGGCGGCGGCGAAGATGGCCTTGGCGTGTGATTTCGAAGCACGATACAATCCTTCGGCCATAGAATGGTGACGTTTTTTGCGTCACCCAGCACAGTCACATCCCCTTCACCAGCAGGGTAGTGAAGATCCAAAACCTCAAAGGTGGGCATGGTTTCATCCACGCCGACAACAGCGTAGCCCTCTGGAACCGGACGACTATGGTAAGTTGGTGTGGATCCAATTGGTAAGGCATAGCCGACCTCCACCTTCATTGATATGTTCACAACTTTGACATGTAGCTCGCAGTGTGTCATCTCTGTGATATCATCCACTGGGTAGCCAACAGGAGCCATCGTCGGTGCATCATCGGCATCGCCATTGTCATCACCCGGGACCTCGGTGGAAGCCACACTGCTTTTTCGATTATTCGATAGGCCGGTAGCATCGAATGCAGTGTGCTGCTGAGATGGGCCGGTAGTACTTTGCTCTTTAAGTGAGTTAATTTCATCTTGTTGTTGCTTTAATCGTTCTTCAATTAAACGCATTCGCTCTTTCTGACTTTCTGCTTCAACTGCCGCCCTGTCCTTACTCCTCTGACGGCTTCTATCAGGATATTTCTTCCTCTCTTCGGGAAAACCAGTCCTCCATGATTGGGAGCCTATTGTGCCTCGTGTTCGTCCATCATGTTCCTTATTTCCAAGGGCGAGTGTGAGCTCATCATTCTCTCTATCGGGAATGAAGTCCCCATCTTTAACAGCCTTTACTGCTTTTCTCATCCTCTCGATTGGCAAGGGGTCTTCTTTATGTCGTATGTTATATATGCACCTCCCTTCCGAGTCCAACGTGCCCCCATGCCCGTAAAACCAATTCCTTGCACGTTCTAGCCAATCGTCTGTCTCTGGGGTGATATTTTTATCACGCAGTTCCTGCTCAAGTTTCTCCCACTTAGGAATGCCAACCTTGTAGCCACCTTGCCCCATAGTATGGTGATACTTCTTCTTAGCAGCATTCAACTTATTCGTTTCAGACATTTTCTTAGCTTGTTCTAATTTCTTGTATTCCACAAACTCAGCCCAGAATGGTTTTATCTTCTCAAACTGAATATTCTTGAAATCGGGAGTCTTCTCTTTCACGACATAGTCAAGGTGCAATCTTTTCTTCCAGTTGGTGAAACATTGGGCCATCTTCTTCAAAGCCCACTCCCTGACCTTAGCCTCCATGGCTCTCCCATGTTGTAAGGCGTCCTCAACTGGATCCTCCGCATTTGGATCCAGCTCTATCTTCGGTAGTTTGAAATTAACCATGAGCCTCTTCCATAGTAAATCTTTGGCGTGGTTAGGGACAAATAAACATGTTCCCTCTTCATCCGCTTTAGCAGGCCTATTCCAATTTCTAATGGTGATCGGGATTAAGTCCCTAACGATTACTCCGCATTGTGCCACAAATTTGGTTGCGACAACTTCGGGAGCTGTCGGTCTGCCGTCTTCAGCGACATCTTCGATCCTAAACCTCTCATGGTCTTGCAACTTTTTGGTTGGGCCTCGTCTGCTCTTTTCAGTAGATTCCTTCGATCCGGAGGGCTAAAAGAAGAAAGATCGTCGTTACTATTTCTATATAGATAGCAGATGATTAATTAATGAATTGATTTATATTACATGCACCTCGCCGGAGCGGTCGTCTTCTCGATTACACAAGGCATCGCCTTCTCCCTCGCGGAAGGCAACACCTTCAACCTCAAACAAGTTGTCTACTCCGGTAAAAAGAGGATCACCCTCACCGGAGTTGTTCAGAAACGTTGATACGTCTAAATTATCTTCCCCACGGATCACACCTTGGATCAACTCTTCCTTTTCTTCGTCTCTGACGTGTGGGTCCATATTTTCTGCATAGGTGGAAAAACGAATAAGTCAAAGCGGCTAAAGGAGAAAGTTAAGGAGAAACCCTAATATATACATACACAATAATAAAAATGAAGAGAAACCCTAAACCTAGCTACAAAAAGGAAACCGTGTAGTAGATAGGTAACTCTAGCTAAAATCAACTAAAATCAATATTCCGGAGTTCCGAGGGGTGTAACCTAGTTCGGAGAAACCTCCGATGCATATGAGAGGGGAACATGAGTATAAGGCTACAAAAGGGAAACTATCCAGCAGATAGGTAACACTAGATACTAACAAAATACCATATTGGAATCGATTTAAGAGGGTTCAGAATGCCCTGGCGAAGGCACATCGTCGAACCCACATGCATCTAAGGGGTATTAATGATTCCTTATCTAACCATAGTGACTGACAATGTGAATCGGGTCTGGGGATACCCACATTGACTGACTAGTGGGGCCGAAGACCAATAATACCAAACTAATTAATAAACCTAATAATACCTAACTAATAATAAACCTAATAATCGAAACACCAAAAAGAAAGGGAAACAATCAACACATGGCATCGATGCAATGCTCAAGCAAGTATGATGATATGACAAGTTAATTTGCATTGGAATGTAACCCTAAGACATGCTCGACGATTTAATCAGGGTTCCGACGGGTGAAAACCCTAACTCGGGGAAACTCCGGAACATATGAGAGGGGTGCATTTGTTCTTCTAATTATACTTGTCATTTAAATTGTTGAACAATGCATGATTATAGGTTAAATAGATAGGTTTCATTTTTCTGAACAATTTGATATATTATTTGTATTTTTCTGACTTATAAATAAAAAGATATTGATTTTACAATATTAAATCATTTTCTAGAATTAAAAAAAAGGCAAATAGTTTTTACACCGGGGCGCCCCTAGCCAGTGAGACTGACAGAAGGGCCCCAGTGCCAACTCAGCCTCCACGCGTACTGAGGCTGACTGATGGGCCCCAGGCCACATCAGCTGCCACACGAGCACGAGTGACGTCAGCACGACGTCACGCTGGCGGTGAGCTCCCAGGCAGCGGCAGCGGCGGCGATAGCGGGCACCCCTGGACGCGCGGATGGGCGCGTTAGAGAGAGCGCGATGCAGGGAGAAAGGGAGTGGCGGCGCCGCTCCTTGTTGGTCACCGGAGCGTCGCCTCCGTCGAGCTCGAGCGGCGGCGTCGTCGGGCACACGTGGGGAGAGTAGTATAGGAGGAGAGGGAGAGAAAGAAGAACACCGTGAGGATCAGCAGCTCACCAGGAACACGACGGAGGTGGTGGCGAGGCCGGGCGAGCTCGGGAGACGCCGGAATCGACGGAGGCGACGCGCGGACGGAGCTTCCAATCCAGGCGATTGAGGTCACGCGCGAGGGGGAAAAGTAGCAGGGGCGCGCGTGGACGGAGGCAACGGCGATGGCGGACGGAACGCGCGGGTGGCGGCGAGCTGGGGCAACCTGCCGGCGTAGAGGGTGCGCGCGCTGGTGAGAAGCAGAGAAGTGAGATGGGGAAGAAGAAAGGAGACGCGTCAGTTATAAACGAAGGGACTTTAGTCCCGGTTGGTGGCTCCAACCGGGACTAAAGGGGCATACGTCCCGGTTGGAGCCGCCAACCGGGACCTATACTCCAATATTTTCAGCAGACCAAGGGTTGGCGCGCAGGGGGTCTTTAGTCCCGGTTGGTGGCTCCAACCGCGACATATTCCCCTGTTTTCAAAAAATTTCAGGTATTTTCTCTCTGTTCCCGCCTTATTTTTTATTTTGGGGTTTAAATTTGTATTGTTTTTTAAATGATAATTAATTTGGAATTTAGAAAAACTTTAAACATAAAAAGTGTTTGGATTTGAATAAATAATTCAAAACCATTTTCTGTTTTAAAAAATAATTAATGTAACCATTTAAAATATGAACCATTTACAATTAAAAATGAATTAACTTATATTTTTTTAATATCAATTTGGAATTTAGAAAAACTTTAAACATAAGAAGTGTATGGATTTGAATAAATAATTCAAAAACATATTCTATTTTAAAAAAATAATTAATGTAACCTTTTAAAATGAATTAACTTATATTTTTGAATATTAATTTGGAATTTAGAAAAAATTTAAACATAAAAAGTGTTTGGATTTAAATAAATAATTCAAAAACATTTTCTGTTTTAAAAATAATTAATGTAACCATTTAAAATATGAACCATTTACAATTAAAAATGAATTAACTTATATTTTTTTAATATCAATTTGGAATTTAGAAAAACTTTAAACATAAGAAGTGTATGGATTTGAATAAATAATTCAAAAACATATTCTATTTTTAAAAATAATTAATGTAACCTTTTAAAATGAATTAACTTATATTTTTGAATATTAATTTGGAATTTAGAAAAATTTTAAACGTAAAAAGTGTTTGGATTTAAATAAATAATTCAAAAACATTTTCTGTTTTAAAAAATAATTAATGTAACCATTTAAAATATGAACCATTTACAATTAAAAATGAATTAACTTATATTTTTTTAATATCAATTTGGAATTTAGAAAAACTTTAAACATAAGAAGTGTATGGATTTGAATAAATAATTCAAAAACATATTCTATTTTTAAAAAAATAAATAATTAATGTAACCTTTTAAAATGAATTAACTTATATGTCCGTTTTTTTTGAATTTATTATGCCCGTTTTGAATTATCTGAATTTCTAACTATGGTCGAACCGGTGTGCATGAAGATAGGGGACGGGCATCGTTAGAACTTGCATTGGATCTCTGAAGAAACCACATATTGCGAGTCTAAAAATGATTTTTTCAAAAAATCACGGGCGATAGATCATGTACCTGTAGTACAAACCGGACCCACTTCCTATCGATTCGGCAGACATTTGTCCTTTTTACCCGGGATGGACGAAAAGGTTTGAGATGTACCGGTTGGGATATAGTCCATGTAAGGTGGTCTAGTATTTTAGGAAAATAGGACGGTAGCATTCTGAAACGGCATTTTGGTGGTTACTTCACAAAACGACCCGTTTTTTTGCTCGGAAAATGGAAAAGGGATTTTCCGTGCGACAAAAAGGAAAACTTCCTCCTGCAACATTGTTCTACATACCAATGTCCACACACATGCATAATATGGGCACAACATCACAAACTATGCCGTGATTCAGCACATAACATCGGTCATTTGGACCGAAAGCCATGAAACCTCGAACATGATAGGTCATTTTGTGAAGGTTTTTTCGAAACATGATCAATATACCAAGTCTGGTATTTTTCCTTTCAACTATGTAACATAATATGACACCACGCGAAGGATTTTCATTGTTCGGATTTTTTTTGAATTTATTATGCCCGTTTTGAATTATCTGAATTTCTAACTATGGTCGAACCGGTGTGCATGAAGATAGGGGACGGGCATCGTTAGAACTTGCATTGGATCTCTGAAGAAACCACATATTGCGAGTCTAAAAATGATTTTTTCAAAAAATCACGGGCGATAGATCATGTACCTGTAGTACAAACCGGACCCACTTCCTACCGATTCGGCAGACATTTGTCCTTTTTACCCGGGATGGACGAAAAGGTTTGAGATGTACCGGTTGGGATATAGTCCATGTAAGGTGGTCTAGTATTTTAGGAAAATAGGACGGTAGCATTCTGAAACGGCATTTTGGTGGTTACTTCACAAAACGACCCGTTTTTTACGCTCGGAAAATGGAAAAGGGATTTTCCGTGCGACAAAAAGGAAAACTTCCTCCTGCAACATTGTTCTACATACCAATGTCCACACACATGCATAATATGGGAACAACATCATAAACTATGCCGTGATTCAGCACATAACATCGGTCATTTGGACCGAAAGCCATGAAACCTCGAACATGATAGGTCATTTTGTGAAGGTTTTTTCGAAACATGATCAATATACCAAGTCTGGTATTTTTCCTTTCAACTATGTAACATAATATGACACCACGCGAAGGATTTTCATTGTTCGGATTTTTTTTGAATTTATTATGCCCGTTTTGAATTATCTGAATTTCTAACTATGGTCGAACCGGTGTGCATGAAGATAGGGTACGGGCATCGTTAGAACTTGCATTGGATCTCTGAAGAAACCACATATTGCGAGTCTAAAAATGATTTTTTTCAAAAAATCACGGGCGATAGATCATGTACCTGTAGTACAAACCGGACCCACTTCCTGCCGATTCGGCAGACATTTGTCCTTTTTACCCGGGATGGACGAAAAGGTTTGAGATGTACCGGTTGGGATATAGTCCATGTAAGGTGGTCTAGTATTTTAGGAAAATAGGACGGTAGCATTCTGAAACGGCATTTTGGTGGTTACTTCACAAAACGACCCGTTTTTTGCGCTCGGAAAATGGAAAAGGGATTTTCCGTGCGACAAAAAGGAAAACTTCCTCCTGCAACATTGTTCTACATACCAATGTCCACACACATGCATAATATGGGCACAACATCACAAACTATGCTGTGATTCAGCACATAACATCGGTCATTTGGACCGAAAGCCATGAAACCTCGAACATGATAGGTCATTTTGCGAAGGTTTTTTCGAAACATGATCAATATACCAAGTCTGGTATTTTTCCTTTCAACTATGTAACATAATATGACACCACGCGAAGGATTTTCATTGTTCGGATTTTTTTTGAATTTATTATGCCCGTTTTGAATTATCTGAATTTCTAACTATGGTCGAACCGGTGTGCATGAAGATAGGGGACGGGCATCGTTAGAACTTGCATTGGATCTCTGAAGAAACCACATATTGCGAGTCTAAAAATGAATTTTTCAAAAAATCACGGGCGATAGATCATGTACATGTAGTACAAACCGGACCCACTTCCTGCCGATTCGGCAGACATTTGTCCTTTTTACCCGGGATGGACGAAAAGGTTTGAGATGTACCGGTTGGGATATAGTCCATGTAAGGTGGTCTAGTATTTTAGGAAAATAGGACGGTAGCATTCTGAAACGGCATTTTGGTGGTTACTTCACAAAACGACCCGTTTTTTGCGCTCGGAAAATGGAAAAGGGATTTTCCGTGCGACAAAAAGGAAAACTTCCTCCTGCAACATTGTTCTACATACCAATGTCCACACACATGCATAATATGGGCACAACATCACAAACTATGCCGTGATTCAGCACATAACATCGGTCATTTGGACCGAAAGCCATGAAACCTCGAACATGATAGGTCATTTTGTGAAGGTTTTTTCGAAACATGATCAATATACCAAGTCTGGTATTTTTCCTTTCAACTATGTAACATAATATGACACCACGCGAAGGATTTTCATTGTTCGGATTTTTTTTGAATTTATTATGCCCGTTTTGAATTATTTGAATTTCTAACTATGGTCGAACCGGTGTGCATGAAGATAGGGGACGGGCATCGTTAGAACTTGCATTGGATCTCTGAAGAAACCATATATTGCGAGTCTAAAAATGATTTTTTCAAAAAATCACGGGCGATAGATCATGTACCTGTAGTACAAACCGGACCCACTTCCTGCCGATTCGGCAGACATTTGTCCTTTTTACCCGGGATGGACGAAAAGGTTTGAGATGTACCGGTTGGGATATAGTCCATGTAAGGTGGTCTAGTATTTTAGGAAAATAGGACGGTAGCATTCTGAAACGGCATTTTGGTGGTTACTTCACAAAACGACCCGTTTTTTGCGCTCGGAAAATGGAAAAGGGATTTTCCGTGCGACAAAAAGGAAAACTTCCTCCTGCAACATTGTTCTACATACCAATGTCCACACACATGCATAATATGGGCACAACATCACAAACTATGCCGTGATTCAGCACATAACATCGGTCATTTGGACCGAAAGCCATGAAACCTCGAACATGATAGGTCATTTTGTGAAGGTTTTTTCGAAACATGATCATTGTTCGGCACACATTTAGTCCCGGATGTAGTCACAAACCGGGACTAAAGGGATTGCGGCAGAGTGGGCCAGACAACACTAATAATAGGGGTGAGTGTCGACATTATGTCGTGCGGCTTGTACCTTGTCCCGGATGGTGTCACCAACCGGGACTAAAGATGAACCTTTAGTCCCGGTTGGAGACACCAACCGGGACTAAAGATGAGTCAGCACTAATAATAGGGGTGAGTGTCGACATTATGTCGTGAGTGTCGACATTATGCCGAGCTGCTTGTACTATAAATATGCATCCTTGTGAGTCCAGTCCTCCAGCCAGTTTGAGGCATCTCCAAGATGGTTTTAGAGAGCAGGGACACCACTACGGCCAGTTTCAGGGAGATGCCGACGGAGCCCAGTCCTCCGGCATCTCCGAGAAACTGGTCATAGAGGCACTCCCTAATATGTGAAATTAGTTAGCTCCGAGGCGTATTGATCTAGTTAGTGAAGTTACAAGCTGCAAGATGGTTTTCGAGAGCAGGGACACCACTGCGGCCAGTTTCAGGGAGATGCCGACGGAGCCCAGTCCTCCGGCATCTCCGAGAAACTGGTCATAGAGGCACTCCCCAAAAGGATTCATGCCATCCGTACTTAGACCAAACCATAAGTTCCTTGCGTCACCTGCAAAGTCTGGGAAGTCTCTCTCGATTTTTCTCCACTGTGACCCATCAGCAGGGTGTCTCAACTCCCCGTCTTTCTTACGGTCTTCTTTGTGCCATCGCAACAACCTGGCATGCTCTTTGTTTCTGAACATGCGTTTCAACCTTGGTATTATAGGAGCATACCACATAACCTTAGCAGGAACCCTCTTCCGGAGGGGCTCTCCCTCAACATCACCAGGGTCATCTCGTCTGATCTTATACCGCAACGCGTTGCATACCGGGCATTTATCTAAATTCTCATACTCCTTACCGCGGTAGAGGATGCAGTCATTAATGCATGCATGTATCTTTTGCACATCTAATCCCAGAGGACAGAGAGTCTTCTTTGCTTCGTAGGTACTCTCGGGAAGTTCGTTATGTTTTGGAAAATTCGGCTTCATTATTTTCAGCATCTTTTCAAATGAGGAGTCAGTTAGACCACACTCTGCCTTCCATCGCAACAATTCCAGTGTGGTACCGAGCTTTGTGCTGCCATCTTCACAATTTGGGTACAACAATTTCTTGTGATCTTCTAACATGCCCTCTAACTTCAACTTCTCATTTTCTGTTTCACAGTCTCGCTTTGCATCAGAAATGACCCTACCAAGTTCATCAGCCGGCTCATCTGATGCCCGTTCTTCACCTTTTTCCTCTCCATTGTCTTCCATTGCAGTATCACTGTATTCAGGAAACATATGATGATAGTTGTTATCATCATCTTCTTCTTCACCATCTTCCATCATAACCCCTCTTTCCCCGTGCTTGGTCCAGCAATTATAGTTGGGCATGAAACCTTTCATAATCAGGTGGCCGCGAATGATTTTCGAGGAAGAGTACTCCTTGTTGTTCCGACATTGAACACATGGACAACGTATAAATCCATTCTCTTTGTTTGCCGTAGCCACATCGATAAATTTATCCACGCCTTTGATATACCCGGCTACCCGCCGGTCACCGTACATCCATTCCCGACCGTTCATCTGCATCATATAAGTAAGTTTATCAAAAAACAAGACATCATAAATAGTGAAATAACCAATTCACACCGACACATGAATTGTATCAATGACCTAGAAAAGATAAGATTGCTAACCTCGATCGAGGGAAATAAGCTCAAGTGCGTCTCGGACACCTTCTATATTTTTGTTCTATGAGAAATTCAACGGGATTTTTCACTCAAACATTTCAACAAACACCTTCAATGCATGCATGAAAAAAAACTAGCACACACCCTCACACCTTACACCATTCGAAAAAACAGAGTGGAGGCAGAGGAGGGGGCTGGGGCGTTGCATTTATAGAGGGTAGGGGTCTTTAGTCCCGGTTGGAGCCAGCAACCGGGACTAAAGGTGCGTGCCACGCCACGTGGCTGTGGCCAAACCTTTAGTCCCGGTTGGTGGCTCCAACCGGGACGCATGCCCCCTTACCAACCGGGGCCCATGCCCCCTGGCCCCGTGCGCGCTCCAACCGGGACGCGTGCCAGCATTAGTCCCGGTTGGTGGCGCAACCGGGACTAATGCTTCGAGAGGTCGCGAACGGATAGCCCTTTTTCCTCTAGTGTAAGCATGGATAGATAAGTATCTTAACTTTGAAATTTCTAGCAATTCTACAACTACTAGGATTTCCCAAGCATAGCATATAGATCAAAATATTCATGCAAGTCTAGCAAAATATTTCTAGTGCATAGTTGAAAAACATAAGAATAAAATCATGAAGCACCACTTGCCTTGGTAGTTTGGGGAGTAGCAACAATCCTCACAATCACAATCACTATTTGCACCAAAATCTACACATAAAATAATGGCACAAAATCACATACACAATTTATACAAGCAAAAATACATGAATGTATGCAATATTCCATGTGATGATTTTCTACACCAAACAATACAAGTGTACAGTACTAAATCATAAACAAGTACAAAACAAGCTAAATAAACTTTATTTGAATAACAAAACATTTTCCAAATAATTACTATACTCAAATTATGCCTACAAATGTTTCTGCAAAAACAATCATTTTAACAGAGGCAAAACTTTAAACACATTGCATAACAGAAAGGATTTTCTCTCCTGATTCCAATGATATAAAATTTGTCAAATTTGGACGTGGGGATCAACAGTTATGAATTAAACAAGTTTGACATCTAATAGATCTAAATCCAGATTTTTAAATTCAAATCCTAGCCACGCGACACTTCCTGATTGGACAATACCGCTTCACTCAGGATCACGCTTCCGTGTCGTCGGATCAAGTTAGATCCAACGCGCCAGATCTAAAGAAAACGGTTTGCTCCTGATCTAATCTAAACCCTTCGATACAGATCTAACGGCGTGTGCTGCTTTGACCAAAGAGTGGCGGCGCGAATGGTTGCCGCGGCGGCTGCGCGTCTACCGGCGATGTTCCAGCGAAACCAGAGGGGCAAGGGGGTCGGGCGTGTGCTTACCGAGGCTGCGGGAACGTGGGGATGCTCAACGTGTGGACGGGCAGGGTCGGGGCGCACGGACACAGCAGCAGGAGCTCGTTGGAGTTGCTGGCGGCGTCGGGTGCTCACTGTCAGAGTCGAAGACGATGTTCTGGGGCGAAAGGATCCAAACAGAAAACATTAGAAGGTGCGCTAGACATTGGCGAACACGACCGCGTGATTCATAAACAGAGGGGAACGCGGGGCTCACCGGAATTAGTCGCCGGAGTCGAGTTGAGCTTCGGTCGTTTCCAGAGGTGGATGATGACGACGGCCTAGGGCGATTCAGAACAAAACAGAGGCATGAGAAGATGCGCGAGATGATTGCAAAGCAACTCGCGTAGACCAGAAGGCAAGGGGCGCTCGATACTCACCGTGATGGCTCGCCGGAGTTTCTCGGTACAACGGCGGTGCAATTCGAATTGCCGGCAACCTGGTGGCGAGGAGAGTGTGCAGTGTGGGGGGAAATGAGAGGAGAGGGGAGGGTATCTTATAGCCGAAGCAGGGGCGGAGATTACACACGCATTCATCGCCAATTAAGAGGATTAAAATCGCGGCAGTGAAGGGGGAAGAAACGGGCGGCGACGGTGTCTGCACGCGGAATTTGGGGAAGAAGGAGCTGACGTGGAGAGGGTCCACTGATCAGTGACTGCGGGGTGGGTCTGTGCCACGTGAGAGGAGGGAAAATCCTCGGGTGGGCTTGCTGGGCTGCGTTTGCTGATGGGCGAAATGTCTGGCGCCGGCCCTTTTCTAATTCTTTCTCTTTTTCTATTTTTTGTTTGATTTTCCAGGAATCAAATTCAAACAAAACCAAAAGTAAATGGATTCAAATCCTTTCTGGATTTTTGTAAAGTGTAACCTTCATATTTTTGGGCATAAAACCAAGTGGTCTCTCTGTACTTGCTTGGTCCCTTTGAATAATCAAAATAATCAGTGCCAAAGCACTTGATTTGAATAAATTTTGAAGAGGGTTTCAAAACCATATTTTTTTTGTAGATTTTTATCCAAACTCCAACATTCAACCAAAACAACATGAGAGCAAGCAAGGCTTGGTTTAAAACAAATAATCTCTCATTGGAGAGTAGCATTGGATCAATGCTTTGTCTACATAAAATATTAGCACTTAGTTCTTCTGATTACTTGAAATGAGTTTGCTATCTGGTCCCTAAATGATATGCATGCATGGATGATTTGCAATCTTTGAAACCATGATTTTAGGGATGTTATAAATCTAACCCCCTTAAGGTGAATCTCGCCCTCGAGATTAGGGTTGGCCAGCAAATAGGTGAGGGTGGTCTTTCCGAAGATCATCTTCTCTTTCCCATGTTGCTTCTTATTCGGAATGATGGTTCCATTGAACTTTGAAGAATTTGATAGTCTTAGTCTGAGTAACTCTTTCTGCAGTCTCAAGAATCTTGATAGGTTTCTCCTCATAAGTGAGGTCACTCTCCAATTGAACCTCTTCCAAAGGTATAGTATCCTTCAAAGAAGTCTCCTCCATTTCTGGATGGCATTTCTTAAGCTGACTCACATGAAACACATTGTGGACGGCAGACAATGATTCTGGAAATTCAATCTCATAAGCTACTTCTCCTTTACGACTCAGAATCTTGAATGGTCCAACATATCTTGGGGCCAATTTTCCTTTGACTCCAAACCTCTTCACTCCACGAAGTGGTGACACTCTAATATAAGCTCTATCACCCACTTCATAGGTGACTTCTCTATGTTTAGGATCTGCGTAGCTCTTCTGTCGGGACTGTGCTATCTTCAACCTGTCCTTAACTAGCTTGACTTTCTCTTCAGCCTCTTTGATTAGTTCTGGTCCGAACAAACTTCTTTCTCCCACACCATTCCATAACAATGGGGTGGTACACTTTCTCCCATAGAGAAACTCAAATGGTGCCATCTCAATACTGGCTTGGTAGCTGTTATTGTAAGAGAATTCTGCGTAAGTAAGACTTTCATCCCAACTGGCTCCATAGTCTAGAGCACATGCTCTCAACATATCTTCATGAATCTGATTTGTCCTTTATATTTGTCCATCAGTTTGAGGATGAAAAGCAGTATTGAATTACAACCTCGTTCCCAATGACTCATGTAGTTGCTTCCAAAAATGAGAAGTGAATTGAGTTCCCCTATCAGACACAATACTCTTGGGTACTCCATGTAGACATACAATCATACTCATATAGATCTTGGCTAACTTAGCACTTGTATAGGTTGTCTTCAAGGGTATAAAATGAGCCACTTTAGTTAGGCGATCCACTACTACCCAAATAGAGTCATATCCTGACTCGGTCCTTGGCAATCCGGTGATGAAATCCATGCCAACCTTGTCCCACTTCCAATCAGGAATGGGTAGTGGTTGTAACAATCCTGCTGGTTTCTGGTGTTCCGCTTTCACTCTACTACATACATCACACAAAGCAATATGTTCGGCGATGTCCTTCTTGAGATTATTCCACCAAACTCTTTCTTTCATATCCATGTACATTTTGGTGTTACCCGGGTGAATGTAATACGGTGAGTTGTGGGCTTCTTGTAAAATCAGTTTCTGAAGCTCTGGATCTTGTGGAACACAGATGCGTTTTCCATACCATAAAGTACCCTGTTCATCTTCATGGAATCCTTTGGCTTTTCCCTTGCCAATCTTTTCCTTAATCTCTTCAATTTCCTTATCTGTCTTTTGGGCTTCTTTGATCTTATCCAACAAAGTGGGTTGAACATCCAAAGACATGAGATGTCCCTCAGGCACAATCTCCAATCTGAGATATCTGAATTGGGCACACAGATCATCTGGCAATTCTCCCTTAGTAAGGTCATTCACAAAAACTTTTCGTCTTAGAGCATCCGCTACAACATTTTCTTTACCGGGGTGGTATTGCAGACTCAAGTCATAGTCCTTGATGAGTTCTAGCCATCTTCTTTGTCTCATGTTAATTTCTTTCTAGGTGAAGATATACTTCAAACTCTTGTGATCTGCGAACACTTCACATCGTTTTCCCAAAATATAGTGTCTCCATGTTTTGAGTGCATGGACAACAGAGGAACTCTAAATCATGAGTAGGGTAATTTACCTCATGAGTTTTGAGTTATCTCGAGGCATAAGCTGCAACTTTCCCTTCTTGCATAACTACTGCACCTAATCCATGATGAGATGCGTCACAATATACTTGGAAATCTTTCTCCAAATCTGGCAAACATAAGACTGGTGCTATCACTAGTCTCTTCTTCAGTTCTTGAAAACCGAGTTCACATCCTTCAGACCAAGCAAATTTCTTGTCTTTCTTTAGTAACTCGGTCATTGGCTTAGCTACCTTGGAGAAATTCTCAATAAATCTTCTGTAGTATCCTGCCAAGCCAAGGAAACTACGAACTTCTTTCACTGACTTAGGAGATTCCCATTCAGTTACAGCTGAAACTTTAGCAGGATCAACTACTACACCATCTCCTGACACAATGTGTCCAAGAAAACCAACTTCATTTAACCAAAATTCACACTTGCTGAATTTGGCATACAACTTATGCTCTCTAAGCTTCTCAAGTATCAAACGTAGATGTCCTTCATGCTCTTCTTTGCTCTTGGAGTAGATCAAAATGTCATCGATGAAAACGACAACAAACTTATGAAGGAACTCCATGAACACCTTGTTCATCATATTCATGAAGTATGTTGGTGCATTGGTCAAACCAAATGGCATCACAGTATACTCATACAATCCATACCTTGTGGTGAAAGTTGTCTTAGGTATGTCTTTCTCCCTTATCTTGAGCTGGAAATAACCTGATCGGAGATCAATCTTTGAGAACATACAAGCTCCTTCTAACTGATCAAACAAGTCATTGATTCTTGGCAAAGGGTACTTGTTCTTGATAGTTACCTCATTGAGTGAACGGTAATCTATGCATAACCTTTGACTTCTATATTTCTTTTCCACGAACAACACTGGTGCTCCCCAAGATGAAGAACTTGGTTGAATAAATCCTTTCTACAACTGTTCTCCAAGTTGTTTCTTGAGTTCTTTCAACTCATCAACTGACATCTTGTACGGTCTTTTTGCTATTGGTCCAGATCCTGGTAGCAAATCAATAAGAAACTCCACATCTCTATCTGGTGGCATTCCCGACAATTCTTTCGGAAATACGTCCGGATATTCACTCACAATTGGCACATTGTATATGCTAACCCCCTTAAGAGAATTTAGCTTACTCCTTTTCGATTCAAAGTTGGTCTTGAATCTAATCCTTTTTTTTCTGGAGTTGTGAGTGAGACAGTATGGTTGGCACAATCTATCACTCCCTTGTGCTTAGTCATCCAGTCCATTCCCAAAATGACATCCAATCCTTGGGAGTTTAGGATTATCAGATTAACGGGAAACTTATACTTCCCAAACTCTATGACTAGATCATGCCATCCTGAGTTCACTATCATTTCTCCGCCAGGAGAACTTACTTTTATAGGACACCCAATAGTTTCTACCGGTAGTTCATTTCTTTCAACAAATGCTCTTGAGATGAATGAATGAGATGCACCAGTATCAAAGAGAACAAATGCTGGAACAGAATTGAGTTTGAACTTACCAGCAACAGCATCAGGTTCCTCATAGATTTCCTCCACATTGATGTGGTTCACTTGCCCCTTCTGGAAAGGGTTGGGCTTTTTGGGTCCTTCAACTTTCTTTTCCGGGCATTAATTTGCATAATGCCCCATCTTCTTGCACTTGAAACATCAACCTGACTAAGATCCTTCTTGACAGGCTGGCTTCCACTACCACTTCCACTTCCATTGTGGTGGCTCTTATATCCACTCTTGTGATTCTTGTACTTGTCATTGTCATGACTACGATGGTGCTTGTTGTCATGATGACGATTGTGGTTGTGGTACTTGTTGTACTTCCCATGCTTGTGGGATCCAGAATTCTCAGTGTCATCATAATGGGAACGCTTGTGAGACGATCCCGAGCTGTGCTTGTCAGAGTGCTTTCTCTTCCTACTTTCAACTTGTTTCATCTTGCTCTCCAAAATAGCAGCCTTGTCACAAAGAGACTGATATGTGGGGACATAGGCCACAACTAACTGCAGGTTCAATTCATCGTTCAATCCTTCAAGGAACTTCTCCTTCCTCTTGGCATCTGTGTCAACTTCATCCGGTGCATAACGCGCCAGATTGTTGAACTCCTCAATATATTCAGCCACGCTGCGGTGGCGCTGCTTCAAGTTATGAAATTCCTTCTTCTTCAAACTCATCACTCCGGATGATATGTGAGCAGTACGGAAACCATCTTCAAAGATAGCCCATGTCACATCCGCAATGGGAGTGGTGATCTAGAAGTTATCCCACCAAGTGGTGTTGGTCCTTCCAACAAGTGTGCTGCAAATCTGACCTTCTCTCCATCAGTACATCCAACAGTTACCAAGTCCTTGTTCACAGAGCATAGCCAATCATTGGCCACCATAGGATCACTAGTTCCTGAGAATTTTGCTGGCCTCAGTCTTAAGAACCTGGTAAGCATGTCAAAACCCGGTGGATTGTTCTGATTGTTGTTGTTGTTGTTGTTGTTGTTGTTTTTCTGATTCTAGATGAACGTGGTCATCATTTGCATCAACTGATTCTGAGTTGTCATCATCTTCTGCATCTCAGGGGTGATGTTGTTGTTGTTGGGGTTGGGATTGGCACGTCGGGGAGGCATCTGTGGTTTTCAATAAGGATAAGAATGAGATACCCATAGATGCTAACATGCACAATACATCACATAACAAACCACAATCATGCATCATAGTAGTAAAAGTTCAACAACATAGATAACAAGTTTTTGAAAAAGTAAACACACCAATAGCAAGCCATCCACATGTTGGATGGTCATTGCGACTCAATAATCAAAAGCATGGTAAATAAATGGTAAATGAGTAGTCATCACTACTCCTCTGCATCAACCTCCTCATCAACAAGTGTAAGACCTGCATTCTCCATAGCGGTGTTGTATTCCTCGACATTGGTGGTCAAGGTCTCTACTTTGGCTTTGAGAGCCCTCTTCTGTGCACGAAGCCTCTCAATCACACCTTGCTGATGCTCGAGCTCGAAGTCCTTGGCCTCTATTTCTGCAGTCATGTCTCGAATCCTCTTGTTCCTATCTTGGACTCTCTTCTCTTGACTCTTGAACTTTCTATCCTGACTCTCAAACTTGGCCTCCATTTCTTTGACTATCTCATCTTGCTCCGCGAAGAGCTTGTCCTTCTCACGCAGCTGCACCTGGAGTTCGTCATTGCTGAGCATGACGTTGGACCTATCAGTATCTAGGTGCCTAAGAAGAACCTCTAAGTCCTGGAGGTATAGACGAATCGGCTCTGCCATCTCTCTAGCAATATCCTCGAAGTCAATGGCCTCACCATCCTCATCACGTCTACCGAAGGCGTGGAAGTGAGTACCTCTAATCTCTCGAGAGTGTCTCCCTAGTAAAAATCCAAGAAAATCCTGCATGACTACCTCTAGGCCTCTCTCCTTGTCATCATGCATGAGCTTGAAGATGATTGCCTGCGTGGTAGGCTCAGTCTGGCATCCTGGCTGATTAACCTTGAAGCCCCAAAGGTCTTTCCTCTCAAACTTGGTGAGGGGAAGCATCATGATGGTAGGAAGTGGGAGATTGAGCAAACTAGTGAGCTCAATAATACGAGTGCCAAAACGAGTTCCCTTGAACTCTTCAGCCGTGCTGATGGTAACATTAGGCATCTATTTTATAAGATAGAAAAAGTTAGAATCAACATACATAGAGATAAATCACAAGACAAGACATCACATGCATATCTTTGACAACCAAAACATTCAAGTCATGGCATACATAAAACCATTACAAGCATCCAAGGTTCAACTTATTTTAAAACAACATTTGGGAAAAATGATAAGTGTGGATCACCAACTAACGAAGTACGTTACAATCCCATCTCACTTGCCAAGTTGGCTAACAGGGCATCCCTAGAGGCAATCTGTCGATCCTGATCACATGACTCAATGGCTAAGTCTATGATGTCCTCTCTTAAACGTTGATTGGTAGCCTCTAACTCTTGGGTATGCTTATTTTCTTCCCTAAGGTCATTCTGGGTGTTGAGCATTCTGCACTTGATTCTATCACCAAGCTCTTTGATGGCCTTCCAAGCTGCATCCCTTGCTGAATCAAAGAATGTAGTGTGCATCACTGAGTTGGTGACCATGCAGAATCCTGACTCCTTGTGGTTGTCTTCCTTGTTTTTATACAAGTGAAGCTGCACCCACCAGTATTCAACTCCTTCATCCATCACAGGAAAACCTTTGTACACAGCTGCACCATGTATTCCCATGGCAACCATGAGGTCCTTGGGGAATTCTGTCTCACATTCCAAAGTCATAGTCATGAGTGGTACCTTCCTCACGGCTTCGTTGATGGAGTTCATCTACAAATAGAGATGAGAAAGAAGATTAGAAAAGTTTACGAGAAGAAAAGACAAGTGTGGAAGTTGTTAAAAAATTTCCTTAGTGGTTTCCAATCCTAGGGTCATAATCCTACAAGCAACACAGTGCTCTGGTACCATCTGTAAGATCCCTCCCTTTATAAAGGTAAGGATCACTGTGATTGCAATGCTAGTCCCTGGATCAATGCTAGCATCCATAGTTTAAGATGAAGTACACAAAAACAATGGTCATTATTACATATCATTCCAGAGACAAACATAGTCTTTTACAAACTCCATGGACACAGGCCTAATACAAGAGTTCAAATATATAATAAGATAAATAAGTCTTCATCTTCATGTGCCACAGGCAAGCATGTTGAGTGTAGACTCATAACCCCTAATCATCATCAGAATAACCTGCAACATCACAAGTTACAGCCATAGTGGGTCAATACATTCGAATAGTATTGTCAAGTGATACCTTAGTAGAATATGGTAGACTAGATACTATATGCATTTTGGCTAAGTGTAGCTTAGGCTTGCTTTGCTCAAAATAGGTTTTGCCTATTAGTTGAAAACACTAAGTTTTTCTTTGATAAAATCTTTCCCAAGGAACCACCAATAGAAATTGGGGAACCTTCACCCTTGTTCAACCACAAGTTTTACTTAGAAATTGGGATGAGGAGATTCTTGATAGCTTCCATGTCTTGATGCTCAAGTTGTCCAATACCAGGGACATGGTTAAGTACTTAGATTCTTCCATCTGCAGAGGTTGTGCACTTTCCCCACAAGACTTGATTTTCACCAAGACAGGAACTTTCAAAAGCCTTCCCTTAGACCAAATGGACGCGTTCCAACCTATCATCCCACTACCACCAACTATCCAAATGGCTAAGTTATTGCAACCTATGTGATCCAGGCAGAGCCCATATTGCCATATGGCTGCACTAGAAGCTTCTTAACATTTTGCCTCTGAAATCCCTTTGTTCCTGGGTGGATTTCCACAAGTGAGATACACAAGGTAAGCCATAGAAATGGGCCTTGTGTAACCACTCAACATAACCCATTCTTTCCATTCCACCCAGGTGTTTCATTCACTTAGTTGTTTTATTAAGCAAAAACATAAGTCCAAAGACTTAGAAATATTTTCTCATAGCATGAATATATAACCACCCTTGGTTGCTACTAGCTAGGCTAAGCATGGCATAGATAAGTATCTTAACTTAGAAATTTCTAGCAATTCTACAACTACTAGGATTTCCCAAGCATATCATATAGATCAAAATATTCATGCAAGTCTAGCAAAATATTTCTAGTGCATAGTTGAAAAACATAGGAATAAAATCATGAAGCACCACTTGCCTTGGTAGTTTGGGGAGTAGCAACAATCCTCACAATCACAATCACTATTTGCACCAAAATCTACACATAAAATAATGGCACAAAATCACATACACAATTTATACAAGCAAAAATACATGAATGTATGCAATATGCCATGTGATGATTTTCTACACCAAACAATACAAGTGCACAGTACTGGATCATAAAAAAGTACAAAACAATCTAAATAAACTTTATTTGAATAACAAAACATTTTCCAAATAATTACTATACTCAAAATATGCCTACAAATGTTTCTGGAAAAACAATCATTTTAACAGATGTAAAAATTTAAACACATTGCATAAACAGAAAGGTTTTTCTCTCATGATTCCAATGATATAAAATTTGTCAAATTTGGACGTGGGGATCAAAAGTTATGAATTAAACAAGTTTGACATCTAATAGATCTAAATCCAGATTTTTAAATTCAAATCCTAGCCACGCGGCGCTTCCTGATTGGACAATACCGCTTCATTCAGGATCACGCTTCCGTGCCGTCGGATCAAGTTAGATCCAACGCGCCAGATCTAAAGAAAACGGTTTTCTCCAGATCTAATCTAAACCCTTCGATACAGATCTAACGGCGTGTGCTGCTTTGACCAAAGAGTGGCGGCGCGAATGGTTGCCGCGGCGGTTGCGCGTCTGCCTGCGATGTTCCGTCGAAACCAGAGGGGCAGGGGGGTCGGGCGTGTGATGAACAAGACCGCGGGAACATGGGGATGCTCAACGTGTGGACGGGCAGGGTCGGCGCGCACGGACACAGCAGCAGGAGCTCGTTGGAGTTGCTGGCAGCATCGGGTGCTCACTGTCAGAGTCTAAGACGACGTTCTGGGGTGCAAGTGTAAGGGGTCCCAATCTTTAATAAGATAGAGCCCCCTGTGTTTACAATGCTAGTCCCTGGATCAATAGCTAGCATCCACAGTTAAGATGTAATATCAAGATACAAAGGTCATATTATAACTTTATAACCAGGAATAACATAATTTTATTACATCATACATAGCTCATTTGGCTATTACATTACATTGCAGCGGAATAACTATAATCATGGGGTCCTTCATCTTCAAAGTGCCACAGGCAGATGTTGGTTGTATACTTTGTAATCCTAATCAATCAATCTTCACTAAAATCAATCAAACCTGCAACATTACAAGTTACAGCCACAAGGGTCAATACATTTGAATTGTATTGGCAAGCTTCACTACTATGTATAATATGAGTGGATCCTATCAATACATGCATATTTGGCTAAGTAGAGTTTAAGGCTCATTTGCTTAAAGCAAAATTTATCCTATCTTTTCAAAATGGTTTTGGTCCTTTGTCAAATCTCCTTTTACCAAGTTCCTTGAACTCCTTGGTAGAAACTCAAGTGTTCAAGTCCTTGTCAAAAATCTCTTGAGCTACTTGGTAACCCCAAGTGCATCAAGTTTTGTCAAAATCTCTTGAGCTCCTTGGTAACCCCAAGCGCATCAAGTTTTAAAAGTTTTCTTTTAGAAATTAGAGTGTCGAGATCTTCCATAGCTTCAGGCCTTAGTTGCTCAGTATTGTCCATAACAGGGGACACGGCTAAGTACTTAGAATTTGATCTTCTGCAGAAGTTGTACACTTTACCCACATGACACAATCTTGTCTTGATGCCACCAGTGGCCGCTGGATAAGTACTCACCAAAATGGAGTACCGGCAGATCGAGAATGTGACAAAGTCTTTCCATAGGAGTCCTCCCAATACAAAATGCTAGCTTGTCTACCAGGCACAAATGTAGGGTTGCTCCCTTACAAAAATCTAGTTAACCTGAAGATGCCAATGCATGGGACTTCCACTATGTAGTTGACTAAGCCAGAGCCCATTTAGCATGTGGCTGTACACGGAAGCCACTGTACGAGAAACATGTTCAATCTCTAAGTTTCCTGGGTGGTTTTCCTTTGGAGAACAACACAAAGGGATTGCCATAGCATGGTTCCTTTTGTTGCCACCTTCTCCAAAACTCAAAGTATCCTTGTCCACCCAGGTGGTTCATTGAGTCCTTGTTTTATTATATAAAACATAAGTCTTTTCTCAATCTCATAAAATCTCAACATGTATCTCTTTTCAAAATATAGCATGGCTAAGCATGTATCAACTACATTGTTTTCACTAAGGAATGTATAGGGTATCCTATTAGGATTTAGCATAGCATAAGTATAGAAATTCTTTTCATGCATGATTCAAAATCCCCTAAGTATAATGAAAATAGTAGGACTTTGAATGATAGTGTCACTTGCCTTAGTAGTTGGTGGTGTTGGTACACTCTTCGAAATAACACACTTGACAATCAACAGAATCTATCAAGCAAAACAACCAAGACAAAACATACACAAGATCAACACTAATGGCAACACAAAAATCATGCAAAGTATGCAAACATGCAAGATGGCAATTTTTATTGTACAAATTTTTATAACAAGGTTCTGAACATTACTAAGTGATTTCTGAACATTTTATATTTTCAAGATTACAAATGCAACCATTTGTGCAATCGTAGCAATTAGCAATATTTTCTAACACTTGGAAATGTCATTCTCACTAAATAATTGCCATGTTCTTATTTATACTAGAATAAAATTATATTTTGGTCTTACTATACATAGGGTTTAATTTACAACCATTTGCAAAAGGATTCACTTAAATATAATTTACACAACAATTTTTTATACTCAAAATACTCCACAAATGGTTCTGTATAAAACGTGATTTTAACAAACTTAAAAATACCGAATTATGGCTCCACTGTGTTCTACTCGTTTTTGTGAATCCATAGACATATTATTTGCTAAATTTGGATAAACAGAACTAAAGATATGATTTTTGCAAGTTCATAAGTAAATCTGCCCAATATGAACGAAAATAGAAAAGGAATTGACAAGTGTGGCTGATTCTAATAGGCTGGTACCCCTTCGTTTAAGTGATCTGATTTCAATCGTTAGATGAAGATCGGACGGACTAGAAGAGCTTATCGGAATAACTCACCGGAAAGTTCGCCGGAATAGCGGACACGGGCTTGGCGTTGCCGTTCCCATTGCTAGGAAAGTATCCGGAGTTGAATAAAATGTGGACGGTGTAGAGGACGTCGAGGCGATGCTACTGGACGTGATTTAGAGCTCGTTCGTCTCCAATGGTGACGACAATCCACGGCTGGAGCAACGTGCGACGTCGGCGGCGCGGCGAACTGCAACCATAGGATGAACAATCATGTCCTGGAGGTAGGCAATATCAAGATTAGTCCTCTGGTAGAAGGAATCGACGAGGGACTCACCGTAGAAGACAAGATCTGACGATGAACTCAAATTTTGGGGATGAATTTGGCATCGACCGTGTGTGTTCTACAGAGCTCCTCTCGAGAAAGTTTGAGAACAAAAATAATGGAGGAGGAGGAGAGGAATATGGTGCTCACTTCGGTTTTTGCTAAGATGGTCTATAGAGGGAGATCGGGGTACGTATGCCGACGGGTGGCATTCGGAGCACCGTTTTGGCTTGGTGTATTAACTCAACTAAATGCGAAATTACTTTCCTGAACGGAACCTCCACTTGATTCTAAACGTTTTTCGTGTTGATGACGATTCATTTTGGAGTCTTAAACGCCTTGAATGAGGAGGAGAAGAGGTGACATGGTTCTCGGTAACGTACAGCCGCCATGTACATGCTCTCTGTCGAGGAGGAAGAAGATTGATCCTGTTGGGTAAGGTTAGATGGGTTTGGCTAAACCGGCCCAAAAACAAAATAAATGGAAGAAAAAAAATAGAGTGAGATGGAGGGCTGATTGGGCCTTGGGCTGGTGTTGTTTCTCTTTTTTTTCCTTCAACGTTTTTTTCTTTTCTATTTCTGGTTTATTTTCTAGTTTCCAATTTGTCTCTTTAATTTGATTTAAATTTATACCAAACTTTTCAGAAAATCTTATATAAAATATAAGTTGATAGTTTACTCTAATTAGAATATTTGGAATAATTTTTTTTTATAAAGCATAATTCATTTTAAAAAAATTGAGCATGGCACGTAGGCCTATACAGTATATTTTCTCAATTCTTATTTATTTCATATCTTTTGATTTAGAGCTCCAAAAAGGTTCAAATCAATTTCCTTAACTTTATAATTTTATTATTTATCATAATCACTCATTTAAGAATGCTTTTATTTCGTTCTTAGTCTTTGCCTTATCTTGACTTTACTTATCTTCCTATATTTTATAAATTTCATATCATTTTATCTGGAGCTTCAAATAGAGTCAAACTAATTTCTATGGTTTTATAATTTTGCCCTTTATCTTTTTAGCTCACTTAGGAGTTCTTTTGTATATTTTAAATATGGAATATATCCAAAGTCTCATGTGGTTAAGTGGCCAATTCAACTTTGAGAAGTAAGTTATTTCTCTTAGTTTTAAAATGCAACCATGCATGCTTCATGATTTCGAGGTTTTGAAAACATGCATACAACTTCACAACCAAAATTGTTTTATTTAACTTTTGGTTTGAAGGAGTTATATTAAATAGTCAAAAAGTTTTTGTTCCCTCTGAATTTCCAAGACTTAGTTTTTTTTTTCATTTTGTTTAAGTTTTTTTTTTCACATTTGAAAATTTGCAAAATTTTGGGATGTACCACCCTTAAAAGAAATCTCGTCCCGAGATTTGGGAAGGCTGGGGTTACAAGTTGGCTTGAAGACAACTAGGGTACTATCACCCTTAAAATAAGGTCTCATATGATTACATTGATGGTTCACTTGACTATGAGTTCAACACTTAATATCCAGACAAGGAATCCTTATTTGACTCTTCTGAGTTAACTAGTTTCTGACATCCACTTCTTCTATCTCTTCAAAGTTTCCATCCTTGTCAATGTGGTTCACATGTCCTTTCTGGGTCACATTGGAGTCATTTCCATTGGCTCTTCTAGCATCCTTTTTCTTTTTCTTCTCAGGACAGTCTGATGCATAGTGTCCAAGTTCCTTACAATTGTAGCACTGCAACTGGCTAATATCTTTCTTCCTGAAAGTGTTATGTTGGTTCTGATCAAGGTCATCTCCATTGTCAGTATCATTTCCATTAATATCACTTCCATTGTTGTTGTGGTGATACTGATGTGGTTCAGAATCTTCATTGCTCTTTTTGAATGAATGCTTCTTTTTTGATGATCCTGAGTGATTCTTGAGTTTATGCTTCCTCTTTCTATTCTCAACTTGATTCATCTTGTTTTCCAATATAGTGGCTTTGTCACAAAGTGATTGATAAGTTGGGACATAGGCAACAGCTAGCTGTAGGTTCAACTCATCATTAAGTCCTTCAAGAAATTTCTCCTTTCTCTTAGCATCTGTATCAACATCATCCGGTGCATAGCGTGCCAGATTGTTGAATTCTTCAATATACTCAGCCACACTAAGGTGACGTTGTTTCAGATTGTGAAACTCCTTTTTCTTCAAGTACATTACTCCAGGTGAGATGTGAGTGGTTCTGAATCCATCTTCAAAAATAGCCCAAGTCACATCTTCAAGGGGAGTGGTGATTTGAAAGTTGTCCCACCATGTTGCTGCTGGCCCTTCGAGCAGATATGCTGCAAACCTAACTTTTTCTTCGTCGGTGCAACCAACAGTCACTAAGTCTTTGTTTACTGAACGTAACCAATCATCAGCTTCCATTGGATCAGTTGTTCCAAAGAACCTTGCAGGCCTAAGTTTCAGAAATTTGGTGAGAATGTCTAGTGCTGGAGGATTATTCTGATTGTTGTTGTTGTTATTCAAATTCTGTATGTACATGGTCATCTATTGCATCAACTGTGTCTGAGCTACCATCATCTGCTGCATCTCAGGGGTGATGTTGTTGTTTTGGTTGGGGTTGGCACGACGAGGAGGCATCTGTTGGTTTGATAGGGATAAGTATTGGTGGATAGGTTTTTAAGAAGTTTTAACACACAACTCAAAAACAACCAAGTTCAATCAAACAATCAAACCATCAAACAATCAACAAGCAACTATCCACTTAACAACTTATGAGCTTAACTCGTGAGTTGAAGGAAACAACAAGTTTTCTTGAAAATAACAACTTAGTATAATCATACCTCATAGGTCAATATGATCCATACTCTAAATTGATATCAATGTCTTTTGGTAGGCAATCTAGTGTCTCTTGGTTTTCACTTGTAGTCCTTAGTGATATCTAAGATTGAAGTCCTTGGTGAAAATGTTGAAGATGTTGAAGTCATTAGAGTTGAAGATGTTGAAGTCATTAGAGTTGAAGATATTCTTAGCTCATGGTGAAGTCTTTGGCCATGGGGTAGGTTTTTTCCATCAAGTTGAAATAGAGAGATGTAGAGTCAAAACCAAAAAGGTTGAGGAAAGAGTTTACAAGATTGTTTGTAAATAAGTTTTTGGAACAAAAACAACTCCTATTTTTCTAAGGGGTTTTGTCTAATCCTAGGGTTACAATCCTACAGGCAACACAATGCTCTGATACCATCTGTAAGGGGTCCCAATCTTTAATAAGATATAGCCCCTTGTGTTTACAATGCTAGTCCCTGGATCAATAGCTAGCATCCACAGTTAAGATGTAATATCAAGATACAAAGGTCATATTATAACTTTATAACCAGGAATAACATAATTTTATTACATCATACATAGCTCATTTGGCTATTACATTACATTGCAGCGGAATAACTATAATCATGGGGTCCTTCATCTTCAAAGTGCCACAGGCAGATGTTGGTTGTAGACTTTGTAATCCTAATCAATCAATCTTCACTAAAATCAATCAAACCTGCAACATTACAAGTTACAGCCACAAGGGTCAATACATTTGAATTGTATTGGCAAGCTTCACTACTATGTATAATATGAGTGGATCCTATCAATACATGCATATTTGGCTAAGTAGAGTTTAAGGCTCATTTGCTTAAAGCAAAATTTATCCTATCTTTTCAAAATGGTTTTGGTCCTTTGTCAAATCTCCTTTTACCAAGTTCCTTGAACTCCTTGGTAGAAACTCAAGTGTTCAAGTCCTTGTAAAAAATCTCTTGAGCTACTTGGTAACCCCAAGTGCATTAAGTTTTGTCAAAATCTCTTGAGCTCCTTGGTAACCCCAAGCGCATCAAGTTTTAAAAGTTTTCTTTTAGAAATTAGAGTGTCGAGATCTTCCATAGCTTCAGGCCTTAGTTGCTCAGTATTGTCCATAACCGGGGACACGGCTAAGTACTTAGAATTTGATCTTCTGCAGAAGTTGTACACTTTACCCACATGACACAATCTCGTCTTGATGCCACCAGTGGCCGCTGGGTAAGTACTCACCAAAATGGAGTACCGGCAGATCGAGAATGTGACAAAGTCTTTCCATAGGAGTCCTCCCAATACAAAATGCTAGCTTGTCTACCAGGCACAAATGTAGGGTTGCTCCCTTACACAAATCTAGTTAACCTGAAGATGCCAATGCATGGGACTTCCAATATGTAGTTGACTAAGCCAGAGCCCATTTAGCATGTGGCTGTACACGGAAGCCACTATACGAGAAACATGTTCAATCTCTAAGTTTCCTGGGTGGTTTTCCTTTGGAGAACAACACAAAGGGATTGCCATAGCATGGTTCCTTTTGTTGCCACCTTCTCCAAAACTCAAAGTATCCTTGTCCACCCAGGTGGTTCATTGAGTCCTTGTTTTATTATATAAAACATAAGTCTTTTCTCAATCTCATAAAATCTCAACATGTATCTCTTTTCAAAATATAGCATGGATAAGCATGTATCAACTACATTGTTTTCACTAAGGAATGTATAGGGTATCCTATTAGGATTTAGCATAGCATAAGTATAGAAATTC
Organism: Avena atlantica; assembly: GCA_910589765.1. Taxonomy (NCBI): domain Eukaryota; kingdom Viridiplantae; phylum Streptophyta; class Magnoliopsida; order Poales; family Poaceae; genus Avena; species Avena atlantica. The sequence goes on along the minus strand of OU342738.1, from coordinate 331,334,678 downwards.
TTTTCATGCATGATTCAAAATCCCCTAAGTATAATGAAAATAGTAGGACTTTGAATGATAGTGTCACTTGCCTTAGTAGTTGGTGGTGTTGGTACACTCTTCGAAATAACACACTTGACAATCAACACAATCTATCAAGCAAAACAACCAAGACAAAACATACACAAGATCAACACTAATGGCAACACAAAAATCATGCAAAGTATGCAAACATGCAAGATGACAATTTTTATTGTACAAATTTTTATAACAAGGTTCTGAACATTACTAAGTGATTTCTGAACATTTTATATTTTCAAGATTACAAATGCAACCATTTGTGCAATCGTAGCAATTAGCAATATTTTCTAACACTTGGAAATGTCATTCTCACTAAATAATTGCCATGTTCTTATTTATACTAGAATAAAATTATATTTTGGTCTTACTATACATAGGGTTTAATTTACAACCATTTGCAAAAGGATTCACTTAAAAATAATTTACACAACAATTTTTTATACTCAAAATACTCCACAAATGGTTCTGTATAAAACGTGATTTTAACAGACTCAAAAATACCGAATTATGGCTCCACTGTGTTCTACTCGTTTTTGTGAATCCATAGACATATTATTTGCTAAATTTGGATAAACAGAACTAAAGATATGATTTTTGCAAGTTCATAAGTAAATCTGCCCAATATGAACGAAAATAGAAAAGGAATTGACAAGTGGCTGATTCTAATAGGCTGGTACCCCTTCGTTTAAGTGATATGATTTCAATCGTTAGATGAAGATCGGACGTACTAGAAGAGCTTATTGGAATAACTCACCGGAAAGTTCGCCGGAATAGCGGACACGGGCTTGGCGTTGCCGTTCCCGTTGCTAGGAAAGTATCCGGAGTTGAATAAAATGTGGACGGTGTAGAGGACATCGAGGCGATGCTACTGGACGTGATTTAGAGCTCGTTCGTCTCCAATGGTGACGACAATCCACGGCTGGAGCAACGTGCGACGTCGGCGGCGCGGCGAACTGCAACCATAGGATGAACAATCATGTCCTGGAGGTAGGCAATATCAAGATTAGTCCTATGGTAGAAGGAATCGACGAGGGACTCACCGTAGAAGACAAGATCTGACGATGAACTGAAATTTTGGGGATGAATTTGGCATCGACCGTGTGTGTTCTACAGAGCTCCTCTCGAGAAAGTTTGAGAACAAAAATAATGGAGGAGGAGGAGAGGAATATGGTGCTCACTTCGGTTTTTGCTAAGATGGTCTATAGAGGAAGATCGGGGTACGTATGCCGACGGGTGGCATTCGGAGCACCGTTTTGGCTTGGTGTATTAACTCAACTAAATGCGAAATTACTTTCCTGAACGGAACCTCCACTTGATTCTAAACGTTTTTCGTGTTGATGACGATTCATTTTGGAGTCTTAAACGCCTTAAATGAGGAGGAGAAGAGGTGACATGGTTCTCGGTAACGTACAGCCGCCATGTACCTGCTCTCTGTCGAGGAGGAAGAAGATTGATCCTGTTGGATAAGGTTAGATGGGCTTGGCTAAACCGGCCCAACAACAAAATAAATGGAAGAAAAAAAAATAGAGTGAGATGGAGGGCTGATTGGGCCTTGGGCTGGTGTTGTTTCTCTTTTTTTTTCCTTCAACGTTTTCTTCTTTTCTATTTCTGGTTTATTTTCTAGTTTCCAATTTGTCTCTTCAATTTGATTTAAATTTATACCAAACTTTTCAGAAAATCTTATATAAAATATAAGTTGATAGATTACTTTAATTAGAATATTTGGAATAATTTTTTTTTATAAAGTATAATTCATTTTTAAAAAATTGAGCATGGCACGTAGGCCTATACAGTATATTTTCTCAATTCTTATTTATTTCATATCTTTTGATTTAGAGCTCCAAGAAGGTTCAAATCAATTTTCTTAACTTTATAATTTTATTATTTATCATAATCACTCATTTAAGAATGCTTTTATTTCGTTCTTAGTCTTTGCCTTAACTTGACTTTACTTATCTTCCTATATTTTATAAATTTCATATCATTTTATTTGGAGCTTCAAATAGAGTCAAACTAATTTCTATGGTTTTATAATTTTGCCCTTTATCTTTTTAGCTCACTTAGGAGTTCTTTTGTATATTTTAAATATGGAATATATCCAAAGTCTCATGTGGTTAAGTGGCCAATTCAACTTTGAGAAGTAAGTTATTTCTCTTAGTTTTAAAATGCAACCATGCATGCTTCATGATTTTGAGGTTTTGAAAACATGCATACAACTTCACAACCAAAATTGTTTTATTTAACTTTTGGTTTGAAGGAGTTATATTAAATAGTCAAAAAGTTTTTGTTCCCTCTGAATTTCCAAGACTTAGTTTTTTTTCATTTTGTTTAAGTTTTTTTTTTCACATTTCAAAATTTGCAAAATTTTGGGATGTGACAGCAAGGATCCAAACAGAAAATGTTAGAAGGTGCGCTAGACATTTGCGAACACGGCCGCGTGATTCACAAACAGAGGGGAACGCGGGGCTCACCGGAATTAGTCGCCGGAGTCGAGTTGATCTTCGGTCGTTTCTAGAGGTGGATGATGACGACGGCCTAGGGCGATTCAGAACAAAATAGAGGCATGAGAAGATGCGCGAGATGATTGTGAAGCAACTCGCATAGACCAGAAGGAAAGGGAGCTCGATACTCACCGTGATGGCACGCCGGAGTCTATCGGTACAGCGGTGGTGCAACTCGAATTGCCGGCAGCCTGGTGGCGAGGAGAGTGTGTGCAGTGTGGGGGGAAATGACCGGTGAGGGGAGGGGATCTTATAGCCGGAGCAGGGGCGGATATTACACACGCATTCATCGCCAATTAAGTGGATTAAAATCGCGGCAGTGAAGGGGGAAGAAACGGGCGACGACGGCGTCTGCGCGCAGAATTTGGGGAAGAAGGAGCTGACGTGGAGAGGGTCCACTGATCAGTGACTGCGGGATGGGTCTGTGCCGCGTGAGAGAAGGAGGGAAAATCCCCGGGTGGGTTTGCTGGGCTGCGTTTGCTGATGGGCCAAAATTCTGGCGCCGGCCCTTTTCTAATTCTTTCTCTTTTTCTATTTTCTGTTTGATTTTCCAGGAATCAAATTCAAACAAAACCAAAAGTAAATGAATTCAAATCCTTTCTGGATTTTTGTAAAGTGTAACCTTCATATTTTTGGGCATAAAACCAAGTGGTATCTTTGTACTTGCTTGTTCCCTTTGAATAATCAAAATAATCAGTGCCATAGCACTTGATTTGAATAATTTTTGAAGAGGGTTTCAAAACCATATTTGTTTTGTAGATTTTTATCCAAAATCCAACATTCAACCAAAACAACATGAGAGCAAGCAAGGCTTGGTTTAAAACAAATAATATCTCATTGGAGAGTAGCATTGGATCAATGCTTTGTCTACATAAAATATCAGCACTTAGTGCTTCTGATTACTTGAAATGAGTTTGATATCTGGTCCCTAAATGATATGCATGCATGGATGATATGCAATCTTTGAAACCATGATTTTAGGGATGTTACACCCACCTTGCATATAACGAACTTGCTGGGTATCGCTGTTACTCACCTTTTCCTTTGATCCCCTGCTTAGACTCTGAGGATCCCGAAGACACTCAAATGTATGCAGCAGAATGTCAAGATGATGTCTTCTACGAGGAGCCTGACCTGTCAAGTGGTGTTGAAGGAGTGGATTACGAGATCCGATATGGAGTAGATGGCAACGAATCAGCTTAGTTGGTCTAATTATTAGTAATCAACGGAGCCGAGCATCATGAACCTTATATAATAAGCTGCTGAGCTCAACTCTTAGTTGGATTTTTTTCTTTTAACTTCCGCTGAAACACTTTATATTTTGGTTTGTAAGTTGAATCTTTTGAAGTCTTGAACTTCAGGTGTAATATTAATAATAAGTGTATGTTTGTAATATGGACCCGCAATGTTTCTGTTGTACCACTCTAAGGGATGTGATTTTTATGGAACGGTGTTCTGTGGATGTCATATCAATGACTATAGTATAATACACATGCAGTGGTATGCTGGGTCACCGCAGTTGGTATCAGAGCAAATTTCTTTGACCTTAGGTTGGAAAACTAGTAAAGGTATTACCTGTAGGAGTGTATAGTAACGATAAAGAATTCTCTAAAAGGGTATAATGAGGATTCAAATGAGGATATTCCGTTATATGTTTTAGTGCGATAATTCTTTGTTATGATGCAATATATTATTGCTTAATAATAAAAATATTTTTGATATATAGAGTTATGGCACCAAAGTTTCCAAAACAAACTTTGGTAAGGAAAGAAGAGACTCTCGATGACTACCAAGGATCATTCACTAATCAGCTTCGACAACTTTTAAGGATTTTTAGTTGTCCAACTAAAATTTCGGTGAATACCATAACCTATTATGATGGTCGGATGTTATCCAAGTATCGTGTGAGTATCCAACTTCCAGAGGAGCTTGGATTATATCATGATCTACCTATAGGTGAAGTTAGGAGTCATTTAGCAGCATACCATGTTGCTGTTGTGGAGGTGATAGCCAATATCCGGGAGCATAAAGCCAATTAGTTAGAGGGAAGTACATTCTTTGTGATTCCACATGATTCTATAGACTCGGAGCCAGTACCGGATAATTTTACCTTGCTGAAAAAGCATCCTAAGTTAGCTTCCAGGTTTATGGATCGATATCGAACACTTGTTGCGTCTTTTTATAAGACACGTCAAGTCATTGTTGAAGATAAAAATGACATGTTAGAGGATCTAACTGATCCAGAAAGAAGGAAGTAGTTAGCATTCCAGTTGGAGAAAGAAGCAAGGAGTAGTACAAAACCAATCTTTAAAGATATACCTATAGATCCTGAATCTTTTATACCATATTCTTATTCACCCAGACCTGAACCCACTTATGATCCTACATTATATATGAGGTGTGCTGTACCACAGGGTTCAGAGGAAGGGTCTGGTTCAAAACTTCCTATCGAGAATTCTGATGGTTGGAGAATGGGATCATTTGAAGGATCCCAAAGAAATCAGATGTCCATAGATTGGTCTGACAGAAATGTTGGACAATCAGTTGGATGGGTGCAAGAACCAATCCTAGTAACAGTAGTAGAAATACCGTATTTGTAGATGATCAGGATGAGGAAGAAGATCATGAGGAGAGAGTGTTTGAACCATCAACATCCTCTCAAAACCTAGGGAATATACATTATCTAGTGTTTAACTATCTTGCCCAACAGAGCACCCGGGGAGCAGCAGAATCTGCGTATTCTGTTGAAAACTCAAGGAATGAAGCTTAGGATATGCAAGTGGGTGATAATGTTGAACATGTTTCTGAAGACTTTTCAGCTGAGCTGGAGGGAGTCAATGCACTTAGATTGAGTAATGACTCAAGTCCTGACACTTCAGATACTAAGTATGTTCTTTCTGGAAGGCCATTTGTTCCACAAACTGTACGACAGATGTTATGTCATCACGGTTGGACTTCAGGCATGTATGATGAGCGTCGTGGATACTAGAAGCAGGCGGCTTATTAGGAAGTATCGGGTATTGCGTATTGTAATCCGAGAGAATGATGTAGATAAATAAGCGAGGTAGTATGTTTACTTTATTATAGTACTTGTAGGGTACAAGTGTAATGACTTTGTACTTTGTTAAGAGGTTTGTAATGTATAATATGTGAAATGCATATTTGGATTTTATTTGGATTTTGATTTCCATTGTGTGACTAGTTATGTGCGTAAAGTTGAGCTCAGAACACATGTGCATGATGTAATTATGAGTAATCGCTTTATGTTGCAGGACTAGGGGGTCATGGAATCGGCTGTAGAAACCGAATCTGAGCAGCAGCGCATGGAGCGCGAGGCCAAGGAGAAGGCAGACGCAGATGTCGCAAATCAGGGAACATTAGCACCACCACCACTAATGAGGCCGCTAATGGAGTAGAATTTTATGTAGTACATGGAAATGATGCAAGAAATCCAAAATAAGTTCATGGAAGAGTTGTTGGGACGAGCTGGAAACCAGAGAGCACCTGAGGTGGAGGAGTGAGTCTTTCTGACTTCCAGAATGCAAGACCATTACCTTTTGCATCAGCTCCTGAACCAATGGATGCAGAAGATTGGCTAGCATATACGGAGAGAAAGCTGAAGCTTGTAGGTTGTAATGATGAGGAAAAGCTGAGGTATGCGACTCATCTGCTGACAGGACCTGTAGCATCATGGTGGAAAAATCAGTTAGACATGCAACAGCCAGAAAGAGAGTATACTTGGGAAGAGTTGTTCCGTGAGTATCATGTCCCGGAGAGTGTTATGGAGTTGAAGAGGAGAGAGTTTGAGGAGCTTCAACAAGGTTATACTAGTGTCATGAAGTACATCTGGGAGTTTAGCCAACTGTCTCGTTATGCCGAGGATAAAGTGAGCACTGAAGAGAAGAGAAAGCAGAGTTTTCTGTGAGGATTAAATCCATTTGTGAGGATGCAGTTGAGGTTGGCCAATAAACAAACCTATCAGCAGTTATTGGATGCAGCCATCACTTTTGAAGATGACTACAAGAATGTCCAAGAGGATAGGAGGAAGAGATCCAAGAAGGAAACTAAGAGGATTCAGGCAAGTAAACCTAAACCCAATCTGGAGTTCAAACCTTGGAACAAAGCCTACAACAACAATAACAATAACAAAGTCAATGGTGGAAATCATTCCAATCCCCAGAGAAATGTTATTTGCAACAATTGTGGACTTCCAGGGCATTTCCAGAGAGAATGCAAAAAGCCAGTAGTCATTTCTTATGGTTGTGGCCAGAAAGGTCATATTAAGCCTGACTATCCGAGTAAACCACCAGGTGGTTGGCCTACAAAGGGTGGAGGAAAAGCTAGTGGAGGTAATGGACAACCCAATCGAGGAGGAAATAATGTCAAGAACAATAATGGCAAGAGGAATAGACCCACCGGGAAGTTGAACTGTGCAAACCCTGGAGTAGGTGGATAACTCCGAGCATGCCGTAATAGGTACGCTCAATATCCTTACCAATCCCAGAAAAGTTATATTTGATACCGGTGCAACTACTTCATTCATTTATGAAGAATTCTATGATAAATTCGGGATTAGAAGGGCAACGTTAGAAAACCCTATGACCGTAGTGACGGTAGGGGAAATGTAGTTGTATGCCACATTAAACAAGATCAGGTTATCTCGATCTGTGGTTGTACCTACTTTGCAGACCTTTATGTGATTCCTTTGAAGGGAATTGCAGTAGTGCTGGGTATGGATTGGATGACTGAACAAGGGGCTCAGATTAATTGTGAAGATAAAAACAGTCTCCATCAAGACTCCAAGTGGAGCAAGGATAGTTTATCAAGCAGATAAGCACAGTCATATCATGGTGGATCTTCAGTTGAACTCAATGAAGGAGATCAAGTTGGAAGATATTCCTGTAGTAGATGTTTTTCCAGCAGAGCTACCAGGAATGCCACCAGATCGGGAGATACAGTTCACTATTGATATAATTCCGGGTACAACACCAATAGCTCAAGCACCATACAAGATGGGTCCAAAAGAACTAAAAGAACTCAAAGAGCAAATTGATGAGTTAGCCAGAAAAGGATTCATTCAATAAAGTGTATCCCCATGGGGAACACCGGTGATCTTTGTGGATAAAAGAGATGGAGGGAGAAGAATGTGTGGGGACTATAGGAATCTCAATAATGTTACCATCAAGAATAAGTATCCATTACCTAGAATCCAGGATTTGTTTGATCAAGTTAAAGGAGCTGGAGTATTTTCCAAGATTGATCTAAGATCCGGATACCATCAGATAAAAATAAAACCGGAAGATGTTCCAAAGACAGCATTTGTCTCAAGGTATGGACATCATGAGTATCTTGTCGTACCGTTTGGTTTGACCAAGGCACCAGCAATATTCATGAATTTGATGAACAAAATCTTCATGTCATACTTGGACAAGTTTGTCATAGTGTTTATTGATGACATTTTGATATATTCCAAGGACAAGGAAGAGCATGATGATCATTTGAGAATAGCATTGCAGATCCTAAGAGAACATAAGATTTATGCTAAGTTTAGTAAATGTGAATTCTGGTTAGATGAGGTAGAATTCCTCGGTCATGTGATCAGTAAAGATGGAATTGTTGTAAATCCATCAAAAGTTCAATCAGTATTAGAATGGAATGCACCAACCAATGTGAAACAAATTCGAGGTTTCTTGCGAATGGCTGATTATTATCGGAGGTTCATTGAAGGTTTCTCCAAAATAGCTGGACCAATGACCAAATTGTTAAGGAAGAATACACCATTCATCTGGGATGAGAAGTGTGAAGTAAGTTTTCAGGAGTTAAAGACCAGACTAACTACCGCTCCAATCTTAGCAGTTCCTGAAATAGGGAAGGACTTTACAGTATACTGTGATGCATCCAAAGAAGGTTTGGTTTGTGTGTTAATGCAAGATAGTAAAGTAATTGCTTATGGATCAAGACAACTAAAACCACATGAGGTCAATTATCCAACCCATGATTTGGAACTAGCAGCAGTAGTCTTTGCTCTGAAAGGATGGATGCATTTTCTTTATGGAGCCAGATGTGAGTTATACACTGACCACAAAAGTCTCAAATATTTCTTCACTCAAAAGGAATTGAATATGAGACAGAAGTGCTGGTTAGAACTAATCAAAGATTATGATTTGAACATCAATTACACCCTAGTAAAAGCAAATGTTGTAGTAGATGCTTTAAGTCGGAAAAGTGCAGATATTCAGTCTAGCAATCGGGAGCTACCAAAAGAGATATAGATGGATTTGGAAAGATTAGAGCTTCAATTTATAAGAACAGAAACTCTTGGAGGATTAGCTACTATGCGGGTAGTTGCAGAACATAATAGTGATCTTAAGCATGAAATTTTTAGGCATCAATCAGAAGATCCTTTTATTGCTGAAGAAATTCGGAGGATATCTCAAGGACAAGCATCAGTTTTTCGCTTAGGAGATTATGGATCTTTATGGTTCCAAGATCGTCTTTGTGTTCCAGATGTGCCTGAGATTCGTGAAGTGATACTTCGAGAGGCATATAAGACACCATATTCCATTCATCTAGGAAGTACTAAGATGTACATGGATTTGAAAGAATTATTCTGGTGGAATAACATGAAGAGAGACATTGCAAAATATGTGTCAGAATGCCATACTTGCCAAAGGGTAAAAGCTGAACATCAAAGTCTAGCAGGACCACTGCAACCTTTGGAAATTCCTGAGTGGAAATGGGAGGAAATTGGTATGGACTTCATCACGGGATTACCCATGACACCTAAACGGAAGGATATGATATGGGTGATTGTTGATCGACTCACTAAAAGTGCACATTTTATTCCGGTGAATCAGAAGGATAATGCCAAGTAGTTAGTAGAAGTTTACATCAAGGAGATAGTAAGCAAGCACGGAGTGCCCAAGAAGATCGTAACTGATAGAGGATCAGTGTTTACTTCAGCATTTTGGAAGCAATTACATGAAGCACTTGGTTCAAAGTTAGATTTTAGCACAACCTATCATCCAGAAACTGGGGGTCAAACTGAAAGAACCAATCAAATACTGGAAGACATGCTTAGGGATTATGCATTAGATTTTGGAGGTTCATGGGAAGATCATCTATCGTTGGAAGAATTTTCCTACAATAACAGCTATCAAAATAGTCTGAAGGCAGCTCCATATCAAGTACTTTATGGAAGGAAATGTAGATCACCAATATGTTGGTATGAGCCTGGTAGTAGCAAAGAATTTGTGCCAGACTATATCAAAGAAAGGCAAGATATCATTGATATAATCAAGGATAGATTGAATATCACCCAAAGTAGACAGAAAAGTTATGCTGATTTAAGTAGAAGATCATGGAATCCTGAAGTAGGAAACATGGTATATCTTAAAGTAAGCCCAATGAAAGGAGTTAAGAGATTCGGAGTTAAAGGAAAATTGAATCCAAGATATATAGGACCATTCAAAGTACTGAGTCAGAACTGGACCATAGCTTATGCTTTAGAGTTACCATCAAGATTGGCTCAAGTTCATAATGTTTTCCATGTGTCACAACTCCGGAAATGTCTTAAAGTTCCTGATGATGCAATCACACATCAAGATATAGAATTGCAAGCAGACCTGACTTATGTTGAGAAACCCTGTCAAATTCTAGAAGAAAACTGGAAAAGGTTAAGAAATAGGGCAATCAAGTACTGCAAGGTATAGTGGGAACATCATCCCGAGAGAGAAGCCACATGGGAGAAAGATGAATTAAGAAAATCCTATCCAGGACTATTCAGGTACACTTCAGCAAACTTCGGGACAAATTTAATTTAAGTAGGGAAGTCTGTAACATCCCAGCATTTAGGAACAAATGAAGGGTAGATTTAGGAAATTGTGCATGTGCATGCATTCATCTGTAAAATGTGGGTAAATTTTTTGCCAAATTAAAAACCTAAAGTGAGTTTCTTTCACTCCCTAAGTGTAGGAATAGCTTTGGAGAGTGTTCGTTATAAATTTTGACATGATCTTTATGAATTAGTGTGTTTTGGGGGAACGAATTTGAATTCAAACTTGATATTTGAGTTTATATTTTAAAAGATAAGAGTTATGATTTGGTAATATTAATTAATCAAGAAATGATATATAGTAATAGAAACTCTACATAAGAAATACAATCAAACAAATGAATATTTATTCCATATTTTTATTCCATGAATAAGTTACAAAAAGTAACTCATTAAGTCAATAAAGAATCTTTATAGAAATGAAATTACAAAAAGAGGAATATATATATTAATAAACTATTACAAATTCCTTACAAAAGAATGAAATAAAATTACTAAGGATTACATCTGTCTAAAAGTGAATCTATACTAATCTTGAATCTTCAAATCTTGTACCTGCAAGATAAAGAACAAACAAAGAGGAAAATAAAAGTTAAGTTATTAAATTTTACTCTCAGTAGAGAGCAGTGAGTTGCACTTCTCAAGTTTACATCATTGAGTAAATATTTTAGGGGAAAGTTTCAACAATATGAAAGAATTCAATCTTTCATAACAAATAAGCCACAAGTCAAATGATCACAGTAAGTAAAGGGGCAAGTTTCAATAGGCAGGTTAATAGTAACAAGACCAAAAGGTAGAACACCTCATTGAGCATATACACAACCATGCAATAGACACACAAGTAGCTCAATCACCAAACTGCATGGGTGTGCTATCGACACCGCCACAACTGCTCAAACAAGTAAAAGGAACAAGCACAACCGTGGGAAAGCACTAGTGCACCTTTCCATTGCTCACACCACACAAGAACAACTAGCTTAGCCAAAGCCAAGGAAACCAGACAACAAAACCTCATACCAGATCAATCCAAGTATCACCAAATGGTGACATAAGGAGGGGGAGAATTAGGTGGATAGCAAGGTCAAGCTCACATGAGCTAGGAGGAGCAGGGTTGATCAAGGTCAAGCACATGAACTAGGGGAAACAAGAACAACATCAGGAGGTGAAGGATTGGTTCAGGCCAGCAACACCACCAGGACATCAAGCCACCACAATCATCAATTTTTGTGGTGAGTGTCATAAACATCCACATGATCCGTTCATCTTATCCAAACTTAAAATAGGTGTTGTTTCATAATAAAACCTCTCAGTGATCACCCAAGTGGGGTGAACCTATCATAGAGGATGTCAAATATAAAGGCCAAAACCAAACTGCAACAAACACACAAAAATCTCAGACCAGCCTCCTAGATTTGGTGATACCAAAAGCAACTTATATGTTTCATCACTTGTTCTTATAAAATCTGGGCACACCTCCAAAAAGGCGTAGCACCTCAGATCTCATAAGCTACAAAAAAACAACTAAATTAACCAACTTGGATCCAAGATCCAGTAAGAAACTATGATGCCTTAGCCAATTTTAAAAGTGATAGCAACATAGGAATTTAGTTCCTAGAGCCTTAGACCAGCATCATAGGCATAAACATTAAGTGAACTTTTCAACTTATTATTAAGCATCTATCAAATCTCAAGTACTGACCATAAGTAAGACGAGTAGCAATATCAACTTGTGTGCCATTCTAAGATGGTTTCACAAGAATTGATCCTACAACAAAGCCAAACAGATATTCGAGCTTTCCTGAATAAACCAACAGGCCAATAGTTATCATTTACCTGAGATATACTGAAAGATCATTCAATATATCCATTTATCTCCAAGGTATCATTAGACTCTAATGATCAAGATCAGTTACTGATAAATATACAAGCCAACAATCACTGATGCGGAAAATCATCAATGACAGTGTTACTGTCAGTATCAAGATACTAGCAGAAGATGAACACACTAAGCAATCATATTACCAATCAGAGGCAACACTAGGAACAAGATAGCATCAGATCAACATAGCATCGGGTCAACAACAACATCACATAATCAAAGGATGACAACAAGCACTGAGGTGAAGAGAACACATCTTCACTAAGCATCACTATCAGACCATAGCATCATTTTACAAGCACCAGGGATGAACCCTAGAATCAGTGCAAACCCTAAATATAGATTGGCCACTAGATACACACAGAGGGACTCGAGGTAGCTAGATGCACGAGTGATCACAGAGACACAACTCACCGGTGGTCCTCGCTGAAGAATTGAAGAGGAAGCAGAAGGGACGACGAGCTCATGGCAGCACAGGGAGAACACCAGAGGGCGCTGCAACCCGCACCAGCCACGGCGGTGACCACAGCAACACACGAGAACCGCACACCACCACGGGAGGATCAGCGGCGGCGCTAGCAGCACCACCCCAAACCCTAGGGTTCGGGAAGGGGGCTAGCCTGGCCACAGGAGGGCCCCAAGATCAAATCGAGGCGGAGCAAATGAAGAAGCATGGTTGACAACCTCGCCCTGCACCATGATAGCGTCTAGGGAGGACCACGTTGGCGAGCAACGCACGGTGGCGACGCCAGCACCCCACGGGGTCAAGGAGGAGAGGAGGTGAGGTCGAGAGAGAGAGAGAGAGAGAGAGAGAGAGAGAGAGAGAGAGAGAGAGAGAGAGAGAGAGAGAGAGAGAGAGAGAGAGAGAATGGGCCAATAGGGCCAGAGCCCTTCGGGGTGCCCTTTTGGTCAAGTCACTTGGGCCAAATTGGCCCAATAAGCCCAATAGGACTAGCCCAAAACTTAAAAGAAGTTTTAGTAATTAATAAAATACCAAAATACCCCTAGAGTTAAATAAAATTCTGGAAAATAAAATAGAAATCTAAAAATTATAAATAAAATATTTATAGATTCATAATCATCCAACCTATTTAATAAAATTAAGAAATAATTCTTATACATATTATTCTTAGTCAATAATTTTACAATATATTTATTCCTTATGGAATTTTATAAAATTAATGAAAAAGGAAAAAAATAAATAAAAAACACTTTTATTATATATTATTATTTTAGTATTTTGGAAAAATACTAAATAAATATTTGGAGTTATAAAAAGAAACTCTCTTATTTAAATGCTAATTCTTAAAAGAATTATTAAATAAATAAATACAAGAGTTATGTTAAAATTTTAATTCTATAAGTAAATATGATATTCAATAGTTATTAAAGATTATTCTTTAAAAATGGATTCCTTTATTACTTAAATAAATTCTAGAAAACTAAAATAATGGGTAACACACACAAAGAAGATAAATCATAAATAATGCATTACATTATTATTCATATTCATATTGCTTCTTTAAATATTGTCCTTACCGGACAATAATGATGTTTTATAGACATAGAAGCTAAAGGTCCAGTGCAAGCATCCGACTTCACTACCTTGCAATCACAAGGCAAGTTCAGAACTTGCTCATGTCCTTTGAATAGTCTTTAAACAAAGTATTTGCAAATTGTGTGTTATCATCTATGTTTCAAGGAAAGAAAATATTATTTACTCAAACAAATAAATTGTTGATATCATCCTAAGTGATGATATAATGGAGCAATAGAACTTAAGTTCCTATCTGCAACAATAATGATCAACTAGGAACTTAACAACCCATGACATCCGTGATTCTAGCGTCGTATATCACGTGTTAACCATGAGATTTGGAGTGGGACAGAGAAGTCAGCTGTATCTTCTTCCACTCGCATGTAGCCGAATGTGCAGGTCGTGGCTGTTATCCTCGTAGCATGCATATTAATTGGTAATTCATAGAGGATATGCAGCATATGGGTGGGAACCCTCATCGTCCCACGATAGTTCTGGCATCTAATGGTCTGTACAAACCATTGCCGTAATTCAATGGGTGGGCATGGTGTAAACCAAGGAGGCATGCGAGGTCGCAAAGGGGGCAATGATTAGCTTGGATCACCTAATGGGCCCCACATCATGGAATTATGGACGGGAAAGTACGCCCGATTGTGCAACAAGGAGTTGATCTCTCATGGTTAAAGTAACGCACGTCTGCAGAGTGTAAGAACTGTGTTACTCCTTGTTCCGGGAAGGAGCTACGAACGCAGCTGGAAAGGAACTCCATGAAAGTTCTGGTAAACCTATGAAGGCTGATGGGCATAGATTTTAATAATAAAATAAATCTTTGAAGAAAGATTTACGAAAACTACATAGTGACAAGGACTTATAGTCCGAGGTGGTAGATAGAGCATCAAACTTCCCACCTTGCATATAATGAACTTGCTGGGTAACGCTGTTACTCACCTTTTCCTTTGATCCCTTGCTTAGACTCTGAGGATCCCGAAGACACTCAAATGTATGCAGCAGAATGTCAAGATGATGTCTTCTACGAGGAGCCTGACCTGTCATGTGGTGTTGAAGGAGTGGATTACGAGATCCGATATGGAGTAGATGGCAACGAATCAGCTTAGTTGCTCTATATTAGTAATCAACGGAGCCGAGCAACATGAACCTTATATAATAAGCTGCTGAGCTCAACTCTTAGTTGGAGTTGTTACTTTTAACTTCCGCTGAAACACTTTATATTTTGGTTTGTAAGTTGAATCTTTTGAAGTCTTGAACTTCTGGTATTGTAATATTAATAATAAGCATATGTTTGTAATATGGACCCGCAATGTTTCTGTTGTACCACTCTGAGGGATGTGATTTTTATGGAACGGTGTTCGGTAGATGTCATATCAACGACTATAGTATACTACACATGCAGTGGTATGCTGGGTCACCAAAAATAGCTCCATAATTGTTCAAGAAAGGTCTACCAAAAATGATAGGACGAGTTTTGCTAGTTTCAGAACCAAGTACTAGAAAATCAGCAGGATATTTAATCTTACCACAAAGAACCTCCACATCTCTTACAATACCAATAGGGAAAATGGGTTCCTTCTTAGCAAGATGAATAACCACATCAATGTCCTCAAGCTCACTAGGACCAATTTCATGCATATATTTCCCTGTAAAGCTCATAAGGAATAGCACTAGAACTAGCACCAATATCACATAAACCATAATAGCAATGATCACCAATTCTAACAGAAAGCACAGGGACACTAGCTTTTCTAGCTTTACTAGGATGAGAAATAATATTTGAAGCGTCTTCACAGAAGACAATGTGCTCATCCTCTATATTTCTAGCGTCAAGATCTTTCACAATAGCTATCACAGGTTCAGTATTAATTTTCTCATCAGGTTCCACAGTTTTCTTTGTACCTTTGTTATTCGCACTAATTATCATAGATTACTCCTTTACCTTAGCTGGAAAGGTATTTTCTTAACATAAGGTTCAGGCAAAATACGATCAATAGTACAAACTTCAGTGCTTCTAACAGGAACCTGACTAACAACATCTTTATAAGGTGCATGGTACTTATTCCACTTATTTTTAGGAATTTCTATGTAATAGGCAAAAGCCTTAAAACAATTGGCAATACTTTGAGAATCAAGACCATACTCAGTACTAATATCACGGAAGTCATCAGTTCCCTTAAAAGATTTTATGCATTCATAATCATAATTTATACCTGACTTTCTTCCTTTGTCATTCTCCCAAGCTTCAGTGTTCTCTTGAATACGGTCTAGGAGATCCCATGTAGCTTCTTCCTTCATACGTGTGAATGATCCATCACAAGAAGCATCTAGTAAATCTTTATCATGAAGAGATAGCCTAGGATAAAAGTTATTAATAATAATATTGTTAGGGAGTTCATGAATAGGACATTTAAACATTAGTAACTTCAGTCTCCCCCAAGCTTGAGTTGTACTCTCTCCATCACGAGGCCAAAAGTTATATATCGTATTTCTATCCTTATGTATTTCACTGGGAGGATAAAATTTAGAATAAAAGAGAGGTACTATTTCCTCCCATTCCATGGATTGCCCATTCTTCAACAGCTTATACCTTTCTTCAGCTCTCTCTTTCAAGGATATAGAGAGTAACTTCTTCTTCACCTGTTCAGTTGTGATACCTTCATACTTAAACAACCTGCCTAATTCATGGATAAAAAGCAAATGATCACCAGGGTGGACAGTTCCATCCCCTAAATAATAATTATCCATAACACGATTAACAATACTTGTAGGTATCTTAAAAGGATCTATCTCAACAGGTGGTGGTTCATCTACTATCCTAACCGTGGTAGTAGTTTTCCCAAACAGAAAACCAAGTGGGTTATCCATATTGGAAACAAAGTAACAAACAGAAATAAAAAAGCAATGCTCATGGTATAAGTTTCCTTTACCAGTCCCACTCTTCAATAGTGCTTCACTCCCCGGCAACAATGCCAGAAAGTAGTCTTGATGACCCACAAGTATAGGGGGTGTATCGTAGTACTTTTGATAAATATGAGGGTCGATCCCAACGAGGAGCAGAAGGTGTTGACTAGTGGTATGGAGCAGGAAATCTCTGTAAATACTTAGCAAACGGATTTTTAGGGGTTTTCTGATAAAGCAAAGAAACAAAGTGCAAGTAATAAAGACAACAAACAAACGCAGCAAGTGGCCCAATCCTTTCTTAGCAAAGGACAAGCTAGTGGAAATACTTATAAGGACCAAACTTTCTCTAGGACACATGGGAATTCTGTCAAGTGCTTTCGCTTCAAATATCTGAGTAGTCTTCTCTGGTGTTGTGAGTGTTGTGTGGGTGAACCTGTGCTAATGTACCGACCTTACTTGGAATAATACATACTTGTTATTAAACCCCCTGCAACCATCCGCAACTATAGGAAAGAAATTGAGATATAAACCTAACCACAGCCTTAAACTCTGAGATCCTACGCTCCCTTGTGCAATGGTGTCCTAACGGGGGTTCAGGTTTCTGTCACTCCAGCAACCCCACAATTAGTAGCCAAATACACAATGCATTCCCCTAGTCCCATAAATGGTGAAGTATCATGTAGTCGACGTTCACATGACACCACTAGAAGAATAGCACCACAACTTAAATACTAAACCATTGAATAATATCTCAACACAAATCCACTACTAACAACATGAATTCTCCCATGTCCTCAAGAACTAAACGAACTACTCACAAGACATCATGTGGATCAAGTTCAAAGATGATATGGTGATGGATAACAATCTGAACATAAACAATAATCCAATGGTTCCACTCACAAGCATCAACTACAATAGTAATCAATACCGGGAAAGTTTCCCCTAAGAACTATGCAAGTATTCAACACAATTGTTATAGCGGGATGGAGTGGTGATGATGGTGCTGGTGAAGATGATGGTGTGGATGATGATGATGATCCCGATGAAGTCTAGCTTGATGACGGTGTTGATGGATACGATCTCCCCTCTTTGGGAAGGAATTTCCCCGGCAAAAATTTGTCTGCCGGAGAGCTCTTTCTCTCTCGGTGTTTTCCGCCGCGTAGAGGCGACGGAATATTTCTGTGGTCGCTCCTCGTGTTTTAGGGTTTCGAGGGGAAGATATAGGCGAGAGGGCGGAGCCGGAGGCCGGCCTGGGGTGTGTGGACCCCCTGTGGCCTATCTTCGCCTCCCCTTCTGGCTTCCTTCGTCTTCTGGGAAAATATGATTTTCCATAATTTTTCTAGTATTTTTCTGATCTTCGCGAAATTGCATCAAAACACCTCTTTTCCCATCAGAATCCTGACTCCGGCAGTCCATTCTCCAAGAATCATCTAACATGCAAAAATAGATGAAAAGACATAAGTAACACCTCTTAATAAGAAATATATCAATGAATAGATGCAAATTATGATATAGAAAGGTGATGCAAATTGGACGTATCAAATTCCTCGGAATTACCCACGGTTGGGGTGGTGGGGGATAATGACAACACTAATTCCTCCACCAAAAAGGATGGTGGGAAGGTAGAGCACCATGAGGTTCCTAGATGGTACTCTCTCGACCCACCTATCCCTCACCCACACATAAACAATAGGGGTGACCCACCTAAGCTAGATGCATCTTCCTTTGCTCAATGACAATCATTAATGAAATCGCATGTGCCCAGCTCTTGCATTGAATTATGGAATATCATTGAAGAAGGACTACAAATTTTGGATCCAACCAACTTGACAAGAAGAGAAGTTGTCAATAGTCAACTCAATGCCATCTCGTTGCACATGAGTCAACAAGGTTTGGGTACAAAATATTACCCTCACATTGAACACCTCAACACCGCTAAGGAAGCTTGGGATGCTCTCACTAAGTTATATGTTGGAAATGCGAGCATGAGAATAAAGTGGTATGATGCACTGAGCAATGAAGTCGAATGCTTCTATATGAAGGATGGTGAAGATCATGAAGACATGTATCGAAGGATCAAGTCCACTGCCACCGCCTTTAGGAATGTTCGTTCCTTACATGTGGATGATTCTTGGATAAAAAGGAAATATGTGAGTGCACTCATGCCCTTTGAGCGCACTGACTTGAAGAGTCTATAAGGAAGACACAACTACCATCTCATGACCTCCAATGAAGTTATGCAAGATATGGACGCTTTCAAGGTTGCTACCAAGAATGCCAAAGATGCCCGTGCTCGAGCCTTTGGAATGAGCAATGGTGTCAACCTTGCCTTAAAAGCCAAAGTTGTGGAGTATGTGGATGAAGATGAAAGTGATGAAGGCTTGTCTATGAGCCACCCCGAAGATGTTAAGGTTGCTCATGGTGAGTATATGGCCTTCTATGCAAGAAACTTTTGGAAAGACCCCGCCAAGGCCAAGATGGAGATGCAACGAAGAAGCAACCCAAATGGGAGAAGAGACAATGGCTCAAATGGAGAACTTGCTTCGATTGTGGCGGCTGCTATCACTTTTTTGTTGGTTGTCCCTATGAGAAAAGAGAAGATCATGGGGGTAAAATTGTGTTAAAAAAAACTCCAAGGCTCCCTTCAAGAATCCTTTCATCAAGAAGAATCCCTCCAACAAGAAGTCGGGTGAAATTGTGTTGATAACACATAAAGAATTCTCCTCTGATAATGAAGATGATAAAGAGGAAACATCATGTGGTGTGGATGCTATTTCCACTACATCTACTCCCACTTTATATCTATTCGACTCTCCAAATGAGAATATCTCCAACAAGAACGTCACTTGCCTTATGGCAAGAGGAACAGAGGAATCATCATCTTCTCACTCCACCTCTATGATTGATGATGAACTTGATGATGATATATATCTTGAGGTCAAAGAGGAATTAGTTGCTTTTGATGTGTTTATGACTAACTTGCAAGAGGAGCAAAAGAAGCATTTTGTGAACCACTTAAATCAACTTTCTCACACACAAGAGATTCTTGATGAAAGATGTAAACTTGGGAGAGAGCATATCAGTGAGATGGATGCTTTAAAATATGCTCTAGAAGAAGAGCAAGAGACTAGGGTGTCTCTTGAAGAAAATCTTGAAGGCCTAGATGAGGCAAATAATCAAATTATTAATAAACTCATTAAGGAACGTGATCATGCCATTGCCAAGTACAAAAAGACTAAAAAAGGATAAGATTGAGTTTGGTGTGGTTCATGACAAACTTGTCGAGGACTTTCGGAAGTTTGACAAGGCTCACAAGGCCTTGGAGAGTGAACTCTTGTCTCTCACAAAGTCTCTTGAACAACTTCAAACTCAATTAACTAATATTGCTTCACCTAGTACTTTCATTCCTTCTAGTAGTACAAACACTTTTGAAGAAAATGCTAGGTTGAAGGGGGAGCTTGCTAATGCCACCTTTCCCAAAGGAAACAAGTCCATTGATGACCTTTTGAGTAAGCAAAGGTCAAATAATGAATAAGGAGGCATTGGCTTTGTCTCCAAAGCCAATAAGAACAACAACAACAACAACACCAAGAAGAAGGCCAAGCCCGCACAAGGAAAATACAATGACATTATGGATAGTAAGACCACAAGTGGCAAAACTATGTCACACGATGACTTTGCGGGAAGTGCTAACCCTCACTATGTATTAATGCGTGATTATTATGGTGATGTTTATGCACAATATGTTGGCCCATTTGATGGTTATATTGCTTGGTCTATTTGGGTTCCCAAGACCCTTGTTGCTAAGAAAAGAGGACCCATTGAAAAATGGGTACCTAAAAACTAGTTTGATCTCTTGTAGAACTATGCTTCCGGAGGGTCAAATTGGGTGCTTGATAGTGGATGCACAAGTCATATGACCGGAAGCAAAACTATTGTCAAGGATATGAGACCAAATGATGATCAAATAACCGTGACATATGCCGACAAGTCCAAGTATAAGGTAATTGGTTTTGGCAAGGTTGTGGTTTCTCACCATATTACACTCGTGGACGTCATGCTTGTTGAGACCCTTGGATATAATTTACTTTCAGTCCATGCTCTTGGAAAGATGGTCTTTGCCGTATTTATTGATAATGATATTGTGGTCCTCATGTGGAGCAAGTCTCTAAAGGTCGCTTTCGTTGGGTACGTTGAAAATGATTTGTATGTGGTGGAATTTTCAGGGAAACCCACTACAAGTGCAATGTGCTTATTCGGAAAGTTCGATGTGGGTTGGCCATGGCATCGCTGTCTAGCCCATGTCAACATGATAACTTTGCAAATTCTCCACAAGGATGGCCATATTATTGTACTAAAAGAAAATGTTTGTTTTGCCAAAGATCATGTGTGCAGGGCTTGTGTTGAAGGAAAGATGCATGATTATCCCCACAAGCCAAAGAACTACATCATTTCCAAAAGGATCTTGGAGCTCCTTCATGTGGATATCTTTGGTCCTCCATCTCATGCAAGTCTTGGTGGGAAGAAATATTGTTTGGTGATTATTGATGAATTCTCAAGATACATGGGTTTTCTTCAA
Source organism: Avena atlantica (assembly GCA_910589765.1). Classification (NCBI taxonomy): domain Eukaryota; kingdom Viridiplantae; phylum Streptophyta; class Magnoliopsida; order Poales; family Poaceae; genus Avena; species Avena atlantica. Next base: position 331,313,372 of record OU342738.1, on the reverse strand, counting down.
GCTAAAAAGTGAGACCCAAGAAAAATTCATCAACTTCATCAACATGGAACAACGTCAATAGAATGTCCCTGTGTTGGTAATAAGGAGTGACAATGGTACCGAGTTCAAGAACTACACCTTGAATGGATTTCTTAGTGATGAGGGGATAAAACACCAATATTCCGCTTCATATACTCCTCAATAAAATGGTGTAGCTGAGAGGAAGAATCGGACTCTTATTGATATGTATAGGTCCATGTTGGAGGAGTTTAAATCTCCATACAACTTTTGGGCTGAAGAAATCTCCACTGCATGCCATGCATCAAACCGGATCTACCTCCGTAAAGAATTGATCAAGACTCCATATGAAATTATTATCGATAACAAGCCCAACATTTCATACTTCTGGGTGTTCGGTTGTAAGTGTTTCTATCGCATAAAGGGTGTTCGTTTTTCCAAATTTGATTCCAAAGCATTAGAGGGTATTTTTGTTGGCTATGGTCTCGAATCCCACACTTATAGAATATATGATAAACTCTCGGGAGCTATCATAAAATCTTATAGTGTGATTTTCGAAGAATGTGATGGTCCCTAAGGTGGGCGTGTTGATGTTTATGATGTAGATGATGAAATGCCTCAAGATGCCATAGGAAGAGTGGGTGCAGGATTCATCCGCCCCGTTGAGGAACCCCTTGTGGCGGATCGAGAAGAACTATGTTCTACTCATGTGGAGCCCTCATCTTCACAACATCAACAAGCTCCTGCTGTTGAGGAGGACAATGACCCAAACCAAAGACAAGATGAGGACCCTCAAAGAATTGATAAGGAAAAAACCTTGCCTCTTAATGAAGAGAATGATTCCAATGATGATCAAGGTCAAGTTAATGGTCAAGACAAGGACCAAAATGATGAAGAGATCCCCACAAGAAACAATAAGGAAATCGAAACTCATCGCCAAGATAGAGTGGATAGAATGTTGGAATTAAGAGACCACACTCTTGAGAATGTGGTTGGTGATCTAAGAAGAGGCATGTCCACTCGATCTCAATTGAAGAGTTTTGGTGAACATCAAGCACATATATCCATGGTGGAGCCAAAGAAGGTGTCGGAAGCTCTTGAAGATTCAGATTGGTTGGAAGCAATACACAAAGAGCTCAACAACTTTGAGAGAAACAAAGTATGGAAGTTAGTTGAAAATCCCAAAGATTGCCGCAATGTTATTGGTACCAAGTGGGTATTCAAGAACAAGCAAGATGAGCATAGAATTGTTGTGCGGAACAAGGCAAGATTGGTTGCACAAGGGTTCTCTCAAATAGAAGGCATTGATTGGAGAGACATATGCACCCGTGGCTCGCCTTGAGTCCATCTGTATCCTTCTTTCTTATGCGGCACATCATAACTTTAAATTGCAACAAATGGATGTTGAAAGTGTTTTTCTTAATGGTCCATTGCATGAGTTGGTATATGTAAAGCAACTCCCAGGGTTCGAGGATCCCAACTTCCCAAACCATGTCTTCAAACTTGATAAGGCGCTCTATGGGCTCAAACAACCCCCACGATCATGGTATGAGCACCTTACAGAGTTGTTGTTAGATCGTGGGTTTGAGGTTGGAAAAATTGATCCCACTCTTTTTACTAAGAAGGTCAATGGGGAGCTTTTCATATGCCAAATATATGTTGATTATATTATCTTTGGCTCATCTAACAAAGATTTTAATGATGAATTATCAAAGCTTATGACTAATAGGTTCCGGATGTCTATGATGGGAGAATTGAGAGTATTTCTTGGTTTTGAGATCAAGAAAATAAGAGGAGGAACTTTCTTCAACAAAACCAAGTATACTCAATACATGCTCAAGAGATCCAACATTAAAGATCTAAATGGAGCTCGTCTGATTAATCCACTTTATTATATGTATAAAGCCCTTCCTTCAAATTTAGAAGGAGTTCCACTAACAACACAACATAATTAACTCGATTCATTAGAATAGCTTCCATTGAGTCTCTGCACCTATCCTTTTCCTTTGTATTCTAGTTCGAGAACCCCCCTCTCAAAACACGGATTTGGCTCAGGATTGCCCTTTTTTAATTCCAGGGTTTCTCTGAATCAAGAATAATTAGGATTTCTAAAAAAAAGGTCAACTCGAAAATCCAACCTTTCCCCGCATCCGGCACTAATCTATTTTTAACGTCTATTTAGAGCGGGGAATTATTCCAATTAGGAAGTTCCTACTCCCATGGCAACCAAGACTCATCTTGAACTAAATCCAAATGGTAAATATGTGGATCAAAATGTATACCGGTCTATGATTGGTTCTTTCCTTTACCTTTTTGCATATAGACCCGATATTGTGTTGAGTGTAGGAGTGTGTGCAAGATATCAAGCGGCTCCTAAAGAAAGCCATTTGATGGCGGTCAAAAGAATCTTTCTATATTTGGTTCATACCCCAAACTATGGTATTTTTTATCCTAGGGGATCAAAATTCTCTCTTTGTGGATACACGGATTCAGATTGGGCTGGTGATAAGGGTGATAGAAAATCAATCTCTGAGGCTTGCCAATTCCTTGGTAGGTCCTTGGTGTGTTGGTCGTCTAAGAAGAAAAATTGTATATCTCTCTCCACCGCCGAAGCCGTATATGTGGCATCTGCTAGTGCTTGCACTCAATTGCTATGGATGAGGCAAAATTTAAAGGAAGAATGTGTCCATTGTGACAAAGTGCCTCTTCTATGTGAGAATGAAAGTGCTATCAAGATTGCCTACAACCCGGTGGATCATATAAGGACAAAGCGTACTAAGATTCGTCATCACTTCATTGGAGACCATATTGCTCGAGGTGACATTGAGATATCCTATGTGTCAACCAAAGACCAACTTGCCAATATATTCACAAAGCCACTAGATGAAGCAAGGTTTTGTTATTTGAGGAATGAACTAAATATCATAGATTCGAGGATCTTGACTTAATCACCTTGCGTACTCACCTATGTCTTGAATCTTATTTGGTTTAGGTGTAGGCATGGAGATAGAGGGAGTGTGGTCCTAATACATTGGGCTATCCCTCCCCCCATAATGCCAACATTAAAAAAACCAATTCTCTTAATATCATTTTGTGATATGTGAGCTTCATTGATTAGTAGAGGCTATGAACCAATGATAATTTTTTGCGGTGTCATGCCATAAACTCTTACATGGTGGCCTCGGACACCTCCCTCTTCTTGTTGAAGAGTTGGTTCTTGGTTCGTCTCATTTGGAGCTTAATTTGACATCTTATTGATATTTATGGTTTCTTGTTTTTTCACAGTACATCTTCTAAATCCCAGGCCTATGACAAGAAAAGGTTGTCCCCGATTTACTCTCAACATGGTGTGGTTGGCCAAAACACCAATATTGAGCTCATCTACAACATTCAGCTTCACATGTTTCACACACTCTCACTCCCAAGGCAGGAAACAAGGATGAGATGAGAGGTGCAGAAATCAATCTTATGGCCCATGCTCACTTAGTGTATACTCATGGCCCAAACCATCTAGGTGGTGCTATTGATGTCATGTAATTCATTTATCAGGACTTGTACAAGTGCATTACAAACAATAAGTGTCCTCTGTTTGCTCGTTATGTGATGAAGCTCATAGCTGCCCACACTCTAGCAACCCCCTTGCTATACAATGAGCTTGTCCCGCACCTTCCTGCCGAGCTTCAGAGAAAGGATGCCCCTTCCTCCAAGGCTCCTTGTGGCTATCCCCCTGCTCAGGACATTTTTGAGGATGATGATGTGGATGCAGATGATATTGATAGTGATGATGTGTCTGAGGAGGTGCAGGAAGTTGTGACCCCGTGGCCCTCGCATGAAGCATGTTGGCAACACATATCACTTTGACACCTCTAGAGAGGAAGTGCAAAAGAAGGTGAAGAAGGCCTGTTGGTGGAAGAAGCTTCTCTTGTGTCAGAATAGTGACATTCTCCATGGACAGTATGACGCATACAAGGACAACAGGAATATCATGAAGGAACTTAAGAGACTGAACCAACCCATGGATGTTGATCCTTCACAGCAGCAGGCGTCAGATGGAACTCTCTCCTATGGTCACTGGAGTCGGGGACGTGTGGATTGGTCCATGTTTGAGGATGTGTCTTCCTCTTCTCTCCCTCACGACCAGAGTTTGGCTCAGGATGATTATGATGATGAGGACGGTGATGATGAGGAGGATGAGGATGGCGATGAGGACACCGACGACGACGACTTCCATGGCTAGAGTTGGTTTGGGACGATTTTGTAGTGCTCTTTTTCCTTTTTGGTGTCTCAATGCCAAACGGGGAGTAGTAGCCCCTTTATTAGGTTTCTACCAGGGAGTTGTATGGGTACATGAACTTCACGTTATTTCGATTTTCCTCTTTGAAGCTTCGTGTCTTGATCTTATTTGGTCATGAAATATGTTGTGTTGAACTTCGTTGTGTGTGCTAAGACATGTGTACCCGGTTTCGTTGGAGGCTATGTTGTGCCTAGCCTATTTGTCCAGTCTATATATTATTAATCATGTCTTATCTTGGTTTGGTTACAATATATAGTGAGGGTGTTGATCCTATGTTGTGTGATCTTGCATTCAAAAGAATATTATAAAATGGTCACACATCTAGGGGAGCTCTCCTATATTTTGTAAACCATCTGATGCACTGATCACTTACTTATTGTATATATTCAATGCAAATCCTTGGGTCGTCATCAAACACCAAAAAGGGGGAGATTGAAAGCGCATTGATGCCCTTCATACTTGTTTTGATGTTTGTTGGCAACATTGGACATGTTTAATCAGCTGTTAAATGTTTCAGGATATATCTATAGTTACAGCTAAATAATATTATGGCTCTCTAAGGGAAAAGAGTTCCCCAAGTATTAGTTGATCAGGAGAAAGCATTTGGGCCGGACTGTCCAGCCGATCTCAACGGGAATATCCGGCTAGGCCGGAATGTCCGACTGGTTTGTGTCGGAGTGTCCGACTGTGGGTTTTTTCGAGGCGCCTGAGTCATCCATAGACCCACTTCGGACACTACTCGGACTCTGCACGGACACTGCCCAGAAACTTTGCCAGGCCAGGTTTTGGCCAGAATGTCTACTGATGCTAGACTGTCTGGGCCATTTATGCCAGACTATCCGGGTTTAGTGACCTCCAATGGCTACATTTCCAGGGGGGCTATAAAAGGTCCCCTTTTCTACCTTTGGAGGGTGCTCGTTCTAGTCAAGAATACCCCCACCATTTGAGCCACCAAATCACCAAGATCTCTTCATCCAACCATCCAAAGTCATTGATCTTTGGAGAATCGAAGGAGGAGGCCTTGATCTATAGCTTCACAAAGAGAGATCTTCATTTCCCCCTCATTCAATTGAGGGCCCCTTGCTCTAGTGTTCCATTGGAAATCCTAGCTCTTGATTTGTTTCTTACAAGCTTGTCTTTGATTGTTGTGATAGCTTGCTTGCATTCGGGAGCCTCCAATTCAGTTGTGGATGTGTGCCTCGAACTTGTTGTAAAGGTACTGGATTCCATCTCGACGGTTGCCGTTATAGTGGAAGAAGTGAATCGAGCCCCTTGGGGTGAGGTTCACCGGATAACAAAGGAGTCCTCTCGTGGCATTGGTGGTTTGAAACTACCCCTCTCCAAACACAGATGTACTTCCCCTCAATAGGAAGGAACTGCGGGAAATAAATCCTTGTGTCTCTTTGTGCTCTACTTTGGTTACTTCTATCCTTTACTGCACTTTACTTATCTTGTTCTTGCTTAGTGTTTGTGCTATATTCACATATATGTAAATTCACCATAGTTGCATAATCTAGAGAATTTACCTTTGTGTCAAACCCTAACTTGAAAAAGAGTAAATTTGAAGTAGCACCTATTCACACCCCCTCTAGGTGCCCATACGATCCTTTCAGAAGCTACAAAATCGTGTGGGGGAATAAGAGAGGAAGAACAATGGAGGAAATCCATAAAAGACTGCAAGATCTAGATCCCAATATGTTTCCCTCACTTATAGGAGAGATCGATTGGTGGGGTTGTAGATCTAGACCTCCTCTTTCAAATCCCTCAAGAATATGCAAGAATGATATGAGGGATTAAGGGGAAGCAAGCTCAAGAAGGTCAAAAATGGAGGGGAAAACTTGCAAGAATGGGTAGGTATCCATTGGAGAAGAAGACCCCTTATATAGGTCCTCCAAAATCCAATCGTTGGAGATCTGGAGCATATGGGCTGGACATTCTGGCCAGTTTCTAGGTAGTTTCCAATATGGGACACAGTATGGCAACCAAACGACTGAAATTTGAGATTTCTGCGCGACACCGGAGTGTCCGGCAATTTCACCCCGGACATTCCGCCCAAGGCAAAACTGATAGAAATAGCAAAACTGAAACGACCATAACTTTTGCATCCGGACTCCGATTTTGATGATCTTGGGCTCGTTTAAAAGATAGTAACGAGATCTACAAGATCATCTATAACCATCATAGTCAAGCAAGGGAGGACATAATAAAATGATGATAGGTTTAACCTATCTAGAAAAGACAAACCGGTAAATCCTCCAATATCGAAAACGCAAGAGAGAATGCATATGAAATCTGTTTTCGATGAAGTTGAGCTTTTCATGGAGATTAACACAAGCTATAAATCCTCTCATGGATAAGAACCAAGAAATATAATTCCAAGTATGCAAAGGTTTGATCTCTCACCAAGGGATATGGTCAAGTTACTCACTCGAGAGCCCCTTTTGATAGTACGATTATCTATCATATAAACTGGTCTCCCCAACTAACACCACAAGACCGGTAAGAAAGAAACCCTATCAAGATTATACCTTTGCCTTGCACATATTCCACTTGATGTTGATGATGATGATCTTCTACACCTCAAGATGGAGCGCCTTTCTTTATTATGCTAGCTTGGTGAGGACTTGGAATTTTCTCCCCTATACTCCACTATGTAAGATCCTCTCTTTTAGGAATATCCTCACATATCCGTGATCACCATAAGGATGGAAAGGCCCATGCATATGCTCTTCTATATATGGCACATCTATAGCTTGCACCACATTTTTCTAACTCCATTTTTATGATGTATTGAAGATACACATGAGGAACTCTATCTTCTTATTCAAGACACCCTTGATCTTATTTTCTTTATTCTTTGTAACATCCCAATTTCAGCAACCTTGATCTTTTGTCAAAAAGGCAAAAATAAGGGGGAACAAAAACTTTTTATTGCTAAGTATTACAATGCTTGCTTAATTGTTTGCTTGTGTTCATACAAATGTTGTGTGTTAGATAATATACTCCTTACCCCAACCTCAGTTGGCAAAAACTAATTTGCAAAAGAAATGTCTTGGATCCTCTTTCATATTCTCAAATGTTTTGACAATTCAAATGTGAGCCAAGATAACTTTTCCACAACAAAATATTTTACTATTTCTATTAACAAAACTGTGGAGACCAATATATAATCTACCTATGTTTTCAAGACAGAACTTCAACTACTCTTACCTCTAGGTTTTTCAAAACCTTTCCTAAAACCTTTTCACTCCAATCTTGGTAGAAATACCAAGAGGTACTTACCTTACTTCAAAGCGCAACCTCTTCAAAACACCCATGATTACCCCAAGCTAGTCTTGAGGATAACTTTAGTAGTAGTTTAAAAGTTTGATGAGAAGAATTGCCTTGATCTGCTGATTTCCTTGTTTGTCCAGGAGCTAGAGTGAGCTAATCTAGTAGCTCATCCCTTAGGACCCAATCTATGTTTGTGTTCATAAATCTCAAACCAAACATCCAAATCTGGGTCTATCCTAAGCCACTAAAATGGCCATCGCACCTCCTAATCAGATCAATCCAGGGATAATCCGTTTTGGTAGTTTCCTACCCAGTGAAGACCCAATCCAAGCATGGATACCCTATACTCAATATATACCTCCATATAAACCACTTGATTAGGAGGATAAACCCTTGCCACTCTCTCAGATGTTTCCCTCTTGTAATCTAGTCTAAAACCCTAAATCTGCCAAATTGACTAAGTCTGGAATTCTTATCTAGATTCAACCTTTGGAGCTCTACCTACTCCAACCTATGTGAATTCTTGAGAATGTACTTGGACCAACTTTTAGTACATCATTAGTACTACTAAATACCACTCTTTCCCTTGGATAATCCATTCTGGTTCCCACTTATCCATGATGGTTTTGTAGTCAAGATAATAAATCTTTTCTGCAAATCTTATCATCTTGCCTACTTTGGAAGAAGCTCACATCTATATGTTACCTCACCTTTGACAAATCCTTTCATGGTTGTGATATACTAACCATGGTCTATCAATCCACATTTCACTTGTTTCCATTGGAGCCTTGTTCTTCTTAAACCCACATGGTTTATGAGGCATCATGATGTATCTGTTATGGCAGCCTTAATTTCAACAAAGTTTGACATCCCTCCTAAATCAACTCAAATTCAACCAAGCCCAACTCTTGATTCCATGATCATATATATAAATTTTTATATCTATCCATCCATCCCTTGTATCATGGTGAGCTCTAAGCTCACTAATCCAACCTTGTTTAGGTGGTATAAAAATATCAAACCCCTAGATCGTCCCCATCTACTTTCCTTCCATTTCTTAAGTAAAATTCCAAAACCCAAGGTTGTTTATGATAGATACTTAATGTTGACAACATACATCTTTTATAATCATCCCCAAATAATTCCCATAATTATTTGGACTACCAAACTATTTAAATTCCACAATTGGCAAAATTCTAAAATCTTTGTCTCTAAAGGCAAATTTGTGTTTCTCCAAATCACTTTGCCAACTCAATGCACATTTGAGTACTATACATCATACCCTACCTTCCCATCTCAAAAATAATTATTTTTTAGATTCTTTATTATTTCTTTTTGCCCTTTTTCTTAAATGGCAGAAACAAGAAATAATTCCTTAAAAATATTTTTCTACCAAAATAAATTCCAATAAAATTCTCCAATGTTTAATATTGTATTTAGGACCATATCACATGAAAAACCACCCATGTATAATGTAAAAATATCAAATAACTTTCTAGAAACTACTTCTGCACTTTTTGAATAAATAAATTTAAGTGCACCAAAAATCATCTGAAAAGTCCCAAACAATTCCCAGGGTTGTCTTATGACCTTAGCTACCCTCCAGTACCATTTACCCACTTTTTCCAATGCAAATCCTTCAACTTCCTTCACAATCACCCACATGATCAATTCTAGCAAAACCATCCAAACATGAACTAAATCCAATAAAAAATCCATCCAATCTTGCTAGGAAAAGTTCCACAGCACCCAACACTCCCTCCTGCTCGTGCTACACTATGGCATGGCACTGTAGCATCCTTGCCATCTTATCTTTTTGCCTAAAGAACAAGAAAAATAGGGAGGGGAGAGCACAAATATCTTGTTTATCCAAACCAGCAGCCACCACCCCTCCCCTCCCTTAGTGGGTCGAGCAACAGGCCCACACCCCACCCCATCACCACCCAGCTCGACCAATCCATGCCAGCACCTCCTCCCCAAGCCTCCCTACACCAAACCCACCATGGACCCTTGTCCTTTGGTTTATAAGGCAACGAGTCCACCCATTACTCCCCCACGACCTCATTCTCCCCCTCTCCTCTCCACTCCCCTCTCCCGAGCACCCACTTCCTCTCCCCTACTATGTTCTGCTCGAGGGAGAAGGAGAGTGTCAACACCCGGATTTTTAATCCTAGATGCATGTTATGCTATACATCGCAATCCCAGGATTACCATTTTTGCAAGACATAACAGATTTGGATATCACAGTACATCATCCATTACAAACCATACAGAAGGTCTTACACAAATAATATCTCATGATCCAGTTCTTAATACAACTCAAGCAGCGGAATAACGTAAATATAACAATAGCGTAGGCGAAGCTCCATCTTCGGGGTCACAGGCAATGCTGACGATGGGAGATGATCCTAGTTGTCGTAACCTTCCTGCAGTCCGTCATCCTGATACTCCTCTTCATAGTCTGGCCATGGGAATAGCCAGGGGAAAATCCATGAGTACTCTTTAAGTACTCGCAAACTAATACTAACAAGTTAAGGGGGGTTTTCGTAGTAGGATACTAAGCTCTAGGGTTGTTTTGAAAAAAGCCAAATTTATGTCTACTAAGTTCAGAAGCAAAGAAAACTAGTTGAAAGTTTTATAACACCTAAGTGGGAACTTGAATTTCCTATAACAACTTTGTTGTGGTCAAGTCAAAGTCACAAATCATTTCACAAGTTGTTTTGAAAACATCTGACGGGGGAACAATATGGCTACTCCAACTGTCCATAACCGTGGACGCGGCTATTCAAATAGTTTGACACTCTGCAGAGATTGTACACTTTCACCACAACATTTGATACATCCGTCAGGAACAATCCTGAATTCACCATACTCATTATGCGGATAATCAATCTTAACCTTTCAATTACACGCCTTAGTATAGCCACCTCTCCTATGAGTTTGGCCTCCCAACCATGACCAATTGTCATCTTGGGTACTGCACATGTGGACAATCTTCACAAGGTAGCCTCAGCTCAGACCTTGGCCGTAAGGGAACCCATACCAAGGTATATATATTTCTAGTCAAGCCCTACCCAATTTTTGGGTATTATGGTTGTACGGTAAAATTGGAATGGTATCGCATCCAGACAACCATCAGTTTTATAAAGGGCTAAGGCTCATGCCTCAACATTTTCATCATCAAAATCATCTGGTGTTTAAGAACACATGTCAAAACATTTTAGTAGAATGACTCATCATTCTAAGGTTTTCATAACCATTTTCACCAAGTATTCCCATCTAAAGTTGATCAATTTTTATGCTTAGCACTAGCATCTACAAGTGGGGGTAAATACTAATGGTGGGTAATAAACAAGTGTATCTTATCTAAGTAAATCTCATGCCTCAGGATGACATTAAGATTATCTAACTTAGGCCAAGTGTCATGTTCTTTATGCTACCTTCAATTATCTTTATAGAATCTACAAGTCACTAAGTAAACTTTTGATAGAAAGCTTTTAATAAAGAAAATAAAATACTAAGCTTGCAAGTAAAACTAGGATGATGGGTCAAGTGGGTATAATCACATATGCTTAAGGCATATAGCTGGCATAGTAACAAGCAAGTACTAGCTTGCCTAAGTAGGGTATCTTGCAAGTGTTAGCTTGCCTTGTGCAGAGTAGTGGTTGAAGTTCTCCTCGTCTTCTTCTTTCAGTATCCTCCTTCCTCCTCGTATCCTTGGTCGGTACTAGCGTCTATAAATAAATATGAGGTACATAATCACCAAACAATACTTAACTACTGCTAATCATCACAAAAAGGTTCACACTAGGTGATCTATCATCATCACTAACATTACAAGGATTAAAACACTTGTCTCATTTATTTTATTTAAGAAAAGTAATTTCTACTCATTGAAAAAGTACTTAAGATTTAATATTCTCCAACTCAAATATGGGATCATGTTGACACATGTCATCACCACATATTTCAGTACATGAGAATGTGATTTAAAGTGGTGTCACAATTTAATACGGTTTAAGCTTTTTTATTTTATTTAATTAAATGACTAGAAATGCCTATGTGGAATTCTTTTAGTACTTGATCATTATTTCTGTAAGTAAACCTATATATTTTTATATATTCTGAAAGGTCTGTTCAAATGTGATTTTTGAGAGTTGGAATCAACTCAAAAGCTTTTATTGGTTGAATTTTGAAAGCTTTTTGAATGCAGAAAAGCTTCTGCCTTGCTATTTTTACCAAGGTTGATCTATAAATCCAAATGATTTGAATCCAACGGGCTTGGATTAAGCAGTTTAGTACCTTTCTAACAAAATTAGTTTCATGCATTTTGGTTTAGTGAATCGAGATGGGTTGATTTTTGAATCTAGGTACAAAACTCTGTTTGAAATTAAATGAATAAAACTAAATTTGAATTGTTGGGTCGCGTGGGATGTTTTACTGGGCCGGTCCACTACGCACAGCGCACGCGCGGGCTAGTTAAGTGGCTGTCCCCGCGCTTCAGTGAGACGGTGAGGGGCGAAGCGGTACGGGGCAATGTGGACCGTGGGATCTAGTTCTAATCGAACGGCTCTGGTTCATCATCCATGTCGGGCAGTGCCGGTGAGACAGAACCCTAGCATGGCAGGTGGGGGTTGTGGGAGGCTCACCGGGGCTCATGCGACGGTCGGCGACGGGGGCGAATGATGAAGTCGACGACTACGGTTCTCCTGGTACCAGCAGCTTCTCCTGGGGCGGCTCCAATCGACGACTCCCTTCTCCTCCAGCAGCGGCGGGCTCCGGCCAAATTCCGATGATGCGCTGCCCTCCTTTCTCCGAGAGTGAGGTGGGGTGGTTCTGAGGGAGAGGGGAGTGAATTAGTGTGAAGAAAACGAGCGGCGGAGGCCTCTATTTATATTGGCTGAAGGGGACCGACGGGTGCGGGCTGAGCTTGTCGTGGTCGACGGCACAGAGTGCTACTGGCATGGGCGACAGTAGGGGCGGTGTTGTGCTCCCTAGCGAAGCTCAATGGCGTGGTGGCGAGGTGTGGGGCGGTGCTGATCGGTCGGAATGCGTCGATGCTCTGGGCGGGTCCGACAGTGATTTTAATGGCGCACAGGGTGCATGGTATGCGCGGAGGCGAACGGGCATGTCTGCGGGGTTGCTGGGGCGGTGGTGATCACGCACGCACGCGGCAGGGGCGGTGCGCGGTCTGTGGGTGCTGGTCGAGGGTGGCGCACTTGTGCACTCTCGGCTCGCATGCAGAGAGGTTTGGCAGGGTCTTTTCATGTGGTCCAGGGGCTGACAGTGCTCGGGGATGGGACAGGGAGTGGCGGTGGACGGTGGAGTGCCTGCTAGACATGCTTTCTAGGATTGGTGCTGCTCCTAGCTTGCTGTCGACAATGGGATGGCAAGGTGAGGCTTGGCATGCTTGCCATTAATGGCATGGTCTGGTTTACAGTGAGCTAGAGGGGTTAAACAAGTTATATGATCTACTGAGGGTGTAGAGTGAGGTAGATAGGGAAAAAGTTAGGCCAAAATTAATGCACACTATAGTGTTTGATGTTTGTTTGATTTGTATCTGCAAGGTGTTTGATAAAATGGCCGCAAGAGATTCAAATTTGAATTTTGGATTCAAACTTTGTGGGTTTGCTAGGCACATGCTAGGGAGTGTCTCGTTAGTTGGATTAGTCAAGGGCACTGGTTTGGTTCGGTTTTGAAAATGAGTGATCTTCACATATGATAAAGATTCAATTTTGAAATGTGATTTGAACAAGGTTGCCAAATGTTTCTATAAGTTTGAAAGGTGGGCTTTGATTCACTTTTACTTGTTCTAGCAAGGGGTGAAAAGAATTGGGAAAGTTTCTGTTTGAAATCTTGGACTAGAAACACTCAAAATGACTTAGTGAGCAAGATTGGCAAAAATGACCATTTGCTTTATTTGATTTGTTTTTGATTTTCTCTTGATTTTTTTCTGCATGGAAATGTTTTATATGATGTTATTTTCCTCTTTAACCCATTTCTTTCTATTTAGGTTAATCACACAAGTTCATTTATGCACTTATCAAATCATCTCATTCACACATGCATTCATATGATTTTAATTAATCAAAGTTTTTGTTAACCCTAATTTTAGTGATTAGAGTTTGATGATCATTGTTTTATATTTTTGGGATGTTACAAACCTTCCCTCCTTAAACAAAATCTCGTCCCGAGATTTGAAGAAGGGAGAAAAAGATTACCTAGGATTTAAAGAGATCGGGAAACTCCGTCCTGATGTGATCTTTGTGCTCCCAGGTAGCTTCTTCTTCAGTGTGGTTGCTCCACTGAATCTTGATAAACTTGATGCTTCGGGTCCTGGTGGTTCTGAAAGATTCTTCCAAAATACGAATGGGTACTTCGGGATAGGTCAGGTCATCGTTGATCTCTATGGTCCGATGATCAATGTTCTTGAAAACTTTGGTCTTCTCCGGAACTTCAAGGCATTTGCGAAGTAACGATATATGGAACACATTGTGCACTGCGGACATTTCCTCTGGCATTTCCAATTGATATGATACTTCTCCTCGACGATTCAGAATCTTGAAGGGTCCGATATATCTGGGGGCTAACTTTCCTTTGAGCTAGAAACGTTGCATTCCTTTCAAAGGCGACAATTTAAGGTACACGGAATCTCCGATATTTAAAGCGAGGTCTCGACGTCTCTTGTCGGCGTAACTCTTCTATCTTGACTGGGCGGTCTTGAGGTGCTCCCGAATCTTGTGCACTTTCTCTTCTGCTTCTCGTACGATGTCGGGTCCGAAAATCTGACTCTCTCCTACTTCCGACCAATTCAAAGGGGTGCGACACTTCCTTCCATACATGAATTCAAATGGGGCCATTTGCAAACTAGCTTGGTAACTGTTATTGTATGAAAATTCTGCGAAAGGAAGACAGTCTTCCCATTTAGATCCATACTCTAGCACACATGCTCTCAACATATCTTCGAGTATTTGATTTACTCGCTCCGTTTGTCCATCGATCTGAGGGTGATACGCGGTGCTGAAATCTAGTCGGGTTCCTAAACCTTCTTGGACTTTCTTCCAGAATCTCGAGGTAAACTGGGTTCCTCAATCCGATACAATGTTCTTGGGAACGCCGTGCAAACTGACGATTCTAGCGATGTATAACTCCGCTAGCTTCGAACTCTGGTATGTGGTCTTGACTGGTAAGAAATGGGCGACTTTGGACAATCTGTCAACTATGACCCAGATAGAGTCATTTCCCCTATTAGAAGTAGGCAATCCGGTGATAAAGTCCATTCCAACGGAATCCCATTTCCATTCCGGAATCTGTAGCGGTTGCAGTAGTCCGGCGGGTCTTTGATATCCCGCCTTGACTCTCTGACAGATATCACACTTGGCGATATAGCTTCCGATTTCTCTCTTCATCTTATGCCACCAAAATTGTTCCTTCAAATCCTGATACATCTTCGTTCCTCCGGGGTGGATAGAATAAACAGTATCATGGGCCTCTTTCAAAATCACTTCTTTCAATTCCGAATTTGCTGGTACACAAAGACGTCCTTTGTACCACAGAACTCCTTCTTCGTCTTTTGTGAATCTGGGTACTTTGCCTGTACCAATGCGCCGTTTGATTCCGTCTATACTAGCATTTCCTTTCTGGGTTGAAGTTCTATGCTAGCCAGGAATCCTTCACTCACTAATTCCATTCGGAAATCTTCCATCTCTTTGTGCAGACTTGGTTGCTCCTTTAAAATCATGGAGTTCAAGTGGCACGGCAATCTACTAAGGGCATCTGCTACCACATTGGCTTTACCGGGGTGATAGTGAATGTCCAGATCATAGTCCTCGATTAGCTCAATCCATCTTCTCTGCCTCATATTCATCTCCTTCTGAGTGAATATATATACTTCACGCTCTTGTGATCCGAATAAATCTCACAACGGTTTCCCATCAGGTAATGCCTCCATGTCTTCAGGGCTAGAACTATGGCTGCTAGTTCAAGGTCATGGGTTAGATAATTCTATTCATGTTGTTTCAGTTGTCGGGATAGATAAGATATAACTTTGCCTTCTTGCATTAGCACACATCCAAGACCGATCTTGGATGCGTCACAATACACATCAAAGGGCTTCGTGATATCCGGCATGATCAAGATTGGGGCTGAAATAAATCTTCTCTTGAGTTCTTGAAAACTCGCTTCACATTTGTCTGTCCATTCAAACTTCTTGTCCTTCGTCAGCAATTGGGTCATGGGTCTAGCAATACTCGAGAATCCTTCTACGAACTTGCGGTAGTATCCCGCTAATCCGAGAAATGCACGAACTTGGGTTTGAGTGGTTGGGGCTTGCCAATCTTCAACATCCTTCACCTTCGCAGGGTCAACGGCAATTCCTCCGGCTGATACAATATGTACGAGGAATCCTACCTCCTGTAACCAGAATTCACATTTGCTAAACTTGGCATATAGCTGATGCTCTCTAAGGGTTCCAAGAATGGTCCTTAGGTGTAGCTCATGTTCTTCTTCTGATTTGGAATAAATCAGAATGTCATCGATGA
Source organism: Avena atlantica (assembly GCA_910589765.1). Lineage (NCBI taxonomy): Eukaryota > Viridiplantae > Streptophyta > Magnoliopsida > Poales > Poaceae > Avena > Avena atlantica. Next base: position 331,297,268 of record OU342738.1, on the reverse strand, counting down.
AAACAACGACAAACTTATCCAGGAAGTCCATAAAAATCTTATTCATGAGATTCATGAAATAAGCGGGGGCATTGGTTAATCCAAAAGACATGACAGTATACTCGTATAATCCATATCGGGTGGTAAAGGCAGTCTTTGGAATATCCTCTGCGCGAATCTTAAGTTGATGATAGCCAGTTCTAAGATAAATCTTAGAAAACACTTTGGCACTAGTCAACTGGTCAAACAAATCTTCTATTTTTGGCAATGGGTACTTGTTCTTGATGGTAACATCATTCAACTTCCTATAATCTGTACACAAACGGTTACCTCCATATTTCTTGTCCACAATCAAAACAGGTGATATCCATGGTGACTCACTTGGTTGAATCAATCTAATTTCCAGCATGGCATCCAGTTGCTTCTTCAGTTCCGCTAGTTCAGACGGGTTCATACTATATGGTCTCTGGGCTATGGGTCTGGTTCCAGGGATTAGTTCAATGATAAACTCGATATCCTCATCTGGGGGCATACCGGGAAAAACATCTGGAAATACATCGGGGTATTCACAGACTATCCGGACTTGGTCAAAGGTTGGCTGGGCTATACTCTCGTTACACTTATGACGAGGCAAGGTTTCAGATATATGCTCGACTGATACTCCGGCTGTACTGGTCATGATTATGGCTTTCTTGGCGCAGTCAATTAATCCTTTGTGTTTAGACATCCAATCCATTCCTAGTACTACTTCCAAACCTTTAGTTCCGAGTACTATTAGATTAGCATAAAAATCTATGCCGACGATAGGGACGGCTTTGCAAATTTGCCTAGCTTTGGTGGTTGAACCGGGTATTTGGTTGGTTGAATATTACTAGTGCATGCAAATTCTTCATTGGAAAATGAGTGCGATGCTCCAGAATCAAACAACACTCTTGCAAGTACTGAGTTAACAGAAAACATACCCAGCACGATATCTGGCGCTTCTTGGGCTTCTTCAACATGCATGAGAAAAAGATGGCCATTGCGGTTGAGCGAGTTTCCTGGGGCAAACCTTCTTCCAGGCTGAACACGACACTGCTGCTGAGCTGGGGCATTTGCATTGGGGGCTGCGGCAATCTTCTTGGGGAACTCATTGGAATAGTGACCCTTGGTTCCACATTCATAACAAGTCACTTGCGACTTGTCCTTCGCTGCAACAGGCACATCATTGCTTCCAGTCCTTGGGGCAGTGTTGTTGTTGGTGGTTGCATTTTTTTTATTGAACTTGGGTGGGGCACGGTTGAAATTGCTGGAGTTGCCGGGGTTGTTGTGGTTTCCTCTCGGACTTGGGTTTCCATAGTTGGGATAGGTCGGACGGTTCATCGGGGGTCTGTTGGTTCTCGGGGCAAATCCTGGAGATGGATTGGGGCGATACTTTGGTGTATGGTGGGTTCCTGGTTGATGCATCATGCGATGCATGCAGTTCTCATTGGCTTGGTTGATCTTTCCTTCCATCTGAATGGCAAAGTCAACTAAGGCTTCAATGTCAGCAAAGGGGATATTGACTAACACTGTCTGCATCTCATCGTGCAGACCATTCAAGAATCTCTCTTTCTTCTTGGCTTTAGTGTCGATCTCATCCGGTGCATACCTAGCTAATGATAAGAATTTGTCACGGTATTCCACTCCTGTCATCCTTCCTTGCTTCAGTTATCTGAATTCATCTCTCATCCTCTTGATCAAACCCGGTGGCACATGGGTTCTGCTGAACTTGACCTTGAATTCATCCCAGGTCATCATCTGACCTCCGGTAATTGCACGAACGCTGTTCCACCATGCTCTTGCATCTCCGGCCAAATAGTGGGTGGCGAACAGAACTTTCTCGTTGGCTTCCACTTCTGCAACTCCCAGATTGTTCTCCATGGTTTGCAGCCAATCATCTGCATCTAGGGGCTCTTCTGACTTAGTGAAAACAGGTGGATTGGTGTTCTGGAAATTCTTGAGCTTAGATCCATGGTTGTCCTGATTTCCATGGGCTTGATTGTTGTTGTCCATCTGGGCGATGTGTTGAAGGGTGTTTAAGTTGGCTTGACGTTCGGCTCTTTCAGCTTCGCGGTCCGAAACCAACATTTGCAAGATCTGCAACATCGGGTCTGGGGATGAACCTCTTCCTCCGCGAGGCATCTGAAGATTGAGATAGATCATGAGAAAAGAGGGAAATTTCTAAGGTTCGGGGATTTTGAAAAGTTTTTAAAGTTCTCAAGTGTTGACTCAGATTTTTCTAGCAACTTTCTTTTCATTCATTCATTCATAGCACACGATACAAACACACACCACAACAAATAAAAACAGATGGTTTTAAGAACCATTCTGTGAAGCTACGATACGGTGGGACCAACTACAACTCACTAACGCTAGTGCTCAAGTGCTACTACTCCTCGGAGTCAGTGTCCTAATCATCCTCATCATCATCATCGATGAAGGCGAAGTCATCCTCATCGGTGAAGAAGTCCATAGCCTGATCCTCCAGAAAGTCATCATCATCGCTGAGATAGGAGTAGGGGTCTCCACGAAGGTCTTCCCCTGCATTCTCCCTCTCCTCCAACTGCATGTCTCTCTCGTGGATGGCCTCCTCCAAATCCGTGATGGTGGCGAAGACGGGCAATGATGCGCTCCTTCTTGTCGAGTTGACGGTGACGAGACTTGCGATCCTTTATTAGCATGGTGAGGGTCTGATCCTTCTTCTTGGCGATGGCGTACTTGTGGTTGGCGTAGGAACATGCATTGTCCAACTCCTTCTGACGTTCATACATCATGAAGCTGAGGTGGTCCAAATGACTCTTCATCTCGTGGTGATATGGGGCCTCCAGTGGCTATCCCATAACATCATGCCTTGGGTAGAACTCAAAACGGGTACCCTTGATCTGATTGATACTCTGTCCACACAGACGGGCAAGAGCTTCCTGCATTTCCCTAGCCACTCCATCGAGCCAGTTGTTCTCTCTTAAGGTGAACTGAATTCCCTCTGCAGTGGGAGGTTCAATCTTTCCTCAGATACTTGCAACAACTAGCCATTGCAGATCTTCTCCTTCCTGATCATTGAGCTGAGCTCCGAAGAACTCGGGGTGCGGACGCTCTAGCATCTCCGACAGTTGGTCCAAGTCACGCTCAAAGATGAGGTCTCCTCCATTCCCCAACTGATAAAACTTGTACTTCATGTCCATCTATAAGAATATAGGGTGAGTAAGTTAGTAGAGTGATCAAGTGTGTCAAATTTTATGTACTTTGCAAGAATTTTTGAAGAACATGAATTTTCAGGAAAGAATCCAAGTGATAAGAATGAGAATAGGTTTTTGTAAATACTCACTTCCTTTGGTTTTGAAACTAAGTTCTTGATTCAAACGTCCATTCTAACTAGGGTCCCCTATGGTCAGGATGGCTCTGATACCAACTTGTCAACACACGGATTTTTAATCCTAGATGCCTGTTATGCCATACATCGTAATCCCAGGATTACCATTTTTGCGAGACATAACAGATTTGGATATCACAGTACATCATCCATTACAAACCATACATAAGGTCTTACAAAAATAAGGATCTCATGATCCAGTTCTTAATACAACTCAAGCAGCGGAATAATGGAAAGATAACGATAGCGTAGGCAAAGCTCCATCTTCGGGGTCACAGGCAATGCTAACGATGGTAGATGATCCTAGTTGTCGTAACCTTCCTGTGGTCCATCATCCTGATACTCCTCTTCATAGTCTGGCCACGGGAATAGCCAGGGACAAAGCCATGAGTACTCTTTAAGTACTCGCAAACTAATACTAACAAGTTAAGGGGGGTTTTTGTAGTAGGATACTAAGCTCTAGGGTTGTTTTGCAAAAAGCCAGATTTACCTCTACTAAGTTCAGAAGCAAAGAAAACTAGTTGAAAGTTTTATAACACCTAAGTGGGAACTTGAATTTCATATAACAACTCTGTTGTGGTCAAGTCAAATTCACAAATCATTTCACAAGTTGTTTTTAAAACATCTGACGGGGGAACATTATGGACACTTTCACCACAACATTCGATACATCCGTCAAGAACAATCCTGAATTCACCATACTCGGTATGCGGATAATCAATCTTAGCCTTTCAATTACACGCCTGTAGGGGTCCCAATCTTAGATAAGATAGAGCCTCCTGTGTTTACAATGCTAGTCCCTGGATCAATAGCTAGCATCCACAGTTAAGATGTAATATCAAGAAACAAAGGTCATAATATAACTTTATAACCAGGAATAACATAGATATATTACATCTTACATAGCCATATGACTATTACGTTACATTGCAGCGGAATAATAATAATCATGGAGTCCTTCATCTTTAAAATGCCACAGGCAGATGTTGGTTGCAGACTTTGTAATCCTAAACAATCAATCTTCTCTAGGAACAATCAAACCTGCAACATACAAGTTACAGCCACAAAGGGTCAATACATTTGAATTGTATTGGCAAGTGATACTATGGTAGTATAGTGGAGTCTATCATCTATATGAATTAGGCTAAGTGGAGTTGAGGCTTGCATTGCTCAAATAGATTTTTCCTTAACATTTGAAAATACTAAGTTTTTGCTTGACAAAATCATTTTTCTCAATCAAAGATTTCAAGATCCTTGTACCAAGCCATCTCTCCATCAATGATTGAAGAATTCAAACAACCCTTGTTCAAACCACAAGATTTTAATTTAGAAATTGGAATGATGAGATTCTTGATTGCTTCCACGTCTTTGATGCTCAAATTGTCCTTTACCAGGGACATGGCTAAGTACTTAGATTTTACACTCTGCAGAGGTGGTGCACTTTCCCCACAAGACTTGGTTTCCCAAGACAAGATCTTTCAGAAGCCTTCCCTTAGACCAAAATGGACGCGTTCCAACCTATCAAACACTACCACCCACTGTCCATATGGCTAAGTTCTTGCAACCTATATGATCATGACAGAGCCCATATTGCCAAGTGGTTGCACTTGAAGCTTCTCAACATTTGACATCTCAAATCCCTTTGTTTCCTGGGTGGCATTCCACAAGTGAGATACACAACCCAAGTCCATGGCCTTGTGTAACCACTCAACATATCCCAATCCTTCCATTCCACCCAGGAGGTTCATTAACTTAGTTGTTTCATTAGACAAAATCACAAGCCCTCAGACTTAGAATATTTTCCATAGTGTGAATATATATTCCACCCATGTTTTCTATTAGCTAGGCTAAGCTTGGTAATAATAGGAAACTTAAATTAGAAAATCCTACTAAGGATTCATCTACTAGGTTTTCCTATAGCAAGATCTATACTTAGCAAAATCCATGCAAGTTTACTTAGCAAAATCACTAATGCATAGAAAAAGTAATGGGATAGAAAGTATGAAGCATCACTTGCCTTTTTGGAAGGTAATGGTAGTTCACTCCTTGATCTTGTTAGTCTCACACTTCACTACAAGTCAAACAATTAAACACTCATTCAATTTGCATTCTAAACCAATAATCACTCAAACAATTTCACACACACAAGACTATGGAAACCAATTCATGCATGGGAGCATGCACAAGATAGTTTTATTTTGCAAAAGGGGTCTCTATGGGGTTTCTAAACTTTGTAAGATCCAAATTGGTCATTTACCAAATTGGCAAAGTCATTCGCAAGGGGGTTTTGTCCAAAAAAACTATTTTTAAATCCATTCATCATTTCATGTGGTGAAAAAAATGTTTTTATTAAGGCAAAAACTCTTAAGTTGTTCATCAAATGAGTTGATATTGCAAAGCTTGGTGTTTTTGGGTCAGTAAGTTTGGTCCAAACTATTTCCTTAAAGTTCTCTTTCCATAAACATTTTTATAACAAAAACCATTCTTTTTATTTGGCTAGAAAATGACCAAGTCAAGTAATCCAACCTAAATCTTTCCATAATCATTTTAACACCAAGGGTTGGTTCCTAGGGTCAGTAGGGTCACAACAAATCAATTTGCAAAGGTTTTACTTCAAAATTATTTTCAATAAATAAATTACATTTCTATTTGACTAGAAATTGTTTTTAAATCAAAGAATCATTTCTTAATTTCTCCAAATACATTTTTGTGTCCACAAAGTGTTTCCTAGGGTCAGTGGGTTCAAATCAATCCAATTGCCAAAGATTTTAACCCTAAATTTAATTTTAAACAATTTTTACATTCTTAACAAGCATACAAATGTTTCTGTAATTTCAAACAAGCTAACAGCTACTATTTGCTAAACTAAGGGCATGGTTGGCTAGGGCTTGTTCTCCTGAATTCATTGATATAAAATTTGTAAAATTTGGACGTGTGGTTTGAAAGCTACAAAGGTTTGAAAATTGAATCTAGAACAGATTCAAATCTGTGTTTAAATCAAAACATGGCCACGCGTCACGTCGTGATTGGCCGATACCGGTTCGTCTGGATCGCGTGCTGCTGTGCGTTAGATCTAAATAAATCATGCGGCTCTGGAGACGTACCCTTTCGCGTTTAAGTCATTCTATCTTATCCATCGGATCTGGATCGGACGGCTGCTGCTGCCTGGCCAAGGACTGGCGGCGCGATGACAACGGCGAGCGGCGGAGCGGCCAGTTGGCGGTGGCGCTGGCGAGGCAGGAAGCGAAACGGGGAGGGAGCAAGCTCACCGAGGTCGCGAGGATGAGGTGATGCTGGTCGTGTGGTTGTCGTGGCAAGGGGCGCACGGGGACGGGCAGGATTTCTCGCCGGAGTTGGTTCTGGCAACGGACGCGCGCGGTCGAGGTCGAGGACGACGCTGTGGTCCACGGGAGGACAAACGGAGGACTGGGTTAGCTGCGCAAGACCATGGCAAAGATGTGTGCGTGATCTAGAAGACACGGGGTGGTCGGAATTAACCTGTGGGCGTCGTCGGAGTAGAGGCAGACGGAGGCGGTACTGGAGGTTGTCGTTGGCGAGGCTCAGGGGTGTCCGCGGTCGAACGGGTGGTACGGGGAGGAGTGTCTAGGAGTGGGGAAGTTGCTAGGGTGCTCGAGAAGGCATGGGGTGGCGTGTACTGGCCTGAATTGGCCGGAGACGGTGGTCGGAGCCGAGGCAGTCGAGGAGAGATTGTGGCGGCCTGGAGGCATGTCGAGGAGGGGCGTCTGGGGGAAACGGAAGAGGGGAGGCTGGCGCTTTAAGGTGTGCGATCACTGCGAGTAAAGATTGTCGCGTTAAGGCGTAATCAAGCCGAGAAGTTAAGTCTGCAACGGCGAGGAGAGGGGGAAGAACTAGTCCGTGGCGGGTGAGGAAGAAGAGGGCCGGTGGTGGGGTCCGGTGTCAGTGAGAAAAGGAGAGGAAGGGGGGAGGTCCACCAGTCATAGGCTATGCGGGTTGTTTATGTGGTGAAAGTAAACGCTTCAGGGAAAAGGGGAGGTGGGCTACGGGTTGGGCTGTTGGGCCAGATGGTGGGCTGGTCGTTTTCTCTTATTTTTTTCTGTTTAAATCTTTTTCTATTTCTAAATCTATTTTTCTGATTTGAACTTCATCCAACTATTCAAGCATTCAAATAATTCAAACAATTCAAACAATTGTAATGAGTTTTTGTTTCTTTTTATCAGCATAAACCAATTCTCAAAATAAAATAATTTTTTATTCTTTTTAGGATTTTACTTAATAATTAAATAAAATAGACCAAAGTTATTTAATCAAATTGGGTTTGATTTACTTAATAAAATCACCATTTGAAATCCAAAATATTTTCCCAAACCAAACCAGTAGGTATCATTTGGAAATAAAGAATACCTGGAAACTTTGTTTTAAAACAAAATAAAATTTTTGCTAAAGGGGCCATTAATAATCAAATAAAATGGGCTTTAGTTATTAATTCAAATAGGATTTGTTTTATTGAGATATTTGTTCTGAAATCTAAAATAAATCCAAAACACTTTAGTAGGTTTTATTAAAGAATATAAAATACTTGGAAAACCTATTTAAAATAATTTAATAAGTTTTGATGTTTTAATTAAAATGGTAAAACCTTTTATTTGAGTAAAATTTGGATATTAATTCCTTATTAAGCTATTCTTTAATATTTTTAAACAAACCCTTGCTATTTTATTTAAAATAAAATGTTTTAATTCCAAAGTTTGGTCAAGGTTTAATTTGTCTTTATAAAATAATCCTTATTTGTAAAACATCTATTTCATTTGAAAACAAATCTTTTCATTTAGTTGTTTCAAAATAGTATTTCCAAATGTTTTATTTTTCCTTTTATTAAATGTTTATCTTTTTAAATCCCTTTAGATTTTATTTAATTCAAATGGGTTTAAAGTTCCAATTGAATTCAAAAAGTTTCTTCTGGCCTTGAAAATCAAACAAAGTTTTATTTTATTTATTTATTTTCACATTACAAGATTTGGAAAATCTTGGGATGTGACAACGCCCTAGTATAGCCACCTCTCTTATGAGTTTGGCCTCCCAAACATGACCAATTGTCATTTTGGGTACTACACAGGTGGACAATCTTCACAAGGTAGCCTCAGCTCAGACCTTGGCCATAAGGGAACCCATACTAAGGTATATAAATTTCCAGTCAAGCCCTACCCAATTTTTGGGTATTGTGGTTATACGGTAAAATTGGAATGGTATCGCATCCAGACAACCATCAGTTTTATAAAGGGCTAAGGCTCATACCTCAACATTTTCATCATCAAAATCATCTGGTGTTTAAGAACACATGTCAAAACATTTCAGTAGAATGACTCATCATTCTAAGGTTTTCATAACCATTTTCACCAAGTATTCTCATCTAAAGTTGATCAAGTTTTATGCTTAGCACTAGCATCTACAAGTGGGGCTAAATACTAATGGTGGGTAATAAACAAGTGTATCTTATCTAAGTAAATCTCATGCCTCAGGATGACATTAAGATTATCTAACTTAGGCCAAGTTTTATGCTCTTTATGCTACCTTCAATTATCTTTCTAGAATCTACAAGTCACTCAGTAAACTTTTGATAGAAATCTTTTAATAAATAAAATAAAATACTAAGCTTGCAAGTAAAACTAGGATGGTGGGTCAAGTGGGTATAATCACATATGCTTAAGGCATATAGCTGGCATAGTAACAAGCAAGTAGTAGCTTGCATAAGTAGGGTATCTTGCAAGTGTTAGCTTTCCTTGTGCAGAGCAGTGGTTGAAGTTATCCTCGGCTTCTTCTTCGTAGTATCCTCCTTCCTCCTCGTATCCTTGGTTGGTACTAGCTTATATAAATAAATACGAGGTACACAATCACCAAACAATACTTAACTACTGCTAATCATCACACAAAGGTTCACACTAGGTGATTTATCATCATCACTAACATTACAAGGATTAAAACAGTTTTCTCATTTATTTTATTTAAGAAAAGTAATTTCTACTCATTGAAAAACTACTTAAGATTTAATATTCTCCAACTCAAACATGGGATCATGTTGACACATGTCATCACCATATATGTCAGTAGATGGGAATGTGATTTAAAGTGGTGTCACAATTTAATAAGGTTTAACCCTTTTATTTTATTTAATTAAAGTGACTAGAAATGCCTATGTGGCATTATTTTATTACTTGATCATTATTTCTGTAAGTAAACCTATATATTTTTATATATTCTGAAAGGTATGGTCAAATGTGATTTTTGAGAGTTGGAATCAACTCAAAAGCTTTTATGGTTGAATTTTGAAAAATGTTTGAATGTAGAAAAGCTTCTGCCTTGCTATTTTTACCAAGGTTGATCTATAAATACAAATGATTTGAATCCAACGGGCTTGGATTAAGCAGTTCAGTACCTTTCTAACAAAATTAGTTTCATGCATTTTGGTTCAGTGAATCGAGTTAGGTTGATTTTTGAATCTAGGTAGAGAACTCTGTTTGAAATTAAATGAATAAAACTAAATTTGAATTGTTGGGTCGCGCGGGATGTTTTACTGGGCCGGCCGACTACGCACAGCACACGCGCGGGCTGGTTAAGTGGTTGTCCCCACGCATCAGTGAGACAGTGAGGGGCGAAGCGGTACGGGGCAATGTTTACCGTGGGATCTAGTTCTAATCGAACGGCTCTGGTTCATTGTCCACGGCGGGCAGCGCCGGCGAGACAGAACCCTAGCGCGGCAGGTGGGGGTTGTGGGAGGCTCACCGGGGCTCAGGCGATGGTCGGCGACGGGGGAGAATGACGAAGTCGACGATGGCGGTTCTCCTGGTACCGGGAGCTTCTCCTAGGGCGGCTCCAAACGACGGCTCCCTTCTCCTCCAGCAGCGGTGGGATCCGGCCAAATTCCGATGATGCGATGCTCGCCTTGCTCCGGGAGTGAGGTGGGGTGGTTCTGAGGGAGAGGGGAGTGAACTAGTGTGACGAAAACGAGCGGTGGAGGCCTCTATTTATAATGGCTGAAGGGGACCGACGGGCGCCGGCTGAGCTCGTCGTGGTCGACGGCATAGAGTGCTACTGGCATGGGCGACGATAGGGGCGGTGTTGTGCTCCCTGGCGAAGCTCAACGGCATGCTGGCGAGGCGTGGGGCGGTGCTAGTCGGTCCGAATGCGTCGATTCTCTGGGCGGGTCCGACGGTGATTTTAATGGCGCACAGCGTGTGTGGTCCGCGCGGCGGCGAACGGGCATGTCTGCGGGGTTGCTAGGGCGGTGGTGATCACGCACGCATGCGGCGGGGGCGGCGCGCGGTCTGTGGGTGCTGGTCTAGGGTGCCACACTGGCGCGCTCTCGGATCGCACGCAGAGAGGTTTGGCAGGGTCTTGTCATGTGGTCCAGGGGCTGGTAGTGCTCGGGGCTGGGACAGGGAGTGGCGGTGGACGGTGGAGTGCCTGCTAGACATGCTTGCTAGGCTTGGTGCTACTCCTAGCTTGCTGTCGATAATGGGGTGGCAAGGTGAGGCTCGGCATGCTTGCCATTAATGGCATGGTCTGGTTTACAGTGAGCTAGAGGGGTTAAACAAGTTAGATGATCTACAGAGGGTGTAGAATGAGCTAGATAGGGAACAAGTTAGGCCAAAATTACTGCACACTATACTGTTTGATGTTGTTTGATTTGTATCTGCAAGGTGTTTGATAAAATGGCCGCAAGAGATTCAAATTTGAATTTTGGATTAAAACTTGGTGGGTTTGCTAGGCACATACTAGGGAGTGTTTGGTTAGTTTGATTAGGCAAGGGGCACTGGTTTGGTTGGGTTTTGAAAATGGGTGATCTTCACATATGATAAAGATTCAATTTTGATATGTGATTTGAATAAGGTTGTCAAATGTTTTTGTAAGTTTGGAAGGTGGGATTTGATTCACTTTTACTTGTTCTATCAAGGGGTGAAAATAATTGGGAAAGTTTCTGTTTGAAATCTTGGACTAGAAACACTCAAAGTGACCTAGTGAGCAAGATTGGCAAAAATGACCATTTGCTTTATTTGATTTGTTTTTTATTTTCTCTTGATTTGTTTCTGCATGGAAATGTTTTATATGATGTTATTTCCCTCTTTAACCTATTTCTTTCTATTTAGGTTAATCACACAAGTTAATTAATGCACTTATCAAATCATCTCATTCACACATGCATTCATATGATTTTAGTCAATCAAAGTTTTTGTTAACCCTAATTTTAGTGATTAGAGATTGATGATCATTGTTTTATATTTCTAGGATGTTACAGAGAGAGACGCCTTGACCTGCCTCACAAAACGAGCAGGGTAGCTGCTCCCTTGCCTCTCCCTCGCTTCATGTCAACATGCTGAGATCTCTGAGCCCTCCTCTATCTAATCCCATTCTTTTTCTTCCCAGGACGGCTCCTAGGAGGTGCTCCGGCGAGATCCCAAACATGCTCCGTGGGCGTGCTGGCGCGAGCCCCCTCCCGGCGCCAAACACCCCTCTCTCGCCCCTCTCCTGGCTCATCGTCGACCACTGCGTCACCTTCGCCACTCCCCTTCGCCTCTCTGTGCCTGCAGGTGAGCACCCCATGACATCTCGCCCGCTGCTAGGATTTCGCCACGGCTACTCGCGTCGAGAGGATGAAGACGGCCTCTACACCGTCGATCCCTTCTAATCCAACGGCCTCCCTCCTCCTTTACCCCCTCGCTCTCTAGAGCAGCTGACCGCTGGGCCCCGCCGGCCGGTCTTCGAAATTTGGCGTCCCGCGCGTGAACTTGCCCCGGGTGGGCCGAAATCCCCCTACACGGCCCATTTTCCCTTTAGATCTAGCCCATGACCAAACGCCCCTTTATTATTTTGCCCAGATCCAGAATTTCAGCCTTTGTTTTAATTCAATATGAAAATGGAAAATGACACCAATTGCCTAGATATAATTTTTCTAGGGTATCTGAGTGTCCTCCCAAACATGCAGTACCAATACTTTGACTAAGAGTAATTTATACTTTTTATGAGATTTAATCCACTAACATGTATATATTGCACTAAATAAATCACCCAGTAAATTATACATATCCAAATGGAACGAATCTAAATTCATCTGTTAGATCAATGAAATACCCAACAAATGGACTTGCTCCCAGGTCAAGGTTAACTAGGCTTTGCCAGTAATAAAAATAACAAAATAGACATTATCTGATTTATGATTTTCTCTGGGTCAAACCAAGTTGGGTATGGACCTAATTCCAACTCCCAGTTTACCTAAGTACTAATATCATTCAAACACCAGGAGTCTGATGTCTACGCACTTATATTCTTGTAGACAGTTGTTGGGCCTCCAAGTGCAGAGGTTTGTAGAACAGCAGCAAGTTTCCCTTAAGTGGATTACCCAAGGTTTATAGAACTCAGGGAGGAAGTGGTCAAAGGTATTCCCTCTCAAGCAATCCTGCAATCAAGATACAAGAAGTCTCTTGTATCCCCAACACACCCAATACACTTGTTAGGTATATAGGTGCACTAGTTCGACGAAGAGATAGTGAAATACAGGTGGTAACAGTGCCAGAAAATAGCTTCTGACTTATTGTTTACATGGGGTAATGTGTGTGAGTGCCAGAAAAGATCTTGATGGTGAGGTAAAGACTAAAGCAAGCAAACATGCAACAGATCTAGTATCAAATGGTGTTTCAATGTTTAGAAACAAGTCCTAGGGATCATACTTTAACTAGTGAACACTCTCAATAAATATATTCTCTTCATGATACTACCCTGAACTACTCTCCGGTTGGACAATCTAATCCATTGTAGGGCTATAACAGCACTCCTCAAAGTCCGCCTTTCCCAATCTAGATAACCCCACACTGTCACCTTGAGCGCTAGATGGTTCCAACAAACACCATAATTTCATAAAGACATCCAACTCAAAATATACTCATGATAAATATCTATGTAGTCTAGCTTAAGTGCCACACACGGCACGCATGCTGTCACTTTCACACATGTGGGGAAAAGCATAGATCTATTAAAGCACGATGAGTATTTATGTAGACTCTAGCCTAAGTGCCACCATGGCGTGCACGCTGTCACTTCCACAGACATGGGGAGAGCAGAGATCTATTGAAGCACTTGAGTAACAGAGCAGATCTACTTGATTACAAAGCTCATGACCACAAGATTAGGCATAGAGAGAGATGAACACATAGCTACTGGTAGACCCCTTAGCCTCGAGGAAGAACTACTCCCTCCTCATCATGGGAATCAGCAACGGCGATGGAGATGGTGGTGGAGATCGATGGAGATGGCTCCGGGGGCACTTCCCCGTCGGCAGGGTGCCGAAACAGAGACTTCCTGTCTCCCGAATCTTCCCTTTGGTGGCGGCGGTGCTGTGGAACTTTTCGTGGCTTTCTGGTTGATTCTCTAGGGTTTTCTCCCCGAGGGCTTCTTATAGGCGAAGGAGGCAAGGTCGGTGGAGGTCCAGGGGGCCCACACCCCCTGTGAATGCGACCAGGGTGGGCCCGTGCCCACCTAGGGTGTAGACACCTTGGTGTCCTTCTCCGTCTTACCTTCGATTTTCCATATCGCTTAAGAAAAATATGAACTTTGGCTTTTGTCCCGTACAATTCCGAGAATATTCATTTGTTAGCTTTTTAAAACCAAAAATAGCAGAAAACAGGCAACCGACACTGTGGCATCTTGTCAATTGGTTAGTTCTAGAAAGTGTAAAAAATAACTCAAAGTGTAGACAAAACATAGCAAAGTGGATACTAAACAAGCATGGAACATCAAATATTATAGATACGTTTATGACGTATCAAGCATCCCCTACTCGTCCTCGAGTAGGTAAGTGATAAAAAGAATAATTTTTGAGGTGACATGCACCATCAAAATCAAGATCAAACCATTTGCAAGCATTGAAAGCTGGGATCAAAGTAATCTTAACATGAGCATGAAAGATCAAGTTCTAACAATAAGACATAGTAGCTATGCATGCAACATGAAAGGTACAAACAAAGATTCATGAATAACATGCATTGAAAGACGTTTGTTTGTTTCACATATAGAAAACATAGCATAGTTGCATTCATCTTGTACCTCATGGAGTAGCAAAACATAAATGCATAGGACACCTTCAAAGTTAATAAGGGTGACTAGATACAAATAGTTCAAGAACAAGCAATATCAACAATATGAATCAATCAATAAGTTTTGGGACAATGCACATAGAACTAAGAATGGCAACTATGCTCTCTTAATTGGTGCCTAAGGATAGAAGGTGGAGACTCAAAATAATGCTGGAAGAAAGGCCCTTCAAAGGGAAGCAGGGATTTAAAGTTTCATAAAGAGCTTCCAAAAATTATGGTACTTGTTAGCTTTCAGCTCTCATTGCCCCTATCATAAGCATCTTGAAGTGATTAAGGTTAAAGTGAACAAACTATGGAGTATATGCTTGACAAAGTATAAGTTGGAAATCTCATGTCCCTTGAATACGAGGGCCGCTCCTCATGCTACTCAACTTTAGTCACCTATAATTTCTTGTCATAGTAAGTACATGTATATCATAGAGAACCGCCAACGGGGTACCCCTTGCACATGATACAGGAGCTATCCCATAATCGAAATGACAAGGCAAGCAGACAATGAGCATCTCAGCTATCTTCTTATTTACCATGGGAAAATGGTGCTTTTTTCTCTCTTTCCTCTTTTTAGTATGTCTCTTTTTTTATAAGAAGAAAGCTTCATAGATTGCTCACTATGGTGATGCTGCAAGTTTCCACCATGATTATGCATGGCTTAGGCTAGCGGCCCAGGCGTTTCTCTAACACACATACATAACTCCATGGACTTACAAGCTCCCCTTTTATTTCACACCGACGACATCCATAGAAAAAGAACATGATATCAACTGTGTACAAAGTACAAGTGCAATGTTGAAAGCGTTCCCCGTGACAACACGGTTCTGTAATTCCAACGTATAAGTGCAAGAATATACAACACAGATGACACAATGGTTCATGTTTATTAGGGGCAAGAAAAATAAAGTATGCCATCAAGTTCATGCGAGCTTTAATCACTAATTTTTCACATCACAAAATACTTTTTAATTGGAAGATAGATGAAAACAAGAATATACTTGGAATGGTGTAACACACAATGCATAGGAATTTATAGTGGACACTTTGGAATAACTTGGTTTCTTGGGAGTTGGATGCATGACTAGATCTTACTCATGCAAGTTGAGGCTAGAAAAAGTCTGGGAGCGACCAACTAAGAGAGCAATAATGGCCATAATCATGCAGAGCGACAAAACATTACTAATCAAAGCATAAAGTGGTACTACAAGTCAAGGACTAAATGATCATAGAGGCTAAGGTGACTTCTTCATAGTCATAACATGGTGTGAGCATGTGCCAAGTCAACCCAAACAAAGCATCAAAGGAGAATACCACAATACTATGCTTTTGTATGCTAAAACAACGCATGATTCTTTCAAGGCACATTAAGAAATCTGAATTGTTTGGAACAAGTCATGCTACAAAAATAATCACTAAGAATAAGGTTAAAACAAGATCTAGCATGACATGATAAATTCTAAGCCACAGTCAAAACAAGCTCCCTTTTGTACCACTATAAGCATGAAACTTTCTACTCTTTTCCAACACCAAACAACTTATTTGAAACAACTCACAAAGATAATAATCAATAAATATTAGTGAGCTTGTCTCACAAATCCACAAATAAGAACTAAAAAGTTCTAAGCTGAAAGCACAAGAAAACTAAGGCTGAACGTAGTGCTAGCAAAAGTGAACACTCACAAAACAATAAGAGTGAAAACTAGTGTTCTAGGAAATTGAAACAGAGTGTGTCTCTCTCCAAAAGAAGTATGGTGTAACCAATGAACTTACTCAAGCAAACTAAGAAAACAAAAACGCTCCAAGAACAACACAACAATGCATGAAACAATAAAAACGAAGTGTCTAGAAAGACCTGAGATTTTTATTGATGAAGAAGGAGATGCCTTGGGCATCCCCAAGCTTTGACGCTTTTACCTCTTGAATATTTCTTGGGGTGACACGGGGTGGAATCCCCAAGATTGAGATTTTGTCCATTCTTCATCTCATTATATCATTCTTTCTCTACACCTGCAAATTTTCCTTCATACTAAACTTCACACAATCTTCATTAGCAACATTAGGGTATTCAAAAGATAATAGACCTTTGGGTTTAGTTTCAAAACAGCAAAACTTTCACTAAAGACACAAACTACTGTAGAAACTCCTTCAAAAAGCTCAATTTCCCAAAAAGAACCAAAAAAGGAATCAATAAGAAGCAAATGCAAATAATGGCAGAAATCTGTCAAAACAGACCAGAAGGTAGAAAACGATTTTTTCGAAGACCTTTTGTTGCTCAAATAATTTTTTTTTGAGCTAACTAAAGTTAGCTAACATACTGGGCGATTTATTCGTAAATTTTCAGCACAATCCGACTTACAGAGACTCCTCACGAATTTTTATGGTGCATGACAGAAATCTGTTTCGGGACAGCAACTCCCCAAATCTTACTTCCCTCTCATTAGAGGTCATTCTTGGCACAAAAAGCAAACAAAAAGGATAAGGAGAGGTCATTACTGAAGTAATAACTTCCAAGACTCAAGAAAACTCTTGGGTTATCTCCCAACAAGTACTTTTATTTAACGCCTTTAAGTTAGGCTTGATAGTTTGAGAAGATGCTCACATAAGAAATATGAATTGAAGTAAAAGAGAGCATCAAGAAGCAAATTCAAAACACATTTAAGTCTAACCCACTTCCTATGCATAGGGATCTTGTAAATAAACAAGTCATGAAAGCAAAAATAAACAAGCATAAGAAAGCAAAAAAGTGCAACTTCAAAACTTTCAACATAAAGAGGGGAAACTTAATATTGTCAACATACATAAGACCATGTTTCCCTCTCTCATAATAACTTTCAGTAGCAACATGAATAAAATTAACAATATAACTATCACATAAAACATTCTTATCATGACCCACATTCATAAAATTATTTCTACTCTCCACATAAGCATAGTCATTCTCATTAATTATAGTGGGAGAAAATTCAACAAAATAGCTATCACAATTATTCTCATCACCATAATCATCAGATATAGGAGGCATATTGTAATCATAATTAATTTTCTCCTCAATAGTAGGTGGACTGAAAATATCATATCCATCATTGTAATCATCATATATTGGAGGTTTGGTATCATCATAAGCAATAGAATAGCTATCTTCCAAAGCTGGGGGACTAAAAAGATCATTTTCATCAAAACAAGCTTCCCCAAGCATAGACTTTTCCATAGGATTAGCAATAAGGGTGTCCAAAGAATTCATACTAATAACATTGTTATTAGCATGCAAATAAAGTTCCATAGGTTTTTAATTTTTATCTTCAAACACTTCATGTCCTAACTCAAGATAAACACTATAAAGATCGCTATTTTTGTTGTTGTTTTCCATTAAGCCTAACTAGTGAAAACAAGACAAAAAAGACAAAATTGTAGAATCTAAAGGAAATAACTTCGAGCACTCACAATAGAGGATGTGAGTACCTTTTACCTTACCTCCCCGGCAACGGTGCCAGAAAAGAGCTTTATGTCTACGCACTTCTATTCTTGTAGAAAGTTGTTGGGCCTCCAAGTGCAGAGGTTTGTAGAACAGCAGCAAGTTTCCCTTAAGTGGATTACCCAAGGTTTATCGAACTCAGGGAGGAAGTGGTCAAAGGTATTCCCTCTCAAGCAATCCTGCAATCAAGATACAAGAAGTCTCTTGTGTCCCCAACACACCCAATACACTTGTCAGGTATATAGGTGCACTAGTTCGGCGAAGAGATAGTGAAATACAAGTGGTAACGGTGCCAGAAAATAGCTTCTGACTTGTTGTTGATGTGGGGTAATGTGTGTGAGTGCCAGAAAAGAGCTTGACGGTGAGGTAAAGACTAAAGCAAGCAAACATGCAACAGATCTAGTAGCAAGCGGTGTTTCAATGTTTAGAAACAAGGCCTAGGGATCATACTTTCACTAGTGAACACTCTCAATAAAAATATTCTCTTCATGATACTACCCTGAACTACTCTCCGGTTGGACACTCTAATCCATGGTAGGGCTATAACAACACTCCTCAAAGTTCGCTTTTCCCAATCTAGATAACCCCACACTGTCACCTTGAGCGCTAGATGGTTCCAAAAAACACCATAATTTCATAAAGACATCCAACTCAAAATTATACTCATGATAAATATATATGTAGTGTCGTGGGAATAGTCACGGCAGATGCTGCAATCGACAGTGAGTAGTAGAACGAGCGGCAAGGGCGGCCAGCCATCTGCGGTGCGAGATGAGGGCAAAGACACAGGGTTTTACCCAGGTTCGGCCCCCCGGAGGGTAAAGACCTACTCCTGCTAGATTGTATTATGGAGGTGTTACAATGGGCGAGCTCGGCGGCTAGGCAGCGAGTCGCTTGGGTGTATGAGGGAACGTATCTCTACTCACCCTATAGGGAGGTTTATATAGGCTCACCTCCCCTAGGGTTTACATATCTCAACCGATTCAGTTAAAGCTTCGGTGTCGTTTAACCTAATCCGACTGGGCCTATCTACTCGCCTGGGCCTTCAGCTTCCAGTCGCTCGGTTCCTCGCTGGGCTTCAATCCACTCGCCGTTCTACAGGCCCACTCGCTGGTTCTTGGGCCAGTCGGAAACGTCCTGCTGGGTATACCCCGGTAGGCATATCCCCATCAGTAGTCCCCGAGGCCGTCGTCGATTAGGCGTAGGTGGCTGCTGGCAGTCGGAGTATACGGCTTCAGAGTAGGTATCCAGTCGAATCGTCGGCGGGCTCCTGTATAAAGGAGGAAACCAGTGTTCCAGGTCGCAGCCTTGGCGAGTCGAGCCGGCGAACCACTGTCATAGTGATTGGGTCGGCGAGCCGAGTGGCCGTAGTTGGACCGTCAAGCGTGGTCAAACTAGCCGTTGGGGTAATCCAACAGTAACTTTTGGCGTAATCATCGCGCGGTAACGGCTCCCTGATTTGGCGGGTAACACCCACTATATAAGGGGAATGGCAGGCGATCGTAGAGCCAACTTCTCACCAATTCTTCCGACTGCACGCATTCTCCTTCCCTCGCATCGCGATCCAGCCGACCCGAAATCCTCCGACCCCCAACCAACCCCTCGGCCATGGCCCTTTCCACCGAACCGTGGGGTAGATCCAAATGCACGAGGGCGCAGCTGGCCTCTTTCGAGGAGGCCGGGATCCTGCGAGCCGGCTGTTGGCGTATTCCCACAGCCAGAGAAACAACCCCGAACCCGCGAGAGATGGAATTCATCTGTTTCACGAGTCATCTCGAGAGGGGGCTAGGGTTTCCTACGTCCCTGTTCTTCCGGCGCTTCAACGCCTACTACGGGATCCAGCCTTCAGATATGGGTCCCCACAGCATCGAGCAGCTCGCCATCTTCGTGGCGTTCTGCGAATGCTACTTGGGCTGCCGGCCCTACTTCCCCTTGTGGCAAGATCTGTTCCATGGACGGATCAGCCGCGAGGAAGCAGTCGGCCAAATGCTAGCCGCGGGCGGCTTGACGTTCCAGCTCAAGTCCAAAGCTTCATTCTTCGATCTAATGCTGCCCGCCAAGGCAGCGAGCGACTGGAAGAAGTCGTGGTTCTACGTGGCCGAGGCGACCCCGGAGGACGAGGTGGCGATCCCGCGGTATTCCGCCAATCGGTCCGAGCCGCGCCATCTCCAAGTCGGCAAGCTCCCCAACGACCAGCGGATGGTCGTCGACGAGATGCTCCAGACCATCCGCGGTCTGAAAAAGAAGGGCCTCCAGACGATAAACCTGTACAACTGCTGGCTCGGGCGGCGGCTCGTCCCACTCGCCCAGCGCGACCACTACATGTACCAGTACACGGGCCGGGGAGACTCGACGAAGGCCTGCCTCGACGAGTGGAAGCTGGAGGACTACCTCCCAGCGCTGAAGAAGATTACCCAGGCGGTGTACCTGGATGCGCAGGTTGGGGTCGCCCCTTACACCGCGAAGCGTCCGGCTCCAACGGTAATCACTTTACCTTGCTCGCAGTCGCAGTTTATGCCGGCGCGGTAATTCTGATTCCATTTTGTATTCGTCGCAGCTATTCCAAGTGGTGGAAGGGTGGCTCCCACCTTCAGACGACGAGAACTCGGGCTCGTCCGCCCAGGACTTAGGCGAGTCGCCGCCTGCTAAGGGCGACGAGGACGACGATGACGAGTCCGAGGAGGAGGTCGCCCCACTGGTCCGAAAGACCCGCAGTCAACGACAGCGCGAGATCGAGGCAAGCAGAAGCCTCGAGCGTCATGATGACGACGACGAGCTCCCAGAGACCACCTCGCGCCGTCAAGCCACTCCATCGAAGAAGAAGAAAAAGGAAAGGGAGGCAAGGGCCCCCCGAAGAAGAAGACGAAGCCGTCGAAACCGGCCTCGCCGCCGCACTCGGCGAGCAGCTCTGATGCTCCCAGCCCAGCCGGTGATGACGCGCCACCAGCGACAGCCGTACTGGACGCGGCGACCGTGGAAGTGCCGCTGGCTTCAATACCTCCGCCATTCGCCCCAGTCTCTGGGCTGGGGGAGTCTCCGGCTGCAGCAGCTTCGCCTCGCAAGGAGGCTCCGGCTACAGTGGCTTCGCCTCGCAAGGAGGCTCCTGCCGAAGATATCCCAGAGGCTCCAGCTGCGGCCTCAACGACGAAGAAGTCGTCCGTGTCTTGGGCACGCGATGTCCTGGAGATGGGGCTCAGTCGCCGACTGGGCCCTGAACTGGAAAAACCAGCCGGCCTCCGTACGGGGCTACGTTTTATCCCAGTCGCCAAGTGAGTGCACTCACCCTTCCTTGTTTTTCATAGTTACTTCAGTTATTTTCGCTTATTCGATTGATGCACAGGACCGGAGTGAAGAGGATGGGCCATCTGACCGTGGCTAAGGTGCCGCCCGCCGTTAGCGAGGAGGATCCTTCCCGCAAGAGGAAGGCGGACGAGGTCGTCGTCTCGGTGGATGGCAGCAAGAAGGCCAAGGGTGGCGACACCGTCACTATCTCTGATGAAACGGCGGTTGCACCAGCCGGGCCCGTGATGGAGGCAGCCGCGTCTACGAAGGAGGGCACTCCCTTGCCTGGAACGGCGGAGCCGACCTCTCTTGGAGCGGGCGCCTCTATCGCTACCTTCCCACGCTTCGTGACCAAGGCGACCGCGGCGAGTGGGACTTCGCCCTCAAGCCACGCTCCTGGGACCGCCGACGCTGAAGTTGACCAACGTCGTGGGCATACACCGGCGCTCCTCGCGTCCGTGGACGCGATACAACTCCACGGCATGCTTGGCGCAGCCATCCAGGTACATCCAGTCCCCGAGGATCAGATCGGTGCTTTGCAGCGGCCTGATTCTTATAATTTCTCATCTTTTTATTTTTCGCATCCAGTCCCCGAGTGCGCACTCGCTGAATTTCAGCGGGTGGGCACTTAGGAATTTCTTGATCGCCAGTCCCCGAGTGCGCACTCGCTGAATTTCAGCGGGTGGGCACTTAGGAATTTTTTGATCGCCAGTCCCCGAGTGCGCACTCGCTGAATTTCAGCGGGTGGGCACATAGGAATTTTTTGATCTCCAGTCCCCGAGTGCGCACTTGCTGAATTTCAGCGGGTGGGCACTTAGGAATTTTACTTTGATTGACCTTTTTGGTGATGTGCAGGGTCTGCAGCTTGAGTTGGCTGACCGATTGGCCGCGAAGCAGCGCGCGGAGAGGGAGCTGGCCATCGTCCAGGAAGCGAACAAAGGGCTTCAGGCTGTTGCCGCGAAGGCAGAGGAAGCTCGCCAGGGGCTTGTCCCCGCTGGTGAATTGGCGGTGGCGCAATCGGCTTTGAGTGCCGCTGAACAGCGGATCGCCAACCTCGAGCGCGAGCTGCGTGAGGCGAAGGAAGAAGCGAGCTCGGCTGACGGGCGAGCTAAGGCCGCCGTTGCAGCCGCTGAGGAGGATCACAAAGTGTCGGAAGTCCTTATTGCTGGGCTTCAGGACGACCATACATCGCTTCAGTGCTTCATCACGGAACTCGCCCGCCCGCTGCTTGGTGAGTACATCTTCCCCTTCAGGTGGTTGTTTCTTTTGTGGTGTCGGTCATACTCATTATTGTCTTCTACTCGCAGGTCGCATCATCGATAGCGAGGAAGAGGCGAGCTCGTTCGACCCGAGGCAATGTGTAAGCATGCTTGTCGATTCGGCAACGTTGTCGGCGGCGTGCATCCGAGCCTATCTCCAAGAGATATCTCCCACGGAGGTGATTCCCAGCGACCTCGTTGAGGTGTGGAAGTATTTGGAGAAGGCGCCCGCGGTCGTTGAGTTCATGACGAGATCTGCATTTCGGCGCGGAGCGTTGACGGCACTTAGTCTTGGACTTGCCCACTTCCCCGAAGACTTCGACATCGACGATGTGACGAGTGGATATCCATCGTCGACTGGCGCGGTGGAGCTGTCCGAGGTTCTCAAGTTGCAGGACCGTGCCGCCACGTACTCAGAACGTGTCTGGGCGATGGGCGACCTCCTTCCGTACCAGGAGACGGTCCTCGCGCCGAACGACCCCGAGCCGCCGCATCGTGACTTCAAGGTCGAGCAACCTTTTCGCGCGGCGATGGCGGGTGAGCTGACGACGTATCCGTCGAACCCGTACACGCCGTTTATCCGTAATCGCCGGGATGTTGGCGAGTCGTCATCAAAGCCTGCAGAGTAGGATAGTTTGCTTTGTGGTATTAGCAGCAGGTCTGCCATGTTGGCATATTTTGTAGTATGAAACAATGCGATATGCAATTGAATGAGACATCGTGTCTATTTTGGTATTTGTTGTGTGTTTGTGATTGATTTTTGAACGAGTCCCCGAGCGCGTCCGCCCTTTTTGTGGGGTTTACCTCGTATATGATATATGTGTTGTTGTCATGTGTTTTGTTGTTTTGGTCGACTCGCCCGAGCTCGAAGAGCCAGTCGCTAGGCGACTCCCTTGAGTGCTCTGTACTTTACCGTTTTCCCGTGCGCGAACGAGGTCGGGTGGCCGAGTCCCCGAGTGTGGTACTTGATTGTTCTATGCGCGACTCGAGGGTGGTTGAGGACTTAGCGCGTTGGTGTGAGCGCGTCACTCCTGCCTGGCCCGTGGGGTCAGTCGCGTGGCGAGTCCTGGGCATGCTCTCTTACTTGGCGTTTTCCCTGACCGCTCGCGACGAACTGGTCTTCAGTCCCCGAGCGTGGTACTTAGCCGTTCGAGTCGCTATGCCGAGGATGCGGAGGACCAAGGTCGCTGTGAGAAGCGAGGGCAGTTGTCTTGGCTCGTAGAACCAGTCGAGCTAGGCAACTCCAATGGGGCTCCGGGTGGGCGTTTTTCGTGGACGATGCAAGACCTAAGGTGATTCAGTGCTCTTACACCGCACTACTTAGCCGTGTCGATCGTTGTACCAAAGGTTGACTTCTGCAGTTAGCGTAACGCTGTTATTACGAGTGCGAGTGGCACAAGTCATGGAGAGTAGGCGCAATTTGCGGTAACCGTTTCTTTTTATTTCATAGCGACTGGAGAGAACATGTGTGGGGTTCTAGGAATAGAACTTCCGTAGGAGGTTTACATTCCATGGTCGCTTGACGTCGAGTTCGCCGTCCCCGCGGACGTCGATGAGGTAGTAGGCGTCGTTGCCTAGTACGCGCCCAATAGCGAATGGGCCTTCCCACGGAGGGGAGAGCTTGTGCATGCCCTTCTTGTCCTGGATGAGGTGTATCACTAGGTCGCCTTCCTGGAAGGTGCGAGCTTTCACCCGCCGGCTGTGGTAGCGGAGGAGTCCTTGCTGGTAGATGGCAGTGCGTGACCGAGCGAGGTCACGTGCTTCATCGAGTTAGTCGATCCCGTCTTGGCGGGAAAGCTCATTTGCAGCCTCCGTATAGTGGACGACCCGCGGCGAGTCGTGTTCGAGGTTGGTGGGCATGACTTCCTCGGCGCCGTAGACCATGAAGAAGGGAGTGAACCCTGTCGATCTGTTGACTGAGGTCCGGATCCCCCAGATGACAGAGGGCAACTCCTCGACCCAGCACCCGGCAGTGCGCTCGAGTGGTACCTGGAGTCGCGGCTTCAGGCCGTGGATGATGCTTTGGTTGGCTCGTTCCACCTGGCCGTTGGATTCCGGGTGGGCGACTGACGCGAGGTCGAGCCGGATGTGGTGCTCTTCGCAGAATTCGGCCATGGCTCCCTTCGCGAGGTTGGTGCCGTTGTCCGTGATGATGCTGTTTGGGAACCCGTAGCGATATATGAGCTCGCGTAGGAATTTCGTGGCGGTCTTCCCGTCGCATTTCCGGACTGGCTTGGCCTCCACCCATTTCGTGAATTTGTCGACGGCGACTAGCAGGTGGGTGTAGCCGGAGGGGGCCTTCTTGAAGGGTCCTACCATATCCATGCCCCACACAGCGAATGGCCAGGTGATGGGGATTGTTTTGAGCGCCGAGCTCGGCACGTGCATCTGGTTGGCGTACTTCTGGCACCCGGCGCACCGCTGGACGATATCGACAGCATCGGCGTGTGCGGTGGGCCAGTAAAAGCCATGTCGCATAGCCTTGGCGACCAGGGAACGAGCGGCGGCATGGTGGCCGCAGTCACCAGAGTGGATGTCGTGGAGGATCTTGCGTCCTTCAGCTGGTTGGACACAGCGTTGGAACACGCCGGTGACGCTGAGCTTGTGGAGCTCGCCATCGATGATGGTGTAGGACTTGCATCGACGAGCGATCATTCGAGCGTCCATCTCGTCTGCCGGCAGGGTGCCGGCTTCCAGATAGGCGATGTAGGGCTTGGTCCAGTCGTCTGGCTCGTTGACGAGTGCGACCAAGGATGCTTATGGTTGGAGTGGGACTCCGATGTCGATCTCCCTCGAGGGAGAGACTGATGGCTTGGTGATCGTGTCGAGGAAAATGCCGGTGGGTGGTGCGAGTCGAGCCGACCCGATGCGAGAGAGTGCGTCGGCCTCCTCGTTTTTCCGTCTGTCGATCCACTCGACGGAGTAGCCGGTGAAGTGTCCGCCCAGCTTGTCCACTGCTTGGCGGTACGCTGTCATGGTAGGGGAGACGACGTCGCAGGTGCCAGCGACTTGCGCCGCGACGAGGTCAGAATCTCCGTAGCAGCGGAGGCGATTGACGTTCATCTCCTTGGCGGCTCGCATGCCGTGGAGTAGGGCCTCGTACTCAGCCATGTTATTGGTACAGGGCGTGAAGTCGAGGCAGAGGATGTAGCGGAGCTTGTCGCCCTTTGGTGAAGTCAACACTATCCCTGCGCCTGCACCGTCCGCGTTCTTGGAGCCGTCGAAGTGCAGGCTCCAGTAATGGAGGTACGACAGCTTCTCTGGTTGCTGGGCCTCTTCCCAGTCGGCGATGAAGTCTGCTAGTGCCCGCGACTTGATCGCCTTCCGTGGCTCGTATTTGATGTTGTGGAAGCCGATCTCGACGGCCCACTTGGCGACCCGCTCGGTCGCCTCGCGATTGCGGATGATGTCTTGCAGTGGTGTTGAGGAGACGATCGTGATCGGGTGCTCCTGGAAGTAGTGCGGAAGGCGCCGCTGAACTCTGAAGACCGCGTATACTAGCTTTTGGTACTGTGGGTACCGCTGGCGCGACTCGGTGAGGACCTCGCTGATGTAGTACACCGGCCGCTGGACTGGGCGCTCCTTTCCTTCCTCTGGTCGCTCGACGACCATCACGGCGCTGACGACGCGCTCGGAAGCCGCGACGTAGACCAGCATGGGTTCATTGTCGGCGGGGGCAGCGAGCAATGGTGCGGCGAGTAGCACCTTTTTGAGGTCGCGGAGCGCGTCGTCCGCCTCCTTGTCCCACTGGAAGTTGGGGTTCTTGCGCATCAGGCGGTATAGGGGCATCGCCTTTTCGCCCAGGCGGGGGATGAAGCGACTGAGAGCCGCTACTCGCCCGGCCAGCTTCTGGACGTCGCGCAGGCACTCGGGTTTGCCGAGCCGGGCGATCGTGTCGATCTTCGTGGGGTTCGCCTCGATCCCTCGTTTGGAGACGACGTACCCCAATAGTTGTCCGGCGGGTACACCGAAGGTGCATTTGCCTGGGTTGAGCTTTATCTTGTATCTTCGCAAGTTGGCGAATGTTTCGGCCAGGTCAGCGAGTAGGTCGCCTTGGGGAGCTGATTTCACGACCACGTCGTCGATGTAGACGTGGATGTTGCGGCCAATTTGGCTCGCGAGGCATTCTTGCATGCACCGCTGGTAGGTCGCCCCGGAGTTCTTGAGGCCGAAGGTCATGGCGGTGTAGCAGAAGGCTCCGAATGGCGTGATGAACGCCGTATTCTCCTCGTCTTCGACAGCCATTTTGATCTGCTTGTACCCAGAGTAGGCGTCGAGAAAACAGAGCGACTCCGAGCCCGCGGTTGAATCGATTATCTGGTCGATCCGCGGGAGGAAGAACTGCTCCTTTGGGCAGGCGCCGTTCAGGTTTGTGTAGTCGATACACATTCTCTAGGTCCCGTTCTTCTTCTCGACCAGGACTGGGTTTGCCAGCCACTTGGAGTACTTGATTGGTCGGATGAAGCCGGCAGCGAGTAGACGCTGCACCTCCTCGGCGATTGCTCGACGGCGTTCTTCATTGAAGGGCCGCAGCGACTGCTTGACAGGTCGCACTTTGGGGTCGGCGTTTAGCTTGTGCTCAGCGAGTTCCCTGGGGACACCGGGCATGTCGGAGGGTTTCCATGCGAAGATGTCCCTGTTCTCACGGAGGAACTCGATGAGCGCGCCTTCCTATGCTGGGCTCATGCCCGTCCCGATCGTCACCGTCTGGCTGGAGTCGCCTGGGACCAGCTCGACGGTGCGGGTGTGCGTTGTGGCCTCAAAGGTTGAGGTGTTTGCGCCCTCTAAGTTGGGCTTCTGGAGTATGGTGGGGTCGTCGTTGTTGACCCTGCTCGCGTACTTGGCGAGCTCATCGGCATGGTTGGTCTCCGCCGCGATGACGGCGTCAGCGAGCTCGGCTCCTTTGGCTTCGCACTCGGCGGCCATGTCGGGGTCGCCATGAATGGTGATGACGCCGCACGGCCCGGGGAGCTTCATCGCGTTGTACGCGTAGTGGGGCGCTGCCATGAATTTAGCGAACGCCTGGCGTCCCAGGACGCAGTGGTAGGGGCTGTCGAAGGGCACCAGCTCGAAGACGATCCGCTCGGTGGGGAAGTTTGCCGGTGTGCCGAAGGTTACTGGCAGCGTGACTTTGCCGATCGTGTACGCCTTCCGACCGGGGACGATGCCGTGGAATGTGGTGTGAGTCGTCTCGATCATTGACTGCGGGAGCCACAGCCGCCTGAAGGTGTCGAGGTACAGGATGTTGATGGAGCTGCCGCCGTCCATCAATGTCTTGGGGAGCCAGTAGTCGCCGACCTTGGGCTTGACCAGCAAGGCGACTCGTCCTGGGTACTCGATGCGTGGCAAGTGTTCTTGGCGGCTCCAGGTGATGGGCTGCTCCGACCAGTTTAGGAAATGGGGAACGTCCACCTGGGCCACCGCGTTGACGGCGACAGCGCGGGCTATGACCTTCTTCTCGCGCTTCGTGTTGAAGCCTGTGAAGGTGTGCAGCGATCCGGCTACTTTGCCGAATTTTCCGCCGTTTGGCGGGTCGTTGTTGGGGTCCTCCCGCGCTCGCCGTGCCTTCTCGATTTCCCTGAGGGTGTGGCAGTCGGTGGTGGTGTGCGTTGCGGGCTTCCCTTCCCTGCTATGAAACGCACATGGTTGGTTAAGGAGGGCCGCGGGAACGAACCTTGGCTTGTTCTTGTAGTTGCCGCCGTAGCGGCGTTGTCCTCCGTCGCGGCGGAAGCTCTTGGGATCGCGTTGCGCGTGCCCGGCGTTGGCGACGAAGTCGACTCGCCCGTCACTGCGGCGCTTGCCGGTGAGGCGAGTGCTGCTGTAGCTTAGGTCGGATCGGCGTCCGCCGTCGTTGCCGCTCGTGCGGCGTTGACCTCCTGACTCGTCGTCAGTTTCCTGGTTTGGATATTCCTCGGCGTACTGTTTGGCGATCTCGAGGAGGTCGGGGATGTTGTCGAGTGTGCGGGAGTGTCGCTTGAGCTTGGCGACCAGGGGCTCGTAGCGGCACGAGGTCTTGAAGCAATGGATCGCGGTGTCCGGGTGGATGCCGACCGCGTTGTACCAAAGTTCTTGCCACCGTTGGACCCAGTTGCGGGTCGACTCGCGGGGTCCCTGGACGCACCGCTCCAGGTCCTCGATAGTGGTGGCGCGGGTGTAGGAGCACTCGAAGTGCCTGACGAAGGCGTCGCGCATCTCCTCCCAGGAGTCGATACTGTCCTGGGGGAGGGTGTTGATCCATTGTCTGCACGTCCCCTCCATCATCAGGGGGAGGTAACGGGCGGCTAATAGGTCAGTGTGGCCTGCGATCCCCATCGCCATGAGGTATGTGTCGAGCCAGACAGCGGGGTCGTACGAGGAATCGTACTTTTCTATCTCCTTTGGCGACTTGAAGTTTGGCGGGTACTTCTCGCCTCGGATCATTGGCCCGAAGCACTTGGGTCCGAGTCGACTGAGCGACCCCATGGGTTCGCCTTCGCGGCGATTGGTTAGGGTATGTCGCAGATCATCGGGCTGGCGTGCGCGCCAGCTTTGGTTGTTAATGATGTGGGTGCGGGCGTCGATGGGTTGCCCGTTGGCGGCGACAAGGTTGGTTGCCGGCCTGGGGTCGTTGGTGGAGAGTGCCGCGTTCGCGGGTCGGTGTTGGAGCTGCAGTGGCTCTGGTGGCGGGCAGTTGAGGGTGTTTGCCGCCGCTGGGCGGCCGCTGGAGGCCGCTCTGCTTCCCGAGGAACGCGAGTATACTCGACCTTGCGAGTCGGCGCCCGCTCTTTGCTGCTCGACGGCCTTCGCGAGCAGGGGCTTGACGTATTGGATCGGTAGGGCGCCGTTGCCGGTGGCCGTGATGCTGTCGGCTGCTGCTCGGCCTGCCACGAGGTTGTCCATCGGGGTGGAGAACAGTGGGAGGCCGTTTGCGTCTCGCTCCCGTGAGGAGACTACTATCCGCGGCTGGTCCCTGGGAGGGGTGCGGTTGGGTGGAGGTGGGGCACCCATTGCCGTTGATCCTGGCGGGGGCCGGGCGCTTCCTCCTGGTGGCGCGTTCTCGCAGATCGCGCGCTCGGCCACGCGGGTCGGGTCGTTTTCGTCGTCGAAGTCCAGGGCTCGCCCCTGAACGGTGGGGTTCAGGCGTGACCTGATCCGCTGCTGGTGGTAGCGTGATAGCTCCTGCGCCGTCACCTGCTCGAGGCGAAATTTTTCGCGCTCGGCTTGCTCCTTGCGTATCGCCTCCTCCAGTTTCAGGCGGAGTTCCTCGACCTCCGTTGCCGTGGCGTTAGGAGGGATTGGGGTGGAGAACGGATCCTCCGGCGGATCGGTGCCGGTCGCCATGTAGGTCGCGGTGTGGCGGCTGGTTCCGTCGCGAAGGTCGGCGGAGTTCTCCCACCCGGAGTCGAACTCGAAGATCCCGAGGATGGAGGGGTCCTTGAAGTCTCCCGCGTTGGAGACCTGGGCGATGGAGCCCGCAGTGATGGATCCGGCGAGTGACGCCGGGGTCACCGAGTCAGCGTCGTCGGTGAGGGCCGCATCCTCTGCGGCCGCTGAGTTCTCGGCCACGTTGCTGTGGGCCGAGTTGTATTCGGAGGCGAGGCGATGGATCGTGCGGATCTGGCTCTCGGAGAGCCGATCGCGTGGCGGCGACTCACGGATGCGAGCCGAATCCTCCGAGACGATGACGTCGGTGAGACCGACGAAGAGGCTGATCGTGCCGATTGGCAGGATCACGCTGTGCGTGACGGGTCGCGCCGCCGGGACGTAGCTGCTCGACAAGATTTGGAGCATCTCGCCGATCGCTATCATGCGGCCGGTGGCGACCGTCTCATTGATGGGCAGATTGGATCTCGCTGCAGAACACGGGCCAGACCGGCCAGGCCCCACCGTGGGCGCCACTGTCGTGGGAATAGTCACGGCAGATGTTGCAATCGGCAGCGAGTAGTAGAACGAGGTGCAAGGGCGTCCAGCCATCTGCGGTGCGAGATGAGGGCAAAGACACAGGGTTTTACCCAGGTTCGGCCCCCCGGAGGGTAAATGCCTACTCCTGCTAGATTGTATTATGGAGGTGTTACAATGGGCGAGCTCGGCGGTTAGGCAGCGAGTTGCTTGGGTGTATGAGGGAACGTATCTCTACTCACCCTATAGGGAGGTTTATATAGGCTCACCTCCCCTAGGGTTTACATATCTCAACCGATTCAGTTAAAGCTTCGGTAGTCGTTTAACCTAATCCGACTAGGCCTATCTACTCGCCTGGGCCTTCAGCTTCCAGTCGCTCGGTTCCTCGCTGGGCTTCAATCCACTCGCCGTTCTGCAGGCCCACTCGCTGGTTCTTGGGCCAGTCGGAAACGTCCTGCTGGGTATACCCCGGTAGGCATATCCCCATCATGTAGTCTACCTTAAGTGCCACACACGGCGTGCACGCTGTCACTTTCACACACGTGGGGAAAAGCATAGATCTATTAAAGGACGATGAGTATTTATGTAGACTCTAGCCTAAGTGCCACCATGGTGTGCACGCTGTCACTTCCACACACATGGGGAGAGCAGAAACCTATTGAAGCTCTTGAGTAACAGAGCAGATCTACTTGATTACAAAGCTCATGACCACAAGATCATGCATAGAGAGAGATGAACATATAGCTACCGGTAGAGCACTTAGCCTCGAGGAAGAACTACTCCCTCCTCATCATGGGAATTAGCAACGGCGATGGATATGGTGGTGGAGATCGATGGAGATGGCTCCGGTGGCACTTCCCCGTCCCAGCAGGGTTTTTGTCCCTCGAATCTCCCCTTCGGTGGCGGCGCCGCTGCGGAACATTTCGTGGCTTTTGTTCGATTCTCTAGGGTTTTCTCTCTGGGGGCTTCTTATAGGCGAAGGAGGCAAGGTCGGTGAAGGTCCAGGGGGCCCACACCCCCTATGGGTGCGACCAGGGTGGGCCCCGTGACCACCTAGCGTGTGGCCACCCTGGTGTCCTCCTTCATCTCGTCTTCGATTTTCTGTATCATTCAGGAACAAATATGAACTTTGGCTTTTGTCCCGTCCAATTTCGAGAATATTCATTTTTTTAGCTTTCTGAAACCAAAAATAGCAGAAAACAGGCAACTGTCACTATGGCATCTTGTCAATAGGTTAGTTCCATAAAGTGTATAAAATACCTCAAAGTGTAGACAAAACATATCAAAGTGGATACTAAACAAGCATGGAACATAAAAAATTATAGATACGTTTACGACGTATTAGAGCCGAAGATTTATTGAGCTCTACTTGAATTATGGTGAATTAAAAAATTATGTGCATAGTTTATTCACTAATAAAATCATCACATTAGTTATGTAACTCCAAAACGGGTGATTACAATTTATACAGGAAGGTATTTCCCATACCTAACATGTGCCCTTGGAATCACATCAAAATCCCTCATAGATTTAATCTGGTGAAAAAGATAATTAGCATCCATTACCGTCTTTGGGAATTTCTCAAGGGCATTCTGGTAATTGTTTTGAGGTGATTCCAACTCTCAGTGAATCAGTCTATCAAATACTACCTAATCACCCAAGTAAATAATTTTTGGAACTCCAGAAAAATTCTAGTGAATTATTTCCTAAAACTAGAGTTTTATTCACTATAAAAATCACAATAAATCAAGGGAAATTGATAAAATAGCGAAAACAATTTTGTTGGTTTCATTTTATCAATATCTATCTGATGGTATCTTTTTTATACAATGGTATCATTCATAACATGTCCTTTCTCAATAATACCTCTCTTAGGTAATCCCTAGACTATAAATCCAAAGGGATCACCTTCCGATGCCTCCAAGTTTTCTACCCATCTCAACAACCCAACCATCCAGCATCCTACTGTTGTATATCATGTGATTATCCATTCTTGATGTATGTATGCATTGTATTTAATGTGGTATTATTTGTTTGCATTTATACTCGATAATGGCGATAGTTGCGAATTGTGAGACGCCGAGAAGAAAAGCATCGGGTTATTATATTATTGTTATTATTGGTGCTATGGTTTTCTAACGCCGTCAAGGGAAATCTCGCTAGTCACAAACAAGCCACCATTCCCGAACTCCTATATTGACCTACTTCTTTTATCAATTGTTTTATATCTCGTTTATGAACTTCACGATTAAATGCATGGTTTTTTTCAAAAAAAAGGGGCGTGAGTACTTGGCTCCTCCAAGTTATGATGGAATGTCCATTAGGACACATACCCTCGTTGACACCCATCTCTACCCTTTAGATCGAGGCTAAGATTCTTAGCATCTTCTCTTGTGGAAACTACGGGTTTTCGATGATAAAACTATTTTGGGTTTTACCCTACTCCAAAGTTTTCAAAACAAAACCCTTGGAGAGAGGCATCGCTACACACCCAAAAGGAAAAGCTTCCATTGCTAGGGATGGGCAAATGAAAAGTTAGGTTTGATTATCCGAACCCCAGTCTACCGTGTGTAGCGGGCCATGGTTGTATCCCGATGGATGTATTGATTCTTGTGGATAAAGTGCACAAACTCTGTAGAGTCTAATCTATTTGAATAGCCGTGTCCATGGTCAAGGGCGGTTGGAAAGGTGATTGCTAGGAGTACCCTTGAGATGGTTTTGAGAAATTAAGAAGGATGTGACTTGGTCACGAGGAAAGATAAGAATGAGGTTGGTTTTGACCAGAGATGGTCGAAGATGTTTTAAAAAGGGTTTTACTCTAAAACTGCTTTCAAAAAGGTTTTTATCAAGGATATGGGATATCCTGATTTTCTAAAAGGAGGCATGTTTTCAAACTCTTTTTCGACAAAGATGTAGAGATTCCAGTTTAGGCTCTTCAAAAACAACTGTAGTGTAGAGCTATCTAGCCACGACCAATTATACCTAATCCTTGTTTACCCTATCTCTGTGGTCTTGCGAGTACATTCAAAAGTACTCACAGCTTTGTCCCTGGCTATTTACTTGGCCAGAATTGCAGATGTTAAGAAGTGACGAAGATGCTAACGTATGTGCGAGCTAGGCCGTCTTTCCAGTCAGTCACATGTAGGTTAAGCCATGACATGGGCTCTGCGCTTGAAGACTTCCGCTATTGATGTTGTATCGCCATAATGGCATTAATGTAAGTACTTGTATTCGTTCATTATGGATGTTTTAATGATACTTGTCGGTTATGCTCATGGCTCACTGATCATGGGAACGTGAATTGCAGGCATAACGGGCATTCTCGGACCGTAAATCTGGGGTGCTACATTCTTCTTCTTCATTTCTTATTTATTTATTATGTTGGTGTCTTGAAGATATACAAGAGGTATCACTCCATCTTATTCTTCAAGACATACTTGCTATGGGCTCAACTTCTACTTGACCAATCTTTGGATCATTCCTTGAATCCTTGATCAACACTTGATCTTCTTCACTTTCTTCTTATTCTTCATTTCTACTACCTTGAAGCCAACACATGCTCCAAGCGATGCCAATGGACAATTCTTACAAGTGCAACTTGATACAAACATTAGTCTATAGAGATAACGCACACGTGTCCAGCATGTTGGTCATGTCTCCGAGTCCTACTACTCGAACGTGTTTGGTTAAAAAGTTGTAACATAACATGTACTGTTGTTAACAGATACCATTAATATTTGTTTGGTTTAGTTTTCCGTCCCTTCTAGGGCGAGTTCTTTCTCCAGCGCCGCTACCGGGAGCGGTACCGGCCGGCAACCCTCCCTGGCGTCCTCTACTTCACCATAGGTGGCGCCATGTGAGGCCAAACAAGGAGCGACGACGGCACGCGAGGGTGCGCTGCGGCCATGGATCCCCAAGGTTGAGTTACATACGCTGTGGCTATGGTTCCCCAAGGTTGAGTTACATACGGCTCCATTCCGACTGTTTTGGAGCCATCCTCCTGATCTGGTTTAGATTAGGATTTTCTTTCTTGAAATTTCATGGTGTTTGTCTCTGAAGATATGGTAAAAAAATGGTGTGTTGTATCCTTTTCCGGTACATGTATGAACCAGGCAGATTTGGAAAATTTCCGTTCTCTTA
Organism: Avena atlantica; assembly: GCA_910589765.1. NCBI lineage: Eukaryota > Viridiplantae > Streptophyta > Magnoliopsida > Poales > Poaceae > Avena > Avena atlantica. The sequence goes on along the minus strand of OU342738.1, from coordinate 331,262,753 downwards.
CCATTACCGCCTGTGAATTGATTCTATTACCGATTATGTTTGCAGAACAGAACCAAACACCTTCTTAATGTAATTGTATGTCCAATATTTATATACGATACACGTTAGGCCTAAGAGCTATCGACGATTCCCAAATACTTTTTCATGGTATCATAGCTATACTTCTTCTAAATCGCATTTTGTCGCCATGAGCTTCGCAGCTTCGTCATCCTCAACCATGGCGCTTTCTGGTGGATCGCTCGGTGAGACAGTTTTTGAAAAACTCACGGGGGAGAACTTCATGATTTGGAGGACCCAGGTGATGTCGGCGATCAGGGGAGCACAATTGTTCGGAGTCAAAGCATCGGATGTGGATATTTTCACCAAGGACGATAGCGGGCAGGAGGTGAAAATCCCCAACCCCGAGTATGCACGATGGATATCGCATGATCAAACCGTGATTGGCTACCTCCTCAGAAACATGACGAGGGAAGTGCTTGTTCAAGTTTCTGGTCTCGACAACGCTGTTGAAGTATGGACAACAGTGGCAGAGATGTTATCTTCCGTGTCCAAGAGTCGAATTGTCCAATTATACGGGCTGAGTTGGCCAAGACTCACATGGAGAACAAGATAGGGAAGTCCTATTTTGGTCAGATCAAATCCCTAGCCGATGAGATGGCAAACGCCAGAAAAAAATTGGATGAGGAAGATATAATATCCTATATCCTAGTTGGTCTAGATGATCAGACTGATGTGTTCATGGCCTCAATCATGGCATTGCTCAACACGGAGAAGAAGATCAACATCAGCGATCTCTACTCCATGTTTCTTCCCCGCGAGGCCCATCTGGAAGGAAGAAACCCCTCTAGTGGCAACGGAAGGCACTTCAGTGATCTCTCTGCAAATTTGGCATCGCATGGTGGGTATGGAAATCGCGGTGGCGACGGAGGATTTGCGCAGCGAGGAGGTCGTGTTGGCGGGCGTGGAAACAATATTGGTGGTCGTGGTAGTGGCTCACAAAATTACAACAATGGAGGAGGCTACACCCCCAATGGCAGTAACGGTCAATACCAGCAACGCCAAGGAGGGGGAGGACGTGGTCAAGGCGGAGGATCTTCTGGTGTGATTTGTCAAATTTTTGGAAAAGAGCGGCATCCGGCGTTCCGATGCTGAAAACAGTTTAATAAAAACTTCCAAAGTCCAGGTCCAGAAGATCCGTAGGTGCAGTGGTGGTGAGCTCATATATGGTATAGATACCAACTGGTATAATGACTCAGGAGCAACTAATCATGTTACAGGAGAGCTTGACAAGCTTACCGTGAGAGATCGCTATCATGGACAAGATCAAATTCACAATACCAATGTTTCATGTACGGATATACATCACATTGGTCATTTCTTAATTCGTACCCCAACCATAATATTCGTCTCAATAATATTTTGCATGTGCCTCAAGCCACTCAAAGTATTCTCTCTACTCATAAATTTACAAAAGATAACAATGCTTTTGTTAAATATTGGCCTCATCATTTTTTATTAAGGATCGGGATACGAGAAAAATACTTCTGGAAGGTAGATGCGTTGGTGGCCTTTATCCAATACCTGCATCGTCTTCGTCATCTAGGAGACAAGGTTTTGGTGTCTAGTCTTGTTTCCATTGACATAGTTGTTTAGGGCATCCTTCCTCCATAGTTGTTCAACAAGTTCTTTGAGACAATGATATTCAGTTTAGGGAGTCAAATAAAGAGTCAGTTTGTGATGCTTGTCAAAAGGCTAAGAGTCACCGGTTACCTTATCCTAAGTATTCTAGTATTTTTCTGCTCCCTTAGAGCTTGTGTTTTCTGATGTATGGAGTCCTGCTCCATCTTCAGTTGGTCGAAATAAATATTATGTCGGTTTTATTGATAATTTTAGCAAGTACACTTGGATATATTTGTTTAAAAATAAGACTGATGTGTTTCAGTGATTTTATGATTTTTAGCATCGTGTAGAAAGACTCTTTGATAAGAAAATTCTTTCACTCCAAACTGATTGGGATGGTGAGTACCAAAAACTCAACTCTATTTTTCAAAAGGTTGGGATCTCACATCATGTTTCATGTCCTCATGCACTTCGCTGAACGTAAATATAGACATATTGTCGAGGTTGCTTGTCTCTTCTTGCCTATGCATCGATGCTTCTTAAATTTTGGGATGAGGCATTTTGGCGGTTTACTTGATCAATGGTCTGGTTGTGCCATTTGGCCTAATCTTCGTCCGTACAATGCTCGCAATGTCGAGTTTCGTTCTATAAAATGTGCTTTTCTTGGTTATAATAGTATTCATAAAGGCTACAAGTGTCTTGATGTCTCTACTGGACGCGTGTATATTTCTCGTGATATTGTTTTTGATGAGTTTGTTTTTCCTTTGCCAGTCTTCTAATGCCGGTGCACAATTGCATGCAAATATTTCTCTTCTTTCATCAGATCTTAATTTGCCTCTGATTGTAGGTCACGATTTAGAAGCTAATGATGATGCTAATCCTGCTAATCATTCGTCTGCTCAGTCTATTGTGTAGGAATCTGATAATTTACCGTCACATTATAATTTTGGAGGCAATTCTGGGGTTGTTTCCGGAAATCAAGCAGAAACTACCGCGAGATCTGTGCCAAGAACATCTCTGGATCACGTGTCGCGTACAAACGCGGGGCAGTGGCCCTCCTACCGGCCATGCGTCGTCGGGTTCTCCTGTGTCCACTGACCGGGATACATTTTACCCACGACAACGACATGACGCACATCTTCTGCGCTCGATGCGCCTTCTCCTGCCCATGCGGGATCTTCTTCGGTGGTTCACACGCCTATGGCCTCGTCCACAGGATCTTCTATGGCAGCCTTTGACGGTCTTTGCAGTGGGCAGGATCTTCTGCGCCTTTGACTGGTTACTCGTCTTCAGCGAGGTATTGTGCCACCCAAAATTATTACGGATGGTTTTATTCGGTATGATAAACTACGTTTTCTAATTTTTGTACTACGGGAGAACCTGAAACGTTGCACAAAGCACTTGGCGATCCTCGATGGAAACAAGCCAAGGATGAAGAATTTTCTGCTCTTATTCGGAATGATACATGGAAACTAGTTCCTTCTTCCCATGGACGTAGTGTTATTGATTGCAAGTGGATTTATAAGCTCAGGAGAAAAGCTGATGGTACTATATATCAGTACAAGACCCAGTTAGTTGTGAAAAGATTCAAGCAACATTATGGTATTGACTATGAGGATAGTTTCAGTCCTGTCATCAAGGTGGCTACTATTCGTCTGGTCCTTGCTCTTTCTCTCTATTGAAAGCTGCAACAATTAGATGTGAAGAACGAGTTTTTGCATGGTGTTCTAGAAGAAGAGATCTATATGCGGCAACCTCCTGGCTATGAGGATCGTACTCGTGTGGGACATATTTGCAATCTTGACAAGGCCTTATATGGTTTAAAATAAGCTCCATGTGCTTGATATGGTCTTGGTTTTTCTACATCCAAGGCTGATACCTCATTGTTTTTCTACAACAAAGGGGGAGTGTCTATCTATATGATCATATATGTTGATGACATTGTTATAGTTAGTTCCTCGGATCAAGCTATTGATGCTTTTCTACATGATCTTGGTGTATCATTTTCCCTGAAGGATCTAGGAGAGTTGCACTACTTCTTGGGTATATAAGTGAGGAAAGTTTTGGATGGAGTTGTACTCTCTCAAGAAAAGTATGCACAAGATTTGCTTTCTCGTGTCAATATGAAGTTATGCAAGTCGGCCGACACTCCTTTGTCAATCTCTGAGAAGTTGTCCATAGCCGATGGTGATGTTTTGAGTAGTGAAGATTCTACTAGATACATGAGTATAGTTGGAGCTCTTCAGTACCTTACTCTGACTATACCCGACATAGCTTTTGCAGTTAATAAGGTTTGTCAGTTTTTACATGCTCCTACTACACTTCATTGGACAGTAGTCAAGAGGATATTGAGATATTTGAGAGGGACTATTTTAGTTGGCTTGTGGTTTAGCAAGTCAGAATCCGTACTTGTAAGTGCGTTCTCTGATGCAGACTGGGCAAGATGTCCAGATGATAGAAGGTCTACAAGTGGCTTTGCTTTGTTTTTGGGATCAAACTTAATTTCATGGTCTGTAAGAAAGCAAGCTACTATGTCTCTCGCTTCAAGTATAGAAGATGCGTATAAATCTTTAGCGAATACTACTATAGAAATTATTTGGGTACAAAGTTTGCTAAATGAATTGGGAGTACCACAACCTAGAGCTGTGTGTTTATGGTGTGATAATATTGGAGCTACATATCTATCTGTTAATCCAGTCTTCCATGCTAGGACCAGGCATGTTGAAGTGGACTATCATTTTGTTCGTGAGAGGGTCACTAGTGCAGAACGGCCCATATGTCCCGGTTGGTAAGGGCCTTTAGTCCCGGTTCCCCAACCGGTACGGGGCAATCGGGACTAAAGCCCCAACCTTTAGTCCTGGTTGCCCCACCAACCGGGACAAAAGAGCGTACACGTGGCGATGCTCCGTGCGAGGGCGGAGGAGCAACCGTCCCGGTTCGTAACACGAACCGGAACAAATAACCTTCTACCGCGGCAGAGATTTGACACATTTCTCTGTCGCGGCAGAGAATTTATTTTGGTAACTTTTGTTGCCGCGGGAGCATTTTGGCCACTTTTTGTGTCGCGGCAGAGAATTCATTTATGTTGTTTTATTGTTTATTTAGTGTTTTGCACTCATCAATAAAGGAACCATTATATGACACAAGATCATCATGACAATATTACATTCGATACACGGATCGAGTTCATGCACTAAATACAAAAGTTGCTCTTTGTACAATCCCTATTGTTTATACACAGCAGAATAGTATTCCCCTTTTGGGTTTAGGACTTCTGCATCCAAGAATCCCGCCAATTCCTCCTGAATTGCTCGTACGCGATCCTTTGGCAGAAGACCGTCCCGTAGACGTTCGATCTGATTTAAAAAAGAGAGTCAGCATATATGAATGAAACTAAACACAATTTGATTGTAACTAAAAACTATAGAAATTGTTTACGTACATGGAATTGCTCTAAATTTCTGCCCTTCTCATCGCACGTCTGCCGGATGAAGTCGCAAACATAGTATCCACATATATTGTTACCTGGTCCCTGCGTCAGGCAATTTACGAGAACATAGTTCAATCAAAATAATAATCAAGCATGATAATAACTGTATCAAAACTAGAATCAAAGAGATGCGCGAATATAGCTAGTGGTGCTTACATCTAGTGCTTCAAATGTAAGCTTCGCTTTCCAAACACCCCTAGCCTTGTTGGTGAACCGTTTCCAAGCGCTACCCGGCGAAGAAAACGAATAAAATAATTTATTAATTACTTGATATCATAAAATTCATGAATGTTGCCGATATAGTGTCGTAATGATTAGAATTACCGCTGGAGAAGCATCTGCATGTCCTTCCACTGCTCAAGGGGTTTATGTTTCGAGTTCATGACTAGTACACGCCCTTTGTCAAGTTGAATGATTAACAGAATATAGTGGAAGCTGCGAATGCATAACTAATCAATTATATACTTAACATCGAGTAAGCGAAATAGAAAGTGTATACAAGACAATAACACTCACTCGAAGTTGTAAGGAAAAAGTATTTCCCTTCTGGTTTCTTGAAACCTTAACGCGTGTACTATATTATCCTCCGTATCCTGGGGGCTTGTTTTGAGATTATCTTGATGAACCCAATATGGGTCAATGAAGCCAATGTCATAGATTTGTCCTCTGCTGCATTCGAGAATCTTCATTCTTCATATTACAATATGATTATATACATGCAATAAACAAGGTGAGATAGTTGGAGACTAAATTAATTACAGAATTAGTACTTACAGACAATAGGCACTGATGATCGATTTATCCAAGGCATCTTGATTGAATAATTGAAATAGTTTATCAAATTAAATGGATATCATGTCATCTATTTCTTTCCCATAATACTTTTTTGTAACCTTAAGCACTATCCAGTTAGCACCGGCCTTTGTGGCATGCATGTACCAGGTATGCAATCTTCGCATTTTTGTTAGAAAATTATTTACCTCCTCAGGTTTGACGAGAGGTTTGTCGTACTGGTATTTGTATGCTACTTCACTCACGAGGAAGTAATCTAACTGGGATAAGTACTGGGCAATACTCATACCTTGAGCAGCAGCAGCTTCTCCGAATTGTGCAACTACCTCTCGATTATACTACTCTTCGGCCCCATATTTGCTCGACCCCACACTGGTATGGGAAATCACCTTGAGAGGGGTGCAAGACTGTTTTGCTTGTTCTCCGAGCTGGGCAACAGATTTCTCGCTTGCATCAGTACTGCTCTTCGAGGCTTGTTGTGCCGCATGTGACTTGAGAATAGAACGCTCATAGTCTGATGACAGCTTTGGCTCGGATTGATGAAGAGTCTTTAGCATTTTCAACACTCTGGCTTTTTCTTCTTTGGTGCTGGGGAACTCTGGATCTTTCGGCCGCCTCAGCTTAGCGGAAAACGCTGTCGTTTCCGCATCAACGATCGCCGTAGTCTCCTCTTCAGTACAGTCATAAGCTCTCTTGGGAGGAACCTTTGGTACTTTTGGAAGAGGCTCTTGTTTACGTTTTGGTGATCGCTTACCACGACGCAGAGTAGCGGTACGCTTACGCTTTTTATCCTGAGGCGCCAGCGATGGCTGCGCCGGAGATTGGTGAGGCGACGGAGCCGGGTGAGGCGACGAAGACGGCCGCAGCGGCAGCGACGACCTCGCTGGATACGGGTGAGGCGGCGGCGAAGATGGCCTTGGCGTGTGATTTCGAAGCACGATACATTCCTTTGGCCATAGAATGGTGACGTTTGTTGCGTCTCCCAGTTCAGTCACATCCCCTTCACCTGCAGGGTAGTCAAGCTTCAAAACTTCAAAGGTGGGCATGATTTCATCCACCCCGACAACAGCGTAGCCCTGTGGAACCGGATGACAGTGGTAAGTTGGTGTGGGTCCAATTGGTAAGGCATAGTCGACCGCCACCTTCATTGATATGTTCACAACTTTGACATGTAGCTCGCAGTGTGTCATCTGTGTGATATCATCCACTGGGTAGCCAACAGGAGCCATCATCGGTGCGCCATCGTCATCGTCATTGTCATCACCCGGGACCTCGGTGTAAGCCACACTGTTTTTTTGATTATTCGATAGGCCGGTAGCATCGAATGCAGTGTGCTGCTGATATGGGCCGGTAGTACTTTGCTCTTTAAGTGCGTTAATTTCATCTTGTTGTTGCTTTATTCGTTCTTCAATTATACGCATTCGCTCTTTCTGAATATCTGCTTCAACTTCCGCCTTGTCCTTTCCCCTCTGACGGCTTCTATCAGGATATTTCTTCCTCTCTTCAAGAAACCCAGTCCTCCATGGTTTGGAGCCGCTTGTGCCTCGTGTTCGTCCATCATGTTCCTTATTTCCAAGGGCGAGTGTGAGCTCATCATTCTCTGTATCGGGAATGAAGTCCCCATCTTTAACAGCCTTTACTGCTTTTCTCATCTTCTCGATTGGCAAGGGGTCTTCTTTATGTCGTATGTTATATATACACATCCCTTCCGAGTCCAACATGCCCCCATGCCCGTAAAACCAATTCCTTGCACGTTCTACCCAATCGTATGTCTCTGGGGTGATCTTTTTAGCACCCAGTTCATTCTCAAGCTTCTCCCACTTAGGAATGCCATCCCTGTAGCCACCTTGCCCCATAGTATGGTGATACTTCTTGTTAGCAGCATTCAGCTTATTCGTTGCAGACATTTTCTTAGCTTTTTCTGATGTCTTGTATTTCACAAACTCAGCCCAGAATGGTTTTATCTTCTCAAATTGAATATTCTTGAAATCCGGAGTCTTCTCTTTCACGACATAGTCAAAGTGCAATCTTTTCTTCCAGTTGGTGAAACACTAGGCCATCTTCTTCAAAGCCCACTCCCTGACCTTAGCCTCCATGGCTCTCCCATGTTCTAAGACGTCCTCAACTGGATCCTGCGCATTTGGATCCAGCTCTATCTTCGGTAGTTTAAAATTAAGCATGAGCCTCTTCCACAGTAAATCTGTGGCCTTGTTACGGACAAACAAACATGTTCCCTCTTCTTTCGTATCAGCAGGCCTATTCCAATTTTGAATGGTGATCGGGATTAAGTCCCTAATGATTACTCCGCATTGTGCCACAAATTTGATTGCGACAACTTCGGGAGCCGTTGGTTTGTCGTCTTTAGCGATATCTTCGATCCTGAACCTCTCATGGTCTTCCAACTTTTTGGTTGGGCCTCGTCCGCTCTTTTTAGTAGATTTGTTCGATCCGTAGGGCTAAAATAAGAAAGATCGTCGTTACTATTTCTATATAGATAGAAGATGATTAATTAATGAATTAATTATATTACATGCACCTCGCCAGAGCAGTCGTCTTCTCGATTACACAAGGCATCGTCTTGTCCCTCGCGGAAGGCATCAGCTTCAACCTCAAACAAGTCGTCTATTCCGGCAAAAATAGGATCACCCTCACCGGAGTTGTTCAGAAACGTCGATACATCTAAATTTTCTTCCTCGCGGATCACACCTTGGATCAACTCTTCCTTTTCTTCGTCTCTGTCGTGTGGGTCCATATTTTTTGCATTGGTGGAAAAACGGATAAGTCAAAGCGGCTAAGGGAGAATGTTAGGTACGGTGTTGAGAGATATAAACCCTAATTCAGAGAAACCCTAATATATACATACACAATAATAAAAATGAATTGGAATGTATTCTATCGGAAAGAACCAAACACCGGAAAGAAAGGGAAACAATCAACACATGGCATCGATGTAATGCTCAAGCAAGTATGATGATATGACAAGTTAATTTGCATTGGAATGTAACCCTAAGACATGCTCGACGATTTAATCGGGATTCCGAGGGGTGAAAACCCTAACTCGGGGAAACTCCGGAACATATGAGAGGGGTGCATTTGTTCTTCTAATTATACTTGTCATTTAAGTTGTTGAACAATGCATGATTATAGGTTAAATAGATAGGTTTCATTTTTCTGAACAATTTGATATATTATTTGTATTTTTTTACTTATAAACAATAAGTTATTGATTTTATAATATTAAGGCCCAGTTCTTTTCGGCTTCGGTTTGTGCATAAGCCATCTTGCCAAGAGCTGTCCAGAAAAACAGCGGTGAAAATAAGCTAGAAAGAAACTGCAGTTCAGTTCTTTGTAGCTTCTCATGTTCTAGCTTATTGCCTGAGCCATATGATGGAAAGACTGTAATATCCTTAGATGAATTTATGTTTTGACTAACTGTTCTTGAGTCGTTTTCTACTGTTTTTCACATACCTGATCGCAAAGTTAATTTTTCAAACATGATAAAATGCTAAATATTAAAAATAAGAGGTCATTGTCAGTTCATTACAGCTCAAATAAAAGGAATGGTACTTCAGGCTGTAAGTGGGACACTATGCGGGTGCCCACACGAGTCCGCAATAAATTTATGGGACTTCTGCGGCAGCCCGCAAAAACTAATCACACTTACGCGGCATCCACTTGTGTCCGCATAGAGAGAGCATCGTTCCATCCATGCACCTGAAAAATCCTGCTACTTGGATCGGCGTACTCTGAAACTTTCTAAACGGTACACGGTATTCCTCCTTGCCTTTATCCATGCGCGCGCACGATGGAGCGCAGCGCTGCTTCTAGTCTCTATCTAGAGAAAATTGCAAAAACTAGGAGTTGCACGAGCAACTTTAGAAATACAACGGTTATAAAAAAAACTAATGATAATTAACTACGTATTAGACGACTGGGACCACCGATTATAACGGATAAAAATTAAAATTACAAAAAATTATGAACAAAAATTTTGCGTGTATATACGGACATTTTGTGTTCACACACAAGTTATCAAGAAAAAAGTATTATTATTTTATGTAGTTTGTGTAAAAGGACGAGAAAATGTCCATGAATAGCCACTTTCGAGCATTGAATTTTTTCTTTCTGCAGAGAACTCAAAAAATATTTTATATTCCCAAAAAATGTGAAAGGACGTATATGGGCAGCTGCTATGGGCATCAGTGAGGCACAAAAAATATTTGATTTGATCCGTTTTGGGTGGGAAATATGACCGGAGTCGCCACGTCCTCTTTTGGCGGGCCCCATGGCCACATGAAACCATAGCCGACATGGACTCACGATGCCACATCGGCTCTAGGCGAACCTCGAAACCCGGTGGACGTGGACGTGTATCGCGCCGGAAACGCTCTCACCGAGTGTGGTTGGAGCCCGACGATACATATGTGCAAGGTAGTTTCTGATTATTTTCTGTTTGTCCTAAAAATGTTTTATAAACGTTTTTTAGATCTTGCAATGTGTGTGTTCCTGTGTCTGGCGAGACGCATTTGCGTGCTATATTTTGCAACGTCGGTTTAGCGTTTTCGACAAAGACGCGGCAGACTAGCGCGCGCATTCTGTCAAACGCGTGTTGTATCTGACATTTGCAGCGCGCTAAAATAGAGCCTCTCAATGGAGATGCTCTTATATTTATGAACGGAGGAAGTAGGTATGTTAACTAAGCACAGTACGAAACAATCCTGCATACTAATCCCCCAAACGCAAGAGAGGCATTACCCTGGCCGTGACATAGTTGCCAAGTTTCCTGCGAGCTAATGAAAAGCGATGGCAGTGTCATGGCGGCTTCAAGTCTGTGAGGGAGAGGTAGAGGACGAGCGTCGGCCGACGCTAAGAGGCGGATTCTGGTTGTGGCCATGGTGACGTGATGGCTGGTCGTCACCGTATCATCGCACCTAGCGACCTACTAGATGTGGTACGATGTGGGTATGATGTGGTACGATGTCTAAAAACCCACCTATTCCACATAATTTCTAGGCCTAACTGCGGGCGTCCGCTTAAAATTTATGTGGGCTTGGTAAGCGGCGCCGCGGATAACCCACTCCCGCTTGCACCCTTAATGGTACTGCAACGTTTTCTTTCCAATACAAATTGATAGGTTCAAAGCTAATTATGACATAATAGTTAATCACTACTTATTTTTCCTCTCCCCCCATTCCATGCTGATCGATTCAAGCCTCACAGCACTGTCATCCTCAATAAAAACTATTGGAGATCAATACGATGCACTGAAATCCTATGTGTGAGATAGCAGATCAATCGTATTCACCGAAATCCTATGTGTGAGCCAGCTGATCAATCCATTACCCATGCCCAAATGTGTAGAAAAATCAAGTATAGACAGCAAACGTCGGATATGTACAGCCATCAGCTAGCAAATCAATTCATTAGCCATGCTTGAGCCATCAGCTACCAAATCAATCCATTAGCCATCAGATAGCAAATCAATCACCTTGCCGTGTAGTGCGGAGCAGCAGGTCGGCCTGAGCTAGAGCAACTGCCGCTTCAGATGTCTCACGGCGGGAGCAGCAGTTCGTCCAGACAGAACTTGATCCAGACCGATGACGGGGCAAACCGCAACTATCCGACGGAATCGAACAAGGGCTGCGCAGGCATGGTTTTTCCGGCGGGACGGGCGGCTGATCTGGCGGCTGGCGGTGCCGGCTGGGCTGTGGCGGCAGAGCGGCGGAAGGAGGAACTGGTGCGAGTCTCTTGTTTCAGAAAACTGGTCCGTTCAGGAGGAAATGACAAAAAACCACCACATTTGGCGGCGTTGTCACATGACCACCAAGTGGAGGCAGAGGGACACATAACCACCATCTCAGGGGCAGGTGCTCGACAGAGAGCACTGATAGCACGATTTGCTCAGTTTAATGGGTTTTCCAATAGGTGGGGCCCACAGTCAGGTCCGACGTGGCGTTGTCCTGGCGGAGGGCGTCGACGGCCGTTAGGTTTGCGCGTGTTGCTTATTAAGCGGCTGTCGGGACGGCAGCATCGTCTTCTAGCCTAGTCGCCGTCCCCTCCCCTGCCCCTTCTCCTTCTCTGCTTGTCGCACGCCGCCGCCGCCGCGCCGCCACAGAGCTCAGCCACCGCACCGCCGAAATGGTTCCCTGGGGCGACGGCGAGGAATCTTCCGACGATATGAGCTCCCTTGGCACCGAGGTTAGTTTTCCGCTCTGCATTCTCATATATCTAGGGTTAGGGTTCATATGAAATTTGGGAATTTGGGGTTGAGCTCGATTTTAGGCTATTTAATTAGTACATTTTGGCTTGTTAGGGTCCCAATAGTATGTATGACTCGGATTACAATGGAAGAGCCAATGATGGAGACAACCCTATTCTTTGCAAATGTAATTGTGTGGTTGTAAAACATGTTGCTTTCGAAGGATGCTGGACTGGCAGGAGGTTCTTGGCATGTGCAGGGGAGGTCCGTTCTACTGAATTTAGATTAAATGCAATATTTTTTGATAGTGTTCTTACTAAATGTTCTATGTTATGTCATTTATGTTTTAGGAAGGAGAAACATGTGACTTTATCCACTGGGTGGATAATGTCTGGCCTGAATCCCTTTGCAAAAGCCTGACAAAGCTATGGGACATGTATTCTACCTGCAAGGATGGTAGGGTTAATGATTCCCTGAAATCTTTTGATACTAGGATGGAGTATGAGGATGAGATTGCCAAGCTTAAGCTTGCCCTGAAGAATGCACAAGATAATCTGAAGCAAGTGGTGGAAGAGAAGCAGCTTACACTAGCTTTGAAGGCCAAAGCTGAACAAGCTTTGATTGATGCCAGGGCAGAACTAGAGAGAAATATGAAAGTTGATGCCTCCACATCTGACATACACAAGTCTTTGAGGTTGAATGCAGAGAAGCAGAGGGACATGTTGAAGGAAGAGAAGAGAAATCTAGAACACACCATTGCAGAACTGATGAAGCAGAAAGAAGGGGCTAGATCAAAGCTTAGGATGATCAAACAAATCTGTGATGAGTAGTGTGCATGAATGTACTGTAATCTTTGATTTTCACTTGTATTGTTGAACTATTTAGTAATTTGTGAGTTGAATTAGTAGACTGATGTAGTTGGTGAACTATGAATCTGTTAGTGCAATAATTAGTTGGTGAATTATGTATTATGACTGATGTGTTTATCACTTGGTCTAGATCATTGTTTATTGTGAGTTGGCATCTGTTTGGTCATATAATTAGCATCTGTTTCACATATCACCAGGTTTTACTTGGTCCAGATCCTTTTGGTCATATAATGGTAAAATATTTTGACAGAAACATAGCATCTGTTTCACACATCAACAGACATCAACAGAATTTGATCAGTCCAAATTACCAGGTTTTACATTGTTTTCAGACATCAACAGACCACAAAATAAGGGGTTTAGGGTACATAGCAGAACACAAAATAAGGGGTTTTGGTACATTTCTTTGCTCAGTTTAGCTCACAGAACATCTGAATTTGCTGAAGAACAAGGACCAGCATAGGATTTTCCAAGAGGGACAACACCTGGATCTCTACCAACACTTGCATTTGCCCCGGCTGTGAAGTATGAAAACACACCCCTGCCTGCAGTGGAACGAGGCCTTTCTGCAGATGATCTTGGAGCATCAGAAGATGTTGGTTCAGCTGCTCTTGGAGGCCTTGGTGCAGCTGCTCTTGGAGTAGTAGAACATGGACCAGCAGTAGTAGATGATGTAGTAGTAGATGATGGAGCATCAGGCATTGCTCTACTAGCCTGCAACATTTCATTGCAAATTGACATAAGTAAATTGTAGTAATAGTAGTTGTACATAACAACAAATAAAGCATTACCTTGTGGTTATTTTTCCTAATGGCAAGGTCAGGCCTCAATTGTTGTGAGCAACTTGTGTACTTATGTCCTTGCAACTTGCAATTGCTACATGTGATGGTAGCCATTCTAGAGGTATCCTTAGGCTTGGGCACTTCATATTTTCCCTTCCTTCTCTTCTCTTGCCTTCTACCCAACATGTGGTCTTTGAATTTTGGGGGCATTATATCTGGAGTGTCTGTTTTTGTCCAACCATGTTGTGCTGGAATGGGATAGAATATTGGCTTGTAGCTAGCCAAATACATGGGCTTTTTGAAGAAATGTGAGACAAAATCTTCAGGATGCATGCCAGCTTTATATATAGCACTAACTGCATGATTGCAAGGCAGTCCTGAGAGGTCCCATTTCCTGCAAGAACATCTCATCTTCTCCAAGTTTACCTCTTTAGTATGGTTGCCACTTTGTACCTGCCATAGGCCAATATCTGACCTCCTTGGGACACATTGCCTTGAGTACTTCTTCATGAGCTCTAGCTTTTCTGTGTAGTGTGGAGTTATATCCCATCTAGCCATTCTTCCTCCATCTCTCTTGCAACTACTGCCCAAGCAAGTGGATACATGTTGTTGTTGCCATCTCTTCCTGTAGCAGCTAGTATCTGAGCACATGTTGTCAATTTAATGAAGCAACCATCCAAGCCAATGAATGGCCTACAACCTTCAAGAAAACCCAGCCTTGCAGCATTCACACAGAAGAACAAATCATGGAATCTAGGCTCATAGCAGATATCAACAGTTTGTCCTTACTTCATTGCCTCTATTTCTTCTTCTGTTGGGCCAGTGACAGTTGTCACAATGCATCTAGAACCAGGGTTTTTATCAATTACAGTTTGTAGATAATCCCTTATTCTAAAGTACTGCTTCTTATGATCACCAAGCACCCTCTGCCTGGCTTTATTTTTTTCCCTGTATGCCATCCTGCTGGGAACTTCAACCCCAAAATCTTTCTTTGCTTTGTCCTTCAAACAAGTGATGTTGGTATTGGGGTCAGATCTGAATTTGTCAACATACATGGTGCTCAACCACTTTGAATTCACCCTTGTACTGCTAGGATCAGTTGGACATGTGTGCTTTAGCTCCATCTTCTTAATGAAAAATGTATCCTCATTCTTTATCTGAGAAGCTGTCATATAAAATGGACAACCAAATTTCTCCTTCTCCTTGCAATGCACAATGATCCTGTCTTTGCAATTTCTGTGATAGTGGAAATTTCTAGCCTGCTGGATGTGCAATATAGCAATACCATCTCTGAACTGATAAACATCTCTGAAACATAGCTTCAACATGAACTGCTGCTCTGGATTCTCTCTGTTCTCATCATACCACACCCTAGGTTTGTATTTCTTGGCTCTGCTTTTCCTCCCTTTAGGCTGCACAAAAACCTCTTTCTCATAACCATCATCATCATTCTCATTAAGAAAACCTTGGTCTTCTTCATCATCAGAAGGCACCCAGTCAGGCAACACCTTCCTTTCTTGCTGGGAATGTGATCTAGTAGTAGGTCCCTGCCTCCTCACTTTTTTCTGCACAGGCACTTCCACTTGAATTGGCTCAGTTTGTTCTTCAATAACAAATATATCCTCAATATCTGTGTCACCCTCACAATGTGTCAAAGGATCCTCCCTATTCTTCTTCATTCTGCAAGTGTCTCATTCAGCCACTCCTCCTCTTTGCTCTTTATCTCCTCTGCATAATCAGGATCAACTAGGCCATAGTCATACTGTCCCTCCTCTTCTTCTCCAGCAATGTCATCCTCTGAAACTTGTGTGTGAATCTGCTGACAGTAAACACTCTATTGAGTCTGCATCTGATAAGGAACAGGATCATCCTCCTCATGATCAATGTCAATTGCCCTAGATTTGGCCCTGATAGTCTCTGCATTTTTTCTCTTCAAGGGTGACAACACAATTGCCTGGTTTCTCTTCTTATCTCTCATGATAGTAAGTACCAATTTCTTCCTATTTTCATACTTCCTTATCATCTCTTCAACCTTTAAATTGCTGTCAACTATATCTAGGCCATTCAATCCCTCAGCTTCTTCATTAACATAGTACATTGAGTCACATATGCCATACCCCTCTTTCTCCATTAGTGCCAACAAATTGAGATACCTAATGTCAGACCTAGCCATTGATTTCTGCACAAACTTCAGACCATCAAACTGCACAAACAGCTCCCACATCTCTGTGTCTAACCTAAATATTGAAATTTAAGAAATGATTCAGATCATTTGGGGCATAAGCAGTACTAAATTCAGATAACAGAGAACACTAGCTACTGCAATTGGACAGAAAAGTAAAAAATGGGATCTTGAACACGCACCCGCTGTGGGAGACGTAATGGCTCATCGGGTCGAAGCTCGAGCTGCTGCCCGCAGATGTCCACGCGTTCTCCCAGGGCGCTCTAGGCGCCGGCAGCGGCCTAACCTCCTCTGGATCCGTCGCCAGAGAGAGTATGCCATCCGGGAAGAGCTTCGCATGGTGGTCACGTTCGTCTCTGCCACTTTCTTCCTCATCGACGGCTAGCCGCCAACCAGGGCCGTCGTCGCCACTACCGGCGCCTCCTGTCACCATTTGCGGAGAAGACAGGGAGAGATAGAAATGACCGGAACCGCCCCTACACGCGCAAACCTAACGGCCGTCGACGCCCTCCGTCAGGACAACGCCACGTCGGACCTAACTGTGGGCCCCACCTGTCGGAAAACCCATTAAAACGAGCAAATCGTGCTATCAGTGCTCTCTGTCGAGCACCTGCCCCTGAGGTGGTGGTTATGTGTCCCTCTGCCTCCACCTGGTGGTCATGTGACAACGCCACCCTAAATGTGGTGGTTTTTTGTCAGTTCCTCTCCGTTCAGGTTGGCTCTCAGCGCAGCAGCGCGGTGGCAATACGACGTAAATAGAGTAGAAATTAAGGGTATCACCAGATACCGTTTCGGTGGACTATGGGAAGCTGCGAAAAGCTGGGGTCGGGCGGCTTTCCCCAACCGTGAAGAAATTGCCAAAGCCGGCCGTCCCCCAAAACGGCTTAAAATCGAGTTCTTTTAGGCTTAGGCTTATTTTCACAGTTAAGCTGTCTAGAAGCCCCAAAAGAACTGGGCCTAAATCATTTTATGGAATTATTAAAACCAACTTATATACTTTTTACACCCGGGTTACAGCTACCCAGAGAGACAGATAGTTGGGCCCTAGGCCAACTCATCCTCCACGTGGACAGGGTGGGACCCAGGCTAGGTTGACTGGGGGTTGACCACGTGCCGACGTCGGGGTGACGTCACCATGATGTCATTGACGCCGGTGAGCCTCAGAACGACAAAGGGGACGGCGGTGGAGCGCGAGCTAGGCCGTGTGCGTGTGCGTGCTAGAGAGAGGAGGTTGAGGCGAGCCAAAGAGTAGCGGCGCCGTCTCGAAAAGGTAACCGGGGAGAGGAGCACGACGACGGTGAGCGGCGGTGGTGGCAGGTGGTAAATGGGGAGGAGGAACAAGAGCGAGAGGGGGCGAGAGATAGGGTCCACGAGAACCAGCAGCTCACCACGACGGCCGGCTACTAGGGCCGGCTAGGGTTTGGCCAGAGAGGGAGAGAACGCACGCGGGAGGGAGAAAGAGGGAGAGAATGCACGACGATGCACGGCGGCGGACAGAGGTGACAGCGGGTAGCCTGACGGCGGGGCGTCCGACAACGTCTCCATGTGCGCGCGCGTCGGGATCATATCAACTAAAATAATCATCAACTAAATATCATCACTAGTGCGCGCGCACGTCGGAATCTACATCATCTAAATACACACCTAAATCATCTAACAACTATACACCTAAACTCTACATAATAAATACATACATCTAGAATAATATACACCTAAAATAATATATACATACACCTAATAAAATAATATATGCATACATACACCTAAAATCTAAATACATCTACACATGCAAAAAAAATACACAGTATATACACATGTCAAAAAAATCTATATACACGTACGGTACTCTCGGGTGGTATACCGGCGCTGGACGCGGGCGGCGTGGTCGGGGAAGGACGAGAGGGAGAGGCGGAGGGCCGGCGCTGGACACGGGCGACAGTGGCGGCCAGAGCGCGCGGCGGTGACGGCCGGAGCGCTTGTGGCGAGGATGACGGAGGACGGAGGCGGCGGCGCGGAGGCGGAGGCGGAGGCAGAGGGGACGGCGCTGACGACGACGGCGGGCGTGGGCAGCCTGGCGGCGTCGTCGACGAAACTAGAGAAGAAGCAGAGAAGTGAGATGGGGAAGAAGAAGAAGAATAAGAGGCACCCAAGTTATAAAGGGGGGAGTATATGTTCCGGTTCGTGGCTCCAACCAGGACTAAAGGGTCATACGTCCCGGTTGGAGCCACCAACCGGGACGTATACTCCACTTTTTTCAGCAGACCAAGAGTTGGCGCGCGCAAGGTCTTTAGTCCCGGTTGGTGGCTCCAACCGGGACATATGACCCTATTTTCAAAAAAATTCAGGATTTTTCTCTCTGTTTCCGTCTTATTTTTTATTTTGGGGTTTAAATTTGTAATTTTTTAAATGATAATTAATTTGGAATTTAGAAAAACTTTAAACATAAGAAGTGTTTGGATTTGAATAAATAATTCAAAACCATTTTCTATTTTCAAAAAATAATTAATGTAACCATTTAAACTATGGACCATTTAAAATTAAAAATGAATTAACTTATATTTTTTGAATATTAATTTGGAATTTAGAAAAACTTTAGACATAAAAAGTGTTTGGATTTGAATAAATAATTCAAAACCATTTTCTGTTTTTAATTTGGATTTGAATTAACTTATATTTTTTATATATTAATGGGCGGGAAAAAAAGACGGGAAATAATGGACGGAAAGAAAATTTTATTAGGATAGAACTGGAATTAAAGTACATAACGCAACTAACACAAAGTTACATAGAAGAACTGAAAATTAAGATACATGGCCAGATTAAGCCACAATCGGCCGAACTTGTTTTGGAATGTTGGAGTGATTCAGTCATGCTCCTGCCTACACCTGTAATACTCGCCACTGTAGTCGTCGTACTCGCCGCGGCCGTCGTCGCTATCGTCGTCAGGGTCGCCGTAGTTGAACCTTGAAGGCTGAGTACGAGTGGGCTGGACTTGAGGGTAGCGCAGGTGGGGGCTAGAGTCGGCGGCCGTGTCATAGGCCATGACGCTCTGGAGAGTCCGACCGCGCCACCACAACCGACGACCGGCCTCGTTGAAGTTTGGAGGAGGTGGGACGTCCTCCTCGTGCCTGGTGAGCGCCCTCTCACGCATATCCACAAAGAAGGCTTCCCAAGTCGAGAAATAGTCGGGATGCCATCTGGGATTCCTCCGCTGCTCTGGCGTGAGCTCGAAGTAGTAGTGGTTCGTGATGGCCATCCGACGCGCCACACCTAGAGGGACAGGAGGAACCGGCACGCCTCCGGCGCTCAGCATCCAGCCGACGGGGACATAGTAGCCCGGCGGACAGGGGTAGTTCGAGGCGCAAAGAGCCTCCGCCTCCCTAGGAGTTAGTGCTACGGTGGAAGTCATGGGAAAGAGTGATGAGGTTGGAGATATGAGTCTAGAGATGTGCAATGACAATGGAGGCCAACCCTACATATATATATATATATATAGTGAGAAATGGCAGGAAGATAACTCGAGGGAAGAACTGGCGGGAAAAACTGGCGGGAAGAAATGGCGGGAGAAATGCCGGGAAAAAATGGCGGGAAGAAAAATGGCAGGAAGAAATGGCGGGAAGAAAAATGGCTCATTTAGAACTTGCATTGGATATCTGAAGAAACCACATATTGCCAGTCTAAAAATGATTTTTTCAAAAAATCACGGGCGATAGATCATGTACCTGTAGTACAAACCGGACCCACTTCCCGCCGATTCGGCAGACATTTGTCCTTTTTACCCGGGATGGACGAAAAGGTTTGAGATGTCCCGGTTGGGAGATAGTCCATGTAAGGTGGTCTAGTATTTTAGGAAAATGGGACGGTAGCATTCTGAAATAGCATTTTGGTGGTTACTTCACAAAACGACCCGTTTTTTGCGCTCGGAAAATGGAAAAAGGCTTTTCCGTGCGACAAAAAGGAAAACTTCCTCCTGCAACATTGTTCTCCATACCAATGTACACATGCATGCATAATATGGGCACAACATCACAAACTATGCCGTGATTCAGCACATAACATTGGTCATTTGGACCGAAAACCATGAAACCTCGAACATGATAGGTCATTTTATTAAGGTTTTTTGAGACATGATCAATATACCAAGTCTGGTATTTTTCCTTTCAACTATGTCACATAATATGACACCACGCGAAGGATTTTCATTGTTCGGATTTTTTTTGAATTTATTATGCCCGTTTTGAATTTTCTGAATTTCTAACTATGGTCGAACCAGCGTGCATGAAGATAGGGGACGAGCATCGTTAGAACTTGCATTGGATCTCTGAAGAAACCACATATTGCGAGTCTAAAAATGATTTTTTCAAAAAATCACGGGTGATAGATCATGTAACTGTAGTACAAAACGGACCCACTTCCTACCGACTCGGCAGACATTTGTCCTTTTTACCCAGGATGGACGAAAAGGTTTGAGATGTCCCGGTTGGGAGATAGTGCATGTAAGGTGGTCTAGTATTTTAGTAAAATGGAACGGTAGCATTCTGAAACAGCATTTTGGTGGTTACTTCACAAAACGACCCGTTTTTTGCGCTCGGAAAATGGAAAAGGGCTTTTCCATGCGACAAAAAGGAAAACTTCCTCCTGCAAAATTGTTCTCCATACCAATGTCCACATGCATGCATAATATGGGCACAGCATCACAAACTATGCCGTGATTCAGCACATAACATCGGTCATTTGGACCGAAAGCCATGAAACCTCGAACATGATAGGTCATTTTGTGAAGGTTTTTTTCGAGACACGATCAATATACCAAGTCTGGTATTTTTCCTTTCAACTATTTCACATAATATGACACCACGCGAAGGATTTTCATTGTTCGGATTTTTAATATACTAAAGGTTCATCTTTAGTCCCGGTTGGAGGGATTTCGGTAGGTTGGGCCAGGCAACACTAATGATAGGGGTGAGTGTCGATATTATGTCGTGCGACGTGTACCTTGTCTCGGATGGTGTCACCAACCGGGACTATAGATGAACCTTTAGTCCCGGTTGGAGACACCAATCGGGACAAAACACGAGTCAGCACTAATAATAGGGGTGAGTGTCGACATTATTTCGTAAGTGTCGACACTTTGCCGAGCTGCTTGTACTATAAATAGGCATCCTTGTGAGTCCAGTCCTCCAGCCAGATTGAGGCATCTCCAATATTGTTTTCGAGAGCAGGGACACCACTACGACCAGTTTCAGGGAGATGCCGTCGGATCCCGGTCCTCCGGCATCTCCAAGAAACTGGTCATAGAGGCACTCCCTAATATGTGAAATTAGTTAGCTCCCAGGTGTATTGATCTAGTTAGAGAAGTTACAAGCTGCAAGATGGTTTTCGAGAGCAGGGACACCACTACGACCAGTTTCAGGGAGATGCCGCCGGATCCCAGTCCTCCGGCATCTCCAAGAAAGTGGTCATAGAGGCACTCCCTAATATGTGACCGCGCGCGTTTGGAGATCAGATCTTATTGTTAAGTACGACTCGGGACAACTTCTTCATAGTCCCGGTCCAGCCACAAAACGGGACTAACACTTAAGACATTTATTAATATTAAAAACTGAGACTACAAAACCGGGACTAAAGGCCCCCTATATATAGTCCCGGTCAAGCCACAAACCGCGAAAGATATCCTTCGGTGAAGCCACAAACCGCGAAAGACATGAACTAGAGTTACATAATATGAGCATGAACTTCTTGGCATATGTCCTTCCTTATGATCGCTTCAGACGTAACCATGGAGCATCTTCTTTACTTAACGGAATGCTTGGGTCAGTTTTCACTGTGAAGGGCGGAATTTCATTAAACTTATTATAATCTTCTGACAATATCTGTCTTGTCCTCGATTCCCACGATGTTTCTTTTCCCTGAAAGAACTATGTGACACTTTGGCTCATCATATGATGTATTCGTTTGCATATTTTTTCTTTTTTTCGGTCTGGAGGACATGTCCTTCACATAGAAAACCTGAGACACATCATTGGCTAGGACGAATGGTTCATCTCTAAAACCAAGATTGTTGAGATCCACTATTGTCATTCCGTACAACTGGTCTATCTTTACCCCTTCCCCATTCAGGTTGACCCATTTTCAGCGAAACAAAGGGACCTTAAAAGGGACTCCATAGTCTATTTCCCATATCTCCTCTATGTAACCATAGTATGTGTCCTTTTGTCCATTCTCGTCTATTGCATCAAAGCGGACACCACTATTTTGGTTGGTGCTCTTTTTATCTTGGGCGATCGTGTAGAATGTATTCCCATTTATTTTGTACCCTTGGAAATTCAATACAGTAGAAGATGGTGACGCGGCCAAAAAGTATAGCTGATCTCCAACAGTGGTGTCATTCAAGAGATGTGTCCGCATCCAACCACTGAAAGACTTCATGTGTTCATCTGTAATCCATGGTTCAGGCTTCCCCGGGTTTTTGGAGCGTACAATATTCTTGTGTTCCTCGATATACGGAGCTGCCAAGGTGGAATTATGTAGAACTGTGTAGTGTGATTTAGTGAAAGAATCCCCGTCCCTACATATCATTGCTTTCTTTCCCAACGTGCCTTTTCCACTTAGTCTTCCCTCATGCCGCGAGTCAGAAACACCAATCGGCTTAAGGTCAGGAATAAAGTCAACACCAAACTCAATGACCTCCTCTGTTCCATATCCCTTGGAGATGCTTCCTTCTAGTCTAGCACGGTTATGAACATATTTCTTTAGGACTCCCATGAACCTCTCAAAGGGGAACATATTGTGCAGAAATACCGGACCGAGAATGGCAATCTCTTCCACTAGGTGAACCAGGAGACGCGTCATAATATTGAAGAAGGATGGTGGGAACACCAACTCAAAACTAACAAGACATTGTACCACATCCTTCTGTAACCTTGGCAGAATATCTGGATTGATTACCTTCTGAGATATTGCATTGAGGAATGCACACAACTTCATAATGGGTACTCGAACATTTTCCGGTAGAAGCCCCCTTAACGCAATCGGAAGCAACTGCGTCATAATCACGTGACAGTCATGAGACTTCAGGTTTTGGAACTTTTTTCTACCATATTTATTATCCCCTTTATATTAGATGAGAAGCCAGACGACACCTTGATACTGTAAAGGACTTCAAAAAATATTTCCTTCTCTGCTTTGGTAAGAGCATAGCTGGCACGACTTAAGTGACGCCCTTTATCCGTCTTGTTCTATGTATGCATTTTCTTTGGGTCTTTCATAATTTGTTGGTCCTCCCGTGCTTCTGGTGTATCTTTTGTCTTCCCATACACGCCTAGGAATCCTAGCAGGTTCACGCAAAGATTCTTCGTCACGTGCATCACGTCGATTGAAGAGTAGACACGCAGGACTTTCCAATATGGCAGCTCCCAAAATATAGATTTCTTCTTCCACATGGATGCGTGTCCTGTAGCGACGTCGTTCGGAACTGATTGACCGTCGGGACCCTTTCCAAAGATTACTTCTATGTCCTTGACCATACCAAATACATCATCACCAGCAGGGAGTTCAGGCTTCTTCCGGTGATCTGCCTCACCTTTGAAATGCTTGCCTTTTTTTCTTACGAGATGATTGGTCGGAAGAAATCGTTGATTCGCCAGGTACACAACCTTCTTGCATTTATGCAAATATGTACCTTCAGTCTTATCTAAACAGTGTATGCATGCCTTATATCCCTTGTTTGTCTGTCCTGAAAGGTTACTAAGAGCAGACCAATCATTGATGGTTACGAATAGTAACCCTCGTAGATCAAATGGCTCCTGTTTGTTCTCATCCCACACACGTACACCTAGTTTGCCCCACAACTGTAAGAGTTCTTCAACTAATGGCCTAAGGTACACATCAATGTCGTTGCCCGGTTGCTTCGGGCCTTGGATGAGCATCGGCATCATAATGAACTTACGCTTCATGCACAACCAAGGAGGCAGGTTGTAGATACATAGAGTCACGGGCCAGGTGCTGTGACTGCAGCTCTGCTCCCCAAAAGGATTCATGCCATCCGTACTTAGACCAAACCATAAGTTCCTTGCGTCACCTGCAAAGTCTGGGAAGTATCTCTCGATTTTTCTCCACTGTGACCCATCAGCAGGGTGTCTCAACTTCCCGTTTTTCTTACGGTCTTCTTTGTGCCATCGCAACAACCTGGCATGTTCTTTGTTTCTGAACATGCGTTTTAACCTTGGTATTATATGAGCATACCACATAACCTTAGCAGGAACCCTCTTCCGGAGGGGCTCTCCCTCAACATCACCAGGGTCATCTCGTCTGATCTTATACCGCAATGCATTGCATACCGGACATTTATCTAAATTATCATACTCCTTACCGCGGTAGAGGATGCAGTCATTAATGCATGCATGTATCTTTTGCACATCTAATCCTAGAGGACAGAGAGTCTTCTTTGCTTCGTAGGTACTCTCGGGAAGTTCGTTATGTTTTGGAAACATCGGCTTCATTATTTTCAGCATCTTTTTAAATGAGGAGTCAGTTAGACCACACTCTGCCTTCCATCACAACAGTTCCAGTGTGGTACCGAGCTTTGTGCTGCCATCTTCACAATTTGGGTACAACAATTTCTTGTGATCTTCTAACATGCCCTCTAACTTCAACTTCTCATTTTCTGTTTCATAGTCTCGCTTTGCATCAGAAATGACCCTACCAAGTTCATCAGCCGGCTCATCTGATGCCCGTTCTTCACCTCCTTCCTCTCCATTGTCTTCCATTGCAGTATCACTGTATTCAGGAAACATATGATGATATTTGTTATCATCATCTTCTTCTTCACCATCTTCCATCATAACCGCTCGTTTCCCGTGCTTGGTCCAGCAATTATAGTTGGGCATGAAACATTTCATAATCAGGTGGCCGCGAATGATTTTCGAGGAAGAGTACTCCTTGTTGTTCCGACATTGAACACATGGACAACGTATAAAACCATTCTCTTTGTTTGCCGTAGCCACATCGATAAATTTATCCACGCCTTTCATATACCCGGGTACACGCCGGTCACCGTACATCCATTCCCGACCGTTCATCTGCATCATATAAGTAAGTTTATCAAAAACAGGACATCATAAATAGTGAAATGACCAATTCACATCGACACATGCATTGTATCAATGACAGAGAAAAGATAAGATTGCTAACCTCGATCGAGGAAAATAAAGAGGAGAAAGCTCAAGTGCGTCTCGGACACCTTCTATATTTTTGTTCTATGAAAAATTGAACGGGATCATTCACTCAAACATTTCATCAAACACCTTGAATGCATGCATAGGGGAAAAAAACTAGCACACCCCTCACACCTTCCATCAAGAAAAACAGAGTGAAGGCAGAGGGCTGGGCGTTGCATTTATAGAGGGCGGGAGCATACGTCCCGGTGGACTAAAGATGTGTGCCACGCCACGTGGCTGACGCCCAACCTTTAGTCCCGGTTTGTGTTACAAACCGGGACGTATGCCCCCCTACCAACAGGGATGCATGCCTCCGGGCCCCGTGCCCGCTCGAACCGGGACGCGTGCCAGCATTAGTCCCGGTTCATGGCGAAACCGAGACTAATGTTGTTAGGAGACACGAACGAATAGCCTTTTTTCTACTAGTGGGTGGCTCAGAAATTATTGAACATTTGATTTATACCGTCAGAAGATCAATTGATGGATGGATTTACAAATGCTATTTCTGCTTGACTGTTTCAAATTTTTAGACGCAATCTTAACCTGGATAAATTATGATTGAAGGGGATTGTAATTTAGGAATAGTAGGGTACCGTGTAGACCTAGGGTACCGTGTTTAACACAATGTCCATCCTGTTGGTCACGTCTTCGAGTCCTACTACTCAAATGTAATTGTATGTCCAATATTTATATACGACACACGTCGGGCCTGAGAGCTATCGACGATTTCCAAATACTTTTTCAGCTCCAACATAGTTATTTTTTGGACAATTTTTGTTTTTTTACACAAGTCAGACAAACTGTTCTTTTCTCCCAAATACTTTGCATACGAACATACAATATCAAGATGTATTTTGATATTTTCAATTCTTTTGCACCGGTGAGCCAAAACATCACCTCCCTTCAAAATTGAATATTAGGGAAGCACTTAAATTTGTAGCTTGATTTGTATCAAGTAATAACATGCAAGATTGGATAACTTGGAAATAATTGTATGCAAATAAATTTTCCGAGCTGGACGCTTATTAATACCATTAAATGCAAAATCTTGCAAATTAATGGAAAAAATAAATGATGACCGGTATCACTACGAATATAAACGGTAGCCAATTAGATCCCTCAGCGAAAGTACAGTACATGCTCAAATCATTTGTCAGGATTGCTAGGAAAACACAATGGAAAGGATCGTGCAAGTTATTTTCCTTCTCCCCTTCCTACAGCTCCTACTCATCTCCATCCCATGTATATCCATCGATCCCACCCAACTAGTATACGACGTGGAAGGTAAGGAGATAACTAGTGATTTCGACTACTACGTCCTCCCGGCGAACCGTGGCAACGGGGGTGGGCTCATATACGTCCCCAGTGGTCTACGATGCTTGAACTTTGTGGCCCAAGAGAGCAACAATACTCGCTTCGGCAAACCTCTACTGTTCACGCCACTGAAAGCTTCAGCCAATTTTTCGATCCACCTATCCAGCGATGTGTTCATCGAGTTCAATGAATTCAATACGTTTTGCACCAAAAGGGTCGATTGGCACATCACCAATAGGCTGCCAGAGTCATCGCCAGCGCAACATCAACATGTCGCTGCTGGAAATGAAGACGGCGTAAAATCATTCGGGGTGTTCCGGATTGAGAAGCATGATGCAAACATGGTGGGATACAAGCTCGTATCATGTGTTGGTAAGACACCATGCCGAGATCTAGGCTTGTTTGCTTATAAGGATAAGACATGGCTGACTATAAGTGACAATCCTTTCATGGTTGTGTTTAAGAAAGCACATTATTTTGTGTCCTCGTTGGCTTGATACATGTGCGGACAGTTCGCATTTGTATTCTTGATCATGTCATGTATTTTCTTGCACCAATTTCAATAATCTGGTACTGTTTCAAGTGCATCTCATCGAATTATATTCAATTTAGTAGCGACTTTTCTCCCTATTCTATTTGTTCAGAACAATGCACGAGGACCGCATGTGCTATATTGGATAGGCAAAATCCACTGTTTGATTTTCCCTAGTTACCGGATTGATGCTTGGTTGACATCTCACATATGGACAATATCATTGACCTTTTTTCCTTTAAGCCATTTCTCGGACAAGTAGAAACTTCTTCTCCTTTTCCCATCATGATTCTGGAGGCTGCGTTGAGGTCCGCGTTCCCCACCATGATGCTCTACGGCTTCTCGCCGGTGGCCCGCAAGTACAAGCCCATCTAGCGCGGAAAGTCGTATTCATAATTTCTAGTTCCATGATGTGTATCCCCCCTTGAGAGTTTGTCATGCAAAGTGATTCCGGGTTTTTTTTTTTAGGGAATTCAAGTGATTCCGGTTGACCAGACAATGTTCTCCTCAAACTGTATTAACCTTTCTAAAGAAAAGCTCTTATGATCTTATCAGTTGCCTTGAAACCCCATGAATGTGAATCCAATTACACGAGGAAGAAAATGGCAATTGCACTTTGGACTCATTGCACCAAAATTAGTGCCCCCCTTTAATTAGAATATAAATCTTCTAGGTGGCCAATCTACTCATGAATTTTTCAACTAAACTTTAGAAATCTTTCTTTCGGGCTTTCTTGAGTGTAAGGGTGAGCCAAAATATGTTCGGGATAATCGTTGCTGAATGGCAGTGCCTAAGCAGGCTTCATAAAGGGTGGGAATTGAAGGGAATTGCCCTAGATACAAATAATAATATTGAATATTGCCATATTTTATAAAGTTTATGATTAAGTTTTATATTATGCTATAAATATATTGATTAGAAAATGTCATACACGTGTGATATACAAACAACCAGTAGTTCCCAGTGAAACTCAAGTCACTGGTTCATTGGTCAACGAATGATCAAAGGTTTCCTGATCATGTTGGTTCCTTGGCCCCAATTGACAATGGAGTCATTTCATTATAGAATGAGATGGTGAATATATCCTATCTATAGCATCGTATCACGATTATGTCATAGAGTTCAGATTACGATGATTAAGAGAAACATAGTGATTCTTTTCTTAGAGCATGAGACCATATCTAATCACTGTCTCTCGAGGACACTTTGATGGCACTTAACGTCACTTGGTGGAATAGTGACTATAAGAGTTTCATTCGGTATTCAGAGGAACAGGTTGAGGCGTATGTGTAACATTCCAAAAATATTGAACAGGGTTATCAATTTCCCATGACCCAATTGTTGAAGAAAGATAAGAAGTTTGAATGGACAGACAAATGTGAAGCGAGTTTTCAAGAACTCAAGAAGAGATTGATTTCAGCCCCAATCTTGATTATGCCAGATATCACGAAGCCCTTTGATGTGTATTGTGATGCATCCAAGATCGGTCTCGGATGTGTGATAATGCAAGAAGGAAAAGTTATATCTTATCTATCCCGACAACTGAAGCAACACGAGCAGAATTATCCTACCCATGACCTGGAACTAGCAGCTGTAGTTCTAGCCTTGAAGACATGGAGGCATTATCTTATGGGAAACCGTTGTGAGATTTATTCAGATCACAAGAGCCTGAAGTACATTTTCACTCAGAAGGAGCTGAATATGTGGCAGAGAAGATGGATAGAGATAATCAAGGACTATGATCTGGACATCCACTATCACCCCGGTAAAGCCA
This sequence comes from Avena atlantica, assembly GCA_910589765.1. NCBI lineage: Eukaryota > Viridiplantae > Streptophyta > Magnoliopsida > Poales > Poaceae > Avena > Avena atlantica. The sequence goes on along the minus strand of OU342738.1, from coordinate 331,233,981 downwards.
ATGTGGTAGCATATGCCCTTAGTAGATTGCCGTGTCGCTTAAACTCCATGATTCTGAAGGAGCAACCAAGTTTGCACAAGGAGATGGAGAATTTCAGAATGGAATTAGTAAGTGAAGGATTTTTGGCTAGCATAGAACTTCAACCCACTTTGATCGGCCAGATCAAGGAGGCACAGAAAGGAAATGCTAGTATCGATGGAATCAAACATCGTATCGGTACAGGCAAAGTACCCGGATTCACCGAAGATGAAGAAGGAGTTTTGTGGTACAAGGGACGTATCTGTGTGCCAGCAGATTCTGAGTTGAAGCAAGCTATTTTGAAGGAAGCTCATGATACTCTTTATTCTATCCATCCCGGAGGAATGAAGATGTATCAGGATTTGAAGGAGAAATTTTGGTGGCATAAGATGAAGAGAGGAACCGGAAGCTACATCGCCAAGTGTGATATTTGTCAGACAGTCAAGGTGGGACATCAGAGACCCGCAGGATTGTTGCAACCATTGCAGATTCCAGAATGGAAGTGGGATTCAGTTGGAATGGACTTGATCACCGGATTGCCTACATCTAGTAGGGGAAATGACTCTATTTGGGTCATAGTTGATAGACTGTCCAAAGTAGCCCATTTCTTACCGGTCAAGACCACATACCAGAGTTCGAAGCTAGCAGAGTTGTATATCGCTAGAATCGTCAGTTTGCACGGAGTTCCAATAACATTGTATCAGATCGAGGAACCCAGTTTACCTCGAAATTTTGGAAGAAAGTCCAAGAAGGATTAGGAACTCGACTGGATTTCAGCACAGCTTATCACCCTCAAACCGATGGACAAATGGAGCGAGTAAATCAAATACTCGAAGATATGCTGAGAGCCTGTGTGTTAGAGTATGGATCTAAATGGGAAGACTGTCTGCCTTTCGCAGAATTTTCTTACAACAACAGTTATCAAGCTAGTTTGCAAATGGCTCCATTTGAATTCATGTATGGAAGGAAGTGTCGTACCCCTTTGAATAGGTCGGAAGTAGGAGAGAGTTAGATATTTGGACCCGACATCCTACGAGAAGAAGAAGATAAAGTTCACAAGATCCGTGAGCACCTCAAGACCGCCCAATCCAGACAGAAGAGTTATGACGAGACGTCGAGACCTTGCTTTCAATATTGGAGATTTTGTGTATCTCAAAGTGTCGCCTTTGAAGGGAATGCAACGTTTATAGCTCAAAGGAAAGTTAGCCCCCAGATATATCAGACCTTTCAAGATTCTGAATCGTCGAGGAGAAGTATCATATCAATTGGAACTTCCTAAGGATATGTCTGCAGTGCATAATGTGTTCCATATATCGTTACTTCACCAATGCCTAAAAGTCCTGGAGAAGATAGAAGTTTTCAAGAAAATTGATCACCGAACCATAGAGATCAACGATGACCTGACATATCCCGAAGTACCCATCCGTATTTTGGAGGAAGCTTTCAGAACCACCAGGACTCGAATCATCAAGTTTCTCAAGATCCAGTGGAGTAACCACATTGAAGAAGAAGCTACCTGGGAGAGGGAAGATTACATCAAGACGGAGTTTCCCGATCTCTTCAAATCCTAGTTTTCTTTTTCTCAAATATCGGGACGAGATTTTGTTTATGGAGGGAAGGTTTGTAACATCCCAAAAATATTGAACAAGGTTATCAGTTTCCAATCACCAAAATTAGGGTTAACAAAAACTTTTGTTAGTTAAAATCATCATGAATGCATGTGTGTATGTGATGACTGTATGAATGCATGAATGGACTTGTGTGATTGATGTGAATAGCAAGGAATGTTTTAAAGATGAAAACAACATCATCTAAATCAAATCCAAGCAGAAACAAATCAAGAGAAATTCAAAAACAAACCAAATAAGCAAATGGTCATTTTTGCCAATCTTGCTCACTAGACCACTTTGAGTGTTTCTAGTCCAAGATTTCAAAAAGAAACATTTCCATTTCTTTTCACCCCTTGCTAGACCAAGTAAAAGTGAACCCAAGACCACCTTTCAAACTCACAGAAACATTTGGCAACTGGATTCAAATGACAATTCAAAATTGAACCTAGTTCATATGTGAAGATCACCAATTCTCAAAAACCAACCAAACCAGTTAACCTTGACCTTTCCAACTAACCAGAGACTACCTAGTATGTGACTAGTACACCAACCAAGTTTGAACCAAAAATTCAAATTCAAATCTCTTTTGGCCATTTCATCAAACACCTTGCAAACAGAAATCAAACAAAACACAGAACACTATAGTGAGTAGTGATTTGGCCAACCTTGTTCCCTCTCTAGCTCACAGCACCCTCTTAGTAGATCATCTAGCTCATTTAACAAGCTTTAGATCACTGTGAGCTTGCCATTGCCATCAATAGGAGAAGCTCTAGCCTCGCCAACCTTGTCTAGGACACTGACCACCGTACACCGCCACCCCCTGTCCAATGCCAACCAACTTCCAGCCCCTGGACCACTCAACCGAGCGTACCCAGCTTCTCTGCGAGCGTGACGAGAGCGCTCCAAAGTGCCGCACACGACACGCGAGCACAAACCGCGTGCCGCCCTCGCCGCTTGCCTGCATGATCACCACCCTCCCAGGAACCGCCAGGACATGCTGTCCGTCGCCGCGCGACCAGGGCAGCCCGTGCGCCATTAAAACTTCCGTCGGACCCGCCCAGAGCATCGCAGCGTTCTGACCAACTCGCACCGCCCCACGCCTTGCAACCATGCCGTTGAGCTTCGCCAGTAGCTCGTTGTGTCGACGACCACGACGGGCTCAGCCCTCGCCCTTCGGTCCCCTCATTGCACTATAAATAGAAGCCACCCCTGTTCGATTTGAGCACACCATCACACTCCCCTCTCTCTAAGAACCACCCCACCCCATCCCCGGAGAAAGGAGCGTAGGAGGTCGCCGGAATTTCACCGGAGTCTACCGCTGCAGAGGAGAAGAGGGGTCGTCGATTGGAGCTACCCCAGGAGAAGCCACCGGTACCAGGAGGTTCATCGTCGTCGACTTCGTCGTTCGCCCCCATTGCCGACCCTCGCCTGAGCCCCGGTGAGCCTCACACGACCCCCACTGTCCGCGCTAGGGTTTAGTATCACCGGTGTTGCGTGACGGAGACGATAATTAAGTCACAGCCGTTCGATTAGATATTGATCGTGTGGTTTAGATTGCCCCGTACCGCTTCGCACCCCCTGTCTCGCTGACTGGTGGGGACAACCACTTAAACTAACCCGCGCGTGTGCTCACCATGGACCGGCCCAGTTACACTCCCGCGCAACCCAATAGTTTGAATTTAGGTTTTTCCATTTAGTTTCAAACTTAGTTCCCTACCTAGATTCAAAAATCAACCCAGCTCGATTGACTAAACCAAATTTCATGAAAGTAATTTTGTTAGAAAGGTACTGGAATTATTAATCCAAGACCGTTGGATTAAATTCAATTAGAATTGTAGATCACCTATAGTAAAAATAACAAGGCAAAAGCTTTTCTGTATTCAAACATTTTTAAAAATTCAACCACAAAAGCTTTTGGGTTGATTCAAACTCTCAAAAATCACATTTGACAAGACCTTTCTGAATATACAAAGATATCCAGGCTTACTTGCAGAAATAATGGTCAAGCAATAAAAGAATGCCTCATAGGCATATCTAGTCACTTTAATTAATTAAAATAAAAAGGTTAAACCTTATTAAATTATGACACCACTTTAAATCACATTTCCAAGTACTGAAATATGTGGTGATGACATGTGTCCACATGATCCCATATTTTATTTGGAGAATATTAAATCTTAAGTAGTTTTCAATGAGTAGAAATTACTTTTCTAAAATAAAATAATCCAAACCTTGTCTTAATGTTTGTGATGATGCTAGATCATCTAGTGAAAATCTTGGTGTGATAAATAGAAGTAGTTAAGTATTGTTTGGTGATTATGTACATTGTATTTATTTACATACGCTAGTACCGACCAAGGATATGAGGAGGAAGGAGAAGACTACGAGGAAGAAGCCAAGGAGAACTTCAACCACTGCTCTGCACAAGGCAAGCCTAATACTACCAGTTGACTTGGCAAGCTAAAACTTGCATGATAACTATGCAAACTAGATGCCTTAGGCATATGTGATTATACCCAATCCTAGTTTTATTTACAAGCTTAGTTATTTTATATCTTTATCAAAACTCTTTAGTTTGGTTTACTTAGTAACTTGTAGAATGTAGAAAGATGTTTTAAAGGTAGCATAAAGAGCATAAAACTTGTCCTAAGTTAGATAATCTTGATGTCATCCTGAGGCATGAGATTGAACTTAGATCATCCCCATTTGATTACCACCCCTAATTAGTGTATATCCCCCACTTGTAGATGCTAGTGCTAAACATAAAACTTGATCACTTTAGATGGGATTACTTGGTGAAAATGGTAATGAAAACCTTAGAATGATGAGTCATTCTACTGAAATATTTTGACATGTGTTCTTGAAACACCAGATGATTTTGATGAGGAAAATGTTGAGGCATGAGCCTTAGCCCTTTATAAAACTGATGGTTGTATGGATGCGATACCATTCCTATTTTACCGTACAACCACAATACCCGAAATTTGGGTAGGGCTTGACCGGAAGTTTATATACCTTAGTATGGGTTGCCTTGCGGCCAAGGTTTGAGCTGAGGCTACCTTGTGAAGATTGTCCACCTTTGTAGTTCCCAAGATGACAGATGGTTATGGTTGGGAGGCTAAACTCACAGGAGAGGTTCCTATACTAGGGCGTGTAATTGAAAGTTTAGGATTGATTATCCGCATACTGAGTATGGTGAATTCAGGATTGTTCCTGACGAATGTATCAAATATTGTGGTGAAAGTGTACCACGTCTACAGAGTGTCAAACTATTTGAATAGCCGTGTCCGCGGTTATGGACAGTTGGAGTGGCCATACTGTTCCGTCGTCAGATGTTTTAAAAATGACTTGTGAAATGAATCATGACTTTAACTTGACCACAACAGAGTTGTGTTATGGAAATTTCAAGTTCCCACTAGGTGTTATAAAACTTTCAACTAGTTTTCTTTGCTTCTGAACTCAGTAGAGATAAATCTGGCTTTTTGCAAAACAACCTAGAGCCTAGTACTTCCTACTCAAAAACCACTTCACTTGTTAGTATTAGTTTGCGAGTACTTAAAGAGTACTCATGGCTTTGTCCCTGGTTATTCCTGTGGCCAGACTATGAAGAGGACTATCAGGAGGATGGACCGCAGGAAGGTTACGACAACTAGGATAATCTCCCATCGTCAGCATTCCCTGTGACCATGAAGATGGAGCTTCACCCATGCTACCGTTATTATTACATTATTACGCCGCTTTGATTGTATTAAGAATGGATCATGAGATCCTTTATTTGTTGTAAGACCTTATGTATGGTTTGTAATGGATGATGTACTGTGATATTCAATCTGTTATGTCTTACAAAAATGGTAATCCTGGGATTGCGATGTATGGCATAACAGGCATCTGGGATTAAAAATCCGGGTGTTGATAGTATGTGTCAAGAGCGAGATTTGTCCATCCGCATGACGGAAGATACTCTGGGCTCACTCGGATAAATTATATACATAAGCTGTGTAGCGTGTGACTAGGTATTATCTGTAACAAGGTTGAACCCTGACATGGTGATGTGATTTGATCATGCCTCGGACAATATAGTATCATAGAGACAAAAGTAATAAGACATAGTATTTTTGGTTCAACTACAAATTTCGTGGAATGCACAGGTGGTCATCATAGCCATCTAGATCCCGATGTTAATCATTGGTTAGAGAGGATTCTTGACCATGTCTAGAGTGTTCTCGAACAGTTGGGTGGCACGCTTATGGGCTTGATGAAGCTTGGAGATTGTTAATGGCTTGTTCAAAATCACTGAATAAATGATAAGAGAGAAACCAGGAAAGTTTTAGAGAGATCCAAAAGTGTTCGGAGAAAGTATAAAGAAAAAGGGACCGAAAGGACTTTCGGATAAATGATTATTTAAATATATATTTATTATATGTTAATTATGAATTAATATATTCTAATTAAATATTTCAATAGAGGTTTATAAAGGCGTCTTACTTATTAGGCAAAAACCCTAGAGGGATTTTACCTAAAACGAGACAGATGAAAAAGGCAAAAGGAAACAACAAAGGGGCTCGTTTTGAACATATTGGGGATAGATAAAAAAGGGATTTTACCTAGAGACACCAAAGGCAAAAGGAAACAGTAGGGATTTTATTGGAGATAGCTAGATTTTTTGTGTAATCCCTCAATGAGGTTGACTTGTAAATATGTACATATGTAACTCTCTGTGATTATTATATAAAAATTACCGTGGGGGATCTCCCTACTGTTCAACCCTCAAACAAAGGGGCTGGTTTTGAACTAGCCCAAGTGGGCGACAGATACTGCAGGCCGCGCGGGGCCGCAGCCGCTACCTGCCACCACCGCTCGACCCTGCCCAAGGGAGCTCACGGGGGAGCAGCCAAGCGAGCATGCTGGGCCGGCTGGGAGGCCATGCCACGGCCCACCCGAGGCTGCCGCCACCGCCTCCTGCCTCCCGGGCGACGCACACGCGGGTGCTAGCGGGCCAGTCCACCCGAGCCAGTGCTAGCCGCCGCTGCCATTTGCGTCACGGGCCACGGGGGCACGCAGAGGCCCAACTGGCCGGCGCCTGCTGCTATTCCTCCTGGGACGCACGCGCGGCGGGTTTTGGCCCGCCCAGTTTGGCTGCGGGATTTGCCCCTTTTTTCTTATTAGTTTTAGTCCCACATGGGGCACCTAAGGTGGAGGGAGCCCCTCCATCCGCCTATATAAAGGAGTGCCCATAGGAGGATTAAAAGACACTAAAATCCACCAGGAAATTCAGAAAAGGCCTGTGTAACCTATCTCTTCTCTCTCTCTCTGTCTCTGTCTCTCTCTCTCGCGCGCGACCATGGCCCCCTTATCAGGCTTGTCCGAGCGAGGAGTTCTTCACTGTAGAGCACCATCACGATGCGGGTTTTGGAGCCAGGAGATCTACTTTCGCAATCTCGGCTAGGTCGGGGAGAAGAGGGAGTTGTTTTCACACACCGGACGTGTGTGACTCCCTCTGGCGGCATCGTTCTTCAACACTAGGAGTTGTTAGAGCCGCAACACTTTGTGACCTCAAGGTCAGCGTTAGGGTGTCTTCTTCAACCACGTTCCTCGCGGTACGTTAACCACACTCGGTCTTCAAAGGTATGAATACCGTATATCCTCCGATTACTTCATTAATGGTAGATAGATCCTGGCATTAGGGCTTCATTCGTAGGAATTTTTTGTTTTCTTCCCTCGAACTTAGTAGGAATTAGTAGGGAAGGTAGCAACGACAGTGACGATGTCCGTAGGTGATATTTGGGTACGAGTGAATATAGCAAGACACAAGAAGTACCTAGGTTCGAAGCCCTCTGTATGAGAGCCAAAACTCCTACTCCTGCCGAGATGGCTATCTGGATGAACAAAAGAACTATAATGGCTCCTTGAGATGTATGAAGCCTATCGATCTAACAGAGTCCAACCCTCTCTATGGAGGCCTCGCTGCCCCTTATATACCACTGGGCCAACGATTACAAGGTTGGTCGGCTGGTGGGTCCCACATGCGGGCCATAGCCGGCTGGTCATCTATATTATCCTGCCGTGATGAGCTCATCTATAGTGTCGCACCCCCGACCAACACGAGAATAGTGGTAGCCTCCCCGGCCCACACGGGTACGATTTCGGCCGCCTCCGTGGTTCCCGGAGTCTCCAATGCGGTCTTCGGTATGGACTCTCATTTATGTATCATCAGTAGCGGGCTAGGGTGTGGCGCATACTATGGCACACATCACCCTAGCCACCTCTTCTAGTGTCCTTTAGTCTGGTTGGGATTGCCTAGCTGGATCGGCACCTCAACGGTCTTCCTTCGTCCGACTGGATCATTCCAGTCGGCTCCTCAGAGCTTAACTGTAACATCCCAGCATTTAGGAACCAACAAAGGGTAGAAATAGGATTTTGTGCATATGCATGCAATCGTCTGTAAAATGTGGGTAAATTTTCGCCAAAAAAACCTAAAGTGATCAGAGTTTCTTTCACTCTCTAAGTGTAGGAATAGCTCTTGAAAGTGATCGTTATAAATTTTGACATGATATTTATGAATTAGAGTGTTTTGGGGGAAATAATTTGAATTCAAATTTGAAAATTTGAACCAATATTTAAAAGCTAGGTTTTGGTATTTTAAAATGATTTCAAAAATGATTTAGTAATATTATTTGTTATGATAAAGATATAATAAATAATAAGAAGAATTTAAGATTAATAAATTCAAATAAGAAAGGAATGATTAATTCTTATCTTTATTCCATAAACATTTTACAAAAAGGAACTCATTCAACCAATATAGAGGTTCATTACAGTAAAAAAATTACAAGAAAGGAAATTAAAATATGAATAAACTATTATAAGATTCTTAAAAAAAGAATAAAATAAAGATTACAATGAGAATCTATCTATCTGTTTAATCCTATACTAAATCTTGAATACCCAGATCTTGTACCTGCAAAATACAAAACAAACAAAATAAAAATAGAAGATTAACTTGTTAGATTTACTCTTAGTAGAGAGGATGACGTGCACTGCTCAAGATTACATCATTGAGTAATTATTAAAGGGGCAAGTTTCACCAACATGAGAGTATTAGTTCTTTCATATCAAGTAAGTCACAAGTATATATATCAACAACAAGTAAAAGGGACCAGTTTCACCAGGTAAGTGAAATGTAAAAGGATAATAGGTGAAAACACCTCACTGATCTGATCCACACAATGCACCAAAAAGCTAGGCAGCATAGTCATCTAACTGCATGGTATGTGATGTCAACACAACAACAACAGCCACACAAGCAAAAGGAGAAGTGCACAGCCATAGCATAGCCCCAGCAACTTACTTTTCTTCCCAAGCACCAAACCAGGAACACATCAAGCCTGTCAAATCCAAGCATACTCACCAGCCAAGTGATCTACCGAATCATCTAAATATTTCACCTGATGGTGACATAAGGAGGGGGAGGAGCAGGTGGACAGCAAGCTCAAGGTAAAGCTCCCAGGAACCAGAAGTAGCAAGAGTAGCACCAGGAGGTGAAGTACAAGATCAGGCCAGCAAACAACCAGCAAGATCAAGCAAACCAAATCAACCAGCAACAACACCAACAACCCAACTGTTGTCGTGAGTAATATAAAAATTCTCACATGATCTAATCATATTATCTAGATTAGAATTCATGTGTTGTTTCATATCTAAATCTCTCAGAAATCACCCAAGTGGGGTGAATCCATCATAGAAGATTTTTGAATTCAAAAGCCATGATTAAACTCTACAAATCAAACCAGGATCTCAGACCAACATCATTGATCCTATATATAATGTTATATTTCATATTCCAATATGAACACAGCTAAGGTTATGAATTCTAGGCACATCTCTTAAAAGAGTAGCACCACAGATTCCATAAATCTGATGGATACATATAAAAACAGTGAGCACACCAACCATTTTATCAAAAGGATTCAAGATTCAGTAACTGGTATTAATACCAGAACATATCTATGAGGGACAGCAAGATAGGAACCTAGTTCCTAAGCCTCAGACCAACATCATAGGCAAAGATGTTTAAAAGAAGCTTTCAACTTATCTTTGGCATTAATCCAATCTTAAGCACTGACAGAATAAAGCCAAGTAATAAAAACAACCCTTGTGTGCCATTCTAATGATGGTGTCACAAGAACAAGTTCTAAATCAAGCAGATCCATTACTTAGCTTTCATAAATAAACTTGTAAGTCACTAATTATCATTTTCCTGGAATCAACCACCAGGAATCATTACCAAGTCTATATATACACATAATCAGAGCATCACTGTAATCACATGAATAACCTCAATCTGCATATGACCACACATGACAACATTTATAGATGCAATGAATAAATCACTGACAGAACTACTGTCAATATCAAGATAATGAAAGTAGTGAGCTTCCAAATCACCAGAACCATAATTAATAGTTCATAGTAGCACTATCATCTAAACCAGATCCAATTACCAATTGGAATCAGTCCAATAAAGCCACTAGCATCATAAAAATCAACTATAGGCAGTGATCAACATAATATATTTAATCACCATCCTCAATAATCACCAATATTAGTTTCAATCCATCGAATATAACCAAAATAGAGGGGTGAACCTAATCAAGACATGAACTCTAATTAGGGGTGCATAGTAGAGACACCTAGATGAGATCAAGAGAGGTAGAGGACAGAAGGGACGAGGGGAGATCAAGACCAAACTCACCAGTGGTCCTTGCTGTCAATTAGAAGAGGAAGCAGAGGGGCCAACGAGAGAACGGTGGCAACGGGAGAACCCGAAGGGTGCTGCAACCCGCACCAAGCCGATGCGGTGGCCATAGCAGCGCACGAGGATGAACAGCACCACCACATCACCACGAACACCTCCAGTACCATGGGAGCAGCGGAGAAGACATCACCAACAGCACCCCAAACCCTATGGTTCGGGACGGAGCTAGCCTGGTCGAAGGAGAGCCCTAGAGACAAATCGAATTGGCCTATACGATGAAGCACGGTCTTCAACCTCGTCAAACACCACGGCGATGGACAGGGAGAACCAGGGCGGCATGAATCGCATGGCGGCGGTGTCGGCAGCACTATGGGGTCGAGGAAGAAGGAGAGGAATGAGCGAGAGAGAGTGGGGTGTACTGGCTGATAGGGTCCAGTACTGCCTCGGTCGATTGTTTTGACCAGCCCATTTGGGCCAAGTTGGGCCCAAATATACCAATGGGGTTGGCCTAAACATTTAAAAGAAAAGGAATTTAAAGAATTACCAAAATACCAAAATACCCCTAAGGTTTAATCAATTCTACGAAATAAAATAAAAGCCTTAAAAATACAAATAATATATTTTTTAGGTTTATAATAATTCAAGATACTTAATTAAATTAAGAAGTCTATTTTTAATAGCATCAATTTAGATTAAAGATTTTTATAATATATATATTTTTATGGAATTTTATAAAAATCAGTAAAATACCGAAAATAAATAAAAATAACTTTTATCATCCTTAATTGTTATAGTATTTTATAAAAATACTAAATTGATATTTAAGATATCAAAATAAAATCTTCTAAACTAAAATGCTTATTCTTAAAAAGAAATATTAAGAAAATAATTAAAGGAGTTAAAATTAAATAAAAAATTAGTTTTTAACTCTATTAATAACAAATTACATTATAATAATAGTGCATATGATATTTACAAAATTATTAAAAGTTATTCCTTAAAATGAATTCCTTTATTACATAAAGAAATTCCAGAAACTACAATATTGGGTCAAACACACAAAGAAGAGAAATAAAAAATGATGCATTGCATTACTATGCATATTCATTTTTTCACTTCTTTAAATATTGTCCTTACCGGTCAATAATGGTGTTTTGTAGACATAGAAGCTCAAGGACCAGTGCAAGTAGCCGAGTTCACTACCTTGCAATTACAAGGCAAGTTCATCACTTGCTCATGTCCTTTGAAGAGTCTTTATCAAAGTATTTATAAATTGTGTGTTATCAACTATGTCTCGGAGAAAGAAAATATTACTTTCTCAAAACAAATAAATGGTTGATATCATCCTAAGCGATGATATGGATAAGGTGAGAAATGGAACTTAGGTTTCCATTTGCAATGAGATTAATCACCTACACTGGTGGAAAAGGGGGCTCTAGTCCCGGTTTTGGGCCCGAGACTGCGAAAATGGGACTAGAGGCCCCCCTCTAGTCCCGGCTCTCAAAGGCCCGCGACTGATAACAGCCACGTGGCTATTTCAGCGCCGCGGGGGGCGGAACCCTCTAGTCCCGGGCTGTAACACCACCCGTGACTAAAAGGTTTCCTGTCGTGGCAGAGAAACACCACATTTCTCTGCCGCGGCAGAGATTGTGTATTTCCTTTTTTTTGCCATTTTGTTCCTTTTTCGTTTTGTGTTTCACTATAACTTAACAAACATATATTTCAGTAGACATATTATACGCTACTACATACACACTACACGTCGATGCATTTATATAAGATCGATCCCTTGCAAGCATACATATAATCAATCATATCAAAAGGAAGAAATGTTTTGAAAATTACATGGTCATTGATGAATATATAATCATATGAGCTACATGGAGATGACTAAGGCAAATCGAGTTCCACGTCATCCGCATAATGCTCACCATGTACATCAAGGACTTCCTTCATCATAAATCCCGCCAGCTCCTCTTGAATTGCTCTTATGCGCTGGTCTGGCTCTAGTGTCTCCCGCAAAACATAAATATAATGTGAGTCAACTTTCTGCTCACTGGTCAACTCGCGGATGTACTCGCAGACGTAGTATCCACATAAATGAGTTCCTGGTGGCTGCTGTAAACTCTTCGCCATTTTATAAGTTAGCTCCTCTTTGAATGGACCTGGTATTTTCTGTCTGAACCGTGTCCAACACCTGCTCGGCAAAGAAAATGAACAAAGGAGTTATTAGTTACTTGATATCAGGAAATGAATGAAAGAGGACGATATAATGCGATAATGATTGAAATTACTTATGGAGCATTGCTTTCATGTCGCTCCACTTCTCTTGGTCCCAACTTAATGAGTCGTGGACTTCGACAAGGGACTTGTCAACTTGAATGTTTAGCAAGATCCAGTGGAATCTGCGGATATTTACATAAGCATACATGCATAGCTCATCCAGTAAGCAAAAATAAAATGTGTACAAGATATAAACACTCACTTGAAGTTGTAAGGAAATAGTATTTCCTTAAAAAAATTATGCTCGGTTAAGAACCTGGACAGGTCTTCCTCCACGTCTTTGGGGTGATTCTTTAACGTATATTCATTAATGATATATGGGTCAATGAACCCAACGTCGTATCTTCTAGCTCTTTTGCATTCAAGCATCTTCATTCTGCGGAACATAATATCATCATACAAAAGGATATATAGTTAGGATAATATATTAAATGCAATGAACGAGCTAAAGCTACAAACTTAATTATAGAAATAAATAACTTACAGATAGTAGCAACCAATGATAGATTTGTCGAGGGCGCGCTGGTTGTATAACTGAAACAGTTCGGTCATTTGAACCTGTATCGAGTATGGTTTGAAGTGATGCTCCTTTCTAACGTCCACCAGAAACCAATCTTTATGATGCTTTTTTTCTGCTTGCGACATGTACCATTCATGCAGATTTCGCATATGTGTGGATAGATGCGCGAGCTCCTCATTACTGACTAGAGGCTGCCCTTGGACATACTGCCGTACTATCTGACCCACTGGCGTATCTTCATAGCCTAAATATTGACCAAGAGACATATTTGCTTCGTTAGCAAGTGCTTTGGCCTGCGATACAGTGATTCCCATAAGTGCAGCACTATTACGGGCTCTAGGGTCCATTATTTGCATGTCCATGTCCATTTCAGCTCTGAAGGCCTTGTCGAGGTCTGAAATGACTTTGAGCGGGGCGATCGATTGATTCTTCTGTTCTCCGAGCTGGGCAACTTGCTTCCCGCTTTTTGCACTTGTGATTTTTTTCTTCTGTGCTTGCTTAATAATCTCCCGGTCATAGTCTGATTCCAGATTCATCGATATCTGGGATGGTTGCTCAAGAAAGGACTTAGCCCACTTTTTAGTTTTTTCGTTATATACCGGCTTTGGCTCAGGCTTTTTGGGTGCAAAATGCGCCTTAACTTGGGCAGCCACATCCGCGTTAGTTTCCTCGTCGGTCTTGTCATAAGGTCTCTTTGGAAGAGCCGGCGGGATATCGACTATCTTCGACGTTTGACCTTTCTTCGATGTGGGGCGCGGGGGACCTTCGAACTTCCGTTTCTTAGATGAGGTAGTAGTATTGCACGGAGGCAGAGGCGGAGATCGAGTTGATGTACTCCTGCTACGGCGATCGTTAGCGGGGCAGGGTGGACTTGGAGGTTGGCGATAATCGGGTTGGGGTGGACTTGGAGGTTGGCGATAATCGGGTTGGGGTGGACTTGGAGGTTGACGATATTCGATGCGGGGTGGATTTGGATTCCTTGGAGTCGGTGGCCTTGGCGCCGAGCCTGGAAACTTGATGTACTTCTTATTCCATAGAATGATGTTGCGCTTGACATCTCCTAGTTTCGTAAGGCCTTCAAGCATAGCGATTTCAATCTCTAGGTCCGCAAAATCCTCCACTATGTCATCCACCGTGACACGAGCATAGCCTGGTGGAATCGGAAGTGAATGGTGGAGTGCTCTAGGTAGACAAGGTAAAGCAGTGCTGATCGCCACCTTGAAGGACAGGTTGTTCATTGGCTGATGTAGCTCACATTGTGCCATCTCTCTGACATCATCCACGGGGTAGTGAGGAGCCGGTGCATCATCCAGCAGTGCTTGATCATCAGCACAGACCTCTGTGGAAGCCACGCTGCTTCTCCGTTGGCTAAGATCCAATGCAGGATCATCAGACCGCGGGTGAGTTGACGACGGCGGCCTTTGGATAATTTCATGCATGAGGTTCTTCAGATCAGCTAGGTCATGCTCTACCCTGGAGATCCGGTCTGCCTCCCGGTCCTTCTTTCTCTGACGGCTTCTGTAACTAGCATCGTACAGAGGAAACCCTTTCTTCCACGAGACACCGGCGCCTTTCCCTCGTGTTCGTCCTCCCTTTTCAGGATTCCCTAGGGCGCGTGTCAGCTCGTCGTTCTCTCTCTCGGGACGGAACAATCCCAATTGAGCATCGTTCATTGCTTGAATAAGGTCTTTGGAGGGTTTTAGAATTTCATCATGAAATAATGTCTTCCCTGTTTCTGGGTCCAAGGATCCCCCGTGCCCGTACCACCAGTGCTTTGACCTCTCGGGCCATCCATCTGTACCAGGAGTGACGCCTCTAGCCCTCATATCCTTCTCCATAGTTTCCCACTTAGGGATGTCACTCTTGTAGCCACCTGTCCTGATTTTATGATGGTATTTCTTGTTGGCAGCATTTAACGCGTTCTTTGCCGACTTTGCCTTTGCTTTATCAGATTGCTTGTACTGTACAAAATCGGGCCACTGTTCTCTCAACTTCTCGTTTACTCCTGTGAAGTTTGGAGTTTTCTTTTTCGTGACATATTTCGCGTATAAATTTTTCTGTGGTTCCGGTACAGTTTAGCCATCTTGCTTAGTGCCCACTCCTTGACTTTTTCTCTTTTATCAAGCCCACCCGGCCTTGGGGTAATACCATCTACCTCAAATTCCTCATACTCTGCAGGTAGTATGAAATGCGCTATGAGCTTCTGCCAAAGGTCATCTTTGGCATCATCGGTGACATAGTTGTTGGATTCTTCACCGGGTTTCTTTGACTTATTCCATTCTTGGATGGTGATCGGCATGTTGTCCCTAACAAGCACCCCGCATTGATTTATAAACATCCTCCGGTGCTTCTCTGGAGCAATCAGTTCACCATCATCATCATCTATTTCTTTGATGGTGAACCTCTGATTACCATCCAACTTTTTGTTCGGCCCTCGTTTCGTTCGAGCTATCGATTGCTTCGATCCGGTGGGATAAAAGAAGAAGAGAGAGTGATTAATATATATCTAGATCAGTTAATGAATAGAGGTAACACGAGACTTTATATATATATGTACATCGCCGGATCCTGTCGAGGGGCCATCATTATTGTTGGCATTTGTTTGCTCTTCGTCCATCTGGTCTTCCCCTTGGTTTTCCTCTAGTCCATCACCGGATGGATTCAGATATGAGGATATCTCTTCCTCGAGCAAAATATCTTCGGCCGTGCCCGTAATAAGAGGAATTTCACCTCTTATCATGCCCTGAAGAAAACCTTCACCGATGCGACCAGGATCTTCGGATGGATCCATGACTTAATTATCTATAACAAAAAAAAAGTTAAACAGGTTAGAAAAAACAATAATCCTAATAACTAAAACAATATAATCCTAATTATAATAACTTAAACAAAAAAATAACCCTAATCCTAATCCTAATTCTAATCTTAATAAATAAAACAAAAAAAATAACCCTAGCTAATTATAATTAAAATAACCCTAGCTAACAATATAATCCTAATCCTAGCTAATTATAATTAAAACAATAATTAAAAAAATAACCCTAGCTATTTATAATTAATACAATAACCCTAGCTAATTATAATTAAAACAATAATTAAAAAAATAACCCTAGCTATTTATAATTAAAACAATAACCCTAGCTAATTATAATTAAAACAATAATTAAAAAAATAACCCTAGCTAACAATTAAAACAATAACCCTAGCTAATTATAATTAAAACAATAATTAAAAAAAATAACCCTAGCTATTTATAATTAAAACAATAACCCTAGCTAATTATAATTAAAACAATAATTAAAAAAATAACCCTAACTAACAATTAAAACAATAACCCTAGCTAATTATAATTAAAACAATAATTAAAAAAATAACCCTAGCTAACAATTAAAACAATAACCCTGGCTAATTATAATTAAAACAATAATTAAAAAAATAATCCTAGCTAACAATTAAAAAAATATACTACTAATTAAAAAAAATATATACTACACTAAATATAAAAACCTAAATATACTACTAATTAAAAAACCTAAATATACTACAAAACCCTAAATATACTACTAATTAAAAAAATATAATTAATACTACACTAACTATACTAACTACACTAACTACTAATATAACTAATTAATACTAGACTAAATATATAACAACCTCCTGCGAGGTGGGCGGCCGGAGGAACAGCGGCGGCGTGGGCGGTGCGGCCCGACGGGGCGGCGCGGCACGGCGCGCGAAGGCTCGGGCGAGGTGGTGCGGCACGACGGGGCGACGGCACCCGGCGGGGCGGCGCGGCAAGGCGCACGGTGGGACGGTGCGGCGCGGCGCGGCTCGGCGATGCGGTGCGGCACGGCGGGGTGGCACGGTACGGCGGGCCGGCCGGAGACAAGCAGGGCGCTGGCGGCGCGGGAATCGGGCAACACTTCTTCCCCTGTTCTCTGCGTCGGCGCCTCCCTTCGTCTTCGTCGTTTGCCAAGTGCGGGTGGGCACAACCAGGGGCGCGGGCAAGAGTATATAAAGGCCCCCCTTTAGTCCCGGGCTGAGCCACCGCCCGGGTCTTTAGTCACGGGCGGTGGCTCAGCCCGGGACTAAAGACCCCCCTTTAGTCGTGGGCTAAGCCTCGGCCCGCGACTACAGACCATTTTTCGGCCGCTTCGTTTTTGCGCGCGCACTGACCATTTAGTCCCGGGTCCAGCCACGACCCGCGACTGTTTGTTTTTTAAAATTTCCTTTTTTAATTCAAAACTAATATAAAAACTTTGAAAAATCATATCTTTTATTGTAATAATCCAAATAAAACAAATAATATGTCTATTAATATCAGAAAAATATAAAGAATTTTAATATAATATCCATTTATCTATTTGCATAATTTATAAATTATTTCATTTGTAAATTTTCTTTTTTAATTCAAAACTAATATAAAAACTTTGAAAAATCATATCTTTTATTGTAATAATCCAAATAAAACAAATAATATGTCTATTATTATCATAAAACTATAAAGAATTTTAATATAATATCCATTTATCTGTTTGCATAATTTATAAATTATTTCATTTGTAAATTTTCTTTTTTAATTCAAAACTAATATAAAAACTTTGAAAAATCATATCTTTTATTGTAATAATCCAAATAAAACAAATAATATTTCTATTATTATCAGAAAAATATAAAGAATCTTAATATAATATCCATTTATCTGTTTGCATCATTTATAAATTATTTCATTTGTAAATTTTCTTTTTTAATTCAAAACTAATATAAAAAACTTTGGAAAATCATATCTTTTATTGTAATAATCCAAATAAAACAAATAATATGTCTATTATTATCAGAAAAATATAATGAATCTTAATATAATATCCATTTATCTGTTTGCATCATTTAGAAATTATTTCATTTGTAAATTTTCTTTTTCATTCAAAACTAATATAAAAACTTTGCAAAATCATATCTTTTATTGTAATAATCCAAATAAAACAAATAATATGTCTATTATTATCATAAAAATATAAATAATCTTAATATAATATCCATTTATCTATTTGCATCATTTATAAATTATTTCATTTGTAAATTTTCTTTTTTAATTCAAAACAAATATAAAAACTTCGGAAAATCATATCTTTTATTGTAATAATCCAAATAAAACAAATAATATGTCTATTATTATCAGAAAAACAAAGATATTTTTCGCCATTTCCCACCTCTTCCCGCCAAGTTTTCCCGCCCTTTCCTTTCTACGAGAGCTTTTAGTCCGGGATGTAGTCATTAACCGGGACTAAAGATATTTCCCGCCATTTCCCAAAGCTTCACGCCAAGTTTTCCCACCCTTTCCCTCTATATTTAGGGTGATCGTGCCATGGTTATCCACACATCCACACCTTCCTCTCTATTATCGCCACATTTTGGCCAAAGGAGGAGATGGGCCGTAATCAAGATGGGCTTAGAAGATACGTATATGCAACGTATTGTTGAGTCGGCCTTGTGCGTTGATTTGGGCTAAATTGCCCGTGTATCTTATATTGTAATAGGTTCCGTTTCGGTTTAGGTAAGAGATAGAGTTGTTACAGTTATTCCAAAGATAGAAAGTCTCCGGACTAAAAAATATGTACCTAAGGTTATTGAGAAGAGAGGACGATCACGTTCACGACAAACACAATCTCGGCGCATCGCCACCCCTTGTTTCTAGGGTTTTTCTCGGGTAAGTGCCATGCTGCCTAGATCGCATCTTGCGATCTAGGCAGTATCTACTTATGCGTTATTTGGTGTTACTCGTACTGAAGCCTTGTTGATGGCGAGTAACACTATTATCATAGATTTGTTTAGGCTAGCATCGGTACCTTTTTGCTATGATCGTTTAGTTATGCTACCTCTAGTTATCTCGCCGCCTTTGCACCTTTTCCCGGGTGTAAGGTTGGCATCTTGCTTGATCTTTATTTAAGTCGATTTGATCTGTTATAGTTGTGCCTTGTTCTCCAAGGTTTAGTTTGATATCCACATGATCAGGCCTTGCAAACGGGTTGAACGATCCAGTAATATGTAAGATATGGTTTGCCAATCCGAGAGGAGTTGTTCCGGGAATTGACTTTACGTTGGTTTTTAGGCTTTCTCTAGGGTTAGTTTTCTATCATCTTTTGTATCTATCAGGCTCAATTACGTGTAGGATGTTCCAATTATGTGGTGAAAACGTTAAACTGTCGTAGATCGATTTAACTTGTATTGATGAAGCAAAACCCCATGTTATCGTAGATCTAATGCAGAACCATGGGATAATCGGCTCCAGGAGCCGATTCACAGGGAAACCTAGGAGCCGGTTGCGGCTTGAATTTTACATGTGTTTGTTTGCCATGCAGGAAACCACTCGAAGCAACCCATCACCTTCCTGACTAGGTATAGGTCAGGTGGCACGCCCTCGCATTCGCCAGGACGTGTGCCGGAGTTTTGCGGGCCGTTACCCGAGGGACCAGGGCCCACCAGCAGTTCTGGGAGCCTCCCGGCTCTTCGTGTTGCTCGTCGCTGCTCGCCGGTGGGTTTTGACAGGCAACACATTCTGGCACGCCCGGTGGGACATTCAACAACATCTGCATCAACATCCGACGCTGCGATGGAGGGCAGACCGGTCACGTACGACGATTTGCCTGACGAGCACAAGGCAAAGTACGATGATATCAAAGCTCTCTTCGAAGCCGATCTCATCGGCTCTTTTGAGAGGACTCGTAAACATGGCATCAGGTGGAAAGGGTTCTCACCCGAAGGTGCTCTTGATGAGGTGGATCTGTCCGTTCCTTCAGAGGAGCGCACCAGAGCTCTGCGACAGGAAGTCAATTACATGGTAGCTCATTCTCTTCACCGCCATTCAGAGAGCTTAGTGAACGCTTTCGAGCGTGTCGCGGTTCGCGTAGTTTAGGAGATCATGAAACATCAGTACTCTCCGTCGGGGCCTACTTTAGGGACTCACCAGGGAGAAAGACCGCTCCAGACCAGGCCACAACTGCCATTCACGCTTGCAGCTCCGGAGCCACCAGGGGCACCGGCGTACGTCGTCTACAAGATCGGAGGTGACCCTGGCGATTGCCAATTCCTGTGTGAACCACCTAAAGAAATCCCACGTGGATATGTGTGCACCTACGTGTCGGACTGCAATAGCCTGACGCGCACGAACCAGATTGCAACCGCAGGGATCGCTGGAGCAGGGGCTTCAGGAGCCGGTGTTTCTGGAGCAGGGATCTCTGGGATGGACGCTGATAAACAGGCATGGCTAGCCAAGTATGCCACCGGAACAAGTCATGAGAATTTAGCCCCTGCATCTCAAACGGTGGAACAAATCCGTACTATCTTGAGAGACCAGTTCGGCTTCGTGCCGAAGAGAAGGACAATCGGCTATTCCAAGCCGTACCCCAACGAGTTTGATCTGATTCCGCTGCCACCCAAGTATCGGCTTCCTGAGTTCTCAAGGTTTAGCGGATCAAAAGGGTCGAGCTCGATCGAGCATGTGAGCCGATACCTGGCACAGTTAGGCATGATATCAGCATCAGATCAGTTGTGCGTAAGGTTCTTTGCACAATCTCTGACAGGACCAGCTTTTGGGTGGTACACCTCGCTGCCACCTGATTCGATCTAGACCTGGAAGCAACTGGAAGAGCAGTTCCACATTCAAGTATCATTCAGAAGCTACCGAGGCTGGCATTGCAGATCTGGCGCAGGTGCGGCAAAAGCGGGGAGAGACGGTGGCCGAGTACATCCAGCGTTTCAGGACTGTCAAGAACCGATGTTATTCGGCCCGTTTAACTGAGAAAGAATCAGTCGAGCTGGCAGTGTTGGGTCTCTCAGCACCTATCAAGGACCTGTCTTTCCAAGTAGAGTACAATTCATTGGCGCACATGGCCCAGAAGCTGACAATGTACGAACAGCGCCACCCTGAGTTGTACCAAGACAAGTTCAAACGTCCGATAAGCCTGGTCGATACAGAAGAAGAGGATCCTGTACAAGACCAGGAGGTGGCCGTGGCTGAATGGGCTCAGGGGGCAGATCCTGTGTCCTGCAAATGGGTAAAGCAGCAAGGGCCTGCAAAAGGGTTCGACTTCGATGTGAGCAAAGCTGAGCAGATATTCGATTTACTGCTGAAAGAAAAGCAGCTGAAGTTACCCGAAGGCCATAAAATCCCTACGGCTCAAGAGATGAACGGGAGACCATACTGCAAGTGGCATCACTCGTTCACCCACACCACCAATGATTGCAAAGAGCTACGTTGCCAGATCCAAACGGCCATAGAACAGGGCCGTCTGATACTTGGGCAATTCGCCATGAAAGTAGACACCAACCCATTTCCCGGCGTCAACATGGTAGAACATAGCCACTCCACGAGGCGCCAGTTGGATTTCTCGTTCGATGTTAACATGGCGGGACCTGTGTACCACCGTGACACATATAAGGAGGAAGGCGGTCACTCTCGGGGCAGAGAAAGAGAGGAGGCTGGTCCACGTGACCGCCCCGTTCTGATGACAGGCGGTATTTAACCGAGGAGCAAGTGAGAAGCGTGCGATATCAGAAGCCACACTCCACGCATCTCCTTAACAAGTATGAGCGTCAGTATGACCGATGTCATCGGCACGATAGGGACAATGAAGGATATGAGCACCTCGCTAGGAAAAAGTCGAAGGAAAAAGAAGGCGTGGATAAACATTGGGATTGTCCTTTCTTCAAGTACTGCTGGGACGCGGGAATGAGCCGATTGCCTACGATCGACAACTGCTCGGAGTGTGGATAGCAGAAGGATGACACCGGTCCAGTCTCAGTGTTCAAGCGTCTAGGACCCCTCCCACCTCAGAACAGGCAAGAGGAGTCATCTCGAGCACAAGGTCTCAAGGAGCTAAAGGGTGAAAAAGAAGAAGACAGATATCACCGGCCAAGGTGGTGTCCCGATGGGCTCAGACACACCCAAAAGCGTAGAGTTCAGCGACTGCGTAGCTTGGAGGAGGCCGAGGCGCAGTACCTCCACGCTTTAAGGAAAGAACGGCCCGATCTGGCCGTGAAAGTTCGGCAAACCTTGGAAACGGAGGCTCGTCCGAAAAGGAAGGAGTGGCGCCCCAAACCAGTAAAAGCCGATGCAAAGACATCGGCTGGCACAAACATGGTGTTCACACTTCCGCCAGAGTTTTGTGCTCCAAGAACCAAAGAACTACCAGTGGCACAGTTTGACTGCGGCCCACGGCCGGTTATCTTTGAAAAGCCACGAGAGAAGAGCTACAAACATCTGAAAGCCCTGTACCTGCGAGGTTATATCAATGGGCAGCCTGTCAGCAAGATGCTGGTTGACACCGGAGCAGCAGTCAATATAATGCCATACTCCATGCTACGGCGTTTGGGATGCTCCACTGCAGATCTGATCAAAACCAACGTCACGTTAAGCGACTTCAACGGCCAAACTTCAGAAACGCAAGGCGTACTGAACGTGGATCTGACCGTGGGCAGAAAAACTGTGGCATCCCGCAAAAACCACTACTAGAAAATCGCGTTGATTTTGTGCATCGCATCATCATAATCGCATGTCTTGTCTCGGTGCATCAGCATAACATCGGCATGCATCTATCTGTTCGAAACCATTTTTGCTAAAAACCCTAATTTTGTTTTCTATATTAAACGCCCCGTCTTTATTCAAAACCCCAAAACCCGGGCTTGTCCGGATTATTTATTTTGTCTAGTATCGGTTTGCAAAAGTCCCGTTTATAAATAATAAAATATTTAATTTATTTTAGTGGGGGCAGTCGAACGGGCCAACCCGACCCGAACGACCACCCCCGTATAAACAGAACGGCCCCCTCGTTAATCCTATAGCTACCTAAAAATCTACCCACACCCCCTGGCCAGCTCACCCCCACCTATCCTAGGCCGCCACCTCACCCTCTCCCTTCCCCCCAACCACTAATAGCCCTCCACCTCACCACCTACCCTCACCACCTGCCAACCCACCCACACCGCACACCCCACGCAACACCCAGACCCACCCGCGCCAGCACACACGCACCACCCCGCTCAGCCCCTGCCCCCTGGGCCCCGCATGCACCCTGGCCCCACCCACGCCCGCGGTCCCTCTCCCCCTGTTCCTCTTCCTCCCCCCGCAGCTCTCTAGCCTCCCCCAAACCGCGTGCCTCCCCGACCCCTGCAACCCGCCTTCCCCGCAAGCGGCCTCCGCCCCGGCCGTGCGCCGCCCCGCGCCCCCCGCCTCGCCGTAACCCGCGCCGACGAGCGCCCGCCAGGCCCCGCAACCTCTCTCCGCGCCCCCCTCCACCAGCTTCCGACACCACCGGTCGCCCTTCCGCCGCCGGCTAGCGCCCTGCCGGCCCCCTCTGCTCGCCGTCGTCCAGCCGCGCGCGTCGCCCCCCTCCTGCCTCGCCTGGCCACTTCCGCCCCGGCCCCGTGGCCGCCGAAGCTCGAGCTCGCGTCCACCCCGCGACCCCCTCGCCGTCGCGCCCTTCCACCGCCTCGTCAACCGCCTTCCGCCTCGCGTGCTCCGGCGACCCGCTCGGCCCCGTCCGCGCCCCTCCCGCACCATCCTGCCGCTCGTGCCGCCCATCCTCGTCGCCGTGGTCGCGTACCTGAAGCCGCAAGTGGAGATCCTGCAGGGGTACAGACTCACGGAGAGCGCGGCCATCGGCGCGTCCACGGACTCGGCCGAGGAGAGCCGCCGGTACGGGACGACCGGGCTCCTTTCGCCCAACATCGAGGTCAAGATCGTCGACCCGGAGTCCGTCGAGGCGCTGCTGGTGAACCGTACCGCTACAAGTGTTGAGCTGCCAAGTCCGTTGTCGGAAAACCGAGGCCGCAAGCCCCAAGACCTCCATCATGGAACTCGGAGGCGATGACGCCAATTCGACAAGGTCCCGATCCTGAAGTCCGAAGGCCGATCCCGGCGCGCTGAACCCGTCAAACCACCAAGACCAACCCGATGCCGTCCACAGGTGATCGAGATGACATACCAAGATCTTCGACATGGAACGACAAGACCCCGCTGGTTGATGCCGCGCCCTGGACACCAAGATCTACGGACGCCGAGACCCCGAACCCGAAGGCCGATCCCGTACCCGGTGCCGCGTCAAGATCGCCTTCTCGGACCCCGTTGACGCTAAGTTCTTCGCCGTAGGGCAACAAGGCCTTCGACAAGACAAGGAACGCCAAGTGTTTTACCCCGGGCACCGAGTCCGCCGAGAACCCCGATGCGACAAGTGCTTCGTCCCGAACGCCATGACCGACAACATGACCCGAAGACCCTGGATGCGCCAAGACCTACCCCTGAGTCCGAGAACGACCTCGCCGAACCCTGAACCCTGAGACCGACCCTGAACCCCGGAACCCCCAAGATCGTCGAGACCCCTAATGTGTGAACCCCTTCCCGAAATCCTATTTTATAATATAATAAACTTGCCGCATCTTAATTGTTCATGCATGCATATTGTCATGTGGTTTGGGGGCCTTATGCCGATTCACCTAATAATTAAATATGGGGCCCATCTGCGGGCAAATCTAGCCTTATATTGGCCTCATTTAAATCTGTGTAGCGAACCGGTATCTTATCTTGCCTTGTTATGACAACATTTAATTGCGGGGGTTCTAAACAACATGAACCATTCAAATTAATTGTCGGGGCCCCGGTTCCGCTTAATATGACCTAATCACACCGCACCTTGCCATGCCATGCAGCATACATGCATCATGCCGATCTTCTGCCGTGTATTAAATAGTGCAGCCGGTTTTCTGCTAGTGTTTTGCTTCTTCGCGGATAAGGCCGTTGAGTTGATGTGAGCTTCGCCCCGATCTCCGGTTGAACCTTCGACAATGTTTTCAGGCGAGCATCTCCCCCTTTCTACCTATCTTACTTTTATAGTATTTACTTCCCTCCTGTTGATCTATTGCTATCTGTGTTGCGATGCTCTAGTTTTCCGTACCCGTGATATCCCTTGCAGCCCTATATTGCCTTGGACACATCCTATTACCTGTTGTTTGGTAGATAGTTGGACTTGCGTGTCATAGTCGCTTGCTCAAGTGTTGTTGCGTGTCGTCAAGTGCCACAGTTGTTGATGTATTGCCGCATGTTGATGTTGGAGATGATCATAGTCTTACTTATCGCTCATTTTAATTCCTGTTTAACAACTAAAATTGAATAAGCAGAGGCATCGGTGGGTGATAGAAAATATTTGGTTTCCGAACGCCCACTTGTGTCCCGTAAGACCCCGAGTACTTGATACCTGTTCCTTGATTTATCGCGCTATCCACATCCGGGAGGTATATGGGACCCCCCTGAGCCAGAGCTTGATTCAGTCTTATTTCTTGGGGCCATAAACTAGTTTGAGGTTTTATTTACTATCCTGTACTTATGCCATGCTACTTCTGTATTTACGATTGTGCGAGGAGCACACTGTACTGTTTTGGATCGTGGCACGATTCCGCGGTGTCGACAAGCCCAGCCACACTTTCGGGTTCCCAGTCGTTCACAGCCGTCCCCACAACCTTAAGTCCGTCTCGGAGCCGGCCGGCTTCGTTGCGGGTTCTACTTTAAGGGGTGGCCCCCTGAAATATTTCTGAATCTTGTGATTGCTCTGTCGTGAAGACCTCGTTGGGTTTTGATTTGGTTTTTCCGAGGTTGATCGTGTGTGTGTTGCTATTTGTGCACCCCGGCCGGGTTAAAACTTTCTGAAAGCCGTGTCCGCGGTTATGGACGACTTGGAGCACAGTATCTCGACCATAGACAAGCATAACTAAAGTTTATTGCTATAAATTTGACTATATAATGACTAGTAATCAGCTTCACTATAACGGAATGGCTAATTAATACTGCCCACAATTGCTTGTTTGGAGTGTCGCTTGCGACCAGTGTACCTGACTAGTAAGTATAGCAACTACAACGGAATGGCTGAATAAAAGTACCAACAACTGCTGGGTTTTGGGATATCTCATGTTATTTGTATCTGATTAGTAAGTGTTGCAACTATAACGGAATGGTTAACTAAAAGTGCCCACTGCTTATTTTATCAGGACGACTATCTTTAACCTGACTAGTAATTGCTGCAACGATAACCAAATAAATAAAACTGCCCACTGTGTGAGTTCCTCGGTTGACTTCCTCGATCGGTGTCGAGGGGGACACGCCAGGATGGGTTTGATTGGAGTTAGCTTTAGGTTGGATCCGAATAGGACTTCCTTACCCCTCTCTGATAACCGCCAGTTGTATCGAGTCTCTATAGGTTGCTCAGTGCATGCTGCCGCTGCCGCTTCAGTCCACCATACCTATGTAGGCGAGGACCGCCGAATTCTAGCCTCGCCGTGTACTGGCCTCAGTACTGACGCTCCTCTTTTTCCTTTGCCCTTTGTCGGCACCCCTTTTGTTTAAGCAGGTTTTGAGATCGACGTCGTTAGCAGGGTTACCCTTCCGGCTTGGCCTGGGCAGGGTTGTGGACGCCATTGGTTATTCTTCAGGGCTCTTAGCCCCATTTGCATCTTGTCCGTAGCTGGACACTCTATCGTTTTCAAGGTGATTTGAATCTTTGTATATTATATCTGTATTCTTGACTCATGGAGTCGCTGTTATATATCTATCTGTCCTGTGGGTCCCATCGAGGACTGTTGTGTAATGTTATTACTTCGTTTTCCACCCGCACGAAAGTGCCTGGTGGGCACCTTTGAATCGTTTCTATGCGGGTTTGGCGAGTTTTACTAAAACTTGCATAGGTCGGATTCTGAGGGTGTTACAAAAACCATCCCTACATCATTCTTCGTCGTGGACAGCAAAAGCACCTACGCTGTCTTGCTGGGGAGAGATTGGATTCACGCCAACTGCTGCATTCCATCCATGATGCACCAGTGCCTAATACAGTGGGATGGAGATGAAGTGGAGGTCATTCATGCAGATGATTCGATCGAGATCTCCATAGCTGGCATGAACGTCTGGGAAGCAGACAACCAAGAGCCGATCTCTGGAATCAGTCTAGACGGCTGTGAGCGCATTGAAGTTACAAAAAACAGGGTGAGGCTGGTCTTATCCACCGGCCTGACAGAGTAGCAAAGTCCACGACCGTACGTGGTATGGCCGATCCCCGCGATCGGCCGCAAAAAATAAAAAGCAGTAATCTTGCGACAAGCAGTTCATGCAGTCGTAGTAGGGAGATGCCCTGCCATTGTGGAGCACAAATAAGTTGTAAACCTTCCTTGATTAATGCAATTAAAAAGGGGGCCGATTCAGGCAATCGGCCCAAATTATTTTTGTTACCCTCACCAACTGTTTGCCCCGTCTTTAGCATCGATTTAACAGGTGACGAAAAGCTAGGGTATGGGTTCACCTCCGCTGATGAGCTAGAAGAAATTGACATCGGTCCTGGGGATAAGCCACGACCGACATTTATCAGCAAGAAGTTAGATCCGCATCTGCAGGGTCCGATGATAGCTTTGTTGAAAGGATATCCAGATTGCTTTGCCTGGGACTATACAGAAATTCCCGGGCTAGACAGGAGCATCATCGAGCATAGACTCCCGCTTAAAAAAGGTTTTCGGCCATTCCAGCAGCGAGCACGACAGATGACACGTCCATCGCCTCGGTGGTGGTGCAAGTTTACGATGGCCTGGAGCGAGTTGTGTTTTACATCAGCAGAAGGATGCTGGATGCAGAGACAAGGTATCGTGAGGTTGATAAGTTGTGCCTCTGCCTGTTTTTCACCTGCACCAAGCTGCGCCACATCTTGCTCTCAGCAGAGATTATCATTATATGCAAATCAGATGTCATAAAGCACATGCTATCGGCTCCTATGTTGAAAGGCCGACTCGGCAAATGGATGTTTGCATTATCGGAGTTTGATATCCGGTATCAACCCGCGAAAGCGGTTAAGGGTCAGGCATTGGCCGATCTTATTGCCGAAAGAATCAACACCAATATAGCAGCACTGTCTATACGAGCGTGGGCTATGTTCTTCGATGGATCGGTTTGTGATGATGGTTGCGGCATCGGCATTCTACTCGTGTCGCCCCGGGGGGCAACATATTCCTTCTCCATCAGGCTATCTACCCCTTGCACCAACAACGTCACTGAGTATGAGGCGATACGCAAGGGAATGGAGTTGCTCATCGAAGCTAGAGCAGAAGCAGTGGAAATTTTTGGAGACTCCAAATTGGTGATTTCCCAACTCACGGAGGAATACAAGTGCGAGAGAGAGTCGCTCTTCCCATTATGGTTGCAATGCCGTGAGCTGATGGCACAGTTCCGGTACATAAACTTGCACTGGATCCCGCGATCGCAGAATATCGAGGCGAATGATCTCGCACAAATAGCTTCAGGATACAAGGACGTAGCAGATGGAGCTGATGTTCAGGTACAGTTCCTGGAGGCAGACGACTGGAGAGCCGATATCTTCAATTACTTGAAGGATTCGGCTCGGGGGGCACCTAAACGGATAAGGTACAAGGCCATGAAATATGTGCTTATTGGGGACGACATGTTCTACAGGACTCTAGAAGGGTTACTTCTCAAATGTCTGGGGCCAACCGAGGCCAATCGGCTCCTACACGAGGTACACGAAGGCGCCTGTGGAACTCACCAATCGGCTCACAAGATGAAGTGGTTGATCAGGCGATCAGGGTTTTATTGGCCTACCATGCTTGAGGACTGTTTTAAGTACTACAAAGGGTGTCAAGCATGTCAGAAATTTGGAAAAATTCAGATGGTACCCGCGTCAGCAATGAACCCCATCATCAAGCCGTGGCCATTCTGAGGTTGGGGCATGGATATGATCGGCAAGATCAATCCTCCATCAAGCAAAGGCCTTATGTGGATTTTGGCCATTACGGATTATTTCACTAAATGGGTGGAAGCCGTCCCTATGAAGTCAGTGAACTCGAAGGATGTTATCGATTTTGTGAAAGAACATGTCATTCATAGATTCGGGATTCCCCAGACTATCACGACCGATGGAGGTTCGGTCTTCATTTCTCACGAGTTTAGAAAATTCTATGAGGACACAGGGATTAAGCTGATTCGATCATCTCCATACTATGCTCAAGCAAATGGGCAAGCTGAAGCGTCCAACCAGAGCCTTATCAAGATGATCAAGAGGAAAGTCGATGAGCACCCTAGGCGTTGGCACGAGGTTTTGTCAGAGGCTTTATGGGCTTATCGCATGTCATGCCATGGAGCGATAAAAACCTCGCCATACCATCTAGTCTATGGACAAGAAGCCGTACTGCCCTGGGAAATTACGGCTGGATCGAGACGTGTCAATTTTCAGAACGATCTAACAACTGAAGAATATGCGGCCCTGATGAGTGACAACATTGAGGATTTGACTGAGCTTAGGCTGTGGTCGCTTGAGAAAATCAAAGAGAACAAGGCCAAGGTAGCTCGTGCATATAATAAGAAAGTGAGACCAAAGGAGTTCCACGTTGGCGATCTGGTATGGGAAGCTGTATTGCCATTAGGGACTAAGGATGCAGCATATGGTAAATGGTCCCCAAATTGGCACGGGCCATACAGGGTCGATCAGGTTTTAAGGGGAAACGCGTACATGCTGGAGGAACTGGATGGTGTGAAATTCCCAGTGGCTGTCAACGGTCAGCATCTCAAGAAATATTTCCCAAGAATGTGGGATGATGGACAGTGAAATATGGGGACCGATACATGAAATCGGCCAATAAAAAAAAATACAGCCGATGCACAGCCATCGACTCTAGAGGTTCAAACTGTTACAAGCAGGTGCCAGTTTACATGCAGGTGCCAGTTTACATGAACGAGCTACTGAAGGAATGCCTCGAAGGCGTGGAGGGCGTCAGCACGGACGCGATCCACCTCGGCGATCTCGGCTTCGTCATCTTCATCCTTGCCCGTCACTAGCTGCTTGTTCAGGGCACGTATTTCTGCCAGATCGGTCTTCAGTTGAGCTTTGAGGCCTTCTGCTTCGTCTTGGGAGCGGGCGATGTATGCTTCCTTGTCACGAATGAGCTGTTTAGTCGCCCGGACCTTCTCTTCAAGATCTTCCAACTCCCTTTTTAAGGATGCGAGCTCGGCGGTACTGACAGAGGTGTCAGTTTTGGCATCCAGAGACGCCTTTTTCTCGTTGAGCTGCTGACATCTGTCTGCAATATTGGCCTTCAGCGGAAGTTGGGCGCGGCGCAGATTGATCCTTTCACGAGCTAACTTCACCCTTGACCCGTAGAAAGACAGAGTTACAACGGGCCAAAGCTTCACCTGCAATGCTACTGGGAGTTGGTCCTTGATTTCGGCAAGAACGCTCTTCACCTCCTCAGAACCCTCGATCAACTCCTCGATCGGGGAGGACAACAAGGCTTTAAGACGCTGGAATTGAGGTAGAACAGCCCTGGCTTGTGGTTCATCGTTGGCGACAGAGGGAGTTGGTTCGATGGATTCAGGGTCGAACGTCAACAAGCCTGAAATATCACAACCCTGGCAGCCCGAAAAAGCGTCAGTGTGCGTCCAACATGGAAGGATGAGCCGAAAGAAGCTAACGTACCTCTCCTAAGATCGAGGGGATAGCAGATGACGAGACAATCGGCTTGTGTGTGGTTGCTGGGGGCTTGGCCAAAGTGTAGCCGTTTCATCTGCACCTTCGGGGATTGCTAGGTCCGGTTTGGCTAAAGGCATCGGCACGGCCCCGGCCTTCCCACTAGAAGCATCGGTCGTCTGCATGAAAGGTGCTTAGCCAATGCGAATGGTGATGAATGGGCAGATGAAGAAACAAGTAGTAAGAGCATGAAGGGTGATGACTTTCGAAACCTCTTGGCTCGACGAAGAAGTTTGCAGTCCCTTGCGAGCCCGCTTGGGGCTCACAGGTGGCCCCGCCTCGACTGATGCTCGGGGGGCAGTAGGTTCAGGAACCGGCCTTTTCCTGGGAGCCGATGATGGCAAATCTGGCTGCTTTGGTGTGGCAGTCCTCTCCGAGTCTGTTGGGCTCGATTCTCCTCGATTGGGTTGTGTGTCCTCGTGGGAGGTGTCTTCGACGGAAGCCTGCAAGAGAAGGAGAGCTAGTAAGCACGAGCATGTCTGCAAGAATGAAAGAATGAGAGAGATCAACCAAGGCATGGATCAGCGTACATGCGAACTTCCTGGAGAAGGACTCCGGCGCCTCAAAGTCTTCCTGGCAGTTATCTTCTTCACCACCGTTCTTGTTTTAGTTGGAACTCGAGGGGCAGCTGACCTTGAAGTTACTTGGTTCTTAGAAGCCGATTGTGGTGATATCGGTTGGTTCTGCATCACGACCTTTTTCAAAGGTGGCGAGTTTTTGCAGAAAAGGACCACTGGAGCTGGTGGGAAGAATTCGAAGGGGGATCCATCACCGTGTGTAGGTTCAGGACCATCTTGTTGCTGCAAGGAGACAGAGCGGGTTGTTAGAAGAATCATTTGTGAGATGCCTCAAGAAATTTTACAAGTAATGGTACCTGTTCTACGGGGATATCATATTCAGCATCGAGCTGTTTCAGCAACGGTCCCAGAGCTCTCCTGAAGACATGAGTCTTCCACATCGACCACCAGTTTTCAAAGCCATCGGTTGATGAAGCGAAGGTGAGGTTGTTAGGAATTGGGATGGTCAGAGCATCGAAGAAGGAATAACACCTTTGACTGGTGAGAGGATCGGGCAGGTCGGCTCTGCTCTCTGTAAGATGGTGGAGAAAGAAATGGGGAGGTACTTGTCCAAGGCCAAATTGCCGAGCCACTACGACCGGCTGGTAGAATTCATACCCAGGCTTGATTATTCTGTTGGATGTACTCATGCCAACTGGAAGGAAACAGGGACGGATCACAGTGGAAAAGAGCTGCCGAGTGCTGGTGTCATCGGCAAAGTTGTCTAGCCTGAAGGAGATTGGATGTTCAAAATGTTCCGATTCTTCCATGTAAGGAAAGAAGATAGGATTGTCCAGGCCTTGAAAGAAAGTGCTGAACCACTTGGATGCTTCCTGAGGGATCAGTTTACTACCTGGCAGTCTATACAAAGCTTGGCCGTAGCTGGTGCATCGGATCTGCTTCCCTTTGACATCTGGAAAGGTGCAACTCGCCAAAAGGGGGAAGTTTGGGACGTGGTTTTGAAAATACAGCTGATCCCATAGCTGAATGAACCACCAAGGACCTCCTGTTTTGACTGCTATGCCAGAGAATAGTTTGACCGACATCAACTGGAGATATCGATAGACCTCTTCAAGGAACAGTTTGCCGATGACAAGTTGAGTGCCTTTGGCAAGCTCGTAGGCTAAGGAGAGATAATTCTTGGTTGGAGCAAGGGAAAGGGCCACAGAATATGAAATGTTCCAGCCAGAAGTTGAGAAAAGCTGTGTGTTCTTTCTCTGTGACAGGGCCTTTAGTTTTCATATGACGTTGGAGGTAGGCACCCCAGTTCGTGCAGTCTGTTTTGGAAGACAGCTTGTAGGGGACCTTGGTCAGCTTAAAAGCAGAGGGGCTGGGTGATGTAACATCCAGACCAGTAATCATCACCACGTCTAACAGAGTTGGTGTCATGGGGCCATGACCGAACATAAAGCAGTTCAGAGCATCGGACCAGAAATAGCCGATGGTTTTTAGAAGATTTTCGTGTTTTTCAAGGGGAGACAATGACAAATGCAAGGCATCGGCTATTCCCGTGGTTTCCCATTGGGATTGGTAAGCTCTAGCTACCCTGCTGAACCAAGAGACCCAATGTTCAGGGGGATTAGGCCAGGCTCGCAAGCAGTCGGCCCAAGAGTTCAAATCTAGGTCTTGGCTTACGAAGGGGATTCTGTTTGCTTCGCAAGAGATCAGATGGGCAGGACTAGATTCTGTACGGGGGCCAAGACAGAGAGAATTTGGGAGAGTAGGATGCGGCAGCAGAACGTCTGAAACCTAAGAAATTTTAATGGTGGAGTAAAGCATTAATTCAGGTGTTTGCCATTAATTCTAGCATCGTGTTCAGACTGCGAGGAGTAGGCGTACCTTCAGACCAGAGACTGCTGGGTTGGTGTTGGACGATTCCGCCATCTAGTTTGCCGGCGGAGATCGATCTATGCAATTGGGGATCGAGGGTTCTTGTCGCGGTGAGCTCGATTTGGTCGGTGAGCAATTGGAGATCTGGGTCGCCCTTTTTTGAAGAGGGTCGCAGGCTACCGTTTGAAACTGGAAAGTGGGCGCTCAGATTTGTCTAAGTATGCGACCAAATTTGACCTTGTCAACGTTTTTGGGAAAGCCGATGTTTTACCATCGGCTCTTTGGGCTGTGACTTGGTTGACTGTATGAGCGTAGCATGGTGAAAGCCGATACATTACTGTCGGCTTCAAGAACATCGACCTATTTTGACTATCGGCAAGATTAAGTTGGAAAAGCAATCTTCGAGTTGAAAAAAGCAATCTTTGTTCATTCAAAAGACGATTGTTTACAATGGAGCTGATTGCTTACAAAAGGAAATCTACTACTAGTAATACTACTACTAGTTCCTAATCTAAAGGCCGGTGTCGTCGCCGCTGTCTTCGTCGGCGGCTTGTTCGCTGCCATCAGCACTGCTGCCAGCGTCGTCTTTGCTGCTGCTGCTGAAGATGCCAGCGGGGGCCTCCTCGTCCTCGTCGTCGTCTTCGGTGTCCTCGCTGGACCCGGCGCGGAAGCGCTTCACCGGCGGGTACTCGTCGGAGGAGGTGTCCTCCTCCGCTTCCTCCTCCTCGTCGGAGGATTCGACGCCATCCCAGGACCAGGCGTCGTCGGTGCTCTCCGCCTCCAGTTCCCCGTCAACAAGGAACTGCAGGCCCTCCTCGCCGTCGGTCAAGGACTTGTCGTCCTCCGACCAGGCGGCGAAGTTCCAATCCCTCTCGTCCCACCATTGTGGGGCGAGAGTCTCGTACGCCGCCGTTGGCGGGTGCTCCGGCGTCGGCTCCCGGTCGTTAATCGTGTTGGAAGATTGGGAGGAAAGGGCGGAAGAAGAGGAGGCCATGGCGGAGGAAGAGGGTTTTTTCGGCGGAGGAAGAAGGGTTTTTTGGCTGCTGGAGGAAGATGGGGCTGCAAACTGCTCAGATGAATTTAAATAAGGGGAATAGTGGGAGGTGGTTCAATGCTATAGCGGTTTCCCAGAATGTGCTGCCGAAATTGTCAAATCATGCACTGCGGAGAAGTGGAGAAGACAGGGCATCATGATGAGGGGGTGGCGTGACGATTCTGCTCTGCAACGCATTCTGGCAACGCGTAACCCGATACAAAAAAAAGGAGAGGGAAAAAACAGAGTGGTTTTGGAATTATTATTGCCAAAACCAGGGGGGGCATGTGTTATCGCCACATTTTGGCCAAAGGAGGAGATGGGACGTAATCAAGATGGGCTTAGAAGATACGTATATGCAACGTATTGTTGAGTCGGCCTTGTGCGTTGATTTGGGCTAAATTGCCCGTGTATCTTATATTGTAATAGGTTCCGTTTCGGTTTAGGTAAGAGATAGAGTTGTTAGAGTTATTCCAAAGATAGAAAGTCTCCGGACTATAAATATGTACCTAAGGTTATTGAGAAGAGAGGACGATCACGTTCACGACAAACACAATCTCGGCGCATCGCCACCCCTTGTTTCTAGGGTTTTTCTCGGGTAAGTGCCATGCTGCCTAGATCGCATCTTGCGATCTAGGCAGTATCTACTTATGCGTTATTTGGTGTTACTCGTACTGAAGCCTTGTTGATAGCGAGTAACACTATTATCATAGATTTGTTTAGGCTAGCATCGGTACCTTTTTGCTATGATCGTTTAGTTATGCTACCTCTAGTTATCTCGCCGCCTTTGCACCTTTTCCCGGGTGTAAGGGTGGCATCTTGCTTGATCTTTATTTAAGTCGATTTGATCTGTTATAGTTGTGCCTTGTTCTCCAAGGTTTAGTTTGATATCCACATGATCAGGCCTTGCAAACGGGTTGAACGATCCAGTAATATGTAAGATATGGTTTGCCAATCCGAGAGGAGTTGTTCCGAGAATTGACTTTACGTTGGTTTTTAGGCCTTCTCTAGGGTTAGTTTTCTATCATCTTTTGTATCTACCAGGCTCAATTACGTGTAGGATGTTCCAATTATGTGGTGAAAACGTTAAACTGTCGTAGATCGATTTAACTTGTATTGATGAAGCAAAACCCCATGTTATCATAGATCTAATGCAGAACCATGGGATAATCGGCTCCAGGAGCCGATTCACAGGGAAACCTGGGAGCCGGTTGCGGCTTGAATTTTACGTGTGTTTGTTTGCCATGCAGGAAACCACTCGAAGCAACCCATCACCTTCCTGACCAGGTATAGGTCAGGTGGCACGCCCTCGCATCCGCCAGGACGTGTGCCGGAGTTTCGCGGGCCATTGCCCGAGGGACCAGGGCCCACCAGCAGTTCTGGGAGCCTCCCGGCTCTTCGTGTTGCTCGTCGCTGCTCGCCGGTGGGTTTTGACAGGAAACACTCTCTTAGAACAATGGACAACGCCTACTGGGCCATTCTGACCCTCGAGGAGACCGAGGCGTTGTGCGCCTCCAACTACCCTTGTCCTCCGGGCTACCGGTCGCCCGCCGGCTGGATGCTGAGCGCTGGAGGGGTTCCTTTCCCTCCTGTCCCTCAAGGTTCCGCACGCCAGGCGGCCATCACAAACCACTTCTACCACGAGCTCACACCGGAGCAGCGGATGGATCCCCAGTGGGATCCCGACAACTACGACACCTGGAATGCCTTCTTCGCTAATAGGCGGGAAAGGGAGCTCACCAGGTACGAGGGTGATGGCCCGCCACCGGTGAACCACAACGAAGCCGGCCGTCGTCTGTGGTGGGCGAACCGTACTATCATCAGAGTGATGCGCTACATCGCCGAGGGAGACCATCCTCGCCTACGGTGCCAACGAGTCCACCCGCCACAGGCCCCACACCGTCCCGGCGGTAGCGGCATCGTCTTCCAGGAAACCCCTCTCCCACCCGCCGTGAATCCGAGGCTGGACCTGGTATATGCCATGGATGGGCTGAGGATCCCCGGAGTGGCAGGTGACGATGGCGATGATGATGACGATGACGATGAAGACCCTGAAGCTGCGTACTATAGGACTAGGCATGATTATGACTAAAGGGGGCGGCTTTAGTCCTGAGTGTTAGCTAGTCCCGGTTTGTCCCGGTTTTTAATATTAATAAATGTCTTGAGTGTTACCTAATAAATAAAGGGAAATGCCTATATAAAGAGAGGGTTCATCTTTAGTCCCGGTTGGAGAAACCAACCGCGACTGAAGGGATTGCGGCAGACTGGGCCAGGCAACACTAATAATAGGGGTGAGTGTCGACATTATGTCGTGCGGCTTGTACCTTGTCCCGGATGGTGTCACCAACCGGGACTAAAGATGAACCTTTAGTCCCGGTTGGAGACACCAACCGGGACTAAAGATGAGTCAGCACTAATAATAGGGGTGAGTGTCGACATTATGTCGTGAGTGTCGACATTATGCCGAGCTGCTTGTACTATAAATAGGCATCCTTGTGAGTCCAGTCCTCCAGCCAGTTTGAGGCATGTCCAAGATGGTTTTAGAGAGCAGGGACACCACTACGGCCAGTTTCAGGGAGATGCCGACGGAGCCCAATCCTCCGGCATCTCCGAGAAACTGGTCATAGAGGCACTCCCTAATATGTGAAATTAGTTAGCTCCCTGGCGTATTGATCTAGTTAGAGAAGTTACAAGCTCCAAGATGGTTTTCGAGAGCAGGGACACCACTACGGCCAGTTTCAGGGAGATGCCGACGGAGCCCAGTCCTCCGGCATCTCCGAGAAACTGGTCATAGAGGCATGCACTCCCTAATATGTGACATCACGCATTTGGAGATCAGATCTTAATGGTAAGTATGAATCGGTACTAAAGGCCCTCCTTTAGTCCCGGTCCAGCCACAAAACGAGACTAACACACTCAAGATTGTTTGCAGATAACACTATAAAAATGGACACATGCATGGAACATCTTAACTCATAAAATGTTATAATTATTACATATCATTTCTTCGCTTGTGTTCCTTTCTGATCCCGTCGTATCCATGGAGCATCTTCATTCATTAACATGATGGTTGGGTCATCCTTCACCGCAAAGGACGGAATTTCATGGAACTTATCACAATCTTCTGACATGTCTGTCTTGTCCTCCACTCCCACGATGTTCCTTTTTCCTGAAAGAACTATGTGGAGCTTTGGCTCATCGTCTGATGTATTCTTTTTCTTATTTTTTCGTTTTCTAGGTTTGGTAGACATGTCCTTCACATAGAAAACCTGGGCCACATCATTGGCTAGGACGAATGGTTCGTCTAAGTACCCAAGATTGTTGAGATCCAACGATGTCATTCCGTATTTCTTGTCTACCTCAACCCCTCCTCTCGTCAGCTTGACCCATTTGCACCGAAACAAGGGGACCTTAAAAGTAGGTCCATAGTCAAGTTCCCATATCTCCTCTATGTAACCATAATATGTGGTCTTTGACCCATTGTTGTATGTTGCATCAAAGCGGACACCACTGTTTTGGTTGGTGCTCTTTTTATCTTGGGCTATCGTGTAAAATGTATACCCATTTATCTCGTACCCTTGGAAAGTCGATATAGTCGAAGATGGTGACCTAGACAACAAGTATAGCTGATCTCCAAGAGTGTTGTTTTTTATGAGATGTTGCAACCAACCGCCAAAACTCTTCATGTGTTCATCTCTAATCCAAGAGTCATGCTTTCCAGGGTTGTTGGAGCGTAAGATTTTCTTGTGTTCCTTGATATATGGGGCTGCCAAGATAGAATTCTGTAGAACGGTGTAATGTGCTTCGGTGTAAGAATGTCCGTCTCTACATATTATTGATTTCCTTCCTAGAGTACCCTTTCCACTCAGTCTCCCCTCATACCGCGATTGAGGAAGACCAATCAGCTTAAGGTCAGGAACGAAGTCAACACAAAATTCAATGACCTCCTCTGTTCCATAGCCCTTGGAGATGCTTCCTTCTGGCCTAGCACGGTTATGAACATATTTCTTTAAGATTCCCATGAACCTCTCAAAGGGAAACATATTGTGTAGAAATACAGGACCGAGAATGGAAATCTCTTCGACTAGGTGAACCAGCAGGTGCGTCATAATATTGAAGAAGGATGGTGGGAACACCAACTCAAAACTGACAAGACATTGGACCACATCATTCTGTAACCGTGGTAGATCTTCAGGATTGATTATCTTCTGAGAGATTGCATTGAGAAATGCACATAGCTTCACAATGGGTACTCGAACATTATCTGGTAGAAGCCCCCTCAATGCAATCGGAAGAATTTGCGTCATAATCACGTGGCAGTCATGAGACTTTAGGTTTTGGAACTTTTTTCTGCCATATTTATTATCCCCTTTATATTCGACGAGAAGCCAGACGGGACCTTAATACTGCTTAGGCATTCAAAAAATATTTCCTTCTCTTGTTTGGTAAGAGCGTAGCTGGCATGACCTGGAAACCATTCTGGATGCAGGCCATCTGGGTCTTCCATACGTTGATGGTCCTTTCGTGCTTCCGGTGTATCTTTTGTCTGCCCATACACGCCCAAGAATCCTAGAACGTTCACGCAAAGATTCTTTGTCACATGCATCACATTGATTGCAGAGCGGACCTCTAAGAATTTCCAATATGGTAGATCCCAAAATATAGATTTCTTCTTCCACATGGGTGCGTGTCCTTCAGCATCTTTCGGAACAGATTTTCCTCCAGGACCCTTTCCAAAGGTTACCAGTTGATCCAAATCTTTCACCATATCAAATATATCAGCACCAGTACGCTCCTTAGGCTTCGTCTGGTGACATGCCAGACCGTTCAAATGCTTTCCTTTCTTTCTTAAGGGATGCTTGGCCAAAAGAAATCGACGATGCTCATTGTATACATTCTTCTTACAATGTTCCAAATATATACTAGCAGTCTCATCTAAACAGTGTGTGCATGCATTGTATCCCTTGTTTGTCTGTCCTGAAAGGTTACTAAGAGCAGGCCAATCATTGATTGTTACGAAAAGCAATGCTCGGAGGTTAAATTATTCCTGCTTGTGCTCATCCCACACGCGTATCCCGGGTTCGTGCCACAACTGTAAAAGTTCTTCCACTAATGGCCTTAGGTACACATCAATGTCGTTGCCGGGTTGCTTCGTACCTTGGATCAAGACTGGCATCATAATGAACTTCCGCTTCATGCACAACCAAGGAGGAAGGTTATAAATGCATAGAGTCACGGGCCAGGTGTTGTGACTGGAGCTCTGCTCCCCAAAGGGATTCATGCCATCTGTACTTAGACCAAACCTTAAACTCCTTGCGTCATCTGCACAGTCCGGGTACTTTCTATCGATTTTTCTCCATTGCAACCCATCAGCGGGGTGTCTCAACATCCCGTCTGACTTACGTTCCTCTTTATGCCATCGCAACAACTTGGCGTGCTCTTTGTTTCTGAATAAGCGTTTCAACCGTGGTATTATAGGAGCATACCACATCACCTTCGCAGGAACCCTCTTCCGGGGGGCTCGCCCTCAACGTCACCAGGGTCATCTCGTCTAATCTTATACCGAAGTGAAGTGCATACCGGGCATGCATCTAAATTCTCATATTCCTCACCGCGGTAGAGGATGCAGTCATTAGGGCATGCATGTATCTTCTGAACCTCAAAACCTAGAGGGCAGACAACCTTTTTTGCTTCGTATGTACTGGCGGGCAATTCATTATCTTTTGGAAGCATAGTCTTCATCATTTTCAGCAACTTTTCAAATGAGGAGTCAGGTATAGCACACTCAGCCTTCCATCACAGCAATTCCAGTGTGCTGCCCAGCTTTTCCAGACCATTTTCGCAATTTGGGTACACCAACTTTTTGTGATCCTCTAGCATGTGATTAAACTTCTCCCTATCCTTTTCAGTTTCACAATCTCTTCGTGCATCAGCAATGGTCCGACCAAGATCATCAGCGGGTTCATCATGTGTCTCTTCTTCATCCTCCCCTTCAGCATCCCCCATGGAAGTATCTCCGTACTCAGGGAAACCATGATAGTTGTCATCCTCCTCCTCTTCTTCATTGTCTTCCATTATAACCCCTCTCTCTCCGTGCTTGGTCCAACAATTATAACTGGGCATGAAGCCGGACTTCAACAGGTGGCTGTGAAGGGTTTTTGACTCAGAGTAATCCTTCTGATTCCTACATCCATTACATGGACAGAATACAAAACCATTGTGCTTGTTTGCATCAGCAACATGGATGAATTCATGCACGCCATTAATGAACTCGCCAGAGCGTCGGTCAGTACCGTACATCCATTCCCGGACCATCTGCATTATAGTAAAAGTATATCAAAAACCATTACACAACATGATAAAATTATTACAAGTTATATTGAGAGCTTCTAGAGCACTAATTTTGAATTTTGAAAAATTTACATGCACCAATTTGTGAATTGGAGAAAACAATCAACATGATAAATGTGTAGTTTTTTATTATTGTTCCATCAGTGAAAACCTCATTCCATTCTAAGCTCTGAAACTCTAAAATTACACATTTCAATTTTTAGTAACTATGTGCCTAATCAAAATTTGTTACACATATATATCAAAATCCTTCTAGCTACTTCTAGAGCATGCATGCATTTGATCCATATCTCTATACTTCTAGAGCATTATATAGAGCTAAAGTAGCAATAAGAGATGAAAGAATGAAGTTCTAACCTTTTAAAGCTTTGGATTTAGGTGTTGCAAACTAAATCTTGACAAATCTTGAGAAAAAAATGGCATGAACTCTCTTGCTTTCTTTGAGAAAAATGGCCACCATATGCTTTAGGGCAGCTGGCCAGGGACCTGTATATATAGTAATGGACAATTAGTCCCGGGCCGTGATACGACCCGGGACTAATAGTCCACGAAAAATGGCCACCATATGCTCCAGGTTATTAGTCCCGGGCCGTATTACGGGCCGGGACTAATACTCTGGTCCGGCCTGGGACTAATGAGTATGTCCATTTCTAGCCGTTGGGGGCCTCACGGACCGGGACTAGTGCTAGCACTAGTCACGGTTCGTGACGGGCCGGGACTGCTGGGCTTCCAGTGATCGAACGGAAGATGGTTTTTCCAGTAGTGCTAGGACTTAACAACCCATGACATCAGTGATGCTAGTGCCGTATATTACGCGTTAACCATGAGATTTGGAATGGGATGGAGAAGTCAGCTATATATTGTTCCTCTCGCATGTAGCCAGATGTGCAAGTCGTGGCTTTTATCCTCGTAGCGTGCATTAATTGGTAATTCATAGAGGATGTGCAGCATATGGGTGGGAACCCTCAATGTCCCATGATAGTTCTTGCATCTGACGGTCTGTACTAAGCATTGCCATAATTCAATGGGTGGCATGGTGTACACCAAGGAGACATGCGGGGTCGCGAAGGTGGTAGTGATTGGGGTGGATCACCTACTGGGCCCCACATCATGGAATTGTGGACGGGAAAGTACGCCCGGTTATGCAACAAGGAGTTGTTCTCTCATGGGTAAAGTAACACACCTCTGCAGAGTGTAAGAACCGTAACTTATTACTCCCTGTTCTGGGAAGGAGCTATGAATGCGGCAGGAAAGGAAGTCCATGAAAGTTCTGGTCAACCTATGAAGGCTGATGGGCATAGTTTTTGATAATAAAATCAATCTTTGAAGAAAGATTTACAAAAAATGTATAATACCAAGGACTAATAGTCTGAGGTGGTAGATAGAGCATCAAACTTCCCACCAGGCATATAATAAACTTGTTAGGTAACGCTGTTACTCACCCTTTCCTTTAATCCCCTGCTTAGACTTTGAGGATCTAGAAGATATCTCGTTATACACAGTTGAAGGCCAAGAGGATGTCTACTAGGAGGAGCCATATCTGTCTGGAGGTGTGGAAGGGGTTGACTATGAGGTCAGATATGGAGTGGATGGCAACGAGTCTGATTATTTTCCTTAGTTATTAGTAGTCGATTGAGACGAGCAGTATAAACCTTATATAATAGTTTTTGAGATCAATTCGATGTTCAAGTTGAAACTTTAAATCTTCCACTGGAATAGTTTTCAGTTGGTTTGTAATTTGAATCTTTTGAAGTCTTGAACGTTTGGTATTGCA
This sequence comes from Avena atlantica, assembly GCA_910589765.1. NCBI lineage: Eukaryota > Viridiplantae > Streptophyta > Magnoliopsida > Poales > Poaceae > Avena > Avena atlantica. The sequence goes on along the minus strand of OU342738.1, from coordinate 331,191,689 downwards.
ATAATATTAATGTGTGTATGTTTGTAATATGGACCCGCAATGTTTCTGTTGTACCACTCTAAGGGAATATACTATAGCAAAAGTCATATACGGGGCCCAAATACTGTTCTTGTCAGCGATGGGACTTGACATGCCCATGACCTCCAATGATTTCTCTGACACTGTTCCCTCCGGGAAACCCTCGACAGTATAGGCATCCAAGTTTTGGGGGCAAGCTTGTCAGATGCATCGCTATCACATCCTGATTTCCTGGGAATGATAGAGCCATTGACTTAGGAGTCGGCATATACTCTTCAACCATATGTCCACTCTATATGTCGTCATCTTCCTAGATAACTCAGCCTTGATGTACCTGCATATAAGAAATATTCATATGTTTATGCTGACATACATTAAATGACGACTTCAATATATCAGCCAATGTCAGCTTGGGTATGTTGTCCATCTTATGTAGGTCAACCTTAGTTATGGTCAAACTTATCTTTATACCTCTCTTGACTCTACCGGGGGTCATCCCCCTGACAATAGTCCCCTAAGATGTCAAGGTCTAGCAGTGTTAGCTGATAGGCCTTGTTAGGTTCCTTTAATGTACATGGAACATCATTTTCTCGTCCGACTTATATATGTCGGCCTACCATGTTTTCAACTCGGCATTTGGAATTTGGACCGTTTGGCTGATGCCGACTTTATGCTCCAGAGACGATTTATATCTTGTCGTCCTAATATTCCGTCAACACTTGGATATTTTTCACAATATACTTCATAGCTTCCTAGGTTTACCCTCATTTTATACTATTTTATCCTACGTGGTAGGTAATCGTCATGGTTTGACTTATTGTTTGCACCAAATCCTAACATGTAGCACTGTTCCTGCATCATCCTGTTAGTTATGACTGGCACATGTCACATCCTCGTGTGGTGCCTCGTTTCCCGCGGTAACCGCAAGATCTGGCTGTGACGTGGTGAGCAGTTATCTCTTGCGTGGCACATTCTGAGGGGTGGTTCCCCCAAATACACACCCTCGGTGTGGCCTTGGCACACAACCGATCCCACTACTGAAGTCTTCGCTGGGCCTTTAAATAGGGTAGCGAGGGGGGACACTCGTTTTCACCTTCACTTTCCCTCGATCACCTTCTCCTCGCGTTGCTCCACTCTCTACTCTCGCACGAGCGCCGCTGCGCTGCTTCATTTCTCCTTGCTCCGCTGTCTATCTTCCTATTCTCTTTCCACCGCTTCATCACGTGCGGGATTCTCCACCGTCGCCATAGGAACATGCCATTCTCTTCCGCTCTCTGACAAGGAGATAGATCCGCAAGAGGCCATCGTTGCCAAGGAAGAAGATAAATAAGAGACTGCCAATGAGCAAGGGTCATGGGAGGGCTCCAGGGTGACCAGGGTGGAGCTTGACTGGCTCCATGACTCTTGGCGGATTTCGGCTAAGATCAAGTGCCGCCTACCCGCCAGCGAGCTCGCACTAGATCCCTTGCTCGGTGAGTTCGTCATTTCTGTTGCCCACTTCGAACGTGTATTTGCTATTCCCCTTAGTGAATTCGCCAAGCATTATTTTGAAATTTGAGCCTCCAAGCGCATCATCTTCTGGTTAATTGACAAGGCGTTAACTCTGTTTGCGGTGTTGGCATCCTGTGGATTAGGAGGGGGAGCCGCCGGTTCGGCTCCAATGTCAATGTGACCATCGTGGATGGCCGCGCACATGTAGCGGTGGGGGAGGTCGTTGCTCCCGCAGCTTTCAAATCCGGAACTGTAAGTTCCTTCATCCATAGGAGGGTCGCAGAGATCGGAGTTGCAAATGTTGCTGTCATCCGAATCGTGCGTCAGTGATGGTGCGCTCAGGACATTGGCGGAACCCATGAAGAAGGTGCAATTGCCGGAGGTACCTCCCGCTCTGGGACGTGGATGGTGCCGACCTTGCCTACCTGGAAGCATAGGCTCCCAAGCATCATGTCGACTTCATCTCCTACAGAATCAAAGTCGTGGCGGGTTGCAGGTGAGTGGACGGTGAAGTTGATGGTGCCGAAGAGGAGGTGGTTCTATATAGCGGAGGAGTCGAAGATCGCAATGGATGGGGCCATCACGGTCACACGATCAGCATCCCCAGTTCCCACAGACGGCGCCAATTAACGATGATTCGACTTGTCAATGCCCATTGTTATGGACTTGGATTTTGGAGAATGAGGGGAAGCTGGAGATCGCGGAATGGCTAATCAATTCACAACACGAGGACACGAGGTTTACCCAGGTTCAGGCCCCCGGAGGGAAAACGCTACTCCTGCTTGTCTGTTCTTGATTGATGGCGATGTCGATGATTACAAGGGGGCATAGATGAAATCTGGCGTGAGGTGTGTTCTAGGGTTATGAGGTGTGCTCCTCGTCGTGCCCTCCTGGCCTTTATATGGGGAGGCCAGGTCTAGGGGTAGGTTGAGTCGGTTACATATTAGGGCTTACCCTTTAAACTTCTATCTAGTCTAGCCGTGTCTTCCATGGATTTGAGATTCCACCGTGCTTGAGTCACCCGAACTCTTCCTGGGCTTCACTACTGCAGAAGGTCTTCTCCATGGGCTCTCACTGGGCTGGACTAGATAGTCTTTGATTGAGTATCCGTAGGCATATCCATTTCACATATGCTCCCTTTCTTCCTCCATTACTTGTATCGAGGGTTATCTCAGCCTTTGGCCTTCAGTAAACATGTCGGCCAGATACTTCCAATTTCGGTCCCAAGTTATTCCTGACCCGGATGATCCTGCTGGCCAGCAGCAATTGACCCAGTGTGGATCCACCACTATAGTACCTCGGAAGAAATCCATTTTCCCCGGGTCCAGGGGCTAGATTCATGTAAAAAGTGGAAACATGGCTTCTTTTACATGAAGAATACAACCGTGGTAGATTTCATTAGGTTGGCGACATTCAAAATCGGCGTGCCTAGCAAACTCGACTAGAAATTTGACCACACGACCAAGCTCAAGGATGTCAATGAGGTTCACGCCGTCATTGAGCAATTGGTGGAGGCTGGAATGTTGGTACATGACCTTATGAGGGCATTCATTAGTCGCCGAGTTTGCCCCCTCCAGCTTGGCACTCATAATATATGTCATATGAGTGGCCGCTTTGACCTAAACCGGACCTCCACTTTCAAGCTGGACTAGCACCACATTTGGAAGCGAGTCAAAGCCATTTTTAAGAAAAATATGATCGCCAATTGGGAGTGGGAAAAGGCTCCTTATGACCATGAACAACATGTACCATGGGTAAGCTCGAACATATGCTTTTAGTCAAACATCTATTCTGGTTTTGACCTTATCTAACTCAGTTATCTGTCTTTAGCTTCTTATGCAGAAGTTTCTTCGGCAAGTTGCCGATAATGCCGAGAAACCCCTAATCTTTTGGGTTGATGATCGCACAACCTCAGATTCACAAGATACAGATTCGAAGGATTTCACTCCAATTCCTCACGCTGGCTTCGGCCCATCCTCGGGTAAGACTCCTACTCGTGAGCCATTGAGGGTTTGGCTGGATGATGATGATGAATGTCAGATTTTAGAGGTACTTGACCCAATTCCAATATCATTCACATATCCGCTGCACTCTACACCAACTGACGTAGCTGGGAAGGTGCACGATGAGCCCCATATTGTCGTGGGAGGCTAGGTCGGCATAAAGAAATGCGGCACATCCGGAGCTGCTGGGGTTGAGCAAGCTCACCAACTAAGAGGCGCAAAGTTGGCAGGAGGGTGTACTGCAAGCCAACAATTTTCGGGTAACCTTTCTTATGCCGACATATACTAGAGCAACTTTATTTATTGTTTCTCTTTCTTTCTTTCCTCTTATTACACTTATGTGTATTTTGATGTTGTTTCGCAGAGTGATACCTTCGATCCGGATTCACGAATGTAGTATAATAGCTTTTTCCATAGAATACCTAGGTTTAATCAAACCTTGGAAAGCAATCCTAAGAGGAAATAAATAAGGAAACGTCTACACGACTTTGTTTCTTTGTTCTACCTTAGTTTACCAGACTAATCTAGTTTACTTTTTATAGTGGATTTAATTAATGGATGGAGATAGGCCAGTGTTGAAGTTCACCTGCAGATGCAAATCATATGGGATAAAAGATAATAATAACCATAGTCTTCTGTAATATTTGAACGGAGATAATCTCTTGTGGGAAACACATCTTAATATACTAGATCCCCTGTGATGCAGCGGGTATAGCAATAGTCTTTTAATCCACCAAGTGCACACCAAAGCCACATGCTACAAACGATTATTAAGTGAAGAACAAAGATTAAAGCATTAAGTGGTGATGTTGTTGTTATCCCAAATGGGACACTAAGCAAAGACCGTACTACCCTTTTTGTCAATGGGGTTCCTATGAGATCGCCGCTAGCCAAGTACCTCATCTCAATTCATAATCAATCTATGGGATCTTGGGTACCTACAAGTGCACAGATCGAGACAAGAGACAAAGAAACAAAAGATACAAATCCCAATTTCAAACAAAATACAATACTCCCATGATTAGATGCACATAGTTGCTGCGAGGTTTCTCCCCAACCCGCAGCCCATGAGGATACTCACTCATACCAAATAGATCAAGGATATAAAACATTGTGCAAAATAGTTAGATTGAAATCGAATATTCTTAAAATGGTCGCCAAATCACAAGGAGATCTAAAGTACAAAGAACTGGTTATGGCTAGTGGAGGGATGGATGGTGGAGTGGATGAAAAATGGATGAACAATGACGTGGATATCCTTTGGTGGTATTGTGATGAAATCTAAGAATGGCGGCTCTCTAGGCGGCGGCTGGAGCCTCAAAATATATAGGCGTCTTCACAAAAATTCTAGGTTTTGACGAGATGAAGCTGTCGGCACCCCGTACGGGAGGGCTCCGCCTGTACCATAGGTCGTTACACGTACTGAAGCCTGGAATTTGCTTCCCAATTAATTGATTATGTGGAATTCCACAAATTCCTTCCTTATGACTCTGATTTTCGCATTAAAACCCGTGATTTCCTGCACAACACAATTCAAGGAAAGGTTTTGCATATCTTTGAAATTATTAGTCTTTACTGGTAAGGATTGAGAGTTTCTTATTAATTACTTGACTAAAAACAATGTTTAAACACAAAGAAAGATGGCAAATTTCAGAGCCATCATAGAGCTGTCTTGGATGATTCACAAACTGCTTCGTCCATTGTATCTGATATTTCTTCCTCCCTCTTGTCCACCTCCAGTCAACACTCGCATTCCGAGTCCGGCCAGGGACATTCCTCCTATGTCGGATACCAATGTATCCCGACCGGAGGGAAAATCTAGGACTGGAGGAGGGGGCGCTTCCCTAGAGGATGAGCCGAGAGTGGAGACTTGGCCCTTGAGAGAGAAGAGAACCTCGATGCTAGCAACATTGGCGCCGAGACAGAAAATGTTGAAAACTCTGCAGCTCCTGAGTTCGCTCAGACTCAGCCAAAACCACGGGAACAACAACAAAAACAACAACAGAAGAAGAAATAGCCTCCCTAGCAGAAACAATCTCAGCAGCAACAACAACCCATAGTCTAGAGGAAGCAAGTGTGGCAACAGCCAAAGAAGCCCGCAGCTACGACCAAGCAAGGGTCAATTGAAGATATGATCAAGAAAGCTACCGGTGCTTCTGGGACGTCCACTGATAAACATCTTACTCTGCATATGAGCGATGTCTCGGCCAAGGCCGGTACTAGAGCATCTACTGCCGGGAGAGGTTTTGTCATGACCCACACTTTAAGTGGCAAGGGCCTTGGCTCTCTCGGCCAATATGCAATGGACTAGAATGGTGTTGAGACCGTCGAGGTGAATTCTAGGAACACTCAGCCAAATCCTCAATAGCAAACACCTGTCCCTGCAACTGTGGCCGACAAGATGCATCAGGCTAGAGTGCCTTTGGCGGAGGCTGATGGGGTCCTGCAGGTACATACATCCTTTACTTTTTTTCATGTTTATACTATATATATATCCTAGTCCCCGAGGTTCCGACCGAGTGAAGTATTTACTCGGCCAGAATCTCATAGATCATACTTAGATGATTAGTTTTCCACATAGACCATACTTGGCTTATTATCTTCCCGGATAGTTTAATTTATAGAATCAAACTCCAGTTTATGAGTTTCAAGTTGAGTTTACTCGGCTTGAATCTTAAAACTAAATCTCCATTTTCTGAGGTTCAAGCTGAGTTTACTCAACTGAATCTTAAAACTGGATCTCAATTTTCTGAGGTTCAAGTCGAGTTTATTCGGCCTGAATCTAAAACTGAATATCCATTTTCTAAGATACAGGGCGAGTAACTGAATCTCCATTTTCTAAGATACAGGTCGAGTTTACTCGGCCTGGATATAAAACTGAATCTCCATTAACTATGCATTTTTGAAGATCTCCTCCAATACCCAGACCAAAGTTTTCTAGAAGCTTCTCCTGGAACATAGGCAACTCTTTAACCATCACAAGGAATTGTAGGCCGAGGTGCAAGGAAAAGGTATATCCCTTATTTAATTTGCTTTATGACTCGATTTTTGTGTTAATCCGGGTTAACTTTTTTCCCTTCATCTGCAACTACAGCTGAGGAAAAAGTTGAAAAGCTACATAAGACTTGTCCCGACTGATACGTCGTCGATAACAACGATTTGTATTTTTGGCACTCCAGCAATGTCGACCAGACTGAGTTGGTTTCTTTTCCATTGAATATTGCTGTTGTCCCTTCTTCTGCTTCTAGTTGACTTGTTCCATCACTCCATACCGATCTGACTTCAAGGTTGCAATGCGTCCGTTGAGCCCATATTCAAAAATAGGACTTCATCATCTTGGTTTGAAACCGGCCCAAAATAGATGACAACAATAATGTTTCAAAAATATAAGGTTAGGGCTCCAGTAGCCATCTTTTTTTTGCGGGCTACATCAATGAAGATGTGAAAGGGTAAGATGGTTACCTTAGAGGGGCGTGAATAGGTTTTTACAAATTTCTTTATAATATTTTGCAAGTTCTAGGCTTTGGGGAATATAAGTGTGCCTAAATGCAAACTAGGTGAGGCTACCTAGATGGTGCTACAAGATACTTCAAGCACGAAGGCTATCACAAAGTAAACAACACAAGTAAGAGATTCAGTTTAAGAATAACCGAAGCACATGGATACGAAGATGTATTCCCGTGTTCACTCTCATTGGGACGGGGTCTACGTCACGTTGGAGAGGTGTAAGGTTTCACAAAGGATTCCCCAAAGCTATAAAGGCTCACCTTATTATACGAGCTTATAGCTCACTTACTCGTGGTAGACTTTAAGGTAGTCTCCAAACCCTCACAAACTTTCCACGGGGCAAATCACAAGACGAATGCCCCCGGGAAACCCTAGTCGCCTAGGGTTTCCCACAAACCCATGAGTAACAATAAAACTCGATGAACTCAAGGGGAAATGAACTTTGTCTTGGTGGTAGCATAGATCGGGACCTCCTCTTCCTTTCTACCATGGGGATTTGTATTTGGTTGGGTAGAATGGGAGATCCTCAAGCTTTTGGTGATTCAATAATGGTGAGAGAGAGAGCTCTCAAGGTTGAATCTGAAATGGAATGCCTAACTTATCAATGTTGAAGAAAGGGGTATATATAGTCCAGGAGTGAAACTAGCCATTTTGGGGAGTCTGTGCTAGAACCAGTGACAAGTTCAGCGGCGCCAGAATGTGTGCCAATTTTTTTTAGCGGCAGACCTGGTAGGGCGAGGTCCACGCCGAAATGAACCGGCAACCGCTTGAATTTCCATCGTCAACCGAAACGCTCCGTAGAGAGTGGTTTCAGATAGGACCGGGAAAAATCGGCGGCTGCTCAAGTGTTTCGGCGAGGATTCCGGCAGCACTGAATTTCTCGCTGATTTCGCAGAATCCCCTTTTTAGCTGTTTTCTCTTTTGGTTACTAGCTATTCTCGATTGGGTGTGATGACTATTTGGTGTTAGGATGTATAAGTGATGGAATGTCATCCCCAAAGAGCTCATCGCTACCACCCCTCTTAATAGTGCGGTGTTTCCTATTTGACTCGTTAACAAAGAGAGATGAATATAAAGCAAAATACCGGATCTTCTCTTGAGTAAATGAATGGGGAGGGGTCTCACACTACCTCTCATCATCAACATCGAATAATTCCTGTGTATGCACTTAATAAAAGGATTAGTCCATACACAGGAATGTTATTTTTTTCGCTAGATCGATATTAGATTTGTTCTCATGATTGTGTCAAAGAGGATTATCCTTACAATACTTGTCATGCCCGCTACATCCTCGACAACAACGATTTGTACTCTCGGCACCCTAGCGACATCGACCATGTTGTTAGTTTCTTTTTCTTGGATTACTTGTGGTGGTATTCTTGTCTATGCTGGTTGATCAATCTAATGGTTGTGCGCGCACGTATCCTTAGCATTGTGGCTTAAATTAAAATTATAAAAGAACCCTTGTTGATATTTACATGTATATGGGTTATATCTATGTCATGTTTATTTGTCTATCTTTAGAAAAGTATAAGATTGTATAGAATAGACTTGCTATCGACATGGGTAGCTACCCACACATGGATATACGGTGATTTAATCAACATGGATCAATTTTAGCTTATTTTTCTAATAGAACTGAGTACAAAAGTGGTTTCAGAAATTTGGTTTAAATTTATTTTGGTCAAAGTCAACAGTGGGGTTGACCTTTTGCCACGTGAGTTGACTTTGACCAAAACAAATTCGAACAAAATTTCTAAAATCAGTTTTGTATCCAAGAAATCCATGTTCTACTAGGAAAACAAGATAAAATTGATCCTTGTTGCTTAAATCGCCATATACCCATGGGTGGGTAGCTACCCATGTGGGTAGTGAATCCACATGTAAGATTATATCATGGAGGAAGAAAATTTTAAAGACCTTAAAGATTTCCTAGTTTTCTTTTGAATTTTATTTTGTAATCGCTGCAGACCGTTTATGTATCCATACTATGTATTGTGCGCTACTATATATTATGGTGTTGATTATCATTTTTTTCCATGCCATTGTATCGGTAATACATTCCTCCTCGATCGAAACTTACTCTAGAAACATGATCATTTGTAAGAAAAACAACTTCAATACTTTATCAACAAGACAATACTACCATTTTTACGTTTTCTTATCTCTATTTCTTTGGAATATAATAAAAATAAAAATAATGGATATCTTGGAAATGATTATGTAAATAAGTTTTGAGCTGGATTGGTATCAAGTAATAACATGTAAGATTGGAAAGTAATAACATGTAAGATTGGATATCATCCTGGAAATATTGGATAGAAATAAATTTGATGAGGTGGATTCCTAATCACATAAAAATGCAAGATCTTTCAAATTAAATGAGAAATAAATGTTGGTTGGTATCACCATGAATATAAATGGTAGCCAATAAGACCTCAAAGAAATAACAGTACATGCTCTTGCAAGCAACACTGAAGGCCGGCCATCATGAAAGTTCCCTTACTTCTCCCTCTCCTCCAGCTCCTAGTCATCTCAATCCCATGCATTTGCATCGATCCCACCAAACTAGTATATGACATAGAGGGGAAGGAGCTCAGTAGTGATTTTGACTACTACATCCTCCCGGCGAATCATGGCAACGGTGGTGGGCTCATATACGTCCCGAGTGGCTTACGGTGCCTAAACTTTGTGGCCCAAGAGAGCAATGAGACTCTCCCCGGCACCCCAGTATTCATCAAACCACAGAAAGCTTCGGCTGATTTTTCCATCGGCCTGTCGAGCAATGTATTCATAGAGTTTAACGATCTTGACAGTTTTTGCGCCAAAAGGCTCGATTGGCACATCACCAATAAGCTGCCGGAGTTACTGTCAGGGCAGCGTCAGCACTTGGCAGCTGGGAATGAAGAGGGCATAAAATCGTTCGGGTTGTTCCAGATTGTGAAGCACGACGCAAACGTGGTGGGGTACAAGCTAGTATCATGTGTTGATAAGACGCCATGCCGAGATCTAGGCTTGTTTGCTAATAAGGATAAGACATGGTTGACTATAAGCAACAATCCTCTCATGGTTGTGTTTAAGAAAGCACATTATTTTGTGTCTTAGTTGGCTTGATACATGTGTGGACTCGTCGCAAATGTATTGATGATTATATCATTTATTGTTATTCTCCAATTTCAATAATCTGATACTATTTCACACTACGGGACACGCACGCTACGCCGAGGGCAAAAGGCCGTCGGCGTAGGCCAAAATGCCCTCGACGTATGGTACGCCGAGGGCTGCCCTCGGCGTAGCCTCCTCGGCAAAAATCTCCCTCGGCGGAGCACACTCAAGCCGTCGGCGTATCAAAATGCCGTCGGCGTATGCTACGCCGAGGGCTTTGCCGTCGGCGTAGCGGCCGTCGGCATAGCCTGTCGACTGGTTGCAAAAATATTTTTTTTTATTTTTTTTGGAAAATAATATTTTTTTATTTTTTTTCTCAATTTTTTTATTCTTTGAATTGTTTCACTTGTTAATCTCCTACTTTGAACATTTTTAACACTAATTATAGTTACTATTTGATTAAATTTCAGTCTTAGTCAAACTTCCCAGCAGGTCACCCATCATAATACTACTCCAGCTTCAGCACGCTTAACATCCTCGTTCCTTCAGAATCCGTTTCCGCAAAGTAATTCATACATTGGTGTCAATACTATGATATCAATCATATTAACTCTTATATCATCATGTCACATGTTTGTATTTTTTGAAATTACAAACAATTATTTAAGTAAATATTAATGAATAAGTAAAAATATTATTGAATTCAAATAAAAATATAATAATTTTATTTTTTTTGTATTTTTCTATTTAATATAGAATAATTAATATCTTTAAATCTGTAAATCGAAATTCAACAAATAATATGTTTAAATTGATCAGAAAAATGAGAGGAATCCAAATATGATATCCATATCAACTAATCACAAACCCTCCATTTTTGAATTAGCTATTTGGTGGTTGCTTTAGAAAATTTCCTTTTTGCGCTCGGATAATGAAAAATGCCTTTTTGGTGCGATGAAAAGGAAAACTTGCATTGGATCTTTGATAAAATAGCATATTGTGAACCTAAAAATGATTTTTGTAAAAAAACATGAGCATCGGATCATGTACCTGTAGTTCATATCTGACCCACTTCCTGCCGATTCGGCAGGAATTTGTCTTTTTCACCAAAGGTGGACGGAAAGGTTTCGGATCCCCCTGTTGGGACATTGTCCATATAAGGTGGTATAGTATTTTTGTAAAATGTGGTGGTAGTATTTTGAATTAGCCATTTGGTGGTTGCTTCACAAAACCGTCCGTTTTTATGCTCGGAAAATGGGAAATGGCTTTTTGGTGCGACGAAAAGGAAAACTTCCTCCTGCAACATTGTTCGCCATCCCATGATGCATGTGTATGCACAATATGGGAACATTATCACAAACTATGCCTCGATTCTAGCCATAACATTGGTCATTTGACCCGAAAGCCAAGAAACCTCGAATGAGATAGGTCATTTTGTGAATGGTTTTTTGAGACATAATCAATATATCAAGTTTGCTATTTTTCCTTACAAATATTTCACATAATATGACACCACGCGAAGGTTTCGCATTGTTTTGATCATTTTTCAATTTTTTATGCCTGTTTTAAACTATCGTTAAACTTTGTCGAACGGCGGACATAAAGATTCTTAGCTCGGGGCCGAGCCTCGCTAAACTTTCATTAGATCTTTGATAAAATAACATATTGTGAACCTAAAAATGATTTTTGTAAAAAAACATGAGCATCGGATCATGTACCTGTAGTTCATATCTGACCCACTTCCTGCCGATTCGGCAGGAATTTGTCTTTTTCACCAAAGGTGGATGGAAAGGTTTCGGATCCCCCTGTTGGGACATTGTCCATATAAGGTGGTATAGTATTTTTGTAAAATGTGGTGGTAGTATTTTGAATTAGCCATTTGGTGGTTGCTTCACAAAACCGTCCGTTTTTTATGCTCGAAAAATGGGAAATGGCTTTTTGGTGCGACGAAAAGGAAAACTTCCTCCTGCAACATTGTTCGCCATCCCATGATGCATGTGTATGCATAATATGGGCACATTATCACAAACTATGCCTTGATTCTAGCCATAACATTGGTCATTTGACCCGAAAGCCAAGAAACCTCGAATGAGATAGGTCATTTTGTGAAGGTTTTTTTGGGACATAATCAATATATCAAGTTTGCTATTTTTTCTTACAAATATTTCACATAATATGACACCACGCGAAGGTTTCGCATTGTTTCGATCATTTTTCAATTTTTTATGCCCGTTTTAAACTATCGTTAAACTTTGTCGAACGGCGGACATAAAGATTCTTAGCTCGGGGCCGATCCTCGCTAAACTTTCATTAGATCTTTGATAAAATAACATATTGTGAACCTAAAAATGATTTTTGTAAAAAAACATGAGCATCGGATCATGTACCTGTAGTTCATATATGACCCACTACCTGCCGATTCGGCAGAAATTTGTCTTTTTCACCAAAGGTGGACGGAAAGGTTTCGGATCCCCCTGTTGGGACATTGTCCATATAAGGTGGTATAGTATTTTTGTAAAATGTGGTGGTAGTATTTTGAATTAGCCATTTGGTGGTTGCTTCACAAAACCGTCCGTTTTTTATGCTCGGAAAATGAGAAATGGCTTTTTGGTGCGACGAAAAGGAAAACTTCCTCCTGCAACATTGTTCGCCATCCCATGATGCATGTGTATGCACAATATGGGCACATTATCACAAACTATGCCTTGGTTCTAGCCATAACATTGGTCATTTGACCCGAAAGCCAAGAAACCTCGAATGAGATAGGTCATTTTGTGAAGGGGTTTTTGAGACATAATCAATATATCAAGTTTGCTATTTTTCCTTATAAATATGTCACATAATATGACACCACGCGAAGGTTTCGCATTGTTTCAATCGTTTTTGAATTTTTTATGCCCGTTTTAAACTATATATATTGTTTTATATTTTACTTAATTTTTATTTATAAATGTGTAACATTTAAGTGTAGATAGATAGGTCTTATTTTTCTGCAAATTTTGATATATTATTTGTATTTTTTCGAATTAGAATGATTTAGTTATGATTTTTCAAAGTTTAATGAGATAAAATAAAAAATAGCTACGCCGAGGGCAGCCGTCGGCGTATGCTACGCCGAGGGCAGCCGTCGGCGTAGCATAGAATATGCCGAGGGCAATTTTACGCCGACGGCTGCTTGGCGGGGCTGGCCTGAACGATGGCTACGCCGACGGCCCCGACGTTTGGCCGTCGGCGTAGCTTCCCAGTCCTGTAGTGTCAAGCGCATCTGAGTTATTTTCAGGACAGTAGTACTCTTCTCCCTATTCCTTGTAAAAGAAAGACCCCTTTCTAGTATTTTCTTTTTCTTCAACCATACAGTTGGACCGAATGTGTTAAATTTGAAGGGAAGATCAAATAGATGGGTAAGGTACAAGGTAGAACTTAGAACATTTAAATGGGTCCCAAACAGCCAAACAAGATCGACTTAGAGCATTAGCAGCCTCCCTATAGTAGGGCACCACATTTTGGTTATAGGGTAGCTATATTTAAGATACAGGGCAAACAATTTATTTTGCTTTATTACCAGCTTCATTAAAATAGGGCATGGCCGCTCTACTAGACGGTGTATTTTAGGGCATGTCGCATCCTTCGATATCTGAATTTGAACATAGAACAAGGATTTGGACAATATATACTTCGGAAATTTGACCGAAACATCGACAATCCAACCTAAACTTCGACAATTAAGCCTAAACCAACACTAATTCAACCCGAAAACAAAACCTAATCCCACTAGGAATCGTTGTCGTCAGTGATATTCCAAAAATCGAAGCCTAATTAATTAGGAAAACAATGCAGATTGCCCGGACGATGGAACGATCCCACGGTCCAGTTCGGTTGCACTGTCTCACCCGTGGAGAACTTACTGCATGTGATCTGGCCCCACCATGTTTTCCTTTTCTTCGACCTTTCTCTCCCGATGCCCCAGATCCGCCGGCTCGTGCATGCACGGACGCGCCCGACCTACGGAGAGGTTATCTGACGGAGAGCCCTGCCCTCGTCCTGCTCCTCCGCTAGCGAGCCATGCCCTCGCCCTGCTCCTCCGCCGCTGCTTCCGCCGGAGGTCTCGCTGCCGCCTAGGGCGCCCTTCTGCTCGGCCTTCTCTGCCGTCGCGCGGCTGCCCCACCGCCGCACGCCTCCTCCTCCGCCATGAGCCTCCTTCGCCAGGCCGTCCTCCATTCCAATGCCGTCCCGTCCTCCGCCCATCGGGGCTTCTCCCCTTCAGCGCCCACCTCCGTCAGCTCGCCCTGCCGTGTGGTTTTTGCTACAAGCCAAGACCGACCTGAATTGCGCCCTATGCCGTGGTTCCCGACGTCAAGCAGTGCCACCGGCTTCCAGCAGCCATACATTACAGAAAGCTGCGTTGATGCAATGAACAACGGTGCTGTTCCCTGCCACGTTGGCAATTTTTGCTACATGTGGTAGTTAAATTTGCTACATACGGCTGTTGGCTTCTGACATATGACAGACTATTTTGTCACATAGCATATTTTTGTAACAATGTCTTCAATGAATTCGGTTTTTGCTATATTTTTATTATTTTTTTGCTAGATTTATTTTCTAATTTTGCTACAATTAATATTGTAAATTTTTGCTACGCGACATCCCGGTGAGGTCTCCGACGAGGTGTCTAGAAAAGTCTCCAACGATGTCTCTGACAAAATAGGTTTTTTGCTACATTAGAAAAACTTTGTTGCTACAACAGTGTCGACTTTTTGATACAAGGTCTTCAGGAGAGTCATCGGCGAGTTTTTTCCGACGATTTTTTCAACGAAGTCGGTTTTGCTACATTAGCATCATTTTTTTGCTGCATGGTTGTCGAGAAGATAACCCCGGTAGAGTCATAAGGGGTAAAACATTATCCATCTTGCCTTATGCCGAGTCAAAGAAGCCTCTGGCCAGATCTCAACGGCCAGGTACGAAGCTTATGCGTGGCCGACATAAAAACCATGTCGGCCCATATAGGACAAAGCTGTTGTTCTTGCAGGTAGCGATGAGTCGGGTCTCATCGCATGACGTATAAAGACACCGCATGACGCCTAGGAACTGGCGGCTACGTACGGGAAGACCGTTGGTTGTATAGCTTTGTGGACTGGGTCAAGTGCTCAGGGCTAGCCCATGACCTGGCCCGCACAGTTAGGACAAAGATCCAAACAGTAACTCTAGGGCCCAAAGTTGTAACCTATAGCTGCCCATCTCCTATATAAGGAGGGACATAGCTAGGGTTTAGGGAGGTTAAACCAAGTAGGAAACTAGTGCCCTGAGGCTATGCTTGAACAGCTCATGGAGCACTTGTAAACTTCTTGGGGCAATAAAAATCCTAAGTGTAGAGAGTTCTTCGTGCTCTTCTTGCGCGGCTAGACCGTGCACTCCCTCCACGGTTACCTCAAGCGTCCATTCGGCCCCCAACTCAAGCCTACCCATGGCATCTGTCGCGACAGCACCACGACAGTTGGCGTCCACCGTGGGGAAGAAGGAGGCGCTTGCTGGAGTTTTCATCCGGACGAGCAACATCATCGCCACGACGGGCGATCGCGTCTATTCCGGCCTCATCCAAAGGTTCGGGGCACTCAACTTCGTCAGCGACAACACGGGCTGCTTTGGGACCAAGCCATTCCCAAGGGGCGGTCGCTTCATCAAGTTAGGCGAGCAGCAGGTCTACGTCGCGGTGCGTCTGGAGCACGCATACCCGGAGTGCGTCATCCTGGCACCGTATCTACCTGCGGTTCGTGTCGCGGTAAAGCTTCATCAACTTGTCTCTGCCGAGGTAATGATGATCGCTCCAGACCCATCGCGTCCCCCAGCACCTCTAGTAGCTCCTGTAGTGAATGAGAATGCTGAGGGAGTAAACCTAGAAGGAACGCCAAGGGCAACAAGAACTGCGAAAGCTCCACTAGAGAAACTAGAGAACATAGCTAGGAGTAAAAGAGCCAAAGAGTTGCAGGAAGCAATAGAAAAATTAGCAGAGCCGGTGGCACCAGCAGCTGACCCGGCGCACATACAAGCCGAGTTAGAGGAAACTAGGAAAAAGTTATGGAGAAGGCAAATGAGTTAGCCCAGATGCAGCAGGATATGGATATCACGATCCGAGAGTATAACTCGACAAATCGAGTCAAGGGCGCTAAGACCCGGCTTGATGCAATAAGAATGAGAAGAAGGAACCTCAATGAAGAATTGGCGGATGCAACTTCAAAGATTACACCAGAAAACAGCAACAAAACAGCCATGAGGCCGACATACAACACAACAGCCACAAACTTGAGAGCTGCAAAGGCGGCAATGTCCGAGTTACCCCATCTGGTGGGTGAGGCAAAGAGAAAGCAACAGGAACGAGTAAATGAATTGGTGAGAGAAGCAGGAATGCTGAATGAAGCATACTACAGGGAGAATTCGGGTATAGCTGGGAGGTCACATCTTGTTCACTCGGTAACTCCAATCCCGACAAGGTCAGCAGGGCATATGGACTCCTCTCCAGGAGTAGCGCCGAGACAGAGAAAAGAAAAGAGTGTGGACGCAGGAAGGAACAAGTAGATGGTTGCCTATGATCAAGCAGTGGTTCAAGGAAACCCGGCTCGTGCCTAGGCCACAAGAAGAAATGCTGCTCAACGAAATGAGAACCAGGAAAATGTTGGCCGGGAAAGGCAAGCAAGACAAAGAAACGACAATGGAGGGCAGAACTTTGCAACTCAGCCTAGGCGTGGGACTCACTCGGCAGGAGGAGGAAACCCAGCTCCAAATCCTCCACCAGCCCAACTTGAAAGGAGACAGCAAAGTGCAGGAAAAGCAGTGCAGCAACCCGCAGACCCGAACGCCAACAGGTACAATGATGGATACTCGGCAATGGTAAATGATGTGTATGAATTGTCAGATCACGTGTATCAAGCTATGTGATCCAGACTCGGAGGCAGAAACCTCCAGCCGGATGATGCAAGGCTAAAGCTTGACCGGATAAAGATGGCGGAACTAATCGAATCGCAAGGTCCGTAGGGTCCACCATGTTTTGGCCCAAGGATCATGAAAGAGCCGCCAGTGCCAAACGTTCAGCTGGCAAGAGGAACAAAAACCTATGATGGAAGCACAAAACTAGAGGACTGGCTCATAGATTATGGAACTATAGTGAAAATCGCACAGGGAAATCTGAGATGGGCAGTGCGCTATGTACTGCAAATTCTAGAAGGACCAGCGTGGGTGTGGCTCAACAATTTTCCACAAGGAAACATCAATGGCTGGATCAATTTCCAAGAATCTTATGTGAGAAATTTCACAAGCACGTACAAGAGTCTGAATCGTCCACAACAACTGGCTATGTGCAAGCAGAGACCGAATGAAAAGACAGAGAGTTTCTCACAATATGGTGCACTATGCGCAATTCTTGTGAAGAGGTAATCGAGTCCCATGCCATTACGCGGTTTGCACAAGGATGCAGGCACGAAAGTGTGTTGTGGCAAAGGTTACAGAGAGATATGTCGAGAAGTTTTGCAGAAACAATAAGAATTACTGACTCGTACGCGTTAGGAGATCCGACTCAGCCTATGCTCATGTCGGCATACGGGATGACTGAGACTAAGATCTATGACGCAGCCGGGTCGCAAAGGCGCCAGGAAAGGGCCGAATATAAAAGCAAAAGACAAGATGAGGACCAGACTACAGATATGGTTCGACTCAAGTCGCAGCCATAAGCCAAGATCATCCGGATGCTGGAAGCAGCCAGCGTCAAAGGACGAGTGGGCAACAGCAATGGATACCAAAGAATGATGGCAAAAAGCCATATGAAGAGAGAAATCCATATCAAGAAAGGCAGAAGTACACCTATGAGATGATGCTGGATCAGCCTTGTAAGTTTCACACTCCAAGTCCGAGTAAGTCGGCGAATTACACAACAAGACAATGCACTTGGTTCGAGAAGGGTGATAGAGTAGACTCGCAAACTCAGCAGCTACCACCACCTCCCCCACCACTACTTATAGGAGGAAATGCTCAGGTTGTTGAAACTAAGCACAAATATGAGAACCGACAGCCGAGATATCATAACCAAGAAAGACGAGAAGCCGTACACCAAGTGCATGACCCAAGAGGTGATGGCACTCATGTCGGCCATGGGACAAGAAACGAGTATAAAGAGCATCACCAGAGCTATGTCGTGTTTGTTACAGAGCCGAATGACAAGAAAAGTCAATAGAGACGGATGATGGAAGTGAACGCCACAATGCCGACAATACCAAAGTACATGCACTGGTCTGAATAGGAGATAACTTGGAGCATAAAGGATCACCCAAAGATTATGCCGACGCCAGGAGATTATGCTCTTGTTTTGGATCCAAATTTCATGGGCCCAGATATCAATGTGAAGTTTTCCAAGGTACTGATAGATGATGGCAGTAGTATCAACATCATGTTCAACGATACCATGCTCAAGTTAGGCATCACTATGAACATGTTGGAGCCGACTAAGACGACCTTCCATGGCATTGTGTCAGGATTTCGTGTGAGCCAATTGGCAAGATCTAGGTCGATGTCTTATTCGGCAACTGGGAAAACTGTCACACTGAAGCCATAGAGTTCGAGGTGGTAGACCTGGTCAGTTCATACCACGCCTTACTCGGCAGGCCAGCTGTGGCGAAGTTCATACCACTCCTCACCTTGCCTACTTAAAGATGAAACTGTAGGTCCATGTGGAGTTATCATAGTTGAGGGTGACTACAAGCGATCTATACCATGCGCTTCAGCCGGATCTTCACTGGCCGAGTCACTGATCATAGCGCAGGAAAAACAACAAATGATGGAAGTTGCAGCACTGGCAAAGGCAGCACAGATGTCTATGTCAGCACTCACTAATCCACACGACAGCGTGTCTTTTCAAGCCATCAAGGAAACAAAGAAGATATAGGTTGATGAGGCTTTCCCAGAGCGCATAATGACTATTGGTGTCGGGTTATCTGACAAATAGGAAAGCGAGCTCACCAGCTTCCTCCGTGAGAATTGGGATATGTTTACTTGGTCCACAGAAGACTTGCAGGGAGTTCCGAGGGAGCTGGCTGAGCACTCTCTTCATGTAAGAACAAATGCCAAGCCGGTGAAGCAACCCCTCCGCCGCTTCGCCGAAGATAGGAGGAAAGTGATAGCCACCGAGATAGCCAGGCTCTTGGCTGTCGGGTTTATCATGGAAGTTCTGCACCAAGATTGGTTGTCAAATCTAGTCTTGGTCGAGAAGAAGAAGGATGACCCGAACGTGGCAGTGGTGTGGCGCATGTGTGTTGACTACACGAACCTCAGTAAGGCGTGTCCAAAAGATCCATTTCCATTGCCACGAATCGATCAAGTCATTGACTCTACTACCGGTTGTGAGTTGTTTTTATTTGTGGATGCCTACTCTAGTTTCCACCAGATACCACTGAATCCGGATAATCAAATAAAGACATCTTTTATCACCCCATATGGGTGTTATTGCTATCATACCATGTCGTTCGGATTGAGAAATGCAAGTGCAACATACCAAAGATGCATGCAAAAATGCTTGCAAGATCAAATTGACAAAAATGTTCAAGTGTACGTCGATGACGTGGAAATAAAAACCAAAAAAAGTCATACTCTAATCGAGGACTTGCGTCAAATGTTTGCAAACTTAAGAAGATTCCAGATGAAATTTAACCCGAAAAAATGCACCTTTGGTGTCCCGACTGGAAAGTTACTCGGATTCCTTGTATCCAGCCGAGGAATTGAGGCTAACCCGACAAATATCAGAGCCATCGAAAGAATGGAATTACCAAAAACCCTCAAAGATCTCTAGAAATTTATAGGATGCCTTGCCTCGTTGAGTAGGTTTGTGAGTCGGCTAGGCGAAAAAGCCTTACCATTATATCAACTGATGATAAAAAATGATACAATTCACATGGACACAACAAGCTGATAGCGCTTTCTATGAACTTAAAAATATGTTGGAAACATCACCAATATTAGCCTCAACACTATCCAAAGAACCAATGCTGCTCTATGTCGCAATAACCAATATATTTGTCAGTGCGGTAATAGTGGTAGAGCGTGAAGAGGAGAACAAATCATTCCAAAGACCAGTCTATTACCTGAGCGAAGTGCTCTCTACATCAAAGCAAAACTACCCTCATTATCAAAAAATTACATATGGGGTGTATATGGCAGCAAAGAAGCTGAAGCACTACTTTCAAGAACACCCAATCCTGGTAATATGCAAGGCACCTATCTCGGACATATTGGGCAGCAAGGATGCCAGTGGCCGAGTGGCAAAGTGGGCCATAGAGCTAGCTCCATAGACTCTGCAATACGATTGGCGAGATGCAATTAAATTTCAAGCTGTAGCGGATTTCTTCGTGGACTGGATGGAAATGCAGTATGAACCACCATTGCCAGATCTGAATTACTGGAGAATGCACCGTGACAGGTCCAAGACAAAGATGGGACTAGGTGCCGGGATAGTTCTTTATCTCACCTAAGAAAGACTAGCTCAAATATGTGTTGCAAATCCACTTCGCTGCATCCAATAATGTTGCCGAGTATGAAGCAATTGTCCATGGGATAAAAGTGGCCAAAGAAATTGACATCAAAAGGATCATGTGTTTCGGTGACTCGGATTGGGTTATTCAGCAGGTATCTGGACATTAGGACGCGCTGGAAGCAAATATGGCACTTTATCGTTTTCATGTGTAGCAGATTTCGGGATACTTTGATGGATGTGAGTTTCATCACATACCCAGAGCAGAAAATGAGGCAGCTGATGTGTTATCCAAGTTAGGATCATCTCGGCAAGCAATGCCGCCAGTAGTAGCATTGGAACATCTCAGAAAACCATCGATCAAGCCATCACCAGAATCCGACTCAATATTCATCCCGGCAAGCCAGGAGTCGGATGCTATACCAATGGACATTGACACAGGGGAAGGTCCGAGTAACTCGGGGACTGTTCCGCCTAACCCAGGGATTTCCGAATCACACTCGGGGACTCCTCAGGTGATGTCGGCAGAAACTATATCGGCTGAGCCAATGGAAATTGATGGAGAAACAGATCCAACACCAGTAATACCAGCCTAGGCACAACCAATATTAAATTACTTAAAAGATGGAACTTTGCCTGATGATGAGATATTGGCAAGGCAAACAGAGAGAAGAGCGAAAGCATACACAATCATTAACAAGGAACTGTACAAGAGGAGTGTGACAAGTGTGTTGCAATGTTGTATAAGTCTAGAACAAGGCCAAGAGATACTGTTGGATATTCACCAAGGAGAATGTGGGCATCATGCTTCGTCGAGAGCATTGGTAGCTAAGGCATTCTTACATGGATTCTATTGGCCAACTGCACTGATGGAAGCACAAGATCTAGTGAGAAAATGCAAAGGGTGCCAACTCTACGCATCAAAGTCACACTTGCCTGCATCCGAATTAAAAAACTATACCAATCACTTGACCATTTGCAGTAAGGTGCCTGGATATGGTGGGGCCATTCAAACCAGCACTGTCGTTGTTATGGAAACGGAAGTGCCTGAGCAGGCTAGATCGTGGTGTGGGAGCAAGCAGGGAAGCGAGAGACGGCGTCCTCATGCAGGATTAGGCACAAGCGAGCGTCAGAGACACAAGAAGTACCCAGGTTCAGGGCCCTCATGGTGAGGTAACACCCCTACTCCTGTTGATCTGACTATCTCGATGAACACGATGAACTACAAGGGCTCCTCGAGCTGTATCTGTCCTAGATTGTAGAGAATGAGATACCAACCCTTGTAATGTTACTCCTGCTGCCCCTTATATAGGCCGAGGCAGCGTGGGAAACGGCCTGGCCGACTGGCGGGTCCCACAGGCGGGCCCCGGCCGGCTAGGTCATCTACAGTGGCCGACATGGAAGGCATGTACCCATAGTCAAGCCCATGCCGAGCCATGCAGTCTACAGTGGCCGCCGTGTGGGTAGTTATGCACAGTACCACCTACTGTCCACTGTTACAACCATCATTGGTAAAGTCGTCGGTATGGGCCGAGTGTCTGAGTCTCCTTTCTGTCTTGTCCATTGTCCTGCGCGTACTACGCACTGTTCTCTATGTCATCTCATACCTTTCCTTCCTTGAGTGGCTGGATAGGTTGCCCTAGCTGGCTGATCCATCTTGACTGAGTGGTTGGTCCCGTCCGGCCAGGCTTCTGCCTTTTCTCATCTCATCCGGCTGACGGGTCTGCCGACTTGCTCTTGATCAGTCTGGCCTTATCCTGCTGGCATGGTGCAGCCAGTTAGGTGCCTTTGGGGATGATTTTTATCCAGTTGACTGGTTTTATAGCTTGGTCTTCGGCTGGCCTTCTTTCTGATATGTCCTCGAGTTTTTGTATCCGGCTGCCCCAGTCGGCTAGCAGGTTGTGCCACACCTGCATCATTTCCGGCTAGCCTACCCGGGGGTGATCCCCCGACACTAGCCCCCGAGTGCGCGTAAATTCCACTCTTAGGAGAAATGTGTGCGGGCTCAAAAGGCTAGTTTGAATTATTTCCCGGTTGAAATTTGGCGGTTGGACTGCCCGGCTGCATCATCACTGACGTTAGCCACGGCGCAATGATGATCGTGGAGACATGCGTCGAAGGGTTGCGTCGCCTGTCGCCTCGGGAACCGCTGTCAGCGCCTTGCCTCTCACGCTCGGGATCTTCTGCGCACTACACACTGGCGCAAATGATCTAACCGTTTCTGGGGCTGTGGGGGGCTGCCACGTGGCAAGACGGCGGTTTGCCTTCCCGACCCCTTTAAGTAGCGGCCACGGCGCCCCTTCGACCCCCACACGCCATTTGCCCCCTTCGCTTGCCGTCAACGCCGTGCCTCCCAGCTTCCTACCACCGCTCTGCCTATGCATGCGCCACCGAGGAGCTCGCGCCGCCTCTGCTCCGTCGGTGTCGCCTTCCTGTTTCCTACTGGAGCGACGGGTCACCGTCACTCTTCTGCTGCTCCCCCTTCGCCTTCTCCGCTTTTTCCCTCTTCTCCGCCACGCGCCGCCACTATCGGCATGGCTGAAAGCCGCGGCGCCTGGTGCGTATCCTCCGTCACAGAGGCGCAAGTCAAAAAGTACCAGCGGTCACGCCTCCTGCCGACCACCGGCGAGGTTGGGGTGCACCTTTCCCCGGCTGGCAAAGTCTCGCCGGCTCCGCAGACCGGCGAGCGCATCATTTTTCTTGCGCATTTGACGCGCGGCCTAGCCTTTTCGGCCAGCGCCTTTTTCCTTTCTTTCCTCGCCCACTTCGATATACACCTCCACCATCTCGGCCCGAATGCAATCGGCATTCTGGCCCATTTCGTAACATTTTGCGTATGCTACCTCGGGATCTAGCTAGATCTCGGGCTCTTCTACCGGCTCTTCCTCATCCGGCTGCAAGTCCAGTACGCAAAGGGGCCGCTCGTGCCCTGTGGCGGCGCCTCCATCTATTCCCGCGCCCAGACCGGCTACCCCAAGTTCAAACTGCACGACATAGTCAAACTGTGGCAGCAGACATACTTCTACACATGGAACATGTGGTCTGACGAGCACCTCAACCATCTGGCCTTCCAGGATGCGGAGTGCACCTGGGTGCACTAGGAGGAGAATGTGTACGGTGCCAAGACGGAGTCGGATGCGCTTTTGCACCGGATGAAGGGGTTGGTCATGGCCGGCTTGACTGACGTTGACATGACGCTCAGCTGGGCCAGCCGGCTGATGATGCCCCTCCAGCAGCAGGCACACAAGATGTGTTACTACTCCGGGCGCCTCGACCCAACCCGGCTCTCCCGCCGCGATCCCCCATTCTCCAACCTCTACGAATGGGTGTGTATGATCACCAAGGAGAAAATCAAGGCCGACTGGAGCTTTGATCTTGCTCCTTACACGCGCGAGAATCGCGCCCCCCGGGTAAGTGCGACTTGCTTCCCTTCTTATTTCTCTTTCGTTCTTGCTCTATCCGGCTTTGCCGATTTATCCAGTTTTGACTTCCATCTTTCCTTGCAGATCTTTCCCTGCATCATCCGGGAGGAGGGCGACGCGCCCCTCCAGGTCTTCACTGCTGACCCCCCCAAGCCGCGCCCACGTTGGACCAGCGGCGAGGGCTCCGATGGCGAGGAGGGCTTCTTCCCTATCCGGACCGAGGAGGCGGTGGAGGACCCGCACGGCCCTGCGTCGGAGGAGAGCGATGGTTCCGCGCCGCCCAAGCCTACACGGAAGCGTGCCGGTGAGGGTTCCTCGAGCAGCGCTGCTGCCGCCGAAGATCCGGCTGCAAAGCATAGCCGGGTAGGAGTTCCTCCGCGCCCTGGTCGGGCTACAGGTGGCCGGAAGAGGTCTGCGCCCATGGTGCAGGGGTAGGTTTTCTTGCGTTTTCCCTTTCTTGCTCGTGCCTTTTCTTGCATCTACCTTTTCTCGCATCTGCCTTTCACAGTTCTCTTCTTTCCTTCGTTGCGAGCCCGGCTCGCAGCGTGCCTTCCGCCTCGCCACCTCGCGACCCTACGCCCCAGCTGGATGCCCCCTCGACGGCCGCTTCGTGCCTCGCAACTGAGACCATGCCCCCGCCAGAGCCGGTGGTCGTGGTCTAGCCGACTATCGCCGCGCCCAAGCGCGCGGTGAATCAGCCGGACGCGACTTCGAGCCCAGGTGGGGGCTCATCAGCTAGTGCAGGAGGCTCGCGCACCGACAAGGAGACGGTGGTGGTGGAATATGTCGAATCCGATGAGGAGGCGACAGTGCAGTGGCAGGCGGCTGCCTGCGATGCCCCTGCCGCCCTGGCCGGACCCATGGTGCCGCTTCTCGCAGAGTCCGGGTCCTCTCTGCAAGCCCTCGAGGTGAACCTCGAGGCTGGGCTCAAGGAAGGCCGGCATCTTCAAGCTACACTGGCCGGCGCCAACGAGTCTGCCGCGACGCAGCTAGCAACGGCGCGGGGAACCGCAAGGAGTAAGTCTCCCATCTTGCATTTTTAGTGTGTCCGGCTACATTCTCACTTGCACTTTTCTTCTTCGTTGCAGCCATTCTCGTATGCACCCAGCGCGAGATTGACCAGCTGAAATGCTCTAATGGGTGCCTCAGCCGGGACAACTCCTCCCTCCGGCTGCAGAATAAGGAATGGCACTCCTGGGTAAACTAGCTAGAGGCCACCCTCAAGGAATGGGACGAAGCCATCGCCAGCCGGGCCACTTCCTTTGACCTCCTGGATAAGGAGGCCACCCGGCTGAAGGAGCACTCCGAGTTTCTGGACGAAGAGCTGATGAAGATCGGCCATGTTGCCAAGTGTAAGTTCTCTTCCTTTGCCTTTCATTTCGTCCGACTGCTTTTTGCCGGATTGCCCTTTTGACTTGCCCCCTCTGATCACAAGGCTTCTAACCCCAAGTAGATGCCCTTGCCTACGACCGGGTGCAACAGGTTGCGCCGGGTGAGAAGGCCGCTGTCCGGGACTTGGTGGTGCAGCTAGGGGAAGATGTCGCCAACCTGTGCAAGGCTGGCGCCGGCATCCACAGCGTGGTCTTCCCGGGGGAGCTCCTACTGGAGACCACGGGGGCCCTAGCCATCAAGCTGGGCGACGCGCCACGAGCCATCGACCGGCTCCACGACCTTGCCACATACGCCGGCTCCGAGATGGCCCTGGCCTTGATGCTCTCATGGTACAAGGATGCCCAGATCGACAAGCTGGTGGATGGCTTCTGAGCCGGCGCGGATCTTCCCGTCGTGCGCCAGGACAACCCGGGTTCCGCTCCGCCGCCATGAAGATTGCCAGCTATGCCGACATAGACGAAGTGCTGACATAGAGCAAGGGAAGCGCAGGGCCGGATGATGGTGCGGAGGCGTCCTCCCAGCTGGGCGGGGCCGGCTCGGCTGCCCCCCACGGCAAGGTCCCGGCCGCCTGAAAAAGAAGAAGACCCCGGGATGCCGGGTGGAATTATAGATAGCTTTTGGTACTTGTGTTTGAACAATCTTGATCTGCGGGGGCTTCGTCCCCCGCCGTTTAATTAACTAAATGATTAGGTTTGCCTTCGTGCACCCATTATGTTTATGCCTTGTCTGACTAACTTATCCGACTGGTCCACTCCAGCCGGCGTTATCTTGCTTTTCGACTTGCACTTTTTGTGAGCCTTTTCACTTGCGTTTTGCTACTTCTTCTGTCCTGGCGACGATCTACCGATTTGTTCTAGCCGGCTAGCTCACCACCTAGCCAGGCACTACATTCTTGTCGTGGGGGCGCGCCAGCGCACTTACTGTGTGTAGCCCCCGAGATTTGGAATAGCTGGAGTAGCCAGGTGTTTCGAATCTTCAACAAACTCTTGCCTTTAACCTTGCTTTGCCGAATGTGACTTGCTTAGCCGGACTGGGGAAACTGCACCACAGTCCGGCTATACGTATCCGACTTGCTTTTTCTCTATTACTTTCCTTATCCTATCTCTTTCTTTCCTCCTTCCATCTTTCTCTCTTTCCTCTTTCCTCTTTCCATCTTTCTCTCTTTCTTTCTTTCCTCTTTCGATCTTTCTCTCTTTCTTTCTTTCCTCTTTCCATCTTTCTCTCTTTCATCTTTCCATATTTCTCTTGACTAGCTAGATCTGCCTGGCGCGCCCGACTAGCGGTGTTAGCCGGGCGAGGGGGTCTTGTCGCCTTGCTTTCTATACGGCCTTGTCTTTCTTCGTCCGGCTAGTACACCCTTCAGCCGGATGGCACATGCTTCTAGTGGGGGCGCATCGGTGTAGCCCCCGAGATTCGCAGTGGCTACCACAGATAGGTGCTTCGGATCTTCTCTGACTTTGATTTCTGGATCGGTGCAGTTTGTGCAAAAAAGAAACACACAAAAATTATTTCTTATAAATACATTGTCATGTTATGCGTTATTTTACTGTCCGACTAGAGTTTCTCTTTTTCAAAAACTAGCTCATGCTTTTCTGAACACTTAGTCACTTTCTTGTGCACAATGCTGTTTAGCTGACAATACATTTCCGCACGGTACTAGAGGCTTAATAGCTGGAAAATACCAACTAGGAACATGGCCAGACTGTCCGATCTGTCGCATCTTTCACCGTTTTTTGTGTGGGACGCCCTCGGGATTTTTCTCTTTCTAGCCGGATAGTCGGGTTGCGGTCTATAGCTGAGACGAATATTGAGCCTCTGGCATCGTCGCGCACTACTTAGTCGGTTTACAGAATTGGCAACACGGGCCAACCGGCGAGCCCCCGCGGTTGGGGGTCGACGGAAGGCGGAAAAAACATTGTAGGGTTTAATTGAAAATGAATAACAACAGAATGTCTGGCAAGGAGCCCCCGAGCGTAAAACGGAGTTCCATATATTTCATTCATTCAGGGTTTTGGATACATTCAGTGTAAAACGGTCGGAGCAGGTCTGCATTCCACGGCCGCTCCATCTCCTCATGTGACTTGTCCATCTTGTTCTTGTGCGGCTGCTATGCGTTGATGAGGTAGTAAGAGTTGTTATGCAGTGCCTTGCTGATGATGAAGGGGCCCTCCCACAGGGGGACAGCTTGTGCATGCCATTCGTGTCTTGTATCATCCGGAGCACCAGGTCGCCCTCCTGGAACGTGACGGGCCGGATGCGGTTGGAGTGTTACCGGCGCAACCCTTGCTGGTAGATGGCCGACCTAGACAAAGCCAGCTCGCGGGCATCCTCGAGGAGGTCCACGCTATCCTCCATTGCCTCTTGGTTCTCTGTTTCCGTGTAAAGGAGCTTGCACGGTGAGTCGAAATTGATGTCCGCCGCAAGGAATGCTTCTGAGCCGTAGGTGAGGAAGAACGGGGTGAAGCCGGTTGATCTGTTTGGAGTGGTGCGGAGACTCCATAGCACAGCCATGAGTTCCTCGATCCAGCAGCTGGGTGATCGTTCTACTGGCTCAATCAGCCGGGGCTTGATTCTGGATAGCACCATAGCATTGGCTCTTTCCACCTGCCCGTTGGACTGTGGGTGCGCGACAGATGCGAGGTCCAGCCGGATCCGCTTGTTGTGGCAGAATCAGGCAAAGGCCCCCTTGGCGGAGTTCGTGCCATTGTCGGTGATGATGCTATGGGGGTAGCCAAACCGGATGATGATGTCACGGAAGAAGGTGACGACGGTGGCACCGTCCAGCTTCCATATCGGCTTCGCCTCGATCTACTTGGTGAACCTTTCCACCGCCACCAGCAGGTGGGTCATGCCGGCTCGAGCTCACTTGAAGGGGCCGACCATGTCCAGCCCCCAAACCGCAAAGGGCCACGTGATCGGTATGGTCTTGAGCACGGAAGTCGGCATGTGCCTTAGCCGTCCGAACCGCTGGCACCCATTGCACGCGCGAACCAGCTGGCCCGCGTCCTCTGAGGCGTTGGGCCAGTAGAATCCGTGGTGCATCGCCTTCGACACTAGGGCGTGAGATGAGGCGTGGTGACCACACTCCCCTAGTGAATTTCCTTCAGCAGCCGATAGCCGGTATCCGCATCGACGCACCGCTGGAACACGCCTGCGGCGCTGTGCTTGTACAACTCCTTGTTGATGATGGTGTACGTGTGAGCGTAGCGCCGAATCTGTCTTGACTCCACCTCGTCATCTGGGAGCTCGTCGTTGAGGAGGTAGTCCATGAAGGGCTGGGCCTAGGATGGAACTTCCCGAATGGTGAAGACACTAGCCGGCACGATCTGGAGCTCATCCGGGGGTCGGCCAGGTGGGATGCCCGAGTCGGCAGCTCCCGAGCCTTTAGCCTTGCTCGATGACGGCTTGCCTGAGGAGGAGGCAGCCCTCGGACCTTTCGAGACGGAGGGCCCCCGGGTCTGCTACCCAGATGATGGACTAGGATTCCGGAGAGGGGGTGATGCTGGGCTTGCGAAGGTGCTCCAAGGATACTCCAGGCGGTATGGCAGCTCTGGTGGATCCGACTCGTGCGAGCGCGTCGGCCGCCTCATTTTTGGCACGGGGTACATGGTGGAATTCACATCCCTCGAATCCAGCACTGGGCAGCTGGACATGGACTTGGTACAGGGCCATGTTGGCGTCCCGAGCGTCCCACTCGCCGGATACTTGCTGCACGACCAGATCCGAATCGCCGAAGCAAAGGATCTGTCGGATGCCGATGTCTTTCGCGAACCGGAGCCCGTGCACGAGAGCCTCGTACTCGGCTACGTTGTTTGACGCGGTGAAGTGGATCTGCAGCACGTACTCCAGCCGGTATCCCTTGGGCGAGGTGAGCACAATGCCGTCTCCCAAGGCCCCACACATCTTTGAGCCGTCGAAGTGCAGCCTCTAGTAGTCAGAATCTGGAACCGGCGGCAGCTACTGATGTTCCGCCCAGTCGACGAAGAAGTCTGCCACCGCCTGAGACTTGATGATGATCCGGGGATCATACCGAATGCAATAAGTGGCCAGCTCGATGGCGCACTTGGCTACCCGGCCCGTGGCGTCCTTGTTGCCGAAGATCTCGTCCAACGGCGCAGTGGATACCACGGTGAGAGGATGCTTCTGGAAGTAGTGCTTGAGTTTCTTGCAAGCCAGGTACATGCCGTAACACATCTTATGGTAGTGGGGGTAGTTCTGCTTGGAGAGGGAGAGCACCTCGCTGAGGTAGTAGACGGGTCACTGAATTGGCTGGGCCTTGCCTTCCTCGTGGCACTCCACCAATAGGACGACGCTGACGACCCGGTTGGTGGCGGCTATACAGAGCAACATCGGCTCCTTCTCAGTCGGCGTGGCGAGAACCGACACCGTGGATAGCATGCACTTGACATCGTGGAACACGGCATCCGCCTGTGCAGTCTAGGTGAACTTGTCCGTCTTCTTCATCAGTTGGTACAGTGGTAGGGCCTTCTCCCCAAGCCGCCTGACGAATTGGCTGAGGGAAGCCAAGCAGCCGGTGAACTTCTGGACACCAAGCAAGCTCTTGGGAGGCTGCATCCTCTCGATGGCCTTTTCCGTATTGGCCTCGATTCCTTGGCTCGACACGAGAAAATCGAGGAGCTGTCCGGCCGGCACGCCAAACACACACTTCTCCGGGTTCAGCTTCATCTGGTACCGGTGAAGATTCGCGAACGTCTCGCTAAGGTCCTCTAGCAGGGTCTGCTTCTCCTTCGTCTTGATGACGACGTCGTCCACATACGCGTGCACATTCCGGATGATCTACGAGTGCAAGCATTTCTGCATGCAACGGTGATAGGTAGCACCTACATTCTTCAGGCCGAAATGCATGGTTACATAGCAGTAAGCCCCGTACGGGGTGATGAACGATGTTTTCAATTGATCATCCGGATTCATCCAGATCTGATTATAGCCAGAATAACAATCAATAAAGGAGAGAAGATCGCAGCCAGCCGTAGAGCCAATCACTTGATCAATACGGGGCAGGGCGAAAGGTTCTTTCGGACAGGCCTTGTTCAAGCTCGTGTAGTCGATACACATACGCCAAGTCTTGTTTTTCTTCAACACCAGGATTGGTTTGGCCAGCCAGTCCGGGTGGTATACTTCCATGATGAAGCCGGCAGTGAGTAGCCGGGTGATCTCGTCACTGATGACCTTCCTTTTGTCCTCCGTGAAGCGACGGAGGGGCTGCTTGACCGGCTTGGCGTCAGGACGCACATGAAGCGAGTGCTCGGCGAACTCCCTTGGCACACTCGGCATGTGTTTGGGAGGCCATGCGAATATGTCCCGATTCTCACGGAGGAAGTCAACGAGCGCGCTTTCCTATTTGTTGTCCAAGACGGCACCAATGTTGACGCACTCGGAGGGGTCGAGCGGGATCTGCCTGGTGTCCTTGGACGGCTGGAACGCCATGTCCCCAGCCAGCTTCAAGCCAGCCGACACCTCTTGCTGCAACATGGCAACATTGCGCATCATCTCGCGCTTCTCTTCAGCGATAAGCAGGGCCTCCGCTATATTGGCAGCTTCCTTTGCGCAAGCCATGGATCGTCTGTAGCAGCCGGCCACAGTGATCACACCATTCGGCCCCGGCAACTTCATCTTGAGGTATGCATAATGGGGGACCGCCATGATCTTTGCAAGGGCAGGGTGCCCGAGAAGGACATGATAGGTGCTGGCAAGGTTGACCACCTCGAACCAGATTGGCTCGCGCCGAAGTTCTCCTCCGAACCAAATATGACATCCAGCCGGATCTTGCCCAACGGGATGCACGGTGGCCCAGGCGCAACGCCGTGCAACACAGTGGTTGAGGGCTACAGGTCGCAATATCGGATGCTCCGCTTCACCATGCAATACTAGTAGAGTAGGTTGAGGCTGCTCCCACCGTCTACCAGCACGCACGAGAATCGGCAGGTGCACATGTCGGAGATGAGAAGAGGGTCTAGCACCATCGCGTACCCCCGGTATTCGGGAGCAGATCCGGCCGATCTGCCTGGCTCCAAGTGATGGGAGTCTCAGACCAGTCGAGGCGCAGGGGGACCGGGGGAACGACAGCGTTCACCTCCACGGTTTGCTTCTTCTGGCCGCAGTTGTAAATCGTCTTGTCCTCAAAGATGTGGTAGGTCTCGTGGTGTGATGGCGCCTGAGAGCGCTTTGTCGGGAAACCACAAGAGCAAGGTGTGAAGCAGCATAGCAGCAAGTCTTCCCTAAATAAGAAACCAAGGTTATTGAACCAGTAGGAGGAAGGAAACGTCTCAAAGGTGTTGCAAGCAACGTGGAAACCTTCACAACACAAACTTAAGACTTTGCCCCAACGAATAGTGAAGTTGTCAATCTCACCGGTTGATGTAACAAAGGATTAACTGTATGGTGTGGAAGCTGATGATGGTTTGAAGCAAGAAAATAGTAACAGTGGAAGATGTATCAATGGTAAAGATTGGATTGGGGGTCCATAGTTCACCAGAGGTGTTCTCCTTAGATAACAAACATGACATGCAGGGTAAAAAAATTACAGCAGTGCAATTGACCGGCCTGAGCAAGTCATAACAATGCAATACTAGACATAAAGATCTTATGAGATTCGATTGGGCAATGCAACAATATACATAGACCGCCATCCAACTGCATCTATGACTAGAAGTCCACCTTCAGGTTATCATTCGAACCACCTCCAGTATTAAGTTGCAAGCAACAGACAACTGCTTTAAGCAAAGTGTGTAAGGTAAACAATCCACTTGTTCCATGAACAAGAGACCGTTGTTTTCTCCCTAGTGTCAATAGCACATCTACAATCGAAGAGATTTCTGTCACTTCCCTTGATACATAGAGTCATGAACCCACTATCGAGCATAAATACCCCCTCTTGGAGTCACTAGAAACTACTTTTCCAAGATAGCTACTAACAACGGAGAGCATGCAAGATCACAAACAACACAGACATGATAGAATCAAATAGACAAAACCATTAATCAATCTGACATAGTAATCTCAATATCCATCAGATCCCCGCAAACACAACATGCATGATTACAAATAGATTAGATCTTGATCATGAACGAAGCTCACAAGATATATACATCAAACCACAAGGA
Organism: Avena atlantica; assembly: GCA_910589765.1. Taxonomy (NCBI): domain Eukaryota; kingdom Viridiplantae; phylum Streptophyta; class Magnoliopsida; order Poales; family Poaceae; genus Avena; species Avena atlantica. The sequence goes on along the minus strand of OU342738.1, from coordinate 331,159,123 downwards.
GGAGATACCACCATCTAGCTACTACATGGACCCGTAGTCCAAGGTGGAACTACTCACGCTTCATATCGGAGGCTGGCATGATGAAGAAGAAGGCCTCCGGGATGATCTCCCCTCTGGCAGGGTGCTGGGAAGAGCTTCAGATCACCCCGATCTAGGGACGATGGTGGTGGCGGCTACAGACAATTTTGTGGAGTTTTGATAGGGTGCCTATGGTTTCTGCATCGGGGGGGGGGGACTTTACAGGCAAAGAGGCGAGGCAGGGGGTACCAGGGCGGCTGCACCCCCCAGGCGTGGGGTGGGCCCACCCGCGCGGCCAGGTGGTGTGGCCCCTTGGTGAGCCTTCTCTGTCTCGTATTTTGGATTCGTGTTGCCCACGGTAAAATATTGACTTTGCTTTTGTCCCGTCCAATTCCGGGAATATTGATTTTCTGCCTTTCTGGAACCAAAAACAGAAGAAAACAGGCAACTAGCACTATGGCAACTACTTAATAGGTTAGTTCCAGAAAACATATAAAAACACCTCAAAGTGTAGACAAAGCAAAGCAAAGTAGAAACTAAACAAGCATGGAGCATCAAAAATTATAGATACGTTTCCGATGTATCAAGCATCCCCAAGCTTAACTCTTGCTCGTCCTTGGGTAGGTAAGTGATAAAAGAATAATTTTTGAGGTGACATGCACCATCAAAATCAAGATCAACCCATTTGCAAGCACTGAAAGGTGGGATCAAACAACTCTAAACATGTGCATTAAAGATTGAGTTCTAACAATAGGACAAAGTAACTATGCATGCAACATGAAAGGCTACAAACAAAGATCATGAATAACATGCATTGAAAAACGTTTGTTTGTTTCACATACAGAAAACATGGCATAGTGGCATTCAGCTTGTCCCTCATGGAGTAGCAAATAGATTCATAGGACACCTTCAAAGTTCATAAGAGTGACTAGATAAAAATAGCACAAGAACAAGCAATATCAACAATATGCATCAATCAATAAGTTTTGGGACACTTCACATAGAACTAAGAATGACAACTATGCTCTCTTAATGGTGCCTAAAGGATAGAAGGTGGAGACTCAATATAATAGTGGAAGAAAGGCCCTTCATAAAGGGAAGCAGGGATTTCAAGTCTCAAAAAGAGCTTCCAAATAAGGATCTTGAAGTGATTAAGGTTATAGTGAACAAACTATGGAGTATATACTTCACAAAGTATAAGTTGGCAATCTCATGTCCCTTGAATACGAGGGCCACACCTCATGCTACTCAACTTCAGTCACCTGTAAGTTCTTGTCATAGTAAGTACATGTGTATCATAGAGAACCGACAACGGGGTACCCCTTGCACATGTACAAGATCTATCCCATAAACAAAATGACAAGGCAAGCAGACAATGAGCATCTCAGCGATCTTTTTATTTACTATGTGCACAGCTTTTTATTGAGGATTCTTTACAGATTGCTCATTATGCTGATGCTGCAAGTTTCCACCATGATTAGGCATGGCTTAGGCTAGCGGACCAGGCGTTTCTCTAACACAAAATACATAACTCCATGTACTTACAAGATCCCTCTTTATTTCACACCGGCGACATCCATAGACAAAAGAGCATGATATCAACTGTGTACAAAGTAGAAGTGCAATGTTGAAAACGTTCCCCATGACATCTTGGTTCTTCTAATTCCAACGTATAAGTGCAAGCATATACAACATAGATGACACAATGGTTCAAGTTTATTAGGGGCAAGGAATATAAAGTGTGCCATCAAGTTTGCGAGGGCTTTAATCACTAAGTTTTCACATAACAAAATACTTTTTAATTGGAAGATAGATGAAAACAAGAATATACTTGGAATGGTGTAACACACCATGCATAGGAATTTATAGTGGACACTTTGGAATAACTTGGTTTCTTGTGAGTTGGAAGCATGAGTAGAACTTACTCATACAAGTGGAGGCTAGCAAAAGACTGGGAGCAACCAACTAAGAGAGCAATAATGGCCATAATCATGCAGAGCGACAAAACATTACTAATCAAAGCATAGAATGGTACTACAAGTCAAGTACTAAATGATCATAGAGGCTATGGTGACTTGTTCATATTCATAACATGGTGTGGGATGTGCCAAGTCAACCCAAACAAAACATCAAAGGAGAATCCCACAATACTATGTTTTTGTATGCTAAAACAACGCATAATTCTCTCAAGGCACACTAAGCAATCCCAATTGTTTGGAACAAGTCATGCTACAACAATAATCACTAAGCATAAGGTCAAAACAACATCTAGCATGTCATCCTAATGTCTAAGTCATAGTCAATGCAAGCTCCTCTTGCACTTTCAAGCAAGAACTTTATACTCCTTTCCAACACCAATCGACTTATTTGAAACAACACAGCAAGAACGGGGGTCCAAAATACTTTATTCAAGCAAACTAAGCAAACCAAACGAAAACTAAGACGCTCCAAGAACAACACAACAGTGCATGAAACAATAAAAATGAAGTGTCTAGAAAGACCTAAGCTTTTTATTGATGAAGAAGGGGATTCCTTGGGAATCCCTAAGCTTTGACTCTTGTACCTCTTGGATATTTCTTGGGGTGACACCGGGGTGGCATCCCCAAGCTTGAGTTTTTGTCCATTCTTCATCTCATTACATCATTCTCTCTCTACACCTGAAATTTTTCCTTCATACAAAACTTCACACAATCTTCATTAGCAACATTAGTGTATTCAAAAGATAATAGACCCTTGGGTTTAGCTTTAGAACAGCAAAACTTTTCACTAAAAACACAAGCTACTGTAGCAACTCCTTCAAAAAGCTCAATTTCCCAAAAAGAACCCAAAAAGGAATCAATAAGAAGCAAATGCAAAATAGTGGCAGAAATCTGTCAAAACAGACCAGCGGGTAGAAACCGATTTTTTTGAAATATTATGTTGCTCAAATCAAAAAGTGTTGAACTAACGAAAGTTAGCGAACATACTGGGGGATTTATGCGTAAATTTTCAGCTCAATCCGACTTACAGAGACTCCTCACGAGTTTTTATGGTGGAGGACAGAAATCTGTATCAGGACAGCAACTCCCCAAATCTTACTTCCTCTCATTAGAGGTCATTCTTGGCAGAAAAAGTAAACAAAAAGGATAACGAGAGGTCATTATTGAAGTAATAAATTCCAATATGCAAGGAAACTCTTGGGTTATCTCCCAACAAGTATTTTTCTTTAACGCCTTTAAGTTAGGCACAAGAAGCAAGAAATCAAGTATTTTCAAATGAGGAAGCATTAACATAAAACCTTACTTTCAAAGGAGGAGCAAAAAGCAACTTTTATCTCCTCATAGGGAAGTGTTCAATACCTTTCTTGAATGGAAATTGATATTTAATGGTGCCTTCTTTCATATCAATGATGGCACCAACAGTTCTAAGAAAAGGTCTTCCCAAAGTAACATGACAAGAAGCATTGTATTCAACATCCAAAACATAGAAATCAACAGGGACATAAGCATTGTTAACCATAATGAGAACATCATTAATACTCCCCATGAGTTTCTTCTTAGCATTATCATCAAGTGGGACATCCAAATAACAATCTTCCAAAGGTGGCAAATAAAGCATTTCATAAATCTTCCTAGGCATAATTGAGACATTAGAACCAAGATCACATGAAACTTTGAGATCAAAGTCATTCACTTGAATATTAATAATGGTTTCCCAACTGTCTTCTACTTTCCTAGGAATAGAAGCTTTGTGTTTTAACTTCCCTTCCTTAATCTTAACAAGAGCATCTGTAATATGTTTGGTGAAAGCAACATGCATATCAGTAGCATCAGGACTTATAGCAAGTTTTTGCAGGAACAAAATCACTTCAGAAGTATTGCAACCATATATATCAATATCAAACTTAGAATCACTAGTTGTATACCCATTAGGCTTAAGCATTGTAGGAGGAGGAATAGGGACTTCTTGTGGTTTATTAGTATCCATTCTAGTGATGGTGCACACTATTGTTTCTATCAATTTCAGCTTCCCTTTCCCACTTAGCATGAAGTTGAGCTAAGAGCATAACATTTTCATCAATAGTAACTTGTATGGCTTGAGTAACAGCAAAGGTACTTTCCAAGGTTTTAGGTTTAGCAGCCATTTTATTAATCAAGGAGGACCGTGCTTCAGACAAAGAGGAAATATTTTTCTCAACATTTAAAAGCTTTTCGTCCATAGTCTTGTTGAAAATGGTTTGTTTAGTAATAAGGTCTTTGAGCATGACTTCAAGTTCAGAGGGGGCACTTCTAGCATTGTTGTAGGAGTTTCCATAGGTATTGCCATTATTAGGAGGATAAGGCCTATAATTGTAGTTTCTACCAAAATTATTCCTATAGGCATTATAGTTGAAATTGTTGTTTCTAATGAAGTTCACATCAACTTGCTCTTCTTGCGCAAACAAACAGGCCAAGGGAACATTGTTTGGATCTAAAGGAGCTTTCCCATTAACAAGCATAGCCATAATAACATCAATCTTATCACTCAAAGAGGAGGTTTCTTCAACAAAATTTACCTTCTTACCATGTGGAGCTCTCTCAAGTGCCATTCAGAGTAATTAACCATCATATTATCAAGGAGTTTTGTTGCAGCACCCAAAGTGATGCCCATAAAGGTACCTCTAGTAGCTGAATCCAACAGGTTTCTTGAAGAGAAGTTCAAACCTGCATAAAAAGTCTGGATAATCATCCAAGTAGTAAGTCCATGAGTGGGACAATTCTTAACTAAAGATTTCATTCTTTCCCAAACTTGGGCAACATGTTCATTATCAAGTTGTTTAAATTTCATAATGTCACTTCTCATAGATATAATCTTAGCAGGAGGGTAGTACTTTCCAATAAAAGCATCCTTGCACTTAATCCAAGAATCAATACTATTTCTAGGCAAGGATAGCAACCATTCTTTAGCATTTCCTCTCAAGGAGAAAGGAAACAACTTGAGCTTAATATATCCATCTACATCCTTATACTTTTGCATCTCACGAAGTTCAACAAAGCTATTGAGATGGGCAGCAGCATCATCAGAACTAGCACCAGAAAATTGCTCTCTCATCACAAGATTCAACAAAGAAGGCTTAATTTCATAAAAGGTAGCATCAGGAGCAGGTGGAGCAATAGGAGTGCTAAGGAAATCATTGTTTTTTGTGCTAGTGAAGTCACACAACTTGTTGTTCTCAGCGGAGTTCATTTTGGCAAAAGTGGGGCAAGCCAAAACAGCAACAACAGCTAGAGTAGGAACTATTTTTTTGTCTTTTTGATCCGAGAATGCAAACCAAACTAGACTATTTTTTTTGGAGTTTTTGATAAAAAGAGGTAAACAAAACCAAGCAAAAGAAACTAAGCAAACTAAAAACAAAGTAAAGAGAAAGGTTGAGGAGGACTCCCCTTGTGAAGACATCCTTGGCCTCCCCGGCAACGGCGCCAGAAAACTTGTTGATGGCGCTTGAGAGCGCTTTGTCAGGAAACCCCAAGATCAAGGTGTGAACCAACACATCAGCAAGTCTTCCCTCAGTAAGAAACCAAGGTTATCGAACCAGTAGGAGGAAGGAAATGTCTCAAAGGTGTTGCAAGCAACAAAACCTGCACAACACAAACTCAATACTTTGCCCCAACGAACAGTGAGGTTGTCAATCTCACTGGTTGCTGTAACAAAGGATTAACTGTATGGTGTGGAAGGTGATGATGGTTTGCAGCAAGTAAACAGTAATAGTGGAAGATGTATCAATGGTAAATATTGGACCGGGGGTCCATAGTTCACTAGAGGTGTTCTCCTTATATAACAAACATGGCATGCAGGGTAAACAAATTATAGAAGGGCAATTGACAAGCCTGAGCAAGGCATACCAATGCAATACTATACACAAAGATCCTATGTGATTCGATTGGGCAATACAACAATATACATAGACCGCCATCCAACTGCATCTATGACTAGAAGTCCACCTTCAGGTTATCATCCGACCCCCCCTCCCCCGCCAGTATTAAGTTGCAAGCAACAGACAACTGCTTTAAGCAAAGTGTGTAAGGTAAGTAATCCACTTGTTCCATGAACAAGAGACCGTTGTTTTCTCCCTAGTGGCAACAGCATATCTACAATCGAAGAGATTTCTGTCACTTCCCTTGATACATAGAGGCATGAAGCCACTATCGAGCATAAATACCCCCTCTTGGAGTCACTAGCAACTACTTGGCCAAGATAGCTACTAACAACGGAGAGCATGCAAGATCACAAACAACACAGACATGATAGAATCAAATAGACAAAACCATTAATCAATCTAACATAGTAATCTCAATATCCATCGGATCCCCACAAACACAACATGCATGATTACAAATAGATTAGATATTGATCATGAACGGAGCTCACAAGATCTATACATGAAAGCACAAGGAGGAGATGAAACCATCTAGCTACTAGATCTACCCGTAGTCCAAGATGGAACTACGCATGCTTCATACCGGAGGCTGGCATGGTGAAGGAGAAGGCCTCCGGGATGATCTCCCCTCTGGCAGGGTGCCGAGAAGAGCTTCAGATCTCCCTCGATCTAGGGACGATGGTGGCGGCGGCTACAAACGGTTTCATGGAGTTTTGATTGGGTGCCTAGGGTTTCTGCATCGGGGGGACTTTATAGGCGAAGAGGCGAGGCAGGGTGGCCACCAGGGCGGCTGCACCCCCTAGGCGCGGGGTGGGCCCACCCGCGTGGCTAGGGGGTGTGGCCCCCTAGTGAGCCTCCTCCGTCTCGTATTCTGGCTTCGTGTTGCCCACGGTAAAAATATTGACTTTGGCTTTTGTCCCATCTAATTCCGAGAATATTTATTTTCCGCCTTTCTGGAACCAAAAATAGAAGAAAACAGGCAACTGTCACTATGGCAAGTTGTTAATAGGTTAGTTCCAGAAAACATATAAAAACACGCCAAAGTGTAGACAAAGCAAAGCAAAGTAGATATAAAAAAGCATGGAGCATCAAAATTTATAGATACGTTTCCGACATATCATGGTGCTAAGGGTAGGCCCCATTGCCGTGGTTGTTGTCGGCTGCCCTAGCCGGTGGTAGGGGTCTGCCAGGAGGAGGTGGGGGAGAGGAGGCAAGCCAGCCTGCTCCTTGATCTTCCGGGTCTAGCTGCACTGCCGAGTGGTGTGCGTATCGGGCTTGGCGCCTCTATGGTACTTTCACGGCCCGTCGAACATCCGCTCGAAGGTGAAGGAGTTCCTCTACCCCTTGTTGTTGTGAGCAGGCGCACCTTGCACCGCATTGACCTGCCTCTGGTGGTAGCTTGGGCTCTGCTGATTAACCGGACGCTTGACCTGGTAGCAGTTGTCGCTGCTGTGCCGTCTGGATGATCCAGCATCTCTGCCCTGTCTGGCATGCTTCTCTCGAGCCGGCTCGGTGGGAACCGGCCGTCCTTCCGCGTTTACTCAAAGGGGCTTCTTCATCACCGCATCCGCGGTGGCGTATTGGTCGGCGACGGTCATCAGCTCCGCCATGGTCTTGGGCTCATCGCACAGCTGCCGGTGGTGCAGCATCGTGCCTTCTCCCTCGATGAAGAAGCTGATCGCCTAGTTCTCCACCACCCCTTCGCAGGATTTGTGCATCTCGGTCCAACGGGCGAGATACGCGCAATCCGACTCGCGGTCTCCCTGGACACACAGAGAAAGATCGCGGGGTCTGCCTGGACGCTTGTAGGCGCCGTTGAAGTTCCGGATGAAGACCTTCTTGAAGTCAGGCCAGGCGTTGATGCTGTTGGGCGTGAGGCTTTTGAGCCAAGTTCTTGCCGAGCCGGTCAGCATGAGGGGGACGTAGCGAATCGCCACCCGCTTGTTGCCATGGGCGATTGCGACTGCAGTGACGTAGTCGGTCAGCCAGTCCTCCGGCTTCATGCAGCTGTCGTACTTGGGGGTGTCCCATGGCAGAGAGAACTTGTCAGGGAAGGGCTCCTTCCGGATGCGCGGCCCTAAGCACACTGGTCCGGTTGCTTCTTCCTCCTCCGTGAGGCGGGCTTCCATCAGGAGGTCAAAACGGTTTCACGCATCTGGCTCAACCGGGTTGGGCATTCCTACCCGGCTAGTGAGGCGGGATGGGGGAGGGGGTGGAGGGGGTTCTGGCCAACCGGAGACAGATGGCTCGTGGCGTCTTGGTCGCCGCGAGGTTCGCTACTGACGGATTGGCAACGCTTGGAGAGTGGGGGTTGCTGGCCTGGATACGCGGAGCACTCAGTCTGGCGAGGTCCTTCTTGGTTGTGTCCTCCCGGGCGGTTCCATCTAGAGCCGGCTCCTGCCTCGAACGCGATCCGTGCGGCCTCGGCTTGCTCGTCAGCTACATGTAGCAGGTTCTACACCCGCTGGAACTGGCACAGGATTTCCTCCCCCTCCAGGTGAGGTAGATCCTCCGCGACGGCTCACGCCGCCCGGACGTACTTGACCGCGGAGTCATACACGGGCAGTGGGAAGTACGTGCGGGAGCCCGGCTCGACGTCTTGCTCGAATCGAGTGCCCAACTCTCCCCTGTGGCGCTGCACGGAGCCCATCCGGCTAGGATCTTGATTAGCCGGGGTGAGGTCGTGGGCGCGCTGATACTCGCAAATGTTTCTCTCCATCCGGTACTTGGTGGAGGGCCCTGAGCTTGCTGAAGTAGACGCTCTCGCGCTGCCTCGATATTTTCCATCGCCTCTTCCAGGTTTTCCCCGGGGTGGACCGGCTTGAGGAGTTCCTCGATGACCTCATACACTACGCCCTTCTCGCGGAGTGGAGTGGACGGGCCGCCTAAGTCACCGCCGCGCTCGAGAGGGGGATGTCGGCCATGGCTGGAGCCGTCCATCATCATCTCCGCGCTGCGAGGCATGACTAGCGTGCTGCCAAATGAGGGCAACAGCTCAGCGAAGGAGACGATCTCCCGAGGGAAACTCTCCGGTATGGTGGCGACGTAGACGGGCAGGTCACCAAACAGCAGTACGGAGCCGCTTGCCGGGAAGTTGGATCCGGCGAAGCTGTCATGGTATTGCCGACGAGTACGCCATGGAGGGGTCCTCACAGTGCGTGTTTAGAGACATGGGGGAAGGCAGACGGTTGAAGGGTACGAGGTAACACAGCTTACCTAGGTTCAGATCCCACGACGGTGGCGGAATCCTACTCCTGCTATAAATCACTATTAGGGCAATACGCCGAGTTACAGGGATTGGTTCGCTGTGCGAGGTTGTCTGAAGTTGATCTATGAACGTGCCCTAAAGGCTCCCATAGGCCCGACTTATATAGTCGCCAGGTCCTAGGGTTACAGGGAAAAGTCCTAGCCGGACAGGTTACAGAGTCCTACACCGTCTATCACTAGTCTTGTGTATCTTGCACTCCAAGGCTCCGGGTACGTTGGTGACTCCACCGTAGCCTTCCTTTATCCGGCATGGGCCTCCCTTCTGGATCCATCTAACTGGGCCGCCCAGCATGCCATAGGCCATGCTACCGACTATGGGCCACCCGGGTTAGCCGGATAAGAGACATGCTATAAGGATACCCATATAGCATATCCTCAACAGTAGCCCCCGGAGAACTCCGAGATCTTGCGCCGTCTTGCCTCTTCACGTGGAATGCTCCATCTAGATGGATGTCGGCAAATTGTGAGGCAACATCTTGTAGTCCTCCCAAAGAACCCTGCAAGGCTTTCTCCGTCTTCGACTTGTAAGCCGGAGAAATGCTGAATCTTTCATCGTACTCCTCCGTAGTCGGATTGAATCCGTCTATGTCGGAATCTTCGATGTGAAGGCTCATCTACCCATGTCAGCTAGGACGACGTAGGCTTCGGTCAGCGACGCCTCGTAACTCACACATGCAGAGAACGCAATCATATCCGATTTTCCCGCGCGAGCAATATGAACCGTGGGCGGCGACGGTTGGAGACATGGCAAAATTTCCGCGCACGTTTGCGAACACGTCATCTACGCGGCAACCATGTGATCAAGCTGCACGAATCTTGACGCCGAGGATGATAAATAGTAACCGTGGGGAAATCTCCACTTTTTACCTCATTCTTCTCGCATCATCTTCTTCCTTCAGCCGCGCGTCGCCTCGAGCTCTCCGCGAGAAACCTCGAAAAAACCCTAGCTCCCATCTGCATCAGTCGCACCCAACCTTCACCCCATGGCTAGCAGCAGAACCTCCCCATCAATGGCGGCATCGAGATAAGCCATGGCGTAGCCGGCGAGCCCCGTCGCCGTGCCCCCAGAGGGCCTGGTCATCCCCGTCGGTGGTGATCGAATCCACCGGAGGCGACCAAAATTTGGCGGTGCTAGAGCCACTGGAGGAGGAGCCAGATTCGCACAAGGGCGACTGGCGCGGCTCGGACAGCACCGACCGCAATATCCAAGAGATGGTCGCCGAAGGCTACCTTCTCGCAATGGAGGGGCTTGCCTGGCGGGCGGCGTGGGCCGGCATGTGACACCTTCTCCCAGAGCCGGAGAAAAGGTGTACCTAAAATCTCAGTTGGTACGCGGCGTTGCCCTGCCTATCTCCCACTTCTTCCTCTCCGTCTTAAACCACTATAGGGTCTAACCCCATAACCTTTCCCCCAATAGTATCTTAGTGCTTAGCAACTTCGCGGCACTTTGCGAGGGATATCTAGGGATAAGGCCTTGGTTAGACCTTTTTGTGTATTTCTTCACCGTCAAACGTGAAGCCGGACATAGTAAGGAGGAGCTTAGGAACTGCGGCACCATAAGCTTCAAGATTCGACCTGGCCGGCGGTTCCCCGACATCGTCGGCCACGAGTCCTACAAGAATTGGCAGCGGACGTACTTCTACGGCCCCGACATTCCTCTGGCGGGCCGAGAAGTAACGTATCCGGACTTTGTGTACGGAGCCGCCGCTGAAGTTTCCACATGGAGATCCCAAGCCTCCCTTCCCTCCGACCTCGACGCTTCTCGCGCTATAAGGCGGATCGAATGGTTTGTAGAGACGGGTTTGATCGGCTTGGACCTAGCCATGTGCTGGTTCATCAGGCGAATCCAACCTCTGCAGCACCGCGCGAAGTACATGCACGAGTATACCAGCGATAGAAGGGATAGTCTCCGCATCTCTGTGGATAAATTCTCGAGCGACTCCGTCAAGCTCCGCCTTAAGGACATCGTCAAGGTGAAGGATAAGAACCGTGGCTTCACCATCACCTACGACATGTTCGTAGACGGCAAGTGCCCAAAGGTAGGTTTTTATTTTCCATGCATGACATATACTCCAGCTCTTCTGTCTTGCAAATGTCATTTTGTCTAACACGGTGACTTCTTACTTAACAGCTTAGCGATCTAGAGGAGGGCAACCTGGCTGCCAAAATCTACGATCCAAAGATGAAGGAAGTCACGGTCGTGTCCGACGACGAGGTCCCATTGGCGCGAAAGCGAAAGAGATCCACCTCTGACGCTGCTGATGGAGGCAAGAAGAATAAGACGGAGGGTGGAGCCTCCAAAAAGACTACCGCCGCCCTGGAGGCAGTAAAGAGAAGAACCACTGGGATCTTTGCCAAAGCACCCCCTAGTGTAAGCTTCTCATTTTCCTACATTGTCTATTTATCTGTCTTGCTCCTGTACTTATGCATTTTGCACGTTTCAGGAAGAAATCCACGACTAGCCTCAAGAAGACCTCCAAAACTTTGGGGGCTTCTCTAAATATCAAAGACATGTTGCATCGCGATGCCTCCCCCGCCAGTGCCCCTGCTACCCCTGCTGTCAAGCCCTCGTCTACCCAACAAGATCACAAGCTAAGGAGGCACCAGGCCCTTCCGCCATGGAAGTGGATTCTGGCGCCTCTACCGAACTTGCTGTTGTCAGCGAGGAGGCGACGCAGGAGAGCACCGCTCAACGAATGGCTGAAGCTCCGGCTAAGGATGCCATCGGTGGTGGCAAGGTGGTGGTGGAAGCTGGTACTTCTGTCGCAGGCGGTGCCCTTGCTCCCCAGAAACCCTTTGAGTTCCCAAAGATAGTATACCCCGCGCTTACGCCGAGTAGCACATCTGTGGTTCCTGGAGCAGCACCGACGTCTCCGACATGCGGTCTTGAGGAGCTCCTCCGACAAGCAGAAATATTTCAAGGAAATAGCATTTCCTTTGGCAAGCTGCTAGCCGAGAGCGCTACAAACCTCAAGTTCATCGCACTTGTAAGTTTACTTTGCCTTTTGTATTTCATATGAGTATCCCACTGTAGCCCCCGAGGATGTAGAATAAAAACCATAGGTTTTTCATCTATATGCTCTAAGAGTGACTAAGCTAGAAAACCTCTCACGGTAGCCCCCAAGCATTTAGATGGAATGAAATGTTCCAACTAGATGCTTTAAGAGTAGCATACGCAGTGTTTATAAATTTCAATATTCTAGCCCCCAAGCCTCTAGTTGTAACTGAATTAGTTCCGACTAGATGCTTAAAGAAAAGCTAAGCAGATTCCGAGTTAAAAACTTTATACTGTAGCCCCCAAGCTTCTAATCGAAAACTGAGTTAGCTCTGACTAGATGCTTAAACAAAAGCTAAGCATACTGCTAAGTAAAAAACTCTCGCTGTAGCCCCCGAGCATCTAAGTGGAAAGTTTCTGACTAGATGCTCATAGTAGACTAAACAACGTTTTAACTTTTTTCTTTTTTCCATAGAACGAGAATGCTCGGAGGGGCATGGCCAACGACAAGTACCAGAAGATGCACGCAGATCTTGAAGCCGAAAAGGGTAAAACTTCCATCTTGAAGGAACAGATCATCAAAAACAAGAGTCTGTTTTCTTTTTTGCGCATTTGTCTTGGTTTTGTGCCTACATTCTCCGAGTACTCACTGTGTACTTTGTTTTCTCCGACTTTGCAGAACATGTGGCCAAGGCCAAGGATATTGTCGAGCAGTCCAAGCACATCCAGCAGCTAGACAGCGAGAACAAGATCCTTAAGGAGGAGAGGGAAGAAATGCTGAAAATGCATGAGGATTCCATGAAGGCCCTGCAAGATTATAGAGGTCCCAACCTTTAATAAGGTAGAAATCCATGTGTTTACAATGCTAGTCCCTGGATCAATAGCTAGCATCCACAGTTAAGATGTAATATCAAGAAACAAAGGTCATAATACACTTTATAACCAGGAATAAAATTATTCATTACATCTTACATAGCTCATTTGGCTATCTCATTACAATGCAGCAGAAATAACTATAGCATGGAGTCCTTCATCTTCAAAGTGCCACAGGCAATCATGTTGGTTGTAGACTTGTAATCCTAATCAACACACTTCACTAACATCAAACAAACCTACAACATAATAAGTTACAGCCACAAGGGTCAATACATTTGAATTATATTGGCAAGTGATACTATGGTAGTATAGTGGAGTCTATCATCTATATGCATTTGGCTAGGTGGAGCTTAGGCTTTCTTTGCTCAAAATAGATTTTCCTTATCATTTGAAAACACTAAGTTTTTTGCTTGTCAAAAACACCCAAGGAACCACCAATAGAAATTGGTGAACCTTCACCCTTGTTCAACCACAAGTTTTAACTTAGAAAATTGGGATGAGGAGATTCTTGATAGCTTCCATGTCGTAATGCTCAAATTGTCCTTTGCTAGGGACATGGCTAAGTACTTAGATTTTACACTCTGCAGAGGTGGTGCACTTTCCCCACATGACTTGGTTTCACCAAGACAAGATCTTTCAGAAGCCTTCCCTTAGACCAGAATGGACGCGTTCCAACCTATCATACCCCTACCACCAGCTGTCCATTTGGCTAAGTTATTGCAACCTATATGATCCAGGCAGGGCCCATAATGCCATGTGGCTGCACTTGAAGCTTCTCAACATTTTACATCTCAAATCTCTTTGTTCGTGGGTGGCAATCCACAAGTGAGATACACAAGGTAAACCATAGAAATGGTCCTTGTGTAACCACTCAACCAAAAACCACCAAGCAAGTCCCTTTCCACCCAGGTGATTCATTCACTTAGTTGTTTTATTAAACAAATCACAAGTCCTTGACTTAGAAACATTCTATAGCATGATTATAATCCACCCTTGTTTTCTACTAGCTAATCTAAGCATGATAGTAGTAGGAATCTTGACTTAGGATATTTCTACTAAGGTTTCATCTACTAGGATTTCCCATGGCATAGATTATACATAGCAAAAATTCCATGCAAGTCCTACTTAGAAATATCACTAATGCATAGTGAAAATAATGGGACAAAAGTATGAAGCATCACTTGCCTTTTTGGGTAGAGATTATAAGTTCACTCCTTTATCTTTGCAATAGTCACACTCTTCAAAATTCACTACAATTCAATCAAGCAAGCAAATATTCAATCTAATATTCAAGCAATCATCACATAGAATAATAAAAACAAAGCAATGCATGCAAGCATGCCAATGATTGTTTTATTTGGAAAAGTGGTTTCTAATAGGTTATAAACATTTTAAAACACCTATTGGTCATTTACAAACGTGGTAAAACCATTTGATATTAAGTTAGTGAAAAATGGCCACTTTAAATCATTTTTGTTTTGCTAGAAAGGATTTAAATCCAAAGAATATTTCTAGTGTTTACCAAATATGTTTTTAACACAAATTTTAGTGTTTTGTGGTAAACTGTTTAATATTAAAATCATTTGCAAAAGGTTTTACCTATAAACCATTGTTATACTAAAACAATATTTTATGTTGTTGGAAATGCCCTTAGAAAAGTAATAATTTTTATAGGGTTCACCAAATATATTTTTAAATCATAAAACTTTGTGTTTAGGGTCAGAGAGTTTAAATCTAATAATTTTTCAAAGGTTTTTACTCAAAAAGCATTTTTAACACATAAGCAATATTTTTGTTTACTAGAGATGCTTTAATTCAAAGATTTATTCTTTTGCTTCACAAAATATGTTTTTTAATTCACAAGTTGGTTTCTATGGTCAGTAGGTTCAAAACAATCCAATTGCCAAAGATTTTACCATAAAAATATATCTAGAATCAATTTTATATCCAAATTATGCCTACACAAGTTCTGTAAAAACAACCAATTTAGCAGAAGCAATTTACTAAACGAAGTGCATGGTTGGATAGAGTTTGTTTTGCTGATTCCATTCATATAAAATTTGCAAAATTTGGACGTGTGGATTGAAAGTTATGCAATTTACAAATTTGAACATCTAATAGAACAAATTTTGTTTTTAAAACAAATCACAAGCCACGCGTCGTGTTCTTACTGGTTGGTACCGCTTCGCACGGATCGGCCTACGCGGTGCATTGGATAGAAACAGATCGAGCGTCACAGGTTGAATCATACCCCTTCTACATATGTTCTATCGTAACCAATGGATCAAGATCCTACGGTCGTTGATCAAATGACCAACAACTGGCGGCGCGCGGTGACGGTGAGCGGCGGCGCGCTCGGTCTATGGCGCTGCGGTGGCTACTGGAAGCGAGGGAGAGAATGGGGAGGCTCACCAGGTTCGCTGAGACGTGCTGAATCTCAACTTGGCAGTTGCTTGTCGAGGGGCGCACTGAATCACCGGTGATTCCTCGCCGTAGTTGTCGTCTGTGTAGGATGTCTCGGCTCGTCGTCTTTTGCGAGGATTTACGGTATGCTGGGACAAACGGAGGGCATAGTTAGGTGCATAAGAGATTCACGTTCACATGAGCATCACAGAGAGGAGAAGGGAAGGTCAGAAAATACCGAGGGAGCTCGTCGGAGAGGAGACAGACAGCAGTTCTGCTTTGGCGAATACGCAGTCGAGGTTGCAGGGCGAGCGCAGGCAAGCTGGCGGTACTGGAGTGTGCGCCTGGCGATGGGCAGTAGTCTCGTGGTGGCTAGAGGGCAAGGGGAGGCGAGACTTGGCAGGAATCGCCGCCAGAGGGCGTCGGAGGCAGTGGATTTTTGAAGCAAAATCAAGGCGGCCTGGGGGCGTAGAGGAGACGGTGTCTGGGGGGAAAGATAGAGGGGGCGTGGGCATTTAAGGGAGCATGGTCGCAGTGAGGTTTAAGCGAGGCATTGAAGCGAATCGATTCGAGCTTTAAACGGCAGAAACGACCGGCGAGGGGCGTGGTCGTCGTGGCGGGTGAGGATGAGTTGACGGGTGGGGTTGGCTGGTTAGAGAGAGAGAGAGAGAGAGAGAGAGAGAGAGAGAGAGAGAGAGAGAGAGAGAGAGAGAGAGAGAGAGAGAGAGAGAGAGAGAGAGAGAGAGAGATGGAGAGAGAGAGAGGGGGAGAGAGAGAGGGAGAGAGAGAGAGAGAGAGAGAGAGAGAGAGAGAGAGAGAGAGAGAGAGAGGAGAGGTGGGGTCCAGACATCAGAGAGGGTGCGGATGAGTGGCTGGGTGAGAAACGATTCGCTCGGGGTGGTTTAATTGGGCTGGGGAATGGGCTGGACTGGGCCTGTTAGGTTAGTTTGTTTCTTTCCCCTTTTTATACTCTAAATCCTTTTCTTTATCTGTTTCATTTTTATTTTTTGATTTTGTTTAAATAATTTCAAACCTTGTTTGAATTCAAACCTTTTTCAAATGTTCAGTATATTTCCATACTGTCTAAACTTGTATTTTAAATACCATTTTAGGAATAATTCTTTTATTCTTCTTATGATTTTATTCTTTATTAAAACAAGCATATGCCATTAATCAAAACAAGATTAAATATATTTTCAAATCCTTTATTTGAATTCTAATTTTTTACTAACCCTTTTCAGTAGGTTTTATTTAAAAATAAATCACTTGAATTATTATTTAAAATACTTTATTATGTTTTTGATGTTCATTTAAAAGGGGAATTGTCTTCACTTAAATGAAATTGGATAATAATAAATCCTCATGATTTTATTTAAATAATCCTTTACTCTTTTTATTAAACAAAAATATTTTATTTTATTTGCTTGGCCAAGTTTTAATTTGGCTCTTTAAAATAGTCCTTATTTATTATTTCTTCCTTTGCTTATAAAAAACATATCTTTTTATTTAAAGATTCAAAAATGGTAATTCCATCTTTTATAATTTTATTTAATATTTGCTTATCTTTTTAAATCCCTTTAGGATTATTTGTTCACCATTTGGTATGGATTTTAGATAGGAGCTTTATTAGTTTTGGGAATTCAATTTCCTTATCTTATTAAATTCATAAGATTTTATCTATGGCTCCAAATTAAGTGAAACCAATTTCTATGGTTTTATAATATTTCCATTTGTCATTCTTGATCATTTATAAATGTTTGTTGACAAATTTTATATGGATCAAATCCATGGTCTTAAAGATATCTTTGAAATCATTTTCTTCCATTAGGGTTTTAGAGTTTTGGTTTGTTTTCCAAGTGTTTAAATTTCAAGATGCATTTATGAAGGATGCATTTCCCTTGATTTGAATTTAGTTGACTTCAAATTTTATTCAAAGTTTTGTTCAAGATTAAGTTTCCATTTAGAAACAAAAAGTTTCTTTTCACCCTAAATTTCAACAATTATTTATTTTATTTATTTATTTTTCACATTTCAAAATTTGGAAAATTTTGGGATGTGACAGGCTACCACCCTTAAAAGAAATCTCGTCCCGAGATTTGGGGAGGCTAGAGGTTACAAGTTGGCTTCAAGCAACTAGGGTACTACCACCCTTAAAATTTCTCAACTAGATTACATCTTGGCTTGCTTGGGATCTTGATGGAGCTTCTCTGGGCAGACATCTGCATAGTGTCCTTTGTTTCCACACTTGAAACATGTGACAAGGCTGAGATCCTTCATAGGCTTGTTTGTCTTGTGCTTCATCTTTTCTAGACAATTGCTTGCATAATGTCCTTGATCACCACAATTGTAACATGTGACAAGATTGAGCTCTTCACGTATCTTCTGTGGACAAGTTGATACATAATGGCCTAGCTCTTTGCAGTTGTTGCACCACACTTGGCTAATTTCCTTATACTTCTTCTTCTTCTTCTCTGGACATTCATTGGCATAGTGTTCCATCTCTTTGCAATTGCAACATTGCACTTGGCTTTTGTCCTTTTTCTTCTTGGGTTTATCCAAAGCTAGGAGTTCTTATAGTTCATGCTCTTCATATCTCACCTCAAAGGTGAGAAAGTCTCCTGGTTTCCTTAATCGTTTCCTTGGATAATACATATGTTTCCTCTTTTGTCCATCAAGTTGAGTCATATTGCATGGAGGTGCAAGCTGAGATTTTCCTTTGTATTCATCCTTCTTGGTAGAAGTTGTTCCCTCATGGGGGTTTACAAACTGTTGATGCACTCCACCTTGTTTCCTTTGTTGAACTATGGAATATATGGGGCATTGGATAGGGACATGATTATTTCCTTCACATAAGAAACAAGTAGCTTGAGATGTGGGGCATTGATTAGTTGGATGTTTCTCTTCACAATTAGGGCATTGATCTTCATGCTCTTTGGAAGTGTGGTCCATGTCTCCACAAATATTGCAAGCTTGAGTTCCTTCTATAATATCATTCTCGACATCATTGTTGTCACCATCTCCTTGGGAAAGGCTGTCTTTCATGTTGATCATTTGAGTGGTCATCCCTTGCAACAATTGGGATTGAATTTCCAAAAACTTTTGCATGGTTGGGTCTAACTCATTGTTGTTGGCTAAAAACTGAGTTGTCAACTGATTCAACTGGGTTTAGTTTGCTAGTAGTAGTTCTCTCATGTGCATCTCTTGGTTGTTGTCACCATTCTTCATGTCGCGGTTTCTTGGAGTAGTCATCTGTTTGGGTTGGATTGGGATTAGAATAGGCAAAGATTTCTAAGGAAGAAGTCTAATCACACACAACAATCACACACGCAATGTGCAAGCAATGACAAACAAACATTCCACTCAAACAACAAGTTTCAAGCACATTTTTAGGAAACACAATATTTTTGCTACACCACATAAGTTGGTGGGTTTGATCTAAACTTAATATGGTGGTCCAACTATATGGTTCACTTGAGATCATTCCATCCTTCTTTGGTGTTTCTTCTTGAATGAGATCATGGTTTCGGAAAATCCTTATGTCTTGGTCACAAACTTCAGAAGTGATGATGATTCCTTCTAAGTTGTGTTTCCTTAGTCTTCAAGTCTTGAGCAACACTTCTTGTCTCACTTGTAGTCCTTAGTGATATCCAAGTTGAAGTTCTTGGTGAAAATAAAGTTGAAGTCCTTGATGGTGTTGAAGTTGAAGTCATTTGAGTTGGTGAAGTCATTTGCTCATGGTGAGGTCTTTGCTCATGGTTGAGGTCCTTGTCCATCAAGTTTAAAAGGAAGAGATGTAGAATCAAAACCAAAAGGGTTGAGAAAAGAGTTTACAAGATTGTTTGTAAATAAGTTTTGGAACAACTACAACTCCTATTTTTCTAACGGGTTTTGTCCAATCCTAGGGTTACAATCCTACAGGCAACACAGTGCTCTGATACCATCTGTAGAGGTCCCAACCTTTAATAAGGTAGATATCCCTGTGTTTACAATGCTAGTCCCTGGATCAATAGCTAGAATCCACAGTTAAGATGTAATATCAAGAAACAAAGGTCATAATACACTTTATAACCAGGAATAAAATAATTCATTACATCTTACATAGCTCATTTGGCTATCTCATTACAATGCAGCAGAAATAACTATAGCATGGAGTCCTTCATCTTTAAAGTGCCATAGGCAATCATGTTGGTTGTAGACTTGTAATCCTAATCAACACACTTCACTAACATCAAACAAACCTGCAACATAATAAGTTATAGCCACAAGGGTCAATACATTTGAATTGTATTGGTAAGTGATACTATGGTTGTATAGTGGAGTTTATCATCTATATGCATTTGGCTAGGTGGATCTTAGGCTTGCTTTGCTCAAAATATATTTTCCTTATCATTTGAAAACACTAAGTTTTTGCTTGTCAAAAACACCCAAGGAACCACCAATAGAAATTGGTGAACCTTCACCCTTGTTCAACCACAAGTTTTAACTTAGAAAATTGGGATGAGGAGATTCTTGATAGCTTCCATGTCTTGATGCTCAAATTGTCCTTTTCTAGGGACATGGCTAAGTACTTAGATTTTACACTCTACAGAGGTGGTGCAGTTTCCCCACAAGACTTGGTTTCACCAAGACAAGATCTTTCAAAAGCCTTCCCTTAGACCAGAATGGACGCGTTCCAACCTATCATACCCCTACCACCAACTGTCCATTTGGCTAAGTTATTGCAACCTATATGATCCAGGCAGAGCCCATAATGCCATGTGGCTGCACTTGAAGCTTCTCAACATTTGACATCTCAAATCTCTTTGTTCCTGGGTGGCAATCCACAAGTGAGATACACAAGGTAAACCATAGAAATGGGCCTTGTGTAACCAATCAACCAAAAACCACCAAGCAAGTCCCTTTCCACCCAGGTGATTCATTCACTTAGTTGTTTTATTAAACAAATCACAAGTCCTTGACTCAGAAACATTCCATAGCATGATTATAATCCACCCTTGTTTTCTACTAGCTAATCTAAGCATGATAGTAGTAGGAATCTTGACTTAGGATATTTCTACTAAGGTTTCATCTACTAGGATTTCCCATGGCATAGTTTATACTTAGCAAAAATTCCATGCAAGTCCTACTTAGAAATATCACTAATGCATAGTGAAAATAATGGGACAAAAGCATGAAGCATCACTTGCCTTTTTGGGTAGAGATTATAAGTTCACTCCTTGATCTTTGCAATAGTCACACTCTTCAAATTTCACTACAATTCAATCAAGCAAGCAAATATTCAATCTACTATTCAAGCAATCATCACATAGAATAATAAACACAAAGCAATGCATGCAAGCATGCCAAATATTGTTTTTTTGGAAAAGTTGTTTCTAATAGGTTATAAACATTTGAAAACACCTATTGGTCATTTAGAAAAGTGGTAAAACCATTTGATATTAAGTTAGTGAAAAATGGCCACTTTAAATCATTTTTGTTTTGCTAGAAAGGATTTAAATCCAAAGAATATTTATAGTATTTACCAAATATGTTTTTAACACAAATGTTAGTGTTTTGTGGTAAAGTGTTTAATATTAAAATCATTTGCAAAAGGTTTTACCTATAAACCATTGTTATACTAAAACAATATTTCATGTTGTTTGAAATGCCCTTAGCAAAGTAATAATTTTTATAGGGTTCACCAAATATATTTTTAAATCATAAAACTTTGTGTTTAGGGTCATAGAGTTTAAATCTAATCATTTTTCAAAGGTTTTTACTCAAAAAGCATTTTTAACACATAAGCAATATTTTTGTTTACTAGAGATGCTTTAATTCAAAGATTTATTCTTTTGCTTCACAAAATATGTTTTTGAATTCACAAGTTGGTTTCTATGGTCAGTAGGTTTAAAACAATCCAATTTCCAAAGATTTTACCATAAAAATATTTCTAGAATCAATTTTATATCCAAATTATGCCTACACAAGTTTCTGTAAAAACAACCAATTTAACAGAAGCTATTTACTAAACAAAGTGCATGGTTGGATAGAGTTTGTTTTTCTGATTCCATTGATATAAAATTTGCAAAATTTGGACGTGTGGATTGAAAGTTATGCAATTTACAAATTTGAACATATAATAGAACAAATTCTGTTTTTAAAACAAATCACAGGCCACGCGTCGTGTTCTTACTGGATGGTACCGCTTCGCACGGATCGGCCTACGTGGTGCATTGGATCGAAACAGATCGAGGGGCATAGGTTCAATCATACCCCTTCGAGATATGTTCTATCGTAACCAATGGATCAAGATCCTACGGCCGTTGATCAAATGACCAAAAACTGGCGGCGCGCGGCGACGGTGAGCAGCGGCGTGCTCGGTCTACGGCGCTGCGGTGGCTACTGGAAGCGAGGGAGAGAATGGGGAGGCTCACCAGGTTCGCTGAGACGTGCTGAATCTCAACTTGGTAGTCGCTTGTCGAGGGGAGCACTGAATCACTGGTGATTCCTCGCCGCAGTTGTCGTCTGTGTAGGACGTCTCGGCTCGTCGTCATTGGCGAGGATTTACGGTATGCTGGGACAAATGGAGGGCATAGTTAGGTGTGTAAGAGAGTCACGGTCACAGGAGCATCACATAGAGGAGAAGGGGAGGTCAGAAAATACCGAGGGAGCTCGTCGGAGAGGAGACAGACATCGGTGCTGCTTTGGCGAAGACGCAGTCGAGGTTGCAAGGCGAGCGCAGGCGAGATGGCGGTACTGGAGTGTGCGCTTGGCGATGGGGAGTAGTCTCGTGGTGGCTAGGGGGCAAGGGGAGGCGAGACTTGGCCGGAATCGCCGCTAGAGGGCGTCGGAGGCAGTGGAGTTTCGAAGCAAAATCAAGGCGGCCTGGGGGCGTAGAGGAGACGGTGTCTGGGGAAAGATAGAGGGGGCGTGGGCATTTAAGGGAGCGTGGTCGCAGTGAGGTTTAAGCGAGGCATTGAAGCGAATCGATTCGAGCTTTAAACGTCAGAAACGGCCGGCGAGGGGCGTGGTCGTCGTGGCGGGTGAGGATGAAGTCTGACGGGTGGGGTTGGCTAGTCAGAGAGAGAGAGAGAGAGAGAGAGAGAGAGAGAGAGAGAGAGAGATGGAGAGAGAGAGAGAGGAGAGGTGGGGTCCAGACGTCAGAGAGGGTGCGGGTGAGTGGCTGGGTGAGAAACGATTCGCTCGGGGTGGTTTAATTGGGCTGGGGAATGGGCTGGACTGGGCCTGTTAGGTTAGTTTGTTTCTTTCCCCTTTTTATACTCTGAATCCTTTTCTTTATCTGTTTCATTTTTCTTTTTTGATTTTGTTTAAATAATTTCAAACCTTGTTTGAATTCAAACCTTTTTCAAATGTTCAGTATATTTCCATACTGTCTAAACTTGTATTTTAAATACCATTTTAGGAATAATTCTTTTATTCTTCTTATGATTTTATTCTTTATTAAAACAAGCATATGCCATATATTTTCAAATCCTTTATTTGAATTCTAATTTTTTACTAACCCTTTTCAGTAGGTTTTATTTAAAAATAAATCACTTGAATTATTATTTAAAATACTTTATTATGTTTTTGATGTTCATTTAAAAGGGGAATTGTCTTCACTTAAATGAAATTGGATAATAATAAATCCTCATGATTTTATTTAAATAATCCTTTACTCTTTTTATTAAACAAAAATATTATTTTATTTGCTTGGCCGAGTTTTAATTTGGCTCTTTAAAATAGTCCTTATTGATTATTTCTGCCTTTGCTTATAAAAACCATATCTTTTTATTTAAGGATTCAAAAATGGTAACTCCATCTTTTATAATTTTATTTAATATTTTCTTATCTTTTTAAATCCCTTTAGGATTATTTGTTCACCATTTGGTATGGATTTTAGATAGGAGATTTATTAGTTTTGGGAATTCAATTTCCTTATCTTATTAAATTCATAAGATTTTATCTATGTCTCTAAATTAAGTGAAACCAATTTCTATGGTTTTATAATATTTCCATTTGTCATTCTTGATCATTTATAAATGTTTGTTGACAAATTTTATATGGATCAAATCCATGGTCTTAAAGATATCTTTGAAATCATTTTCCTCCATTGGGGTTTTAGAGTTTTGGTTTGTTTTCCAAGTGTTTAAATTTCAAGATGCATTTATGAATGATGCATTTCCCTTGATTTGAATTTAGCTGACTTCAAATTTTATCAAAGTTTTGTTCAAGATTAAGTTTCCATTTAGAAACAAAAAGTTTCTTTTCACCCTAAATTTCAACAATTATTTATTTTATTTATTTATTTTTCACATTTCAAAATTTGGAAAATTTTGGGATGTGACAAGGACTCCGCCTCCGGGGAAATCAATCGCTTGAAGGAGGAGCTTGCGATCTTAAAAGATCAGAAGCAAGCTGCTGATGAGCAAAACCATCGCCACAGCGAGGCGTATAAGCTCCTCCAACAAGAGAAAGAATCCTTGGCGGACAACCTCTGGCAGGCTAAGGCCAGCATCTTCAGTAAGTTTCCTCTGCCTTGTATTTCTGTAGTCTGGAAACTTTGAATTGTTGAACTCATGTGTTTCTTTTCGGAATTTGCAGATCCTATGGGTTTAACCAGATCGCCTCCTCTAGCCAAGGAATGCATGGTTCTTGCCGGCAACTTCATCAACACCGCCATCACCCAAGCCAAAGAGATTGCCAAGCCCCTCTAGATACACATCAAGGCCTCGGACTCCGTGGTGAAGTACTCGGAGATTCTGCGCCGACCCCCGAGCGTATCACAAGCTGGAAAGCTTCATGTGCACGGGCTGGCGGAAGGATGGCGCTTTCAATGGTGATGGCACACTACGAAGGTGCCGAAATCGATACGGTGACCTCTGGTATCCCTGAAGTTGACAATGACGGCAAAGAGATTGATCACGAAGCCATCTTGTTGTCACTCGCGGGTTATGACACCAGAGTTGCCGAGTTGGTGGACATCAATGTCTTCGTGCCCATGAACACCATCGACATCGTCAACCAAGACTCCTCCGATTCCCACCACAGTGCCGACGTTGAGGGTGATTCTCCGGCTGGTGACGATGTTGCTTCCAAGTCTCCTGCGCCAAAGGAATGAAAAGCAACTTTGTAATACTTGGTTCATATTTGGTGTATGTGCGGAAAAAACTTGGTGATGTAACTTAAGGCGGAAAACAATGGTTGTTATGTCCTGCCACTTAAGAACTAATTTCCAGCATGTATATATTTTTTAAGCAAGTGCTGGCTTATCCATTACTTTGGTTCTTATGCTTGACTTTTCATGAGTCGGAAGACTCGTTGTCGGAACCATGCGCTTAGGTGATGATGCCCAATGGCACCGTCAATAACCTGAGCACAAAATCGCTGACAATAAGTGTTGAAAGTCACTACTCCAGAATCCACATAAAAAACAAAGAACGTGTAGACCAGAAAACTTAAGCTAACGCCCGTAGGCGGAATTTTCACAAGTGCAAATGCAAGACTTGTGCATAAAGGTTTTATATGATCCAAAAATGAACACTAAAGGAGGTAAAAGACTCAGAAATATGAGTGAACTAGAGAGCTTTATTTTTGATCATATAAGAGATACACAATTAGATAAAAAATTCTAAGTGTAAAAAGGACGTAGCTATACTATGTTCCATGGCCGATCAAGCTCTGGGTAGTCATCATCCGGGTCACGCCTCTTACGCTTATGATCCTCGTTGGGTCTATCCTTTAGTTCACGATTGTCAACAAGGTAGTAAGACCCATTGAGTAGCGCCTTGCTTATGAGGAACGGTCCTTCCCATGGCGGGGATAATTTGTGTGACTTCTTCTGCTTAAGTCGGATCACCAAATCCCCCTCTTTAAACGAGCGATGCCGAAAGCGGTGACTATGGTAGCTGCGTAGCTTCTGCTGGTAGATGGCGGATCTTTGGCATGCCAAAACGCGCTCCTCCTCGAGAAGATCCAGACCTAGGCATCTAGATTCTTCAGCGTCATCTTCGTCGTAGGCGGCAACTCTTGGTGCATCGTGGAGGATGTCAGAGGGTAGGATGGCTTCTGCTCCATATACCATGAAGTAAGGGGTGTAGCCGGTAGATCTGTTGGGTGTAGTTCGTAAACTCCACAGCACAGATGGCAATTCTTCCGCCCAGGCTCCAGCTGCTCTATGTAGCGGTGCCTCAAGACGTGGCTTGATTCCCTGCAGAATTAATCCATTGGCTCGCTCGACTTGACCATTGGATTGTCGGTGTGCCACAGATGCAAGGTCAAGCCGGATGCCTTTCTCCCAGCAATAAGCCTCCACTTCTCCGAGTCATAAATTGCTGCCGTTGTCGGTGATAATGCTGTGTGGGAGACCAAATCTCACCACTAGATCTCGGACGAACCTGAGGGCAGTTGCCCCATCAAGCTTTCTAATGGGTTTAGCTTCTATCCATTTAGTGAATTTGTCAACTGCTACAAGCAGATGCGTAAACCCACAAGGTGCCGTCTGTAACGGTCCCACCATGTCTAGCCCCCAGACTGCAAACGGCCAAGTTATTGGTATTGTTCGCAGTTCTTCAGCAGGAACATGTGGTTGTCGGGCATAATACTGGCATCCCATGCATGTGTCAACCAGCTTGTCGGCATCCGCCTTTGCGGTAAGCTAGTAGAATCCTTGCCGGAAGGCTTTCGTGACCAACGATCGAGGAGCGGCGTGATGACCGCAATCTCCGAGATGGATTTCGCGCAGGATTTCCATACCTTCTAGCTGGGAAACACACTTTAGGTATACACCAGTAGTGCTCCTTTTATAGAGTTTCCCATTGATTATGGTATAACCCTTTGCTCGTCGTACTATTTGCCGTCTTTCGACTTTGTCGTCGGGCAAAGTTCCGTGTTCGAGGTATTCCATGAACGGTTTTGTCCAAGCCGGAGGGACCTTGGTCACCATGTTGACGAAAGAGTCAGCTCTATCCGGTTTGTCGATGTCGGCTCCCTTCACGGATTGTGTGCGTAGGTGCTCTAGGAAAACTCCTGGCGGAATTTGCTTGCGCCCTAATCCTAGCTTAGAGAGCAGATCAGCCACCTCGTTTTGTTCCCTAGGCACGTACTTGACTTCGTAGCCCAAGAAGGTCTTGGCTATCTCGTCCACTTCGTCTTGATATGCCGCCATCATAGGGTTCCGCGCATTCTAGGTGCCAGCCACCTACTGGGCAACCAAGTCGGAATCTCCACAGCAAACTATGCGCTTGATGCCAATATCCTTGGATACACGTATTCCATGAATGCGTGCTTCATACTCCGCCATGTTTTTTGTAGCCACAAAGTGGATCTGCAGAATGTAGTGTAGCTTGTCTCCTGTTGGTGACTGTAGCAATACACCAGCCCCTGAGCCGTTGAGCAGCTTTGATCCGTCAAAGTGCATCACCCAGTACTCTGGTTCTGGCATCGGAGTAGCGTCTGGCCTCCGTCCAATCTACAACAAAATCCGCCAAGGCTTGTGACTTGATAGCGTCGCGTCTCTTGTAGGTGATCTCGAAGGCGGCAAGTTCAATGCCCCACTTCGTGACCCTTCCTGTAGCGTTGCTGTTATTGATGATGTTGGACAGTGGAGTCTTGCTCACCACTGTGATTGGGTGCTCCTGAAAGTAATGCCTCAGCTTCCGAGAAGCAAGGAATACTCCATAAGCTATCTTTTGGTAGTGCGGGTAACTCTGCTTGGACTCCGTCAAGACCTCGCACATAGTAAACTGGTCGTTGAACTCCGTGCTCGTAGCCTGGTTCCTTCCGCTCTACCACGACGACGATGCTTATAACCCAGTTGGTTGCCGCCATGTAAATTAACAGGGGCTCACCAGGCTCGGGTGCTGCAAAGATGGGCGCTGAGGAAAGAATCTCCTTGAGATTCTTCAATGTTGCATCTGCTTCGTCCGTCCACGTGAATTTGTCCGCCTTCTTCAGCAACTTGTACAGCAGAAGAGCCTTCTCTCCAAGTGGACTGCCGAACCGACTAACTGCTGCAACGCAACCTGTTAGTCGTTGAATGTCCTATAGGCATGTCGGACGGTTTATGTTTAAGATGGCCTTGATTTTCTCTGGGTTGACCTCGATTCCACGTTGGGAAACGATGAAGCCCAACAATTTGTCGGCTGGAACCCCGAAGACGCACTTCTTAGGGTTAAGCATCATGTTGTATTTCCGGAGATTATCAAAGTTTCTTTTAAGTCGGAGATTAAGTCGTTTGACTTTTTAGACATCACCGCGATATCGTCCACATAAGCGTGAACGTTCCGACCAATTTGGTCATGGAGGCAACGTTGCATTGTCCGCTGGTAAGTAGCACCTGCGTTTTTCAGCCCAAAGGGCATCGTTACATAGCAAAACGTGCTGTATGGGGTAGTGAATGAAGTGGCCAATTGGTACGACTTCCTCATCTTGATCTGGTGGTATCCTGAGTATGCATCGAGAAAACACAAAAGTTCCGAGCCAGCCGTCGAGTCAATGAATTGGTCAATGCGAGGCAAAGCAAACAGATCTTTGGGACATGCTTTGTTCAAGCCGGTGTAATCAACGCATATTCTTAATTCATTGGTTCCCTTTTTGGGGACAAGTACAGGATTGGCCACCCATCGAGTGTGAAGGACTTCTCGGATAAATCTAGCTTTAAGTAACCTAGATATCTCTTTGCCAATGGCGCGTCTCTTCTCATCTCCAAAGCGTCGTAGAGGTTGTTTCACTGGTTTACATTTTGGGTCAATGTTTAAGCTATGCTCGGCAAGTTCCCTAGGTACACCTTTCATGTCGGCAGGTTGCCAGGCAAAGATGTCCCTATTCTCACGGAGGAACTCGAGGAGCGCGCTTTCCTATTTGGGATCCAGGTTCGTCCCAATGGCGGTGACCTTGGAGGCATCGCCTGCCACAAGTTCCACCGGCTTTGTCGCGATGGCGGCCTTGAACGCAGGAGCGGAGTCGGATATCTGCTTCTTCGACGCGGGCATCTCTGAGTCATCGACCTTGCTCTGGATCTCCTTGAATTCTTCACTGTAGAGGACATCTTCTGCAATGGCTGCTTCGTTGATCTTGCAGTCCCTTGCCTTGGTAAAGCTTCCGGATATGGTGATGATGTCGTTTGGTCCGGGTATCTTGAGTTTGTTGTAGATGAAGCATGGCTTGGACATGAACGTGTGGAATATGTTGAGGCTGAATATGACGTGGTACAAGCTCTTGAAGGGGACCACCTCGAAGGTCATGCGCTCTTGGCGGTAATTATTAACATCGCCAAAGGCGACCTGAAGTGTAATGCACCCAAGGGACCCAGCCTCCCGACCAGGAACTACGTCGTGGAAGATGGTGTTGGTCCACCTTACGTTTGCCTCCGTCAAGTTCATATTCTGCAATGTATCCAGGTACATGATGTTGATGCTTCTTCCACTATCCACCATACACATGGTGAACTCTACGCCGTCAATTAAAGGGTTGATGACCATGGCGTACTGGTTCTCCGTGGGTATAAGTTCTGGGTGGTCCGTCCTGTCCCAAGTTATTGGAACCTCCGACCAACGCAGGTACTAGGGAACTAGGGGGAGAGTAGCCATCAGGATCCTCAGAGAGGTCTTCTGTTGTCGGACGGTGGGGGTGCCAAGGAAAGTGTGGTAGACTGGGGCCTTCTTTGTGAAGGGGTTCTTGCCCTTGTCGTCGCTCTTGGCGGCGTGCTTGGGGTCAACGTCCTCGTCCATGTCACTTGAATCCTTGGAATCCTCCTCCTTCTTCTTCCCCTTGCCCTTGCCGCACAGTCTGTTCTTCCGAATTCGCTTGTAGCCGGACTCCGGGTCTTCCTTGAGGTCGTTAACGAACTTGCAGTGTCGATTGGTATGGGTGGACTTTCCGTTGGCGTCGAGGTGTACGAGGCACGGCATATCGCGGTACTCCTTGTAGGTTTGGGGAACGCGGAGCAGCGCCGAGGTGGTTTCACTTCCTCGCTGCTTCCCACGACCAGCTCCCCTTCCTCGGCCATGTTGTCTGCCTTCTCCTCGTCCTGCAAAATTCATAGCGACCATGTCGGTAGATTGCTTTTCTTTTGGAGCGGTTTTCCGCTTTGTACTGCTGTTCCTCCGAGCTTGATTTGGAACGGCCGTTGCCGGCAAGGAGCCACGAGCATCGTCGTCGGCAGCTGCGAACTCACTAGCCAACTGAATCATCTGGTTCAAGTCAAGATGGTGATTGTCCTGCAAGCGCTTCAGCTTATGTCGGAGCAGCGTGCCCCTTTCCAAACCATCGATGAAGGCGGCCATGGCAGTTTGAGCGTGCACTCCTGCGCAGGAATTCTTCATGTCCAGCCAGCGGGAGAGGTAGGCGCGAGATGTCTCGTCTTTCTCTTGCACGCACCGTTGTAGATCGCCTATGGTGCAGGGACGCTTGTATGTACCCTCAAAGTTCTTGGTGAACGCTTCTTGCATGTCCAGCCAGTTGTAGATAGATTTCTCCGGCAAGTCGTTGATCCATTGACGGGCCGTGCCCGCCAACATTAATCGGAGGTACTTGACGGCGACGTTGGGGTTGCCTCCGGCAATCTCCACCGCGTTGCCGTAGTCCTGCAACCATGTGGCTGGTTTGGCGGTGCCGTCATAGGGCTTGATGGTCTTGTCAATCCAGAAACCTTTGGGGTAAGTTGCGGACCGTATTGCAGGTCCAAAGCAACATGGTCCCAGGTAAGGTCCTTCCTGGGCCTCGTGGATCTTATCGATCCGCGAACGTGCATCGTATGGCTCCGGGTTCTTCTTCTTTTTGTCAACAGGGGATAGGCTGCGTGAACGACATGGGCCTCCTCCGCCATGGTGACTGCTTGGTGGTGACGGAGGCGGAGGTGGCGGTGGGTTAGCCTTCTTGCTGTTACCCTCCTGCGACGCCTCACGCCTGTCACGGTTGCTTGTCGGACACGGAGGGTCATGGCGTGACCTGCTCTTGTGTCCTTGGTTGCACTCTCCATCATGACGGGTCTGCTCCGCGTTGTCGCGGATGATGATGCCGCACTGCTTTGGTGGGGGCATATCCGTACGATGGTGAGCCTTGTAATCTTCGTGATGTCAGGGAGATCGGGGCGGTGGCAATGGGCGACGAGGTCGGGCCTTTTCTCCGTGGTAGGAGGATATGGGGATGGAATCCTTCCTGTTGCGCGCATCCCTCCGTCTTAGTTCTGATGAACCCGTCTGGGACCTGACATCAAGAGGAGATCTGTCACATGGCGGCTTGTACTGGCTAGATTGGCAGAGCGCTGGGTCAGACTCAGGCCTCTGAGAGGTGGCCTTTTCCTGCTGCTTCACCGCCTTGGCCACTAGGTCATAGACCTGTTCCACTGCCTCAGGCGATCTATCCTGCTCCAGAAGGGTCTTGGAGACGGCGAGGTTAAGGAGTGGGGTGGGCATCACCTGCTTTCCTTCATTGTCAATGTATGGTTTGGCCTGTGCCGGCTTCGAGGGAGCCCATCCTATGTTGCGCCGTACACCAGGATCGTTGATGACGCGAGCCGGAGCTTTCTTAGCCTTCTGCTGCTCAGTAAGGTCTTGTACTCGCCCTCCAGGCTCTAGCTTTCTCTATGGCCTTCTGCGCGTTGACCAGATCTCGATCTAGTTTATTGCCTTGCTCCGCGATGGCTTGCGCTTCCTCCAGCAGCTGTTGGCGCTTCTCATCAAGCTAGGTCACGTTCCGGATATGAGCAATGATCAGCGGCTCGACGAGGAGATTATCGTACATCACTCTATCAGCTAGAGTAACTTGGGCTGCTGCAGACGTAGATGCTGGAGGCGGCAAGTTTGCGGTGTTGTTGTTTCTCGGGTCGGTGCCGAGTTCTTGTGGCTGTTGCACTGGGTTAGGCGGCGGAGGCATGACTTTTGCGCGATCATCGTCAGCAGCAATAAGTGGTCCCTTCCCCTTTTCCAGCGCCGTAGGCGGAGCTCGTCCGGGTTGATCTTCATCCATCCCCATCCCAATGGTGACGAACACCTCTTGGTACGTGAAGGCATTGTTAGCTTGCTCGTCGCGCGTGTACTCCTCCTCCATCTCCTGCTTGGCGGAGTCTAGCTCTTCTGGACTGAAGTTTATCTCCTTTGAATATGCACTGAAAACAGCATAAAGTGCATCGATGACAGATTCGGAGGGTGCAAGGACTTCCTCGATGACGGGCAGTAGAGGTGCAATGGCCTCGACGATGACTGGAGGTGGTGGTGCTGCTGCGACGATGGCGGCGGGAGGCGGTGGCGGCGGTGGCTGAATCTGAGGGGCTCCGTCAATGAGCGCAACCGCTGTCTGAGCTGCTGCTTCGGCCTCCGCGTAGTTGTTGACGGTGTTCGCCATGCCATCGAAGGTAAGGCGTCCTGACGCCTGCTGCCGTCTTAGAGAATTTCGGGGAAGCGTGCCATGGTCCAGTCCTTCCACAAAGTGATGCATAGCATATTCATTGGGGTAGTGGGCCAGATCGGCTCGTATACGGAGCCACCTGACCAGGTAATCACGGGGGTTTTCACCCTCTCTCTGAACGCATCGCGCCAGATAGAAGATGGTAACCACGCCGACGAACTTGGATCTCTGCTGTCCAGACGCACGGACGAAGCCGGCGGATTTGCAGTGATCTTCCACCTTTATATCCTGCACAAGGGCGGTTTGGGTGGGCCTTGAATTTTTCTGATCTTTGCCGGCAAACTCCGAGGAGAGATCCGACATTGATCCTTCCGCGAACGTATCCTGCCTGTGGGCGGTCCGTGCGGGCCTTGGTGATTTCCGATCTTTGCCGGCAAACTCCGAGGAGAGATCCGACATTGATCCTTCCGTGAACGTATCCTGCCCGTAGGCGGTCCGTGCGGGCCTTGACGCTCCTCCGACTCCCAGGGAACTAGTGCCCGAGTCGGTTTCGCCTATGAAGAGGTGGATGTCTCCGATAGAAACGATCGAACATCGCGTAGGGTTCGTCTTCGCCGGGATCCAGAACTCGTCAAGGGGGACGATCGGAACATTGTCGTTGAAGAGAACGCGACCGATGGCTACGGTTTCGCCAGTTCCCACGAAGATCTTGTTCCTCGCTCGCTGAAGAGCCTGAAGCGCCCCTTGCCCCACGGTGGGCGCCAACTGTCGTGGTATTGCCGACGAGTACGCCATGGAGGGGTCCTCACAGTGCATGTTTAGAGACGTGGGGGAAGGCGGACGGTTAACGGGTACGAGGTAACACAGCTTACCCAGGTTTAGATCCCACGACGGTGGCGGAATCCTACTCCTGCTATAAATCACTATAAGGGCAATACGCCGAGTTACAGGGATTGGTTCGCTGTGCGAGGTTGTCTGAAGTTGATCTATGAACGTGCCCTAAAGGCTCCCATAGGCCCGACTTATATAGTCGCCAGGTCCTAGGGTTACAGGGAAAAGTCCTAGCCGGACAGGTTACAGAGTCCTACACCGTCTATCACTAGTCTTGTGTATCTTGCACTCCAAGGCTCCGGGTACGTTGGTGACTCCACCGTAGCCTTCCTTTATCCGGCATGGGCCTCCCTTCTAGATCCATCTAACTGGGCCGCCCAGCAGGCCATAGGTCATGCTACCGACTATGGGCCACCCAGGTTAGCCGGATAAGAGACATGCTATAAGGATACCCATACACCATATCCTCAACAGAAGCAGCAAGCATTGTCGATGACGCGGTCAAATTTTTCCAGCGTGAGCACGAGGCCGGAAGCCACACGCTCGCCGGACGAAGTGCGGGGTCCCATGCGGAACGTCACTCCAGTCGCCACCATCGCTCCCCCCGGTGGGCGCCAACTATCGTTGTTATGGAAATGGGAGTGCATGAGCAGGCTAGATCATGGTGTGGGAGCGAGCAGGAAAGCGGGCGACGGCGTCCACAGGCGGGATTGGGCACAAGAGAGCGTCGGAGACATAAGAAGTACCCAGGTTTGGGGCCCTCGTGGTGAGGTGACACCCCTACTCCTGTCGATCCGACTATCTAGATGAACACGATGAACTATAAGCTCCTTGAGCTGTATCTGTCCTAGCTAGTAGAGAATGAGAGACCAACCCTTGCAATGTTGTCCCTGCCGCCCCTTATATAGGCCAAGGCGGCGTGGGCAATGGCCTGGCCGACTAGCGAGTCCCATAGGTGGGCCCTAGTCGGCTAGGTCATCTATAGTGGACGGCATAGAAGTCATGTACCCACAGTCAAGCCCATGCCGAGCCACGCAGTCTACAGTGGCCGCTGTGCGGGTAGTTATGCACAGTACCACCTATAGTCTACTATTACAGCTGTCATCGGTAAAGTCGTCGGTATGGGCCGAATGTCTGAGTCTCCTTTCTGTCTTGTCCATCGTCCTGCGCTTACTGTGCACTGTTCTCTATGTTATCTCGTACCTTGCCTGCCTCGATTGGCCGGCTAGGTTTCCCTAGCCGGCTGATCCGTCTTGACCGGGTGGTTGGTCCCATCCGGCCAGGCTTCTGCCTTTGCTCATCTCATCCAGCTGACAGTTCTACCAGCTCGCTTTTTATCAGTCTGGCCTTATCCTGCTGGCATGGTCCAGCCTGCTAGGTGCCTTTGGGGATGATTTTTATCCGGCTAACTAGTTTGCTAGCTTGGTCTTCGTCTGGCCTTGTTTTTGATCTGTCCTCGAGTTTTTGTATCCGGATGCCCCAGTCGGCTAGCAGGTTGTGCCGCTCCTGCATCGTGTCTGGTTAGCCTACCCGGGGGTGATCCCCCCGACAAGCACGGGGCAGCATGACTCGCATACTAGTGATGGTTGACAAGTTTACCAAGTGGATAGAGGTGAAGCCCATTAAGAAACTTGATGGAAAAATAACTGTCACATTCCTGAAAGATATAATCCTGAGATAAGGTCACCCGCATAGCGTGATTACTGACAATGGCATAAACTTTGCCGAAGGAGCTTTTGATTGATTTTGCAGGGAAAGCCGAATAAGACTCGACGTAGCATCAGTCGCCCATCCAGAATCAAATGGACAGTTTGAATGATCTAACACCTTAGTTCTGTTCGGAATAAAACCACGCCTAATGGAACCACTCCAGCAATCACTTGGTTGCTGGATAGAGGAACTAACTTCAGTGCTATGGAGCTTAAGGACAACTCTGAATCGGTCAACAGGCTATACGCCATTCTTCCTTGTGTATGGGGCAAAAGCAGTTTTGCCTGCCGACATAGAACATGACTCTCCAAGAATAACGCAATACTTGGAAGCCGAGATAAAAGAGGCCCGAGAAGATGGAGTAGATTTGTAATAACCCGGTATAAAAAAAATTTATGACCTAATTTTAGAAGCTACTCAACTAGCAAGACTAATAAGAAAATGCGATTTTTTTTCCTTCGATACCTTGCAAGCTAAGTTGTTAGGTTCCTTGTCTTCATAGCAGATCTTTTCTCATGAACCGCCATTGTTACTAGATAAGGATCACTGTAGTAATTAAAATAAAGGGAAAAGATCATCTTTATCCTAGAGGCTTTCACACACACTCAGTTGTATAAATACCGGTGTCTCACGTGCACTAGGCTGCACCAACACACACACATAGTGAGACACACCCGGGAGTAGTAGTACTAGTGAAGAAGATCGGTGCTGGAGAAGGAGGTTAGAAACACTATCTTTTCTTTTCTACTCCATTTGAATCGTTGTTTCCGATGTGAACTAGAAGCTAGAACACATGCATGTCCTGGCCTAGTTGTCATCGACTAATACTGAAGCTCTTCGTTTTGCTTTGCGTGTGTGCATTTCACCTTAACAAATCCCTAGATCTATCAGCAACTCAACATAAATGTTCTTATTTTCCCAAAGTTAGACCTTGTAGCTGTTACTCAAAACAATCCGTTCAAGATCTTACTGCTAAATCAATTGATCTAGTGGTGTGCTAAAATCCTCAATTTGTTTAGTACATGCTTGTATCTGCACCTCATGTTTTTTCTGAACCCAAAGAATTGTATAAATACTAGTACTAGAGGCCACTAGATGTATGTTTATAATCATTGACTGAACTAAAAAAAGAGGGTTCAATATTTATTTTTGCTTCATCCTTCTCTAATTAATACCTAGCTTTAAACTAGGAAACTCCTGGGCACTGATTCCCTATAAAACGTAGCAGAGTTTTGTATTGCTAGAACTAGATGCCAATTTTGCTAAGACTGAATAATTACCTCTTGTACTAGGTACACTGTTCAGAATAGAGGCGGCTCCATAACCTGACAAGACAAGCTATGTATATCAAATAAAACTTGATGAATCAAACACTAATTACTCTTAAATGATTGTTGTTGTGTGATGTTCCTTCTAGCACTGACCTTGAGAAGATTTGACTGATACTTGGATGAAGAACGAGTTACGACACTAAACTCTTACATGAGTCTGCAATGTGCTACCTTGCTCTCTAACACTGACTTTAGAAGAATGAAAGAACACTAACTAACTTAATGTGTTGTAAAACATAACAACGTCCATCATAACATGGGAAAGATATGGTATACCTAGCCTGAGTCTGTCGGTTCCTGAAAGAGCGACGCGTGGATAGGCCGGTGTCAGGGTGAGATGGGAATCCTCACACAAGTAGGGAACTCGGTGGCGCGGTTCTCAGAGATAGGGTATTACCAATGTTAGCTGTTATGATGGATGAATAACTTTAACCAATCATTTCTGTTCAGAATAAACTAGGTGGAGGTTTATGCTAACATTCAATCTTGTTGTTTTATTTTATGTTATGTTGGTTGCTTGATATTATCATCACCTCTAACTTAATCTTGCTGAGTATTCCCATACTCATAATTTTCCCTTACTGATATGCACAGATGATAATGAGGAACATGAGATGAACGAAGGTCTTGGGGAGTGACGTCTTGGCGTAGACATTTTAAATAAGAGTAGTTACCTTCACTTTGCTTCAACAAGAGAATAAATGTCCAGCCTCTATTGTGTGGGGAGCTGAAGACATCTATGTACTAGTTTCCTACAAGTTTGACTAAAGTTCATATTTGCTCCATACTCCAATTTGTTCTACAATTTGCCTTATATGCTTATAAGTCTAACGGTTCATAAGCATATGGAGACTGTCATGTTAGCTAGGCCCTAGTTTGGGGTGTGACAAGATTTACTCGAAGAAGCAATAGAACTGGCATTATCCAGATCCGCTATATACCAATAAAATCTCCGACGCTATCATAGCCGGAAAGTCCAACCTCGTGTTTTCCGAGAAGGGGATATGGTGCTCAGACTAGTGCAACGCACAGTTGGGATGCATAAACTATCACCCCCATGGGAAGGACCATTCATTGTAAGAAAAGCATTGCACAATGATTCATACTATCTGATAGATTCTCGTGAAGCACAAAAGAACAAGGCAGACAAATCGGGTGATGAGACCAAAAGGCCATGGAATGTGGCATTGCTCCGTCCTTTCTACACTTAGGAGAATAAATGTATGTATCTCTCGAACTCTCATATGTCGGACACTTATGTCGGCCATGTGCTGATAATAAAATGGTATGACTCGAAAAACTGACTTGGCGACTGCCCCTCATGTTTACTCTTAAATATTTTATATTGGCTGGCGTTGACACTTAAACTTATCTCGGAATAAGTAATGTTTACTCCTATAAACTCAATTCTTCGACTATGTTGTTGTCTGAAAACACGGCTTCATGGCAAGTAAGAGAAAAAGACCAAAGTCAAGTAAACATGAACAACGGATAAGTAAGGGAAGAAACGCGAGTCGACCCCATGCATGCTTATAACTAACCCATTGCAGGATATATCGGCTTGTATGCTGAATGACCCTAGGTCAAGTTTTTTAGTTTCATATCCGCTAATTGAATCCTTAGAACTTTGAGACTCTAATGTCGAACGCCAAAAAAGGTAGAAAAGAGCCAAATTTAAGGATAAGGAGAACGGGAAATGAAACTTGGGGACTTGCCCCTGGATGATTTGCATTCAAGAAAAATAAAGTTTAAGCCTTCGCAAAGGCACACAGCGAAAATAACTGCAGTAATTCGTACATCTGCACCCGGCATACCGGGGATCTCATCAGAATTAAGTGTTTTTGATAAACTAGCTTAAGAGGCAGCTAGACTCGAAGGAGCATCACTGGGGTTGGAGATAGGAGCGTCATCAGGAGCATCTCCCGCGTTAGGCGTATAGGCCGAGTCTGCCACGTCTGACTCGGTGGCCTAGCTGTCAGCACCGTCGTCATCAGCAGTCTCGGCAAGCGGCTCGCTCCTGGCGCTTCTTGATGATATCAGGGTTGTGGATCCACTTGCCTTCATCCCTCATATGCTGGAGAACATCAAGATTGATATCCTCATACCATGAGAGCACAAAGGCAAGGGCCTTGTCCTCTGTGACACGACCAGCCGACTCACGCCATTGATCAAGCCTTTCCTCGATGAGTAGAAGCTTGGCAGCAAGAGGCTCAACGAGTGTAGGGCGTCTTCATCCATCCAGAGCATCCTGAATGCATGGATAGACGACTTGAGTAGGTCGACATCGCATGACTTCAAAGTTGTGACACGCTCTGAGAGGGCAGCAAGATGCTCGTCAATGGCGATCTCGCCATCTGCTAGGGCCCCAGACTCGGCTCGCACTTTCTTCATGGCCCTTAAGGCGAACATGTCGGCCTCAGGGAAGTTCTCTGGAACAGAGAGAAGAAACATCAGAAGTACTGAAAAAGATAAAGACTAAGAACAAGACCACAATGAAAAGAGTAAGAACTCATACCGATGAAAGTGTTGATCATGCCAAGCTTGGTCTGCCAGGTCTTTGCCTTGGCTTGAAGAGCATCTAGATCTTGATGTGTTGATTCCACCGCTAACTCGGCGTCTTTGAGCAATTTCTTTGTTTTCTCGGCATTGGCGGCATGTTGTTTGTTTTTCTCGGCGAGCTCCTGGCACATGCCCTCCAGCTTGGACTTGTGCTTCTGCTCCATGTCCACCACTCGTTGCTTCAGCCAAGTCACCTCGTCCCGCTCCTTATGAAGCTCGATCTGGTGCTGATATGTTTATTCGAAACGCGTGACTCGTCAGTAACAGCATAACATCTCGGCATTGCCGAGACAAATATGTAAAATGAGAAAACACAAATGCTAGGCAATCACAAAACATCTAAGGAAAAAGGTGTTACTTTCTGCGTCGCTGATCTGCCTGTGCAGCGTGTCAATGGTGGATTGGACAGAAGTTGTGGAAAAAATAGCAAGGAAAACTCAAGAGGACGGAACAAAAGAGATCTTCTAAGTAAAAGCGAGCCGAGTAAGAAAAATACCTTGGCCCTGGGCCTCAGCCTTCAGATCCTGGTGAGCGACCTCGAGCTTTCGATACTCCAGGAGCAAAGCCTAGTGTACCTTGGTACATTCATTGTGAGTAAGCTACAAGGAAGAGATTTCATAAGAGAATATTCAGTAGATCAAGTGATTCTATCCCGGCAGAAAATGGAAAAGATGTATGCAAATGGTTGAGCTTACAGCCGAGTAAGTCCTCTACTCGGCAGTAACCTCAGGGGCTAGAGATCGAAAGTCCGGCATAGAAACTTGGCAAGAAGAAAGAAAAGATGTGTTTTACCTAAGAGCTTACAACCGAATAAGTGCCTTACTCGGCAGTAACCTCGGGGACTAGGGAACATGTATGAATATAAAGATACTCAGTACACAAAAGAGTAATGCTATCACATACCTCGTTCACTTGATCTGCTCGGACCATCAGTGCGATGGCCTACTGAGTCATCTCGGAGACGGCCTTGGGGCCCAATTGCAACTGCTGGCGAGAGCTAGAACTCACCTCTTGGTCGCCTGTGGCATTCCAAGCTAAGGCGTAGTGCTCTGCGGAACCAAGGCTCTAACCTCTAAGTGTCTAAGTGAGGACTTTCCCTCTCTTCAAGTTAGCCCCTACTTCGGCATGGGTAGTGGTCACATTGGAATGCAAGATGCTTTCTCTGGGAATGCCAGCAGACCCGACAGCAACAGATTCGCCCAACTGACCCGCCAGAGCAGGTGTCATTGTTGATGGTGTGGGCCGAATCTGTGGAGCGGATCCTGGTGCATAGACCAAGGTCAAATGCCTGGAAGCTGATGGCTTAATGAGCGCAGAGCAAGTCTGGCCTTGAGGAACAGGTCGAACCTTATCTTTGACCATAGAAGCAGGAGGAGCAGATTTGGTACTGGTTTGAGAAGACAACGGAGCCGACTAAGCAGGCTCAACAACTGGTAGGGGATCAATAACTAGATCAACTGGTGGATCAACAATAGGAGGAGCAATGTCAGGGGTGTTCTTGGTCGAATCGGCACCGATATTGCTGGCGTCGGGTCTCAAGTCTAGATCAAAAAGAGCAATTAGAGAAGGAGGACAAATCTCCTCTGACGGACGCGCAGCCGGATCAACCTCACTCTGAGACTCATGAACCTCAGCTGTGGGGGAAGTGAACCGAACGGGGCTCTGCATGACAGGATCGGAATGAGGAGGAGAAACAGGCTTTGACTGGGAAGAGGTCATGCTGGGAGCTTCTTGGTTGGAAGACATAGCAGAGCTGAAAATAAAGACTGAAACTGTAAGGAAACAAATACAGAAAGGAAAAAAATGAAAGGTAAGAGGCAACGAAAGTTACCCGGAGATGGTCGGGTCGCGCGGAGCGCGACAGAAAACCCGGCGCACTATAGTCTTGCGAGGTTGGGAAGGTGTGGCTTTAGGAGCAGCAGCGGATCGACTCGCCATCTCTTGGAAGGCTGAACGCTGGAGGAGGTCCCACGTCGCTTATTCGGCTTGGCAGCGGGGATATTGTCGTATACGCCTATAGCAAGAGGGGGATCCTCATGTATGTGGCCAGCTGCATCAGTAAATGAAAAGCTCAATGGGACAAGTCAAATGGTTAGGTCAAAGGACTAGTACCTCTAGGACTTCACAATCCACATCGTCATCATCTGACCAATCTCGCAAAGGATTTCGAGTAAAGTTCTTACCTGAAGCAGGAGCAGCGGAAGAGTGTGGAATCGTCATAAAACACTCCAGTTCATACTCGACCTCATCAACATCCGATCGGTCATCGAGATAACCGCCAGGAGGGACGGTGCTGTCATCAACCTGATGAACAAGATTCTGCGAAAGAAAAACAGAATAAAATCAGTAAAATAACAGAACAACGAGTAAACGCCGGATAAATTATGTAGACAGCACTCAATGACTCGGATGCTTACCCACGGGACAAGCCTGTCTCAGCTGAAAGGAGGAAAACTCCAAGCCTAGTTTTCCGCTAAGTTCAGCTTAAAGATTGAGCTGACTCGGCGGGCCACTGAATCGTTGG
The DNA here is from genome assembly GCA_910589765.1 of Avena atlantica. Taxonomy (NCBI): domain Eukaryota; kingdom Viridiplantae; phylum Streptophyta; class Magnoliopsida; order Poales; family Poaceae; genus Avena; species Avena atlantica. Next base: position 331,118,387 of record OU342738.1, on the reverse strand, counting down.
TGAGCTCAAGGGTGGAATGCCGAGTACGATCACGGGGACCGCTCACAAAGCACATCTTGTGGCTTCTGGCCTGAATGGGACTGACTCGGCGGGCAATGAAGGCGCACATGAGGTCTTTCTCGGTAAGATGGAAGTTCTCCCCCGGGTCAAGCAACCTCTCGATGATCCCATGAGCCTCATTCACCGCCTTGTTCTTGTCGCGCGGGTCAAGCTTCCAAAGCTCCTTGTTGGGAACCTTGTCCTTGAAGGGGGAAGCCGAATATAGTCGATGGACACGCTATTCTTGACATAGAAAAAGGTTCTATGCCATTTCTTGCAAGAATCAATGCCAGTGACCCGGGGGAAGACAGAATCCCTCTTGGGTGTGATTCTTGCAGCACCACACCTGGTGGGCCTTTACTCAGCACAAGAAACACCGGGGTCAGGGACAACCTGGATTCGAAAGTTGAAATATTTGGCCCAAAGAAGGACAGTGGGTCAAATGCCGAGATAGCCTTCGCAGCTGGAGATGAAGTAGGAGAGAGAACCAATAGCATTGGCAGGCAGGTGATGGGTAAGTCGCTAACGGGAAGAGCAAAGCCGCGCTCAAAATGCGAAAGGAAAACCACACGCTCATTGGGCTCAGGTTTAGGAATGATCTCATCGACGGCGAGGCGACAGTCAACCTCAAGTGGGATATGCCTGGTGGAGCACAACCACTCGAGTTCTTCCACGGAGACCTCCGAGCCTTCCCAACCGCCGCGTTCACCGGTGGACTCATGCTCCTCCACCTCCTCGCCGCGGTCGCGTGCGTCCATGATTTCGTGCGATTCGGGCTCTTCCGCCGTTGGAAGAGGCCTAGAAATGCAGGGACCCGTCGGGGAATCAGAAGACAGAGGATAATTGTGGGAGCGGAGCAGCAAGAAAGAGGAATAGCGAAGGGCGGTTTGGGATTGAGAGGCGCAAGGAAGATGAATGCAAGGGGGAAACTAAACCAGCGGGGGCAGTTAAGTTCCCCGCGCCCCTACTTAAGGGGAGTAAAATCCTCGGCGCGGGATCCCTCTGCGATGTGTGGCCACGGTGTGGCCGTGTACTTAGCCTAGTAAGCGCATCAGCAAGCTCCACGTGTACTCGATACACGGAAAATCCAAAGCCACGTCACGCTGCATAGGAAACCAGGCGCTTAGCGATGGGACTGCCACAGTGACGGGAGTAACTGCGTCGCCGTCACTTTGCAGTCAGGATTTGAGACAAAACTTGAGGCAAGCAATCATGATTACAGCCTGTCAGTGACTATGGCGAGCCCAAGATGACACGACAACGTCAAAAATGACTCGGCGCGAGGCAACAATGGCGCAGAAAATCAAAGACGAGACTTGGAAAGGGCCAAACATACTCGGTAAAGATCGAGGTTGCGCCAAACAGAGTGTCTTGCCAAATAAATGCAAAGAGAAAGGAGAAGCTCCAAATGCATTAAAGGAACCTGGAGACGCCTAACAGCAAAAACATCTAGGCCTCACCAGCTTTGGGGACTAGTGTCAGGGGGATAACCCCCGGTAGGGTCATAAGGGGTAAAACATTGCCCAGCTTGGCTTATGCCGAGTCAAAGAAGCCTCTGGTCGGGTCTCAACGGCCGGGTACGAAGCTTATGCATGGCCGACATGAAAACCATGTCGGCCCGTATAGGAAAAGGTTGTTGTTCTTGCAGGTAGCGATGAGCCGGGTCTCACGAGGGAAGGCCAAGTCAGAAATGATGCGTGGTAACTTTCCGAGTGAGATTCAGGAGGGACCATGGTAAAGCATGGTCAAAAGAGGAGGGCGACGCCGGGTGACATAAAAGGATCCGAGTGACAGGACTGAGCAAGGCATAACAATGCAATACTAGACATTCATGATCCTATGAGATTTGATTGGGCAATACAACAAGATACATAGACCGCCATCCAACTGCATCTATGACTAGTAATCCACCTTCAGGTTATCATCCAAACCCCCTCCAGTATTAAGTTGCAAGGAACGGATAACTGCTTTAAGCAAAGTGTGTAAGGTAAACAATCCACTTGTTCCATGAACAAGAGACCGTTGTTTTCTCCCTACTGGCAACATCACATCTACAACCTTAGATATTTCTGTCACTTCCCTTAGATTAAATAGAGGCATGAACCCACATCGAGCATAAATACCCCCTCTTGGAGTCACTAGCATCTACTTAGCCAAGATAGCTACTAGAAACAGAGAGCATGCAAGATCTCAAACAACACAGACATGATAGAATTAATAATAAAAAACCATTAATTAATCTGACATAGTAATCTCAATATCCATCGGATCCCCACAAACACAACATGCATGATTACAAATAGATGATCTTGATCATGAATGGAGCTCACAAGATCTAAACATGGTAGCACAAAGGAGGAGATACAACCATCTAGCTACTACATGGACCCGTAGTCCAAGGTGGAACTACTCACACTTCATACGAGAGGCTGGCATGATGAAGGAGGCCTCCGGATGATCTCCCCTCGGGCAGGGTGCCGGGAAGAGCTTCAAATCCCCCTCCCCCACCGATTTAGGGACGATGGTGCTGGCGGCTACAGACGGTTTCATGGAATATTGATTGGGTACTTAGGGTTTTGGCATCGGGGGGTCTTTATAGGCGAAGAGGCGAGGCATGGGGCAGCCAGGACGGCCGCACCCCCCAGGCGCGGGCCCAACCTGGCCGCGCGGCCAGGGGGTGTGCCCCCTAGTGGATCCCCTCTGTCTCGTATTAAGGCTCCATGTTCCCCACGGTAAAATATTGACTTTGGCTTTTGTCCCGTCCAATTCCGAGAATATTGATTTTCTTCCTTTTCTGGAACCAAAAACAGAAGAAAACAGGCAACTGGCACTGCGGCATCTGGTTAATAGGTTAGTCCAGAAAAACATATTAAAAAACCTCAAAGTATAGACAAAGCAAATCAAAGTAGATACTAAACAAGCATGGAACATCAAAAATTATAGATACGTTTCCGATGTATTAGAGCAACTCTAGCAGCTATCGTAAAACACAAACTGTAAACGCGCGAGTTCGGCGTGCTGAAAACAAGATTTCCGGGGCCGCGAGAGCCGGCGCAGTGCAGCTACCGTAAATGCAAACCGCAAAATAGCATATTCGAATATGCTATTTTGCGGTTTGCATTTACGGTAGCTGCACCGCGCTACTGTACTGCAAAATGAAACCACATACATATGACAGCACATGCGACAGTTTCAGTTCCAATGTTTGCAAACATGTTCGCATCGAATCACACCCAAAATAAGATCAACATAGCAAATGCAAGGCATATGCATCAAGCAGCACCGTCACTCGTCATAGCACCTCCACTTGCCGTAGCATATCCACTCGCCGAAACTCCTCCACCGAAAGTTGCTTGGGCCTCCACCATGGCTTGCTTCCTCCTCGCGATGATCTCCATCCTCCTCAACTCCCACCACTCTCTAGTGCATGCATCCATGAAGCTTGGATCCATCATCATTGTTCTATTCTCCTCGGCAAGAAGCTCGGCGGCGGCTTTCTTCTCCTCTATAGCAATCTTTCTCTCCTCCAACTCACGGATTCCTTGCCACCTTATTAGCTTCATCTCATTCTTCTTCTCCTTCATGATCATTTTGGCCTCCAAGGTTTTCATTGTGGTAGCTTCCTTCAACTTTACCATCTCATCAATTTTGGATGTCATGTTGGAGTTCTCTTTCTCCATCTTTATCCATTCTTTAGCCTTCTTGGTTCCTTCCGGTCTCCCCTTGTTCCTTCCTCCTTCCTCCTCCTCATCATCCAACTTGAGAAATGCTCCCTTTCTTGGTTTTCCTTCTTCCTCCCTCAACTTCCACTTCTCCGTGTGCTCGAGCACCCTCCAACAATGTTGTAGATTGAATTCTTTCCCTTTAGAGCTGGCCATTTCCATGTACCTATCCATAGCAATTGAATCAATTTCATCTATTGTTTTACCACTTGGCAAAGGTTGTGCCCGGACTTGCTCCAAAGCTCCACTCCAACGGCTACAAGCTGCCTTGATCATGTCCCACCTTCCATGTAGTGAACTATAGGTGCGGTCGACCGGGTTCTCCACGGGTGGAAAGAGTTTGAAGAACTTATCTTCGATCCTTAACCAATAGCTCTTCCCGGTTTGTTCCGTGCCATAGACCGCATCCATGTACACTTGTGTCCATGCCTTGCACAAGACCATATATTCCATTAGAGTGTACTTGATGGCCCTTCTCTTCTTCTCCGCTTTGGCATCATCGTACACCCCTTGATCAACCTCTTCCAAATCATCCCCATCATCTTCCTCCTCCTCACCATCCACGTCCTCTTCCTCCTCCGCTTCCGCACCATCCAAATCATAGGCAGGGAGAGGAGGTTGCGTGATGCACACCTCGCTCTCGTTCAGCAGTTGCACATAGGATGAGGGGGATTCATCGTACCTCGAAGGCATTTCCTCGAGCACGTTGTCTGCGACAACGTGTACACACTATGGAGCCGGCAGGGTGCTTTACAGAGCGGCGTCGCGCTGTATGGGCTTCTTCTTCGGTGGTGCCGCCTTGTTGTCGCCTGGTGATGCCTTCTTCAGGCCAGTGCCGGCCTTCTTCCATGTCGCGGACAGCTTCAGGAGTTGCGGGGCGACGATGGCCCTGGCGGGAGCAGGGGATGGCGAGCCCATAGAAGCAGCGACCGGGGGCTCAGCGGCGGTGGCGACGATGTTCGCGCGCTTCCTCTTCTTGATGGAGAAAGCGGCGGTGGCCGGCGTGCCTGCATGGACCGGTGGAGCTACATGAAACGCGGCAGTCGACCGTGGGGCTTGCGCGGCAGCCGGCGGGAGGTCGGAGGAGTCCATGCCTTCATTGGTGGTGGCGGCGGCCTTGGAGGTTCACCGGGGAGAGAGATCGACGGCGGTGGCTGGGTGGGAGCGGGAGGCGGGAGATGAAACTTCCGTCCCGTCAAAATCGGAATGAGGATACGGGTCGCGCTCGGTTTCCCTCCGGACCTCGTAGAAGTACCGTTCCGTGGAAGGAATTTTCCGCACCCCGCAAAAAAAATCAGATCCAGTCCGGGATACGGTAGCTACACGGCGCGGATTTTTTGCGGGGTACACTAAACTGGTAGTTATGGTATTGTTTTGGGGCTTTTACGGTAGCTTCTAGAGTTGCTCTTAGAAGTGCTGCATAAGTTTGAGATGCAGCAGGTTTAGCTACATGTTGAGGGGCTTCCTCATATTTTGCGCTCTTTCTTGGGACTATGGGCTGTTGGAGGTGTCATGGGGAACACTCTAGATGTGGATCTGTTCAGTTTTCGGAAGAGAGGGATAGTTTGTATTCTTGTGGATATGTTTGATACTAAGGTCTTTCTGAAGTGGCAGGATTCTTTAGGTCACTATATTTTATCTGATGCCATTGTCAAGCATAAGTTCTGTGAGTTTCGTTTGCGGTTGGAGCCTGAGGGTTATATTCCGGAACCAGAGTGTGTTCCTTACTTGTGGAGGAAAGGGTATGATGATGCTAATGGGAAGCCTATGGAGGTTGCTCTGGATATTTCTGATACAGCTACTGCCACTCAGGTGGCGAGTTCTGGTTCTTCTTTGGCCACGCCTATGCAGGAGACCTCGGCGCCTTCTTCTAGTCAGGGGGTGCAGAGGGTGTTTGTTGTCACTCCTTTTAATGCTATTCTAGCTACTCCTCGTGGTAGAGAACTTGTGGCTGCACTACCTATGGATTCTCCCCTCTGTGGAAGGGGTTCTCTTTCGGCTACTCATGTTTCTCCAGCTCAGCTATAGGAGGATCTTCGCTCTACTTATGTGGTTGTTCAGCGGACACATTCTGCTTCGCCGGCGAGGTCCGGGACGCATGTTATGGGTAGATCCATTCTGGGCGATCATACTCGGCTGTTCCTTGAGGAGGTTGTTACTTTGAAGTGCTCGTGAAAGTTAACCCAGGAGGGGTCGGCTAACCGTGTCGTTCGTGATCAGGTCGAGGTCGATGTTCTTGTGGGCTGACCCAGGAGGGAATGGCCGACCGCGACGCTACGGATGACCGCGTGGCTATGGTCAGGGAGGAATGCGTGGCTCTGGTCAGGGAGGACCTAGAGCTGCATCAGGACGGGTGGCCTGTAACACCCCACTTTTAGCTAAATAGTAATTAGGGCTCTATTGTGCATTCATTACCATCATATTTTAAATTGTGCATTGAAGAAATAAATCAAAACCTTAAAACCCTAATCCTTTCCCCTCTCTTGAAATCCAATCAAAATAGTTTGAATATTTTGAAAGCTACAAAATTATTGGAGCCCAAATTGGTATAAAGGGCCCCTGAATATTTATAATGATTTCAAAACCCTCTTGTATTTCCAAACTATTCAAAACTGAAAAGGATTTGAAAATACAAATAGAAAATAGAAAACAGATTTGAAAAAGGATTTAAGGAAATAAAAATGTTTCCTAAGCTAACTGGACCGAGCCCAACTCTTCCTCTCCTCTCCCCGTTGCCCAGTGCGCAACCCTGCAGCCCAGAAGCAGCCCGTAGCCGGCCCAGGCCCACGTACCGTTTCGTCTGTTCTACCTCCATCGTCAACCTCGTGCTGCATCCGAAGCAGGTGTGTGTCACCGCCGCGTTGCTCGCCGGTGGCAAGATCCTCGCCGCCGTTGTTTGCCGTCTACAAGACCCCCCCTGGACCTGCGAGGAACCCTAGCCAAGCCTTAGTTCGCCACTTCCTCTTCCCCTCCGCTCGCAGGTTCCGTGGACCCTAACCCTAGCTTCTGACCTCACCGGCATCTCACCTTCTCCGGCCTCCCCTGTTCCGTTCGAGGCCACTGCTGTGACCGCCATCGTCGACTTGGTTGCTTGCCCCCACTCTCTTGAGAAGGAGCGCTTCCAGGCGTCCGAATCGAGCCGTCTCCCCAACCTCAGGCCACCGATGTCCGTCGTCGATTCTGGTGCCCTCAGACCTCGCCCGGCCTCATCGAGCCCTCCTATGCACTCGTGGTGATCCCCTGGTCCTCCTGGACCTCTTCTTTTCCTCCCTCATGCACCATAGCCATCGCACGCCAATGCTCTGCAAGCGCTGCCGCTCGGTCTCGTTGCCGGCCGAGCTCCGTTGACCTCTAGGTAGCGGCGCTTCTTCTTTTAGGTTCGTGTCGTTGTGCTAGTTCGAATGCACGCTTCCTCAGTTCCTAGATCCCCCCTAGCGTCGTCCCTCGCCGCCGTCTTATGTGGATTCCGACAAGCCTAGGTGGAGCTCGCATTTCTTCGACGTGGAGCCCGCGTGGCTGTGATGCGGCCTTGGGCAAGGTTTGCCACGGTGGCAAGCCTACGTGGCCCTAGGGCCCAGCAGTTAGTGACTGGGGCTAGGTGCTACCCCAGTGACAAACGACCCCCCTACCCCGTCTGACATTAGCCTCTGCCTGTGCTGACGCAGTAAACCTTTTTAAAATGGTTTAATAAGTACATAAATTGATATAAATCTTATAAATTCAATAACTAATTATCTATAAGTCAGAAAAATGTGTATAATATATCAAAATGTTTAGAAAAATGAGAACTATCTATAGAGCTATAATCACGCATTGTTAAACAACTTAAATGACAAGTTTAATTAGAAGAACAAACCAACACCTCTAATTTACATCCGGAGTTTCCTCGAGTTAGGGTTTGTACCCCTTGGAACCCCGATTAAATTGTCAAGCATACCTTAGGGTTACTTTTCAATACAAATTAACTTGTCATATCATCATCCTTGCTTGAGCATTGCATCGATGACATGTTTTGATTGTTTCCCTCTCTTTCCGGTGTTTCATTCTTAGAGGTAGAATATGATATTGAGATCAAGATCGAAGACCGAGATCAACACTGTCGAAGATCGAAGATTGATGAACAATACTTGATCAACTATAACCAAGTCAAGTACAAGGCTTCCGAAGATCTGCTTGTCGGTTATCAATAGGCAAAGGAAAGCATAGCCCCACCATGATATAATCCTATGATTTCGAAAGCATTTCAATTCTGCCATGATGCATAAGATTCTACTATGGTCTTTTATCGATAGATACAGTATCCTATATGTTGCATTACTCCCTTTGAGCTTTTATTACCTGATCCACTGCTCCTAGCATAACGAAGTTTGGCTTGTGTGCACGACTAGAGCTTATATCTGTGTCCTGCTTAGCCATGCATAGCTGTCAGTGCTGGTTCATCCAGATGATGTATCCGATGCAGATAATCTAGTATGACAGGAGAACGTGATGATATGAGATCAGTGATACGTGATAATCTAGTATGACAGGATGTGGTTTTTCTAGTCCCATGCTCGCCTCAACTCGGAAACCGAGTTCTTGGCTTTGGAACCGAGACGAGCGTACAACCACATGGGGCCTAGAAAACCTCACGAGCAACTAACTTGCCTAGTAGATTCCATGAGTCACATAGTTCGGGCGTTCCATTCGACATATGCATAGAAAACCTTCGAAAGATTTGTCGGGTGAAGGTGCATTCATAAAAGGTAGGAAAGCGTGGCCGCGGTTGCTTGGGGTTGACAGCGCCCCTGGTAAACCAACCTCGCCTCACATCTTTAAGTACCGACTTCGGGATTTTACCCGTTATGGAGGAACCATACTTATTGTGTGACTCATGGTCTCGGCAAAAGCAAGGTAAAGGTCGTCTCTAACCACCCTCTGTCGTCCTTCCAATTAAGAGGGCTAATGATTCTGGCATTAAGAGAAGGTTAGTACGTGTGGGTAAAGTTGTACACCCCTGCAGGGTTAAATCTTTTCGAAAAGCTGTGTTCACGGTTATGAACGCTTGGTGACCAGATTCTAAGATCATAGAGAATTGTAACCTAATCGTAACACTTGGCAGATCAACGTGTGTTTAAGGATGCTTCCTCAAGGGTACGAGGGGGTGATCCTAGTTAGGGTTCAGATGATGATTTGGTGGATATCAAAAGACGGTGATCAATAGTTCGGAGATGTCGCTCTCTTAACCCCTTTTAAAATACTCTGATTAGACGAGACTCTTCTCTCTCTTGTTTTATAAACAAAGATGGCTTTATGCAAAACAACTCCACCAGCCATAAGTCTTGCGGAGTACACCCTGTACTCACCCTTGCTTTGTTGATACTTTTGGCAGAGTAAGTGTTCCCCTGAAGATGAGTTCTATACTACATCGACACCGACGAGTAGCTTGGGGTTCCCGGCCGGCAGCCTGGAATCTATGGGGTGGGACATCATCATTATGCTTCAGGCCTCTTAGGCCATTTGTTAAGTTTGCTATACTTAATAGCATAATTTTCCTTTCGTTCTTTGATGTTTGTGGTTAGTGACCTCTGCTTGTAATAATTTGGTTCTCTACTCAGTTATGAGCTGGGTGTAATAATTTTTTGTGTCGTAGGGTGACTGTTGTGTTACTGATTCTTCACTAGATATTCTCGAGTGCAAGGTTAAGATTATGTCAGACGAAGGTCTGGGATTTGTTTAGCCCTGATCTCGGGGGTGTCACAGGTCTTGGTATCAGATCAGTACCGACCGTAGGAAAACCTTGCTATTGGTCAATGTTGAGTCTAGTGTTTGTGAAAACTATTTTAAAAGCTGAAAAGTATTTGCGAAAACGCTAGTATGCTTCTTCTTCTTCTTATCCAGTTTCGCTCTAACTCTGGGTTATCTTATCTGGTGTTGATTTGGAAAAGTTTTGATATCTCTTCTAATCTTTCAAAGTTCAGGTGCCTTCTTGGCATGTCGTTTCTCAACCAGTTGACCTAGTGTTGAGTTCTCTAGAGATGTGTGTGTTGTGAATTCCTTGTTCCCCTTGCTCTTATTCATCTGAGAGATTCCTTTCTATCATGATCTCTCTATCTTTTGGAACCACAATATTATATTGTTGGATCCACAGTGCTCTGCTCTAGGCTTCGAGGTTTCCTTTCGCCTCATGTGCCTCCTCTTTGTTTGTTTGGGTACTTCAGAAGGTGTTCCTTCTTTTGGAAGCTACCTTGTGATTATTACCTTGCAGTGTATGCTAAGTCACTCAAGTAGTAGTTACTCCTTTCTTTGGGTTTTATCCCTTGGACTTGAACCTAAGATTCCCGATTGTGCTGGATTCTGGTGTTCTGAATCTTGTATATGACGTTGATCTTTAATCCAAGATCCATTACTTTGACCCCTGTCATGAATGTTCACACATTACCTCAGGATGGCTGTTACTATAATTCTAGCCTTCAAGCTTGTGGTTCTTGTCGTAATTTAATTGTGACAACTAAGGACTTCCCCTACCACATGCTATAGCAGATGTTCTTTAATGGAAACAAATAGATCACGACAAGAGTACTCTTCGTGAGTCTCACTTCTATATTCGTGAATCTATCACACCTTTCCTTCCCTGCATTGGTCTTCGGAAGATTGTTGACTTATGCATCCACATCTCGGGATTTTATCCTGAGCATGTTCCTTTTCCCCTTGTTGTTTTCCGACCTTTGTCCACCAGTTGGTAGCCAAGTAGTAATTTGCATTGGTGCTTTCTGATGCAAGATACTCTTGTGGTCCGTCATGACAAACCATTTCGTAATTGTCAGGAGAAACAAACTCCAGTACCTCTTCATTTCTATGACCAGGTCAAAGTTTTCTAATCTGCAGATCAAAAGGCATTGATTGTCTTTCATCTATTCTACCTCAACGTATCACACTCTTTTATACTAAGAGGTCGCGTTGAGTTCCATGACCCCTTAATGCAGTGATTCATTTACACATCTTTACCCACCCTTCCTCGAGCTTTCGAGCTTGTGAGTGATGCATGTGTGTAATAATGTGGCCATCTGAGATTCTTAGCAATTCTTATTGTTTTGATATCTAACGACATTTGTGTCATTCTTGGCATGATTGGTTAACCCTATCACTAAGCAAAGTTTGACCGTGCTACCAATTCCGTATTTCTGGTACACTCTCTTTGGTCAAAGAGTTAGGCTTGTGTCAAAACTCTGAGACTGTGTCTTCTTGCCTTACCAAGAAAGTTTCCTCTCGAACGAAGTGACATATCGGTGGTTTGTGATATTCTAGATGTCTACTAGAAGTATCGCCATGTTGCCACATGACCGTGTTGTCAAGTTCTTGAGAAAGCAAGTTCTCTAAATTGCTCTTTTCTCCAAGGATCCGTACTAGATACCCCTAAACTAGTTGGTTGAGCTTAAGCAACAACTTGGAGAGTTGTAACACAAAAGTTATATCCGACTATGTTCTTTATAAAAGGAATGTTTAGTTTTCTTCGTGTTGAAGAAATATAGTATGTCCTTCACGGATATGTTATCGTTCCCAACTTTCATTTGATTTGGGCTATCGTCAAATTAAACTCAATTCCAAGGACTATCTTGATGGTGTTTCTACTTGAGATGCTTCACTTCAGTACATCTTCATGTCCTTTGGTCTGACCAATACTACTGCCTCGTTCATGCAACATATGAGTTCATCTTCTTGGAGTGTCTCAATAAGTTTGTTGTTGAGCCCATCAACAATATCCTTATCTCTTCCATGTTAGATTGGATTCATACGGAACAATTGGCATTAATGTTGGAAACTTTTGAGAACCATCTTCGAGTCATCCCGAAGTATGTGTTCTGGATGTTAGAAGTAACCTCCTCCGGTTCACGTGCAAATGTTGAAAGATGTCATCGTGGATTCTAGTAGAGTTAACTCTGTTCCGTAAGGACACATGTCTGTTTGATTGTCAGTACTTTATGTATGCCGTTGTCTCTCGACAAGTTGCTAAATACATGGGTCTAGCAATCCAGCTCATCTTTTGGAGCTTTACACTAAAGTCCATATCTTGAGAATCTAGTAACTTTACCTTTGTGGTAAATGTTGCAAACTTTCTATTTGGACATGCTGAGTCTGAAGTATCATTCCACCTAATCAAATCTGAATCTCAAGCAGATATGATGGTTGGTGTTACTCAAGGTTTTGACATAGGTCTATTGTAAATCTGGCAAGAATGATGTAATGGTTGACACACTTAGCCGGAAAGACCTTTTGCCATATTCTCTTAATTCAGCAATAACAACAAACTTCATGAGGCTTCTTCTATATTTATTGTAGCATTTGCGCTTATGGTTTCCTTTGTATCCGAAGTCCGACATTTACTTTGATGCTTCGTATCTCGAACATCAAGGAGAACATTTAAAGTAGTGTTGCTAAATGTCTCTCGGTCGATCCTCCAGACCCTTTTATGATGGCAAGCATTTTGTTGTGCAAAATAATTGAAGTCTGAGAATGAAGTTTCTTCCTTTTCGTGTCATCGGGAATCTTCTTAACTACTCATCTTAGAGGTGCAAATTGATATCATGATCTTTGGCAAAGATTCTGAAAAACAAGGGTGAATAAAGAGTTTCCTTCGTTTTCTCAACCATGTTTTAAGAGTGATTGTGATGTTGGTAATCAGTAGTGTCTCTTGTTACATGTTCCTTGCGACTCTTATGAGTCCTCCCAACCAAAACACCTTTGTATCTTAGCCTTATGTCGAATGAAAGAGTGACCCTTCAGTGTCAAAAGTAGTTCAACCACTTGGTTTTGTTGATCCACATCTCCGCAACCTAAAAATCTCTACTTAAGACGTTTAGTAGAGGTTCCTTGTCGAAGTCTATGGTCATGTTCTTTACGATGGAAGCTTTCTTCTTCAGAAGCTTCAAAACCTCTCGTAAGTTCCATGGTCTCAATCCTTATGAAGACCATATATCTAACAACTTGAAACCATCCCCTCTTGTTCTTATGTTACCTTGACGTGTTTCATGTTTATCATCTCAGAGTTGTTTCTGAACACTCCATCCATGAGTTGACCATGAGATACTTTGTGTGTTGTTTATTGTGTTTCCCTCTTATCTTTAGAGTGGCCACGTTTCTTTCTTTCTCTCTGTCTCTCTTCCTACCTTAGGAATCTCGGGTCGAGAGTCTCGTAAGGGGGATAGAGCTGTAACACCCCACTTTTAGCTAAATAGTAATTAGGGCTTGATTGTGCATTCATGAGCATCATATTTTAAATTGTGCATTGGAGAAATAAATCAAAACCCTAAAACCCTAATCATTTCCCCTCTCTTGAAATCCAATCAAAATAGTTTCAATATTTTGAAAACTACAAAATTACTGGAGCCCAAATTGGTATAAAGGGCCCCTGAATATTTATAATGATTTCAAAACCCTCTTGTATTTTCAAAATGTTCAAAACTCAAAAGGATTTGAAAATGCAAATAGAAAATAGAAAACAGATTTGAAAAAGGATTTCAGGAAATAAAAATGTTTCCTAAGCTAACTAGGCCGAGCCCAACTCTTCCTCTCCTCTCCTCGTCGCCCAGCGTGCAACCCTGCAACCTAGCAGCAGCCTGTAGCCGACCCGGGCCCACGTACCATTTTGTCTGTTCTATCTCCATCGTCAACCTCGCGCTGCATCCGAAGAAAGTGCGTGTCGCCGCCGCTGTTTGCCGTCTACAAGACCCCCCCCCCTGGACCTGCGAGGAACCCTATCCAAGCCTTAGTTCGCCACTTCATCTTCCCCTCCGCTCACAGGCTACATGGACCCTAACCCTAGATTCTGACCTCACCGGTGTCTCGTCGTCTCCGTCCTCCCCTCTTCCGTCTGAGGCAACTGCTGTGACCGCCAACGTCGACTTGGTTGTTTGCCCCCACTCTCTTGATCAGGCGCTCTTCCAGGCTTCCGAATCGAGCCGTCTCCCCAAGAACAGGCCACCGATGTCCGTCGTCGATTCCGGTGCCCTCAGACCTCGCCCGGCCTCCTCGAGCCCTCCTCTACACTCGCGGTGAGCCCCTGGTCCTCCTGGACCTCTCCTTTGCCTCCCTCGTGCACCATAGCCATCACACACCGATGCTCTGCAAGCGCCGTCGCTCGTCCTCGTTGCCGGCCGAGCTCCGTTGACCTCTAGGTAGTGGCGCTGCCTCTTTTAGGTTCGCGTCGTTGCGCTGGTTCGAATGCGCGCTTCCTCGGTTCCTAGATATCCCCCTAGCACCGTCCCTCGCCGCCGTCTGATGTGGATTCCGGTGAGCCTAGGTGGCGCTCGCGTGTCTTCGACATGGCGTCCGCGTGGCTGTGATGTGGCCTTGGGCAAGGTTTGCCACGGTGGCAATCCTACGTGGCCCCAGGGCCCAGCAATCAGTGACCGGGGCTAGGTCCTGCCCTAGTGACAAATGACCCCCTACCCCGTCTGACATCAGCATCTGTCTGTCCTGACGCAGTAAACCTTTTTAAAATGGTTTAATAAATCCATAAATTGATATAAATCTTATAAATTCAATAACTAATTATCTATAAGTCAGAAAAATGTGTATAATATATCAAAATGTACAAAAAAATGAGAACTATCAATAGAGCTATAATCATGCATTGTTAAACAACTTAAATGACAAGTTTAATTAGAAGAACAAACCAACTCCTCTAATTTACATCCGGAGTTTCCTCGAGTTAGGGTTTGTACCCCTCGGAACCCCGATTAAATTGTCAAGCATTCCTTAGGGTTAGTTTTCAATACAAATTAACTTGTCATATCATCATCCTTGCTTGAGCATTGCATCGATGCCATGTGTTGATTGTTTCCCTCTCTTTCCGGTGTTTTGTTCTTCGCGGTAGAATACGATATCGAGATCGAGATGGAAGACTGAGATCAACACCATTTAAGATCGAAGATTGACGAACAATACTTGATCAACTGTAACCAAGTCAAGTACAAGGCTTCCGAAGATCTGCTTGTCGGTTATCAATAGGCAAAGGCAAGCATAGCCCCACCATGATATAATCCTATGATTTCGAAAGCATTTCAATTCTGCCATGATGCATACGATTCTACTATGGTCTTTTATCGATAGATACAGTATCCTATCTGTTGCATTACTCCCTTTGAGCTTTTATTACCTGATCCACTGCTCCTAGCATAACGAAGTTTGGCTTGTGTGCACTACTAGAGCTTATATTTGTTTCCTGCTTAGCCATGCATAGCTGTCAGTGCTGGTTCATCCATATGATGTATCAGATGCAGATAATCTAGTATGACAAGAGAACGTGATGAGATAAGATCAGTGATATGAGATTAAACATGTTAAGTCTTGTATGGGAGGCCACGGTGGGATTTGGTTTTTCTAGTCCCATGCTCGCCACCACTAGGAACCGAGTTCTTGCCTTTGGAACCGAGACAAGCGTACAACCACACGGGGCCTGGAAAACCTCACGAGCAACTAACTTGCCTAGTAGATTCCATGAGTCACATAGTTTGGGCGTTCCATTCGACATATGCATAGAAAACCTTTGAAAGATTTGTCGGGTGAAGGTGCATTCATAACAGGTAGGGAAGCGTGGCTACGGTTGCTTGGGGTTATAGCACCCCTGGTAAACCAACCTCGCCTCACATCTTTAAGTACCGGCTTCGGGATTTGGCCCGTTACGGCGGAACCATACTTATTGCGTGACTCATGGTCTTGGCGAAAGGAAGGTAAAGGTCCTGTCTAACCACCCTCTGTCGGCCTTCCAAGGAAGAGGGCTAATGATACTGGCATTAAGAGAAGGTTAGTACGTGTGGGTAAAGTTGTACACCCCTGCAGGGTTAAATCTTTTCGAAAAGCCATGTTCACGGTTATGAACGCTTGGTGACCATATTCTAAGATCATAGAGAATTGTAGCCTAATCGTAAAACTTGGCAGATCAACGTGTGTTTAAGGATGCTTCCTCATGGGTACGAGGGGGTGATCCTAGTTAGGGTTCAGATGATGATTTGGTGGATATCAAAAGACGGTGATCAATATTTCGGCCTGTTGGAGATATGCCCTAGAGGCAATAATAAATGTAGTTATTATTATATCTTTGTGTTTATGATAAATATTTACATTCATGCTATAATAGTATTAACAAGGAAACATTAATACTTGTGTGATTTGTAAACTTAAATTGGAAGTCCCTGGTATAGCCTCTATACATCACTAGCTTGTTGGTTGATAAATGATTGTGGTTTCCCTATCATGAACATTGAGATGTTATCAACAACAAGATCATATCGTTAGGAGAATGATATGGTGGACATACTCCTATAGATAAGCGTAGCATAAAGATCAAGTCATTTCAATAGTTCAATTGCTATATGCTTTCTGATACATAGTAACCTAATTCCTTCGACCATGAGATCATGCATATCACCTTTACCGGATGGATGCTTTGATGACATCAAACACCACACCGTAACTGGGTGGCTATAAAGGTGGCATTGAGTGTTCGGAAAGTATTGGTTGAGACACATGGATCAAGAGTGGGATTTGTCCATCCATATGACGGATAGATATACTTTGGGCCCTCTCGGTGGAATGTCATCCAATTAGCTTGCAAGCATGTGACTAGCTCACAAGGGATCAGATATCACGGGAACGATAAAAGAGTACTTATCGGTAACAAGGTTGAACTAGGTATGCAGAGATACCGACGATCATAACCTCGCATAAGTAAACTATCGTGAGACAAAGGGAAATTGGTATCATATGTAAGTGGTTCATTCGATCGCAAAGTAATCGTAGAAATATGTGGGAGCCATATGAATTTCCAGATTCCTCTATTGGTTAATGTTCGGAGAAGTGTCTTGATCATGTCCGCATAATTCACGAACCGTAGGGAGACACACTTAAGGATTCGACGTTGTTTGAGTAGTTATGGTATGATGAGAAAGAGACCGAATGTTGTTAGGACTCTCGGATGGGATCCGGGATATCACAAGGAGATCCGGAATGGTCCGGAGAATAAGATTCATATAAGGAAAGTCTCGTTTCAGAGTTGGGGAATGATTCCGGTGTTTTCATCGGGAATGTTCTAGAAGGTTCCGGAATGTCCGGCACTCTGGGGGGGAAGGGTACATGAATGTGTTATATCAAGTTGGTATGATTGCATCATGTCCTAAGTGTCTTCGCTGTCCAAAATAAAGGGTTTATTCAAATCCTAGTTTGAAAAGTCAAACGGCTAGTTTGAAAGTCAAACGGCAAGTTTTGGAAAGAGGAGGAGGAGTGGGAAACCAAGTTGGGGAGGGTTTCCCTCCTCCAACCGGCGGCGCACCACCCAAGCCGAGTTGGGGAGGGACTCCCCTCCCTCCCCTTGTCCGGCCGGCCCCTCCACCTATATAAGGAGGGGCAGGGCTCCCTCCTAGACACACAAGTTCTCTGCCCCAAACCCTAGCTTGGCGCCACCACCTCCTGCAGCTGCCGCCGCCTCCTAGGGTTGCCCTAGCCGCCGACTTGGGATGCCCCAATCCCTAGACGCCGGCTCTAGCACCTCCTCCTTGGTGTGTCTAAACCCTAGATCGCCGAGGAGCTCTCTCATAATCCACCATACTCGCTCCGGCTTAAGGCGAAGCCCTGCGAGATCTCCCCTCTACTTTCGGTACCACGCCGTTGTGCTGCCGGAATCGCGAGGAGAGTGCTACAACCTCCGCTGCCTGCTGGAACAAGGGAGAGGAAGGTCTTCGTCGAGTACCGAATGTGTGACCGACTGCGGGAGCGCTGCCGGAACGCAGCGCCGGAAGGATCGTCTACGCGATCTTGAGATCGGGAAGAGTACGACTACATCACCCACGAGAATCTGCTCTCGTTAAACACTTTGGAATCTTCGAGGGTGAGTTATTCCATCGACTCGTTGCTACAATCTAGTAGATAGATCTTGGCTTGTTTGTTTGTATGCGATAGAAATTTTTTGTTTCCCATGCTACGAAACCCTACAGTGGTATCAGAGCCGTGTCTATATGTAGATCTGTTGCACGAGTAGAACACAATGGTCATTGTGGGCGTTGATGCTTTTATTGTCGATTACTTCTTGTGTACTTTGCATCTTGCGGTATGTTGGGATGAAGCGGCCCGGGCTAAACTTACATGACATCGTTCATGAGACTTGCTCCACGCTTGACATGCAACTTGTATTGCATAAGTGGCTTTGCGGGTGCCTGTTTCTCCTAGCATAGTTAAGATCCAATTTACAACGGGTGATTAACAATACTAGTATCAATGTTGTGGTTCTTGTTCGTAAGTTAGAACGACACTTATTGAAAGCCCCAAACCACGTAAAATATGCAAAGAAAGTAGAGGCATCTAACTTTGTTTTGCAGGGGTGTGCAGTGATGTGATATGGCCATGATTGTGATTATATTTGATGTATGCAATGATCCTTATTGTAAGTTGGCAACCGGCAGGAGCCATATGGTTGTCTTTAATTTCTGTTAAGACCCGCGTGTCTATTCAAAGTAGTTGTAATAGTTGAAGCTGGTGGACGACAACCATGGAGAAGCGTCATTGACCTTGATGCAATGCCGGTGAAGATGAAGATCATGTTCGTGCTTGAAGATGGAGATCGTAAGCACAAAGAAGAAAGGCCATATCATATCACATATTATGAATTGCATGTGATGTTAATCCTTTATGCATCTTGTATTGCTTAGTAGACGACGGTAGCATTATAAGATGATCCCTCATGCACATGAATTTCAAGTCATATAGTGTTCACCCTTAGTTAGCACCGTTGCTAAAGCTTGTTGTTTCGAAGCACCACGTGATGATCGGGTGTGTTAGATTCCGCAAGTGTATACAACGTGAGCAAGCCAGATTTGCTCATGCGGAAACTAAGGTTTGATCTTGACGAGCCTAGCATGTACAGACATGGTCTCGGAACACGGATCACCAAAAGGTAAAGCATGAATCATATAGTAGATATGATGAACATGTCGATTGTTCGCCATTGAAACTATATCAACTCTCGTGATGATCGGTGTTGATGTAGTGGATTTGGTTCGTGTGATCACTAAAACAATGTGAGGGATGTTGTTTTGAGTGGGAGTTCACCTAGTTTAAGTTTATTAATTTGAACTCAATTTGTCATAAACTTAGTCTAAACTATTGCAAATATGTTGTAGATCAATGGCAGCCCCTACCATCAATTTTAATGCGTTCCTAGAGAAAGAAAAGTTGAAAAACAATGGAAGAAACTTCGCGGATTGGTTCCGCAATTTGAGGATTGTCCTCACAGCTGGTAATTTGACCTATGTGCTGGATGCACCGCTGGGTGACCCACCTGCAGCTGATGCTTCCGATGAAGTAAAGAATGTTTACCTCGCTCGAAAGAATCAGTACTCCATAGTTCAGTGTGCTATCTTGTATGGTTTAGAATCGGAGCTTCAGAAAAGGTTTGAGAATTCAGACCCATATGATATTGTCGAGGATCTCAAATTGATTTTTGAGACTCATGCGGCAATTGAAAGCTATGAGGCTTCTGAAAAGTTCTTTAACTGCAAGATGGAAGAGGGCAGCTCCATCAGTGAGCATGTGCTTAAGATGTCTGGGCACGCAAACAAACTTCAAAGCTTGGGTATAGTGATTCCTAATGCTTTGGGGATTTACCGTGTCCTCCAATCACTACCACCAAGTTACAAGAACTTTGTGATGAACTACAACATGCAGAACATGAACAAGACGTTGCCAGAACTCTTTGCCATGTTGAAGTCTGCAGAAGTGGAGATCAAGAAAGAGCACCAAGTGTTGTTGGTCAATAAGACCACAAAATTCAAGAAAGGCAAGTCTAAGCAGAAGGGACACTTCAAGAAGGGTGGTAAGAAAGTTACCACGCCGACGAAGAATACCAAGGCTGGACCTAAGCCTGATACTGAGTGCTTTTACTGCAAGGGAGAAGGTCACTGGAAGCGGAATTTCCCAAAGTACTTGGCGGATTTGAAGAACGGCAACATCAAGAAGAAAGGTATATCTGATATACATGTTATTGATGTGTATCTCACTAGTACTCGTAGTAGTGCCTGGCTATTTGATACTGGTTCGGTTGCTCATATTTGTAACTCGAAACAAGTGCTGCAGAATAAACGGAAGCTAGCGAAGAACGAGGTGACGATGCGCGTTGGAAACGGATCAAAGGTTGATGTGATCGCGGTCGGCACGCTACCCCTTCATCTACCATCGGGATTAGTTTTATACTTAAATAATTGTTATTTGGTGCCTGCGTTGAGCATGAACATTATATCGGGATCTTGTTTATTGCGAGACGGTTACTTGTTTAGATCCGAGAATAATGGTTGTTCGATTTATAAGAGTAATATGTTTTATGCACATGCACCTTTGATAGATGGTCTATTCTTGTTGAATCTCGATGGTGGAAATACACATATTAATAACATTGAGGCTAAACGTTTGAAATCGAGCGATAACTCGACCTATATGTGGCACTGTCGTCTTGGTCACATTGGAGTGAATCATATGAAGAAACTCCATTCCGATGGACTTCTTGAATCACTTGATTTCGAATCACTTGATAGATGCGAAGCATGTCTGATGGGTAAAATGACTAAGACTCCATTTTCTGGTATGATGGAGCGAGCTACGGACTTGTTGGAAATCATACATACCGATGTGTGTGGTCCAATGAGTGTAGCATCGCGCGGTGGTTATCGTTATGTTCTTACCTTCACGGATGACTTGAGTAGATATGGGTATATCTATTTCATGAAACATAAGTCCGAAACTTTCGAGAAGTTTAAGGAATTTCAAAGTGAGGTAGAGAATCAACGTAACAAGAAGAATAAATTTCTACGTTCTGATCGTGGAGGTGAATATCTAAGTTACGAGTTTGGCGAGCATTTGAAGAAATGCGGAATACTTTCGTAGTTGACACCGCCGGGAACACCACAGCGTAATGGTGTGTCCGAACGTCGTAATCGAACTCTCTTAGATATGGTTCGTTCTATGATGTCACTTACAGATTTACCGCTATCATTTTGGGGTTATGCATTAGAAACAGCCGCATTCACTTTAAATAGGACACCGTCTAAATCCATTGAAACGACACCGTATGAATTATGGTTTGGGAAGAAACCTAGATTGTCGTTCCTTAAAGTTTGGGGATGCGAAGCCTATGTAAAGAAGTTACAGCCGGACAAGCTTGAACTCAAAGCGGAAAAATGCGTCTGTAGAGGTCCCAATCTTTAATAAGATAGAGCCCCCTGTGTTTTACAATGCTAGTCCCTGGATCAATAGCTAGCATCCACATTTAAGATGTAATATCAAGATACAAAGGTCATAACATAACTTTATAACCAGGAATAACATAATTTTATTACATCATACATAGCTCATTGGGCTATTACATTACATTGCATTACATTACAGCGGAATATCTATAATCATGGGGTCCATCAACTTCAAAGTGCCACATGCAGATGTTGGTTGTAGACTTTGTAATCCTAATCAAACACTCTTCACTATAAACAATCAAACCTGCAACATACAAGTTACAGCCACAAAGGTCAATACATTTGAATTGTATTGGCAAGTTTCACTACTTTGTTTTATTATGAGTGGATCCTATCATTACATGCATATTTGGCTAAGTAGAGTTTTAAGGCTTATTTGCATAAAGCAATATTTATCCTATCTTTTCAAAATGGTTTTGATCCTTTGTCAAATCCTTTTTCCAAGATCCTTGAACTCCTTGGTAGAAACTCAAGTGTTCAAGTCCTTGTCAAAAATCCCTTGAGCTACTTGGTAACCCCAAGTGCAACAAGTTTTTATCAAATCTCATGAGTTCCTTGGTAACCCCAAGTACATCATGCTCTTGAGCACCTTGGTAACCCCAAGTGCAACAAGCTTAACAAAATCTCTTTGAATTCCTTGGTACCCCCAAGTGCATCAAGTTTTTATATTAGAAGTTGGAATGTCGAGATTTCCCATGGTTCAAACTTTAGTTGCTCAGTATTGTCCATAACCGGGGACACGGCTAAGTACTTAGATTTTATTAACTTCTGCAGAAGGAGTACACTTTACCCACATGACACAATACCATCTTGTTTCCACCAGTAGCCTACTGGATTAGTGCTCACCAAGATGGAGTACTAGCAGACTGAGAATGTGACGAAGTCTTTCCAAAAGGTCCTCCCATACATCATTGCTAGCTTGTCTTCAGCCCCCATGAAGCATTCTAGATCCCCATGTCCGGTAACTAAAGACAATGTATGGGTCTTCCTAATGTAGTTGACTAAGCCAGAGCCATAATAGCATGTGGTTGCACACGAAAGCCACAATTGGAGAAACATGTTCAATCTCTAAGTTTCCTAGGTGGTTTTCATTTGGAGCACAACACAAAGTGATTGCCATAGACATGGTTCCTTTTGTTGCCACCTTCTCCAAAACTTCAAGTATTCTCCACCTAGGTGGTTCATTGAGTCCTTGTTTTATTATGTAAAACACAAGTCCTTTTCTCAACCTTTTTAAAATCTCAACATGTATATCTTTTCAAAACATAGCATGGCTAAGCATGTACAACTTCAATATTTTCTCTAAGGAGTGTATAGGGAATCCTATTAGGATTTAGCATAGCATAAGTACAGAAATATCTTTTCATGCATGTTTTCAAAATCCACTAAGTATAATGAAAATAGTAGGACTTTTGTATGATAGTGTCACTTGCCTTTTTGGAAGGGAATGGTGGTTCACTCCTTGATCTTGCTAGTCTCACACTTTGCTAAATTCACTACAAGTCAATCAAGCAAAACACAAAATCAACTAACATTCCAAACCAAGGATAAACAAACATTTTCACACTCACAAAGCAATGGAATCTAAGTCATGCAAAGGATGGTTCTATTGCAAGGTTGGTATCTACTAGGTTTATCAACTTTGTAAGGTCCAAATTGGTCATTTACCAAAATGGCAAAGTCATTAGTTAGTGGGTTTTGCTCAAAATCTATTTTGAAATCCATTCAACATTTTATGTGGTGGAAAATAGTTTTATTAAATCTAAAACCTTTAAGTTTCACCAAAAGTTTCTAACTCTCAAGATTTGTTGTTTTGGGTCAGTGGCTTTGATTCAAAATATTTTCTCAAAGTTTTATTCCCAAATCCTTTTTCATAATAAAACCATTAACTTTATTTGGCTAGAAATTGGCTAAGTCAAATAATTCAACTTAAATTTTACCAAAATAATTTTTAATACTTAGGGTTGGTTCCTAGGGTCAGTAAGGTCACATAAAACCATTTTGCAAAAGATTTAACCCTAAAATCAATTTAAAACAATTTTCCTACTCTAAATAAGCTCACATATGAATCTGCAAAAACAAGCAAACAAACAGATACTATTTTCCAAACTAAGGCCATGGTTGTTTAGGTCTTGCTCTCCTGAATCCATTGATATAAAATTTGAAATTTTTGGACGTGTGGTTTGAAAGTTACAAGGGTTTGAAGTTTGCAAATAAATCTGATTCAAATCTGTTTTTAAACAAACCAGGGGACACGCGGCGTGTTTTAACTGGACGGTACCGGTTCGGGTGGATCGCGTGTTTACAGCCATTGGATCTAATCGAATCGTGCGGCACAGGACGCGTACCTCTTCGCGGTAAGTGATCTAATCGCAGCGCTTGGATCTACATCCTACGGTGCATAGCACGTTAGCCATCGAGTGGCGGCGCTGGTGACGGTGACTGGCGGCGGTGACTCTGCTTCGCGGCGGCGCCGGCGATACAGGAAGCAAGGAAGGGGAGAGGATTCTCACTAGGTTCAGGAGGTCACGGCGATGCTCAACGTGCTGTTGGCTTGACAAGGGGCGCTCGGGTACTACGGCAATTGCTCGTCGGAGTTGGTTCTGGCGACGGGCGGCTCTGGTCGAGGTTGAGGACGTCACTGGAGATCGCCCTAAGGCAAAACGAAGGCGCGGTCAGATGCGCAGGATCAAGACAATGCTATGTGCGTGATCGAGAAGTGAAGGGGCGGTCTGGTTCACCTGGTAAACGTTGTCGGAGAGGTTGCAGACGGCGGCGTCGTCGGAACTTGTCAAAGCCGAAGCTTTGGGGCGCCCGCGGTTGAACGGAGGGCACGGACAAAAGCGCCAGGGGATGGGGAGCGTGCGTGCTTGGTCGATGAAGCAAGGGGAGGTAGTGTGTGGCCGGAATTGAGAGCTAAGCTCGTCGGAGACGGCGGCGGTGCAGAAGAGATTGGAGACAGCCTAGGGGCAGAGAGGGAGTGGCGACATAGGGGAAAGGAGGAGGAGGCGTTGGTGCTTAATAGCGTGCATTCACGGCGAGGTTTAAGACGCGGCATCACTGCGAATTGATCGCGTCTTTGAATGGCAGCAACGGCAGCGAGGGGGAAGGCGTGGTCTGCGGGTGGGGAGGAAGAACAGTAGCGGTGGGGTCTACCTGTCAGCGGGGAAAGGAGTAAGGGAGAGGTCCACCGGTCATTCCCTCTGCGGGTTATTTACTGAGTGCGAACCGTTTTCGTGCGGGGTGATGAAACTGGGCTGTTGCTGGGCCTATTGGGCTGCCTGGGTTGGGTCGGCCATGTCTTATTTTTTTCTGTTTTCTTAATCCTTTTCTTTTTCTATTTTCTGTTTTGATTTTTCCAACACACAACAAGTTCAAATCAATTCAAACCATCACCAAATCTTTGAAAGTTTGAACTTTGTTCTGGGTTAGTATCAAAACCCAATTCCAGAAATAAAATAATATTTTTAAATCTTTTTAGGTTCCATTCATTAATTAAATAAAATGGTCCAAGGTTTATTAATAAAACAAGGTTTGGTTTATTTAATAAAATCTTTGTTTGAACTCGAAATACATTCAAAACCAAAACAGTAGGTTTTATTTGAAAATATAAGATCCTTGAATTACTTGTTTAAAACAAATTAACCTTTTATTTGAGGGTCCTTTATTAATTAAATACAATAAACCTTCATTATTAAAAATAGGATTTGTTTTATTAAAAACTTTATTTTTGAAACCAGTATAGTGCCAAAACCATTCCTTAGGTTTTATTTGTGAATATCAAATATTTAGAAAACTTATTTTAAATAATTTAATAATTTTTTGATGTTTCAATTAAATTGGTAAAACCTTTTATTTAAATAAAGTTGGATATTAAATCCTTATTAATTTATTTAAACAAAACTTTGATAATTTATTTAAATAAAATGTTTTAATTCAAAAGCTTGGCCAAGGTTTTAATTTGGCTTTATAAAATATTCCTTATTTATAAACTCATCTTTTCTTTTGAATACCAAATCTTTTATTAAATGATTCCAAAATAGTAATTCCAAAACATTTTTAATTTCGTTTAATTAAATGTTTAACTCATTAAATTCCTTTAGGATTTTATTTAATTCAAATGGGTTTGAGGTTCCATTTAAACTCAAAAAGTTTCTTCTTGCTCTGAAAATCAACAAGGTTTTATTTTATTCATTTATTTTCACATTACAAGATTTGAAAAATCTTGGGATGTGACAGGCTACCACCCTTAAAATAAATCTCGTCCCGAGATTTGGGAAGGCTGGGGTTACAAGCAAGTTCAAAACAACTAGGGTACTATCACCCTTAAAAATTTTCAAACAAAAATTACATCTTGTCCTTCTTGGGATCATGGGAAAAAAATTCTCTAAGCAAACTTTTGCATTGATTCCTTTGTTTCCGGGCTTGACTCATGGGCCAAGGTTGAGTTTCTCCATAGGCTGGTTCAACATGTTTTTCATCCTTTCAGGACAGTTGCTTGCATAATATCCTGAATTCTTGCAGTTGAAACAATGGATGTCTTTGAGTTCTTTACGTGGCTCTTGTGGACAAGTTGCTACATAGTGGCCTAACTCTTTGCAATTGTTGCACCACACTTGGTCAATCTCTTTATTCTTCTTGTTCTCTAGGCATCCACTGGAGTAGTGTCCCATTTCCTTACATTTACGACATTGTGCAAGGCTCATGTTTTGCTTTTGTTTCTTAAGTTTCTTTAGTCCTTTGAATTGGGTTGTCTTGTTTGGAGGTATAAGTGGTTCTTTTCCTTTGGTAGACTTGGATCCCTCTTGTTTCCTTTGTTCCACCATGGAGTAGATAGGGCATTGGTTAGGAACATGGTCATTTCCTTCACAAAGGTAGCAAGTAGCTTGAGAGGTAGGACATTGTCCAACAGGATGTTCCTCTTCACAATTGGGGCATTGACCTTCATGCTCCTTGGAAGTATGATCCTTGTCTCCACAAATAATGCAAGCTAGGGCTCCATCTAGAACAACATTCTTGTCATCTTTGTTATCATAGACTCCTTTGGGATAGTTTTCTTCCATACTGATCATTTGATTAGTCACCTTAAGCATCAGTTGGGATTGTTCCTCCAAAAACCTTTGTAGTGCTGGATCTTTATCACTATTGTTGGATATGAACTAAGCTGTCAGTTGGTTCAACTGGTGTTGGGTTGCTATGAGCTCTTTCATGTTGTCAGCTTGGTTGGTGTTGATGTCATCAACCTTGGAGTCTTTTGGAGTAGTCATCTGTTTGGGTTGAAGGGAGATTAGAATAGGCAAGATATTTCTAAGAAATCAATTCTAGTAACGCACATCACAATTCACACAAGCAATGTGCATGCAATCACAAACAAACATTTCACTCAAACAACAAAGTTCTAGCACATATTTAGGCAACAAAATATTTTTGTTACATCACATAAGTTGGTGGTTTGACTTAACTAAATTATGGTGGTCCATCTATATGGTTTACTTGTGATTTTTCCATCCTTCTTTGGTTGATTCTTCTTGTATGAGATCATGGTTTCCTTGGGGAAAGCTCTTGGTCACAATTCTTCAAAGTTGTTGATGGTTCCTTCTTATTTTGCATTCCCTCAGTCTCTAAATCTTAAGTAAGATTTCCTTGTCTCACTTGTAGTCCTTAGTGGTATCCATGTTGGAAGTCCTTGGTGAACATGCTGAAGATGTTGAAGTCATTAGAGCTGAAGATGTTGAAGTCATTAGAGTTGAAGAAGTCGAAGAAGTCCTTTGCACATAGTGTAGTCCTTGGTCATAGGTAGGTTTTTCCATCAAGTTGAAGTAGAAGAGAAGTAGAGTTGAAACCAAAATGGTTGAGGAAAGAGTTTACAAGTGTTTTTGTAAATAAGTTTTTAAACAAATACAACTCCTATTTTTCTAAGGGTTTTTGTCCAATCCTAGGTTTACAAATCCTACAGGCAACACAATGCTCTGATACCATCTGTAGAGGTCCCAATCTTTAATAAGATAGAGCCCCCTGTGTTTTACAATGCTAGTCCCTGGATCAATAGCTAGCATCCACAGTTAAGATGTAATATCAAGATACAAAGGTCATAACATAACTTTATAACCAGGAATAACATAATTTTATTACATCATACATAGCTCATTGGGCTATTACATTACATTGCATTACATTACAGCGGAATATCTATAATCATGGGGTCCATCAACTTCAAAGTGCCACAGGCAGATGTTGGTTGTAGACTTTGTAATCCTAATCAAACACTCTTCACTATAAACAATCAAACCGGCAACATACAAGTTACAGCCACAAAGGTCAATACATTTGAATTGTATTGGCAAGTTTCACTACTTTGTTTTATTATGAGTGGATCCTATCATTACATGCATATTTGGCTAAGTAGAGTTCTAAGGCTTATTTGCATAAAGCAATATTTATCCTATCTTTTCAAAATGGTTTTAATCCTTTGTCAAATCCTTTTTCCAAGATCCTTGAACTCCTTGGTAGAAACTCAAGTGTTCAAGTCCTTGTCAAAAATCCCTTGAGCTACTTGGCAACCCCAAGTGCAACAAGTTTTTATCAAATCTCATGAGTTCCTTGGTAACCCCAAGTACATCATGCTCTTGAGCACCTTGGTAACCCCAAGTGCAACAAGCTTAACAAAATCTCTTTGAATTCCTTGGTACCCCCAAGTGCATCAAGTTTTTATATTAGAAGTTGGAATGTCGAGATTTCCCATGGTTCAAACTTTAGTTGCTCAGTATTGTCCATAACCGGGGACACGGCTAAGTACTTAGATTTTATTAACTTCTACAGAAGGAGTACACTTTACCCACATGACACAATCCCATCTTGTTGCCACCAGTGGCCTACTGGATTAGTGCTCACCAAGATGGAGTACTGGCAGACTGAGAATGTGACGAAGTCTTTCCAAAAGGTCCTCCCATACATCATTGCTAGCTTGTCTTCAGCCCCCATGAAGCATTCCAGATCCCCATGTCCGGTAACTAAAGACAATGTATGGGTCTTCCTAATGTAGTTGACTAAGCCAGAGCCATAATAGCATGTGGTTGCACACGAAAGCCACAATTGGAGAAACATGTTCAATCTCTAAGTTTCCTAGGTGGTTTTCATTTGGAGCACAACACAAAGTGATTGCCATAGACATGGTTCCTTTTTTTGCCACCTTCTCCAAAACTTCAAGTATTCTCCACCTAGGTGGTTCATTGAGTCCTTGTTTTATTATGTAAAACACAAGTCCTTTTCTCAACCTTTGTAAAATCTCAACATGTATCTCTTTTCAAAACATAGCATGGCTAAGCATGTACAACTTCAATATTTTCTCTAAATAGTGTATAGGGAATCCTATTAGGATTTAGCATAGCATAAGTACAGAAATATCTTTTCATGCATGTTTTCAAAATCCACTAAGTATAATGAAAATAGTAGGACTTTTGTATGATAGTGTCACTTGCCTTTTTGGAAGGGAATGGTGGTTCACTCCTTGATCTTGCTAGTCTCACACTTTGCTAAATTCACTACAAGTCAATCAAGCAAAACACAAAATCAACTAACATTCCAAACCAAGGATAAACAAACATTTTCACACTCACAAAGCAATGGAATCTAAGTCATGCAAAGGATGGTTCTATTGCAAGGTTGGTCTCTACTAGGTTTATAAACTTTGTAAGGTCCAAATTGGTCATTTACCAAAATGGCAAAGTCATTAGTTAGTGGGTTTTGCTCAAAATCTATTTTGAAATCCATTCAACATTTTATGTGGTGGAAAATAGTTTTATTAAATCTAAAACCTTTAAGTTTCACCAAAAGTTTCTAACTCTCAAGATTTGTTGTTTTGGGTCAGTGGCTTTGAATCAAAATATTTTCTCAAAGTTTTATTCCCAAATCCTTTTTCATAATAAAACCATTAACTTTATTTGGCTAGAAATTGGCTAAGTCAAATAATTCAACTTAAATTTTACCAAAATCATTTTTAATACTTAGGGTTGGTTCCTAGGGTCATTAAGGTCACATAAAACCATTTTGCAAAAGATTTAACCCTAAAATCAATTTAAAACAATTTTCCTACTCTAAATAAGCTCACATATGAATCTGCAAAAACAAGCAAACAAACAGATACTATTTTCCAAACTAAGGCCATGGTTGTTTAGGTCTTGTTCTCCTGAATCCATTGGTATAAAATTTGAAATTTTTGGACGTGTGGTTTGAAAGTTACAAGGGTTTGAAGTTTGCAAATAAATCTGATTCAAATCTGTTTTTAAACAAACCAGGGGACACGCGGCGTGTTTTAACTGGACGGTACCGGTTCGGGTGGATCGCGTGTTTACAGCCATTGGATCTAATCGAATCGTGCGGCACAGGACGCGTACCTCTTCGCGGTAAGTGATCTAATCGCAGCGCTTGGATCTACATCCTATGGTGCATAGCACGTTAGCCATCGAGTGGCGGCGCTGGTGACGATGACTGGCGGCGGTGACTCTGCTTCGCGGCGGCGCCGGCGATACAGGAAGCAAGGAAGGGGAGAGGATGCTCACCAGTTTTAGGAGGTCACAGCGATGCTCAATGTGCTGTTGGCTTGACAAGGGGCGCTCGGGTACTGCGGCAATTGCTCGTCAGAGTTGGTTCTGGCGATGGGCGGCTCTGGTCGAGGTCGAGGACGTCACTGGAGATCGCCCTAAGGCAAAACGAAGGCGCGGTCAGATGCGCAGGATCAAGACAATGCTATGTGCGTGATCGAGAAGTGAAGAGGCGGTCTGGTTCACCTGGTAAACGTCGTCGGAGAGGTTGCAGACGGCGGCGTCGTCGGAACTTTTCAAAGCCGACGCTTTGGGGCGCCCGCGGTTGAACGGAGGGCACGGACAGATGCGCCAGGGGATGGTGAGCGTGCGTGCTTGGTCGATGAAGCAAGGGGAGGTAGTGTGTGGCCGGAATTGAGAGCTAAGCTCGTCGGAGACGGCGGCGGTGCAGAAGAGATTGGCGACAGCCTAGGGGCAGAGAGGGAGTGGCGACAGAGGGGAAAGGAGGAGGAGGCATTGGTGCTTAATAGCGTGCATTCACGGCGAGGTTTAAGGCGCGGCATCACTGCGAATTGATCGCGGCTTTGAATGGCAGCAATGGCAGCGAGGGGGAAGGCGTGGTCTGCGGGTGGGGAGGAAGAACAGTAGCGGTGGGGTCTACCTGTCACATCCCAAGATTTTCCAAATCTTGTAATGTGAAAATAAATGAATAAAATAAAACTTTGTTTGATTTTCAGAGCCAGAAGAAACTTTTTGAATTCAATTAGAACTCCAAACCCATTTGAATTAAATAAAATTCTAAAAGGATTTAAAAAGATAAACATTTTAAATAAAGGAAAATAAAATATTTTGGAAATACTATTTTTTGATCTTTTAAATAAAAGGTTTTTGCTTTCAAAAGAAAAAGTGGATTTATAAATAAGGATTATTTTACAGAGCCAAATTAAACCTTGGCCCAGTACTTAAAATAAAATGTTTTGTTTTGATTAAAATAGTAAAAGTTTATTTAATTAAAATAATGAGGATTTAATATCCAACTTTTATTTAAGTAAAGGTTTTTCCAATTTTAAATAAACACCAAAACTTATTATTTTGTTTTAAATAAGTTTTCTAAGTATTTTATATTCACAAATAAAATCTACTAAAATATTTTGGCTTTATATTGGATTTCAAAATAAATATCTCAATAAAACAAACCCAAGTTGATTTAATAATGAAAGTCTATTTTATTTAATTAATAATAGACTCTAAAATGTTATTTGTTTTAAAACAAATTCCAAATATTATGTACTTCCCAAATTAAACCTACTAATTTGGTTTTGAAAATATTCAGGTTCAAATAAAGATTTTATTAATAAAATAAAAACCCTATTTTGATTTAATAACTAAGTTCCATTATATTTAATTATTAATGGACCCAAAGTAAAAAGATTATTTTATTTTAAACAAGTTTTCCAAATATTCTTTATTTCCAAATAAAACCTATTGTTTGGGTTTTGAAAACATTTTGGATTTTAAATGAAGATTATATTAATTAAAACAAACCCTATATTATTAAATAACTAGAATATCCATTTATTTAAATTAAAGAATGGATCTTAAAAAGAATAAAATTATTATTTTGTTTTGAGATTTGGATTATGTTGAAAAACAGAACCAAATTCAAAGTAAAGTTGAGTGTTTGTTTGAATTTGTTTGATTGTTGTTTGAATGTTTGAAAACATTGTTTGAAATTCAAAACAGAAAAGAATTAGAAAAGAAAATATAAAGCAGACAGAAAAAAATAGTGCAAAGGCCCAGCCCACTAAGCCAGTCCAGCCCAGACTTCTCCCCTCCCCCGAAGCGTTTCTTTTCTTACTCAGAAACCTACTCACACAGAGACTGACCGGTGGCCCCCTCTTCTCCCTCTCTTTCACTCGTTGACAAAGACGACCCCACACCACTGTTCTTCTCTCTCACCCTCTGTGACCTTTCTTCCCCGTTCTGCCATTGAATCCTCCAGCTTAATTCACCTTAATGCCGCGAGTTAAGCCTGCAGTGATCACGCCCATTTAATCGTCTCCCTCCCCTCTCCGTTTCCCCTCTGACCCCTCCCTCAAGCGCGCCTCCAAGCCGAAGAATTTTGCCAGACACTTCCCTGTCTCCGACGACCTTCCTCGCCAAAATCCGACCAGCACACACCACCCCGAGCCCCCCCGAGCACCCTGGCAGCTTCCCCACTCCTAGACCTTCCTCCCCGTACCACCCATTTGACCGCGGGCGCCCCAGAGCCTCGGCTACGACAAACTTTCGAACGCCGCTGCGTCTGCCATTCTTCGACGAGCTCCTCCGGTAATTCTAGACCACCCCGACCCCTCTCGTTCATGCACACGTCATTTCCGTGGCCCCCTGCATCTGATCACGATCCTTTCTTGCCTTCTGGTGAACCGCAGAGCCGTCTTCGACCTCGACCGCACGCGTCCGCCGCCAGAACCAACTCCGGCGAGGAATTCTGCCCATTCCCGTGCGCCCCTCGACGGACCAGTCCCACGTTGAGCATCAGCGTCGCTCCATGAACCCGGTGAGCATCCTCCCCCTCTTCCTCGCTTCCTGCCTCGCCAACGCCGCCGCCGTCTGCCCATCGCCGCCGCACAGCCGCCGTTAGCGCCGCTCCTTTTTAGTCAAACGCGCAACGACCGTTAGATGCAGATCCATTGGCTGCGAAAGATTCACTTAAACGCGAAAGGGTACGCGTTCAGGGCCGCACGATATGACTTAATCCAACGCGTTGCAGCACGCGATCCAGACGAATCGGTATCGGCCAATCACGGCTCGACGCGTGTCCCTGTTCTGATTAAAAACAGAATTAGAAACCAGATTTAAAAGCCAAATTCAAATCCTTATAACTTTCAAACCACACGTCCAAATTTTGCAAATTTTATATCAATGAATTCAGGAGAACAAGCCCTATCCAACCCTACCCTTAGTTTAGCAAATAGTATTTGATAGATTGTTTGATTTTGCAGATTTTTTTGTGTGCTTGCTAACATTAGAAAAATAATTTAAAAATGATTTTTGAGATCAAACCTTTGCCAATTGGTTTGTTGTGACCTTACTGACCCTAGGAACCAACCCATGGTTTGGAAAATGAATTTGGAAAAGTTTGGAATGGATTAATTAGTTTAGTCCATTTCTAGCCAAATAAAATTGTTGATTTTATTATAAAAATGTTTATGGAAAGAAAACTTTGATAAAATAGTTTGGACCAAACCCACTGACCCAAAAACACCAAGCTTTGCAATAGAAACTCATTTGGTGAACAACTTAAGAGTTTTTGCCTTAATAAAAACATTTTTCACCACATGAAATGATGAATGGAATTAAAAATAGTTTTTGGACAAAACCTTATTACTAATAACTTTGCCACTTTGGTAAATGACCAATTTGGATCTTACAAAGTTTAGAAACTCCATAGAGACCCCTTTGAAAAATAAAACTATCTTGTGCATGCTCCCATGCATGACTTAGATTCCATTACTTTGTGTGTGTGAAGAATTGTTTGTTTGACTTTGGTTTGGAATGTGAATTGAATTGGTGTTTGCTTGATTGACTTGTAGTGAAGTGTGAGACTAGCAAGATCAAGGAGTGAACCACCATTCCCTACCAAAAAGGCAAGTGATGCTTCATACTTTTTGTCCTATTACTTTCACTATGCATTAGTGATTTTGCTAAGTAAAACTTGCATGGATTTTGCTAAGTATATATATTGCCATAAGAAACCTAGTAGATGAATCCTTAGTAGGATTTTCCTAAGTTAGAGATTCCTACTACTACTAAGCTTAGCCTAGCTAATAGAAAACATGGGTGGAATATATATTCACACTATACAAAAATATTCTAAGTCTGAGGACTTATGTTTTTTTAATAAAACAACTAAATTAATGAATCCCCTGGGTGGAATGGGCTTGCTTGGTGGAGAATGGTTGAGTGGTTCACAATGCCATGGCTTGGATTGTGTATCTCACTTGTGGAATGCCACCCAGGAAACAAAGGGATTTGAGATGTCAAATGTTGAGAAGCTTCAAGTGCAACCACTTGGCAATATGGGCTCTGCCATGATCACATAGGTTGCAAGAACTTAGCCATATGGACAGTGGGTGGTAGTGTTTGATAGGTTGGAACGCTTCCATTTTGGTCTAAGGGAAAGCTTCTGAAAGATCTTGTCTTGGGAAACCAAGTCTTGTGGGTAAAGTGCACCACCTCTGCAGAGTGTAAAACCTAAGTACTTAGCCATGTCCCTGGTAAAGGACAAATTGAGCATCAAGACATGGAAGCAATCAAGAATCTCATCATTCAAATTTCTAAATTAAAATCTTGTGGTTTGAACAAGGGTTGTTTGAAATCTTCAATCATTGATGGAGAGATGGCTTGGTACAAGGATCTTGAAATCTTTGATTGAGGAAATGATTTTTGTCAAGCAAAAACTTAGTATTTTCAAAATGATAAGAAAAATCTATTTTGAGCAATGCAAGCCTCAACTCCACTTAGCCCAATGCATATAGTTGATAGACTCCACTATACTACCATAGTATCACTTGCCAATACAATTCAAATGTATTGACCCTTGTGGCTGTAACTTGTATGTTGCAGGTTTGTTTGATTTTAGTGATGATTGATTGTTTAGGATTACAAAGTCTACAACCAACATCTGCCTGTGGCACTTTGAAGATGAAGGACCCATGATTATAGTTATTACGCTGCAATGTAATGTAATAGCCAAATGAGCTATGTAAGATGTAATAAAATTATGTTATTCCTGGTTATAAAGTTATATTATGACCTTTGTTTCTTGATATTACATCTTAACTGTGGATGCTAGCTATTGATCCAGGGACTAGCATTGTAAAACACAGGAGGCTCTATCTTATCCAAGATTGGGACCCCTTACAGATGGTATCAGAGCATTGTGTTGCCTGTAGGATTTGTAAACCTAGGATTGGACAAAAACCCTTAGAAAAATAGGAGTTGTATTTGTTCAAAAACTTATTTACAAAAACACTTGTAAACTCTTTCCTCAACCATTTTGGTTTCAACTCTACTTCTCTTCTACTTCAACTTGATGGAAAAACCTACCCATGGCCAAAGACTACACCATGTGCAAAGAACTTCTCCAACTTTTTCAACTCTAATGACTCCAACATCTTCAACTCTAATGACTTCAACATCTTCAGCTCTAATGACTTCAACATCTTCAGCATGTTCACCAAGGACTTCCAATATGGAAACTACTAAGGACCACAAATGAGACAAAGAAATCTTACTTAAGAATTAGAGACTGAGGGAATGCAAAATAAGAAGAAGCCATCAACAACTTTGAAGTATTGTGACCAAGAGTTTTCTCAAGGAAACCAAGATCTCATACAAGAAGAATCATGAAGGAAGGAAAGATCACAAGTGAACCATGTAGATGGACCACCATAATCTAGTTAAGTCAAAACCACCAACTTATGAGGTGTAACAAAAATATTTTGTTGACTAAGTATATGCTTGAACTTTGATTGAGTGAAGTGTTTGGTTTGTGATTGCATGTACATTGCTTGTGTGAATTGTGATGTGTGTGATTAGAAATAATTCCTTAGAAATATTTTGTCTATTCTAATCCCAATCCAACCCCAAACAGATGACTACTCCAAGAGACACCAACACCAACCAAGAAGACAACATGAGAGAACTTATAGCAACCCAAAACCAGTTGAGCCAAGAGACAACTCAGCTTTTAGCCAACAACAATGGACTAGACCCAGCTATACAAAGGATTTTGAAACTTCAATCCCAATTGTTGCAAGGACTCATTACTCAAATGATCAACATGGGAGAAAACTTTTCCCAAAGAGCTAATGACAACAAGGATGACAAAGATGTTATTCTAGAAGGAACCCAAGCCAACAATAGTTTTAGAGACAAAGATCATGCATCCAAGGAACATGAAAATCAATGCCCCAAGAAGAGAGAAAGATCTCCCACCTATGAAGAATATGAACTGGAAGAACTCCTAGCTTTGGAGAGACCCAAAAAGAAGAAAAAGGACATAAGCCAAGTGCAATGTTTCAAATGCAAAGAGATGGGACACTATGCCAATGAGTGCCCAGAAAAGAAGAACAACCAAGGAAACAAACAAGAGACAGTAATACCAAAGAAAAAGAAAGATATCAGCCAAGTGATGTGTTTTAAATGCAAAGAACTAGGCCACTATGCAAGCAAATGTCCAGAAAAGATGAAGAACAAGTTAAACAAGTCTATGAAGGATCTCAACCTTGGCCCATAAATCAAGTGTAGAAATAAAACAAAAGTTTGCTTAGAGAAAGTATTTCTCATGATCCCAAGAAGGACAATGTGTAATTTTTGTTTGAAAATTTTTAAGGGTGGTAGTACCCTAGTTGTTTGAACTTGCTTGTAACCCTAACCTTCCCAAATCTCGGGACGAGATTTATTTTAAGGGTGGTAGCCTGTCACATCCCAAGATTTTCCAAATCTTGTAATGTGAAAATAAATGAATAAAATAAAACTTTGTTTGATTTTCAGAGCCAGAAGAAACTTTTTGAATTCAATTAGAACTCCAAACCCATTTGAATTAAATAAAATTCTAAAAGGATTTAAAAAGATAAACATTTTAAATAAAGGAAAATAAAATATTTTGGAAATACTATTTTTTGATCTTTTAAATAAAAGGTTTTTGCTTTCAAAAGAAAAAGTGGATTTATAAATAAGGATTATTTTACAGAGCCAAATTAAACCTTGGCCCAGTACTTAAAATAAAATGTTTTGTTTTGATTAAAATAGTAAAAGTTTATTTAATTAAAATAATGAGGATTTAATATCCAACTTTTATTTAAGTAAAGGTTTTTCCAATTTTAAATAAACACCAAAACTTATTATTTTGTTTTAAATAAGTTTTCTAAGTATTTTATATTCACAAATAAAATCTACTAAAATATTTTGGCTTTATATTGGATTTCAAAATAAATATCTCAATAAAACAAACCCAAGTTGATTTAATAATGAAAGTCTATTTTATTTAATTAATAATAGACTCTAAAATGTTATTTGTTTTAAAACAAATTCCAAATATTATGTACTTCCCAAATTAAACCTACTAATTTGGTTTTGAAAATATTCAGGTTCAAATAAAGATTTTATTAATAAAATAAAAACCCTATTTTGATTTAATAACTAAGTTCCATTATATTTAATTATTAATGGACCCAAAGTAAAAAGATTATTTTATTTTAAACAAGTTTTCCAAATATTCTTTATTTCCAAATAAAACCTATTGTTTGGGTTTTGAAAACATTTTGGATTTTAAATGAAGATTATATTAATTAAAACAAACCCTATATTATTAAATAACTAGAATATCCATTTATTTAAATTAAAGAATGGATCTTAAAAAGAATAAAATTATTATTTTGTTTTGAGATTTGGATTATGTTGAAAAACAGAACCAAATTCAAAGTAAAGTTGAGTGTTTGTTTGAATTTGTTTGATTGTTGTTTGAATGTTTGAAAACATTGTTTGAAATTCAAAACAGAAAAGAATTAGAAAAGAAAATATAAAGCAGACAGAAAAAAATAGTGCAAAGGCCCAGCCCACTAAGCCAGTCCAGCCCAGACTTCTCCCCTCCCCCGAAGCGTTTCTTTTCTTACTCAGAAACCTACTCACACAGAGACTGACCGGTGGCCCCCTCTTCTCCCTCTCTTTCACTCGTTGACAAAGACGACCCCACACCACTGTTCTTCTCTCTCACCCTCTGTGACCTTTCTTCCCCGTTCTGCCATTGAATCCTCCAGCTTAATTCACCTTAATGCCGCGAGTTAAGCCTGCAGTGATCACGCCCATTTAATCGTCTCCCTCCCCTCTCCGTTTCCCCTCTGACCCCTCCCTCAAGCGCGCCTCCAAGCCGAAGAATTTTGCCAGACACTTCCCTGTCTCCGACGACCTTCCTTGCCAAAATCCGACCAGCACACACCACCCCGAGCCCCCCCGAGCACCCTGGCAGCTTCCCCACTCCTAGACCTTCCTCCCCGTACCACCCATTTGACCGCGGGCGCCCCAGAGCCTCGGCTACGACAAACTTTCGAACGCCGCTGCGTCTGCCATTCTTCGACGAGCTCCTCCGGTAATTCTAGACCACCCCGACCCCTCTCGTTCATGCACACGTCATTTCCGTGGCCCCCTGCATCTGATCACGATCCTTTCTTGCCTTCTGGTGAACCGCAGAGCCGTCTTCGACCTCGACCGCACGCGTCCGCCGCCAGAACCAAATCCGGCGAGGAATTCTGCCCATTCCCGTGCGCCCCTCGACGGACCAGTCCCACGTTGAGCATCAGCGTCGCTCCATGAACCCGGTGAGCATCCTCCCCCTCTTCCTCGCTTCCTGCCTCGCCAACGCCGCCGCCGTCTGCCCATCGCCGCCGCACAGCCGCCGTTAGCGCCGCTCCTTTTTAGTCAAACGCGCAACGACCGTTAGATGCAGATCCATTGGCTGCGAAAGATTCACTTAAACGCGAAAGGGTACGCGTTCAGGGCCGCACGATATGACTTAATCCAACGCGTTGCAGCACGCGATCCAGACGAATCGGTATCGGCCAATCACGGCTCGACGCGTGTCCCTGTTCTGATTAAAAACAGAATTAGAAACCAGATTTAAAAGCCAAATTCAAATCCTTATAACTTTCAAACCACACGTCCAAATTTTGCAAATTTTATATCAATGAATTCAGGAGAACAAGCCCTATCCAACCCTACCCTTAGTTTAGCAAATAGTATTTGATAGATTGTTTGATTTTGCAGATTTTTTTGTGTGCTTGCTAACATTAGAAAAATAATTTAAAAATGATTTTTGAGATCAAACCTTTGCCAATTGGTTTGTTGTGACCTTACTGACCCTAGGAACCAACCCATGGTTTGGAAAATGAATTTGGAAAAGTTTGGAATGGATTAATTAGTTTAGTCCATTTCTAGCCAAATAAAATTGTTGATTTTATTATAAAAATGTTTATGGAAAGAAAACTTTGATAAAATAGTTTGGACCAAACCCACTGACCCAAAAACACCAAGCTTTGCAATAGAAACTCATTTGGTGAACAACTTAAGAGTTTTTGCCTTAATAAAAACATTTTTCACCACATGAAATGATGAATGGAATTAAAAATAGTTTTTGGACAAAACCTTATTACTAATAACTTTGCCACTTTGGTAAATGACCAATTTGGATCTTACAAAGTTTAGAAACTCCATAGAGACCCCTTTGAAAAATAAAACTATCTTGTGCATGCTCCCATGCATGACTTAGATTCCATTACTTTGTGTGTGTGAAGAATTGTTTGTTTGACTTTGGTTTGGAATGTGAATTGAATTGGTGTTTGCTTGATTGACTTGTAGTGAAGTGTGAGACTAGCAAGATCAAGGAGTGAACCACCATTCCCTACCAAAAAGGCAAGTGATGCTTCATACTTTTTGTCCTATTACTTTCACTATGCATTAGTGATTTTGCTAAGTAAAACTTGCATGGATTTTGCTAAGTATATATATTGCCATAAGAAACCTAGTAGATGAATCCTTAGTAGGATTTTCCTAAGTTAGAGATTCCTACTACTACTAAGCTTAGCCTAGCTAATAGAAAACATGGGTGGAATATATATTCACACTATACAAAAATATTCTAAGTCTGAGGACTTATGTTTTTTTAATAAAACAACTAAATTAATGAATCCCCTGGGTGGAATGGGCTTGCTTGGTGGAGAATGGTTGAGTGGTTCACAATGCCATGGCTTGGATTGTGTATCTCACTTGTGGAATGCCACCCAGGAAACAAAGGGATTTGAGATGTCAAATGTTGAGAAGCTTCAAGTGCAACCACTTGGCAATATGGGCTCTGCCATGATCACATAGGTTGCAAGAACTTAGCCATATGGACAGTGGGTGGTAGTGTTTGATAGGTTGGAACGCTTCCATTTTGGTCTAAGGGAAAGCTTCTGAAAGATCTTGTCTTGGGAAACCAAGTCTTGTGGGTAAAGTGCACCACCTCTGCAGAGTGTAAAACCTAAGTACTTAGCCATGTCCCTGGTAAAGGACAAATTGAGCATCAAGACATGGAAGCAATCAAGAATCTCATCATTCAAATTTCTAAATTAAAATCTTGTGGTTTGAACAAGGGTTGTTTGAAATCTTCAATCATTGATGGAGAGATGGCTTGGTACAAGGATCTTGAAATCTTTGATTGAGGAAATGATTTTTGTCAAGCAAAAACTTAGTATTTTCAAAATGATAAGAAAAATCTATTTTGAGCAATGCAAGCCTCAACTCCACTTAGCCCAATGCATATAGTTGATAGACTCCACTATACTACCATAGTATCACTTGCCAATACAATTCAAATGTATTGACCCTTGTGGCTGTAACTTGTATGTTGCAGGTTTGTTTGATTTTAGTGATGATTGATTGTTTAGGATTACAAAGTCTACAACCAACATATGCCTGTGGCACTTTAAAGATGAAGGACCCATGATTATAGTTATTCCGCTGCAATGTAATGTAATAGCCAAATGAGCTATGTAAGATGTAATAAAATTATGTTATTCCTGGTTATAAAGTTATATTATGACCTTTGTTTCTTGATATTACATCTTAACTGTGGATGCTAGCTATTGATCCAGGGACTAGCATTGTAAAACACAGGAGGCTCTATCTTATCCAAGATTGGGACCCCTTACACTACCTGTCAGCGGGGAAAGGAGTAAGGGAGAGGTCCACCGGTCATTCCCTCTGTGGGTTATTTACTGAGTGCGAACCGTTTTCGTGTGGGGTGATGAAACTGGGCTGTTGCTGGGCCTATTGGGCTGCCTGGGTTGGGTCGGCCATGTCTTATTTTTTTCTGTTTTCTTAATCCTTTTCTATTTCTATTTTCTGTTTTGATTTTTCCAACACACAACAAGTTCAAATCAATTCAAACCATCACCAAATCTTTGAAAGTTTGAACTTTGTTCTTTTTAGTATCAAAACCCAATTCCAGAAATAAAATAATATTTTTAAATCTTTTTAGGTTCCATTCATTAATTAAATAAAATGGTCCAAGGTTTATTAATAAAACAAGGTTTGGTTTATTTAATAAAATCTTTGTTTGAACTCCAAATACTTTCAAAACCAAAACAATAGGTTTTATTTGAAAATATAAGATCCTTGAATTACTTGTTTAAAACAAATTAACCTTTTATTTAAGGGTCCTTTATTAATTAAATACAATAAACCTTCATTATTAAAAATAGGATTTGTTTTATTAAAAACTTTATTTTTGAAACCAGTATAGTGCCAAAACCATTCCGTAGGTTTTATTTGTGAATATCAAATATTTAGAAAACTAATTTTAAATAATTTAATAAGTTTTTGATGTTTCAATTAAATTGGTAAAACCTTTTATTTAAATAAAGTTGGATATTAAATCCTTATTAATTTATTTAAACAAATCTTTGCTAATTTATTTAAATAAAATGTTTTAATTCAAAAGCTTGGCCAAGGTTTTAATTTGGCTTTATAAAATATTCCTTATTTATAAACTCATCTTTTCTTTTGAATACCAAATCTTTTATTAAATGATTCCAAAATAGTAATTCCAAAACATTTTTAATTTCCTATAATTAAATGTTTAACTCATTAAATTCCTTTAGGATTTTATTTAATTCAAATGGGTTTGAGGTTCCATTTAAACTCAAAAAGTTTCTTCTGGCTCTGAAAATCAACAAGGTTTTATTTTATTCATTTATTTTCACATTACAAGATTTGAAAAATCTTGGGATGTGACAGCGTCTTCATAGGATACCCGAAGGAAACTATTGGGTATACCTTCTATCATAGATCCGAAGGCAAAATCTTCGTTGCCAAGAATGGATCTTTTCTAGAGAAGGAATTTCTCTCGAAAGAAGTGACTGGAAGGAAAGTAGAACTTGACGAGGTTGTCGAACCTTCTCTCGAAATTGCGAGTAGCGCAGCACCGGAAGAAGTTCCTGTGGTGCCTGCACCAATTAGAGAGGAAGCTAATGATGATGATCATGAAACTTCGGTTGAAGTTGCTACAGAGCCTCGCAGGTCAACGTGAACTCGTACCACTCCAGATTGGTATGATCCCGTTATGAGTGTCATGTTGATGGATAACACCGATGACCCCGAGACATATGAGGAAGCGATGATGATCCCAGATTCCAATAAATGGCAAGAAGCCATGAAATCCGAGATTGGATCCATGTACAAAAACCAAGTGTGGACTTTGGTGGACTTACCGGATGGCCGGAAGGCTGTCGAGAACAAATGAATTTTCAAGAAGAAAACAGATGCTGATGGTAATATTACTGTCTTTAAAGCTCGACTTGTCGCAAAAGGGTTTCGACAAATTCAAGGAGTTGACTACGATGAGACCTTCTCACCAGTAGCAAAGCTAAAGTCTGTGAGGATTATGTTAGCGATCGCTGCATATTATGATTATGAGATATGGCAGATGGATGTCAAAACAGCATTCCTCAATGGAGACATTGATGAAGAGTTGTATATGATGCAACCCAAAGGTTTTGTCGATCCTAAAGATGCTAACAAGGTATGCAAACTTCAACGGTCCATCTATGGATTGAAGCAAGCATCCCGAAGTTGGAATCAACGTTTTGATAAGGTGATCAAAAGTTTTGGTTTTATACAAACTTATGGAGAAGCTTGTATTTACAAGAAAGTGAGTGGGAGCTCTGTAGCATTCTTAATACTATATGTAGATGACATATTGTTGATTGGGAATGATGTAGACCTTCTTAATAGTGTCAAGGAATATTTGAATAATAGTTTTTCAATGAAGGATCTTGGCGAAGCAGCTTACATATTAGGCATAAATATTTATAGAGATAGATCAAAACGCCAAATATCATTGTCACAAAGTACATATTTGGACAAAGTTCTAAAGAGGTTTGGAATGGAAGATAGCAAGAAAGGGTTCTTGCCCATGTTTCCCAATACGACCTTGAGTAAAACTCAAAGTCCGACATCGGCAGAAGATAGAGAAAGGATGAGTAAGACTCCCTATGCCTCAGCCATAGGATCTCTAATGTATGCCATGCTATGTACTAGACCCGACATTGCATATGTTGTTAGTTTAACTAGCAGATATCAAAGTGATCCAGGAGTGGATCATTGGAAAGCGGTCAAAAACATCCTTAAGTACTTG
The DNA here is from genome assembly GCA_910589765.1 of Avena atlantica. Taxonomy (NCBI): domain Eukaryota; kingdom Viridiplantae; phylum Streptophyta; class Magnoliopsida; order Poales; family Poaceae; genus Avena; species Avena atlantica. The sequence continues at coordinate 331,075,576 of OU342738.1, read as the reverse complement.
AGAAGAACTAAGGATATGGTTCTTTCTCTTTGGAGGTGATGAATAGCTCGTTGTTAATGGTTACACCGATACTAGTTGGAACACCTATCCGGATGATTCTAAATCACAATCTGGATAGTATTTATTTTGAATGGTGCAGCAGTTAGCTGGAGGAGTGCAAAGCAAAGCGTTGTGGCGAGATATTCAACTGAATCGGAATACATGGCTGCTTCAGAGGCTTCACAAGAAGCGATATGGATGAAAGAGTTCATTACAGAGCTGGGTGTGGTTCCTAGTGCGCTAGACCCAATGTCTATCTACTGTGATAACATGGGCGCCATAGCCAATGCGCAAGAACCAAGGTCACACAAGAAGCTGAAGCACATCAAGCTACGTTTTCATGCTATTCGAGAACATATCCAAGATGGGGATATAAATATTTGCAAAGTACACACAGATCTGAATGTGGCGGATCCGTTGACTAAACCTCTCCCGAGGGCAAAACATGACCAGCACCAAACTGCCATGGGTGTTCGGTATATTACCATGTAATCTAGATTAGATGACTCTAGTGCAAGTGGGAGACTGTTGGAGATATGCCCTAGAGGAAATAATAAATGTAGTTATTATTATATCTTTGTGTTTATGCTAAATATTTACATTCATGCTATAATAGTATAAACAAGGAAACATTAATACTTGTGTGATTTGTAAACTTAAATTGAAAGTCCCTGGTATAGCCTCTATACATCACTAGCTTGTTGGTTGATAAATGATTGTGGTTTCCCTATCATGAACATTGAGATGTTATCAACAACAAGATCATATCGTTAGGGGAATGATATGGTGGACATACTCCTATAGATAAGCGTAGCATAAAGATCAAGTCATTTCAATAGTTCAATTGCTATATGCTTTCTGATACATAGTAACCTAATTCATTCGACCATGAGATCATGCATATCACCTTTACCGGATGGATGCTTTGATGACATCAAACACCACACCGTAACTGGGTGGCTATAAAGGTGGCATTGAGTGTTCGGAAAGTATTGGTTGAGACACATGGATCAAGAGTGGGATTTGTCCATCCATATGAAGGATAGATATACTCTGGGCCCTCTCGGTGGAATGTCATCCAATTAGCTTGCAAGCATGTGACTGGCTCACAAGGGATCAGATATCACGGGAACGAGAAAAGAGTACTTATCGGTAACGAGGTTGAACTAGGTATGCAGAGATACCGACGATCATAACCTCGGATAAGTAAACTATCGTGAGACAAAGGGAAATTGGTATCGTATGTAAGTGGTTCATTCGATCGCAAAGTAATCGTAGAAATATGTGGGAGCCATATGAATTTCCAGATTCCTCTATTGGTTAATGTTCGGAGAAGTGTCTCGATCATGTCCGCATAATTCACGAACCGTAGGGAGACACACTTAAGGATTCGACGTTGTTTGAGTAGTTATGGTATGATGAGAAAGAGACCGAATGTTGTTCGGAGTCTCGGATGGGATCCGGGATATCACGAGGAGATCCGGAATGGTCCGGAGAATAAGATTCATATAAGGAAAGTCTCGTTTCGGAGTTGGGGAATGATTCCGGTGTTTTCATCGGGAATGTTCTAGAAGGTTCCGGAATGTCCGGCACTCCGGGGGGAAGGGTACATGAATGTGTTATATCAAGTTGGTATGATTGCATCATGTCCTAAGTGTCTTCGCTGTCCAAAATAAAGGGTTTATTCAAATCCTAGTTTGAAAAGTCAAACGGCTAGTTTGAAAGTCAAACGGCAAGTTTTGGAAAGAGGAGGAGGAGTGGGAAACCGAGTTGGGGAGGGTTTCCCTCCTCCAACCGGCGGCGCACCACCCAAGACGAGTTGGGGAGGGACTCCCCTCCCTCCCCTTGGCCGGCCGGCCCCTCCACCTATATAAGGAGGGGCAGGGCTCCCTCCTAGACACACAAGTTCCCTGCCCCAAACCCTAGCTTGGCGCCACCACCTCCTGCAGCTGCCGCCGCCTCCTAGGGTTGCCCTAGCCGCCGACTTGGGCTGCCCCAAGCCCTAGCCGCCGGCTGTAGAACCTCCTCCTTGGTGTGTCTAAACCCTAGATCGCCGAGGAGCTCTCTCATAATCCACCATACTCGCTCCGGCTTAAGGCGAGATCTCCCCTCTACTTCCGGTACCACGTCGTTGTGCTGCCGGAATCGCGAGGAGAGTGCTACAACCTCCGCTGCCTGCTGGAACAAGGGAGCGGAAGGTCTTCGTCGAGTACCGAACGTGTGACCCACTGCGGGAGCGCTGCCGGAACGCAGCGCCGGAAGAATCGTCTACGCGATCTTGAGATCGGGAAGAGTACGACTACATCACCCACGAGAATCTGCTCTCGTTAAACACTTTGGAATCTTCGAGGGTGAGTTATTCCATCGACTCGTTGCTACAATCTAGTAGATAGATCTTGGCTTGTTTGTTTGTATGCGATAGAAAACTTTTGTTTTCCATGCTACGAAACCCTACACGGCCATGTCGCTCTCTTAACCCCTTTTAAAATACTCTGATTAGACAAGACTCTTCTCTCTCTTGTTTTATAAACAAATATGGCTTTATGCAAAACAACTCCACCAACCATAAGTATTGTGGAGTACACCATGTACTCACCCTTGCTTTGTTGATACTTTTGGCAGAGTAAGTGTTCCCCTGAAGATGAGTTCTGTACTACATCGACACCGACGAGTAGCTTGGGGTTCCCGGCCTGCAGCCTAGAATCTATGGGTTGGGACGTCATCGTTATGCTTCAGGCCTCTTAGGCCATTTGTTAAGTTTGCTATACTTAATAGCATAATTTTCCTTCCATTGTTTGATGTTTGTGGTCAATGACCTCTGCTTGTAATAATTTGGTTCTCTGCTTAGTTATGAGCTTGGTGTAATAAATTTTTATGTCGTAGGGTCACTGTTGTGTTACCGATTCTTCACTGGATATTCTCGAGCTCAAGGTTAAGCTTATGTCAGACGGAGGTTTGGGATTTGTTTGGCCCTGATCCTGGGGGTGTCACATGGCCTCCCTTGGAGGGCCATGAGACCTCGTTGGACGATAGGAGTGGCCAGAACCAGGAGGGTCCAGGGATGCCCCTGTCTCCAACATGGGTTTCTTCTCCAGGTATTGCTACACCAGTTGCTGTGCAGGGGAGTGGTACTCCCTTTAGGCGGAGCTCGCGCCATGGAGTCGATGCCTCTAGGGCTTCAACTACTGATGAGGATTCCATGGTCAAGGCCACATCGTAAGGCTGATAAGAACTTAGATTCGTGATACGTCGCAAACGTATCTATAATTTTTCATGTTCCATGATTGTTTAGTATCTACTTTGCTTTGCTTTGTCTACACTTTGAGATGTTTTTATACGTTTTATAGACTAACCTATTAACAAGATGCCACAGTGCCAGCTGCCTGTTTTCTTCTGTTTTTGGTTCTAGAAAAGGCAGAAAATCAATATTCTCGGAATTGGACGTGACAAAATCCAAAGTCAATATTTTACCGTCGGGAACATGGAGCCAGAGTACGAGACGGAGGGGAGCCACTAGGGGGCCACACCCCCTGGCCGCACGTCTAGGGCTAGCCCGTGCCTAGGGGGTGCGGCAGCCCTGGCTGCCCCTGCCTCGCCTCTTCGCCTATAAAGACCACGATCAATATTCCATGAAACCGTCTATAGCCGCCGCCACCATCGTCCCTAGATAGGGGATCTGAAGCTCTTCCCAGCACCCTGCCGGATGGGAGATCATTCCGGATGCTTTCTTCTTCATCATGCTAGCCTGTGGTATGAAGTGTGAGTAGTTCCACCTTGGACTACGGGTCCATGTAGTATCTAGATGGTTGTATCTTCTCCTTTGTGCTACCATGTTTAGATCTTGTGAGATCTATTCATGATCAAGATCATCTATTTGTAATCATGCATGTTGTGTTTGCGGGGATCTGATGGATATTGAGATTACTATGTCAGATTGATTAATGGTTTTGTATTATTGATTCTATCATGTATGTGTTGTTTGAGATCTTGCATGCTCTCCATTTCTAGTAGCTATCTTGGCCAAGTAGATGCTAGTGACTCCAAGAGGGGGTATTTATGCTCGATGTGGGTTCATGCCTCTATTTAATCTAAGGGAAGTGACAGAAATCTCTAAGGTTATAGATGTGATGTTGCCACTAGTGAGAAAACAACAGTCTCTTGTTCATGGAACAAGTGGATTTTTTAACTTACACACTTTGCTTAAAGCAGTTATCCGTTGCTTGCAACTTATTACTGGAGGGGGTTCGGATGATAACTTGAAGGTGGATTACTAGTCATAGATGTAGTTGGATGGTGGTCTATGTATATTTTTGTATTGACCAATCCAATCTCATAGGATCATGAGTGTCTAGTATTGCATTGTTATGCCTTGCTTAGTCCTGTCAATTGCCCTGCTGTAATTTGTTTACCCAGCATGCCATGTTTGTTTATCTTAAGGAGATCGCCTCTAGTGAACTATGGAACCCGGTCCAATCTTTACCATTGATACATCTTCCATTGTTACTGTGTAATTTCTGCAAACCACTATTACCGTCCACACCATACTGTTAACCCTTTGTTTTCGGCAAACTGGTGAGATTGACAACCTCACTGTTTGTTGGGGAAAAGTCTTGAGTTTGTGTTGTGCAGGTTTCCAAGTTTCTAACAACACCTTTGAGTCCTTTACTTCCTCCTACTGGTTCGATAACCTTGGTTTCTTACTGAGGGAAAACTTGCTGATCTGCTCATCACACCTTCCTCTTGGGGTCTCCCAACTGAGCTTCCATGCACCATCAAGACTTTTCTGGCGCCGTTGCCAGGGAGGCTAAGGACGGATTTACAAGGGGAGTCCTTCACAACCTTTCTCTTTACTTTGTTTTTGTTTTTCTTAGTTTCTTTTGCTTGGTTGTTTTTGCCTCTTTTTTGCAAAAACATAGAAAAATTAGTTCCTGCTCTAGTTGTTGCTGTTGTTGGCTTGCTACACTTTTGCCAAAATGAACTCTGCTGAGAACACCAAGTTGTGCGACTTCACTAGCACAAACAACAATGATTTCCTAAGTACTCCTATTGCTCCACCTTCTCCTGATGCTACCTTTTATGAAATTAAGCCTGCTTTGTTGAATCTTGTGATGAGAGAGCAATTTTCTGGTGCTAGTTCTGGGGATGCTGCTGCCCACCTCAATAAATTTGTTGAACTGTGTGAGATACAGAAGTATAAGGATGTAGATGGAGATATTATTAAGCTCAAGGTGTTTCCTTTCTCCTTGAGAGGAAAAGCTAAAGAATGGTTGCTATCCTTGCCTAGAAATAGTATTGATTCTTGGATTAAGTGCAAAGATGCTTTTATTGGAAAATACTATCCTCCTGCTAAGATTATATCTATGATAATTGAAATAATAAAATTTAAACAACTTGATAATGAACATGTTGCTCAAGATTGGGAAAGAATGAAATCTTTGGTTAAGAATTGTCCCACTCATGGACTTACTGCTTGGATGATTATCCAGACTTTTTATGCAGGTTTGAACTTCTCTTCAAAAAACCTATTGGATTCACTTGCTGGAGGTACCTTTATGACCATTACCTTGGGTGCTGCAACAAAGCTCCTTGATAATATGATTGTTAACTATTCTGAATGGCACACTGAGAGATCTCCACATGGTAAGAAGGTATATTCTATTGAAGAAACCTCCTCTTTGAGTGATAACATTGATTTTATCATGGCTATGCTTGTTAATGGAAAAGCTCCTTTAGATCCTAATAATGTTCCCTTAGCCTCTTTGGTTGCTCAAGAAGAGCAAGTTGATGTGAACTTCATTAGTAACAACAATTTCAACAACAGTGCCTATAGGAATAATTTTGGTAGTAACAACAATTATAGGCCTTATCCTCCTAATAATGGCAATACCTATTGAAACTCCTACAACAATACTAGTAGTTCTCCCTCTGAACTTGAAGTCATGCTCAAATACTTTATTAGTAAACAAACCGCCTTCAATAAAACTGTGGAGGAAAAGCTTTTGAATGTTGAGAAAAATATTTCCTCTTTGTCTGAAGAACAGTCCTCTTTGATTAATAAAATGGCTGCTAAACCTGAAACTTTGGAAAGTACCTTTGCTGCTACTCATGCTATACAAGTTACTATTGATGAAAATGTTAGACTGTTTGCCCAACTTCATGCTAAGTGGGAAAGAGAAGCTGAAATTGCTAGAAACAATAGTGTGTGCTCTATCACCACCACCAATATGGATGCCACTAAACCACAAGAAGTCCCTATTCCTCCTACCACAATGCCTAAACCCAATGAGCCTACTACTAGTGATGCTAAGTTTGATTTTGATCTTGATGGTTGCAATATTTCTAAAGTGATTATGTTCCTACAAAATCTTGCTAGAAGTCCTGATGCTAGTGATATGAATGTAGCTTTCACCAAACACATTACAGATGTTCTTATTAAAATTAAGGAAGAAAAGTTGAAACACAAAGCCACTATTCCTAGGAAAGTAGAAGATAGTTTGGAACCCATCATTAATCTGCAAGTGAATGACTTTGATCTCAAAGCTTCATGTGACCTTGGTTCTAGTGTCTCTATTATGCCTAGAAATATTTATGAAATGCTTGATTTGCCACCTTTGGAAGATTGTTATTTGGATGTACCACTTAATGATAATTCTACAAAGAAACTCATGGGAAGTGTTAATGATGTTCTTATTATGGTTAACAATGCTTATGTCCCTGTTGATTTCTATGTTTTGGATGTTGAATACAATGCTTCTTGTCATAATACTTTGGGAAGACCTTTTCTTAGAACTGTTGGTGCCATCATTGATATGAAAGAAGGCACCATTAAATATCAATTTCCATTCAAGAAAGGTATTGAAAACTTCCCTATGAGGAGAGAGAAGTTGCTTTTTGCTCCTCCTTTGAAAGCAAGGTTTGATGTTAATGCTTCTTCATTTGAAAATACTTGATTCTTGCTTCTTGTGCCTAACTTAAAGGCGTTAAAGAAAAGTACTTATTGGGAGATAACCCAAAAGTTTTCTTGAGTCTTGGAAGTTATTACTTCAGTAATTACCTCTCTTTATCCTTTTTTGTTTGTTTTTTGTGCCAAGAATAACCTCTAATGAGAGGGAGGTAAGATTTGGGGAGTTGCTGTCCCGAAACAGATTTTTGTGCTCCACCGTAAAAATTCGTGTAAAATCTCTATAAGTAGGATTGAGCTGATATTTTCCTAATAAATCCCCCAGTATGTTAGCTAACTTTCGTTAGTTCAACACTTTTGATTTGAGAAACAGAAGGTCTTCGAAAAAATGGTTTCTACCTGCTGGCATGTTTTTACAGATTTCTGCCATTATTTGCATTTGCTTCTTATTGATTCCTTCTTGCTTTTTTTTGGAAATTGAGCTTTTTGAGGGAATTGCTACAGTAGCTTGTGTCTTTAGTGGAAGTTTTGCTGTTCTAAAGCTAAACCCAAAGGTCTATTATCTTTTGAATACACTAATGTTGCTAATGAAGATTGTGTGAAGTTTTGTATGAAGTAAAAAAATTAGGTGTAGAGAAAGAATGATGTAACGAGATGAAGAATGGACAAAAGCTCAATCTTGGGGATGCCACCCCATGTCACCCCAAGAAATATTCAAGAGGTACAAGCGTCAAAGCTTGGGGATGCCCAAGGCATCCCCTTCTTCATTAATAAAAATCACAGGGCTTTCTAGACACTTCATTTTTATTGTTTCATGCACTGTTGTGTTGTTCTTGGAGAATCTTAGTTTTCATTTGGATTGCTTAGTTTGCTTGAATAAAGTAGTTTGGACCCCCGTTATCGCTGTGTTGTTGCAAATAAGTTGATTGGTGTTGGAGAGGAGTAGAAAGTTCTTGCTTGAATAGTACAAGAGGAGCTTGCTTTGACTGTGACTTAGACTTTATCATGTCATGATAGATGTTGTTTTGACCTTATGCTTAGTGATTATTGCTGTAGCATGACTTTTTCCAAACAATTGGGATTGCTTATTGTGCCTTGAAGGAATCATGCATTGTTTTAGCATACAAAAGCATAGTATTGTGGTATTCTCTTTTGATGCTTTGTTTGGGTTGAGTTGGCACATTCTCACACCATGTTATGACTATGAACAAGTCACCATAGACTCTATGATCATTTAGTCCTTGACTTGTAGTAGCACTTTATGCTTTGATTAGTAATGTTTTGTCGCTCTGCATGATTATGGCCATTATTGCTCTCTTAATTGGTCGCTCTCAGTATTTTGCTAGCCTCCACTTGTATGAGTAAGCTCTATTCATGCATCCAACTCCCAAGAAACCAAGTTATTCCAAATTGTCCACTATAAATTCCTATGCATGGTGTGTTACACCATTCCAAGTATATTCTTGTTTAAATCTATCTTCCAATTAAAAAGTATTTTGTTATGTGAAAAATTAGTGATTAAAGCTCTCTCAAACTTTATGGCACACTTTATTTTTCTTGCTCCTAATAAACTTGAACCATTGTGTCATCTATGTTGTATATGCTTGCACTTATACGTTGGAATTAGCAGAACCGTGTTATCATAGGGAACACTTTCAACAATGCACTTGTACTTTGTACACTGTTGATATCATGCTCTTTTGTCTATGGATGTCGTAGGTGTGAAATGAAAGGGGAGATTGTAAGTCCATGGAGTTATGTATGTGTGTTAGAGAAACGCTTGGTCCGATAGCCTAAGCCATGCCTAATCATGGTGGAAACTTGCAGAATCACCATAATGACATCTATGAAGCATTATTCTTATAAAAAAGATATTGAGAAAAAGAAAAAAATATGAGAAAATAGGAAAGAGAGAAAAAAGAACCATATTCCCATGGTAAATAAGAAGATTGCTAAGATGTTCATTGTCTGCTTGCCTTGTCATTTTCATTATGGGATAGCTCATGTATCATGTGCAAGGGGTATCTCGTTTGCGGTTCTCTATGATACACATGTACTTACTATGACAAGAACTTGCAAGTAACTAAACTTCAGTAGCATGAGGAGCGGCCCTCGTATTCAAGGGACATGATATTGCGAACTTATACTTTGTCAAGCATATAGTCCATAGTTTGTTCACGTTAACCTTAATCACTTCAAGATGCTTATGATAGGGGCAATGAGAGCTGAAAGCTAACAAGTACCATAATTTTTGGAAGCTCTTTTTGAAACTTGAAGTCCCTGCTTCCCTTTATGAAGGGCCTTTCTTCCACTATTATATTGAGTCTCCACCTTCTATCCTTAGGAACCAATTAAGAGAGCATAGTTGTCATTCTTATTTCTATGTGCATTGTCCCAAAACTTATTGATTGATGCATATTGTTGATATTACTTGTTCTTATGCTATTTGTATCTAGTCACTCTTATGAACTTTGAAGGTATCATATGCATCTATTTGCTACTCCATGAGGGACAAGATGAATGCCACTATGATATGTTTTCTATATGTGAAACAAATAAACATTTTTCAATGCATGTTATGCATGATCTTTGTTTATAGCCTTTCATGTTGCATGCATAGTTACTTTGTCTTACTGTTAGAACTCCATCTTTCATGCTCATGTTTAGAGTTCTTTGATCCCAGCTTTCAATGCTTGCAAATGGTTTGATCTTGATTTTGATGGTGCATGTCACCTCAAAAACTATTCTTTTTATTTACCTACTCGAGGATGAGAAAAAGTTAAGCTTGGGGATGCTTGATACATCGGAAACGTATCTATATTTTTTGTTGTTCCATGATTGTTTAGTTTCTACTTTGCTTTTCTTTGTCTACACTTTGATGTGTTTTTATATGTTTTTATGGACTAACCTATTAACAAGATGCCACAGTGCCAGTTGCCTGTTTTCTTCTGTTTTTGGTTCCAGAAAAGGCAGAAAATCAATATTCTCATAATTAGACGGGACAAAATCCAAAATCAATATTTTACCGTGGGGAACACGGATCCAGAGTACGAGACGGAGGGGTGCCACCAGGGGGCCACACCCCCTAGCCATGCGGCTAGGGATAGCCCACGCTTGGGGGTGCGTCCGCCCTGGCTGCCCCCCTGCCTCGCCTCTTCGCCTATAAAGACCCCCCGATGCCAAAACCCTAAGTACCCGATCAATATTCCATGAAACCGTTTGTAGCCGCCACCACCATCGTCCCTAGATCGGGGGGATCTGAAGCTCTTCCCGGCACCATGTCGGAGGGGAGATCATCCCGGAGGCCTTCTTCTTCATTATGCCAGCCTCCGGTATGAAGTGTGAGTAGTTCCACCTAGGACTACGGGTCCATGTAGTAGCTAGATGGTCGTATCTCCTCCTTTGTGCTACCATGTTTAGATCTTGTGAGCTCCGTTCATGATCAAGATCATCTATTTGTAATCATGCATGTTGTATTTGTGGGGATTCGATGGATATTGAGATTACTATGCCAGACTGATTAATGGTTTTGTCTTATTGATTCTATCATGTCTGTGTTGTTTGAGATCTTGCATGCTCTCCGTTTCTAGTAGCTATCTTGTCCAAGTAGATGCTAGTGACTCCAAGAGGGGGTATTTATGCTCGATAGTGGATTCATGCCTCTATTTAATCTAAGAGAAGTGACAGAAATATCTAATGTTGTAGATGTGTTGTTGCCACTAGGGAGAAAACAACGGTCTCTTGTTAATGGAATAAGTGGATTGTTTACCTTACACACTTTGCTTAAAGCAGCATCCGTTGCTTGCAACTTCATACTCGAGGGAGTTCGGATGATAACCTGAAGGTGGATTACTAGTCACAGATGCAGTTGGATGGCGGTCTATGTATCTTGTTGTATTGCCTAATAGAATCTCATAGGATCATGAATGTCTAGTATTGCATTGTTATGCCTTGCTTAGTCCTGTCAATTGCCCTGCTGTAATTTGTTTACCCAACATGTCATGTTTGTTTATCTTAAGGATAACACCTCTAGTGAACTATGGACCTCATTCCAATCTTTACCATTGATACATCTTCCATTGTTACTGTGTACTTTCTGCAAACCACTATTACCTTCCACACCATACAATTAACATATTGTTTTCAGCAAATCGGTGAGATTGACAACCTCACTGTTCGTTGGGGCAAAGTCTTGAGTTTGTGTTGTACAGGTTTCTGAGTTGCTAGCAACACCTTTGAGTCATTTCGTTCCTCCTACTGGTTCGATAACCTTGGTTTCTTACTGAGGGAAAACTTGCTATTGTGCTTATCACACCTTCCTCTTGGGGTCTTCCAACGAAGCTTCCATGCACCATCAATTCGCTAGGTATAATGAGTTCTTCGAAAACCTTTTTTTCTTTCTCTACTCCTGTTATTTCTTCTAAACTAGCAAATGCCAGCATTAGTTTGGGTAGTTTCTACAGGATGTTCTTTTTTCTTCTAATGTTTTGCGACACATGGAGGTTGACCGTCTAACGGTTACTCCTAAGGCCGCTGTTGTTCCTGATGCTTCACTAACTGAGGAGGAGGAGTTGCATGCCACAATAGATGGTCAACTCCTTTCTCACTTAGTTGTTGAAGTGTCGGAGGTGGACTTTGATGAGACTGGGCTTGCCTCTATGTATGAGCTAAAAGCTTCTGGTTGAAAATCAAAGAGCTAGAGATCATGCAAGAGATCCAGTGTATCCAAATCGCCTATAGTTTCTCAATGAATGGAATGTTTTCAAATAGTAGAGGTCTTCTTGACTTGGCTAAACATTTATTCTTTGCTGATTGTGTGAGAGACCATAAGTTGGATTTTCTAGGTATTTCTAAGACTGGTAGACTAGATTTTGCACAAGCCCTACTCAATCGCCTTTATGGTGGAGTGGATTTTACGTGGATATCACGTCTGCCGCATGGTTGATCTGGCGGGATCCTGTTAGGCGTTCGAGATGAGACTATGGAAGTTCTAGCTATTTTGGTGGGAGAGTTTTTTATAAAACTCCATATCCGTAACAAGGCTGACAATTTCATATGGTCTTTAGTCGCCGTTTATGGGGCCGTCCAGGATGTTTATAAAGCTGAATTTTTACGCGAGCTAGTGAATCTAGCAAAGGACAATCCATACCCTATTCTTATAGGAAGAAATTTTAATTTGCTTAGATTCCCTCACGATAAAAATCGGATCCGGTTCGAGGAACATTGGCCTTTTTTGTTCAATGTTGTGATAGACAGTCTGGACTTAAGAGAGGTTACAATGTTAGGAAGGAAATTTACCTGGGCTAATAGTCTTTCGGAGCCAACATACGAAAAACTAGATAGAGTGCTAATGGATACCGACTGGGAACATAAGTTCCCTATGGTAACTGTTCACGCTCTAGAGCGTATTAAGGCTTTGTCAGATCATGCTCCTTTACTTTTATGTTTTGGATCAATGCCACGGAAGTCTACGAATGAGTTTAAATTTAAACTCGGATGGACGATGCGTGATGGTTTTTACCAGATGGTTAAGGCTATTTGGGAGAAACCGGTTGGTGGCCAAACGCCTATCCTACAATGGAATAACAAAATGCGTTCTTTACGCAAGTTCCTTCGTGGCTGGGTCAGGCACACCACTCGGATCCCAAAAAATAAAAAAAATACACCTAACATCTATAATTGATGACTTAGAGGCTTCCGCGGAGGTCAGGGCATTAACTGCACAAAAAATTGAGCTTAAAATCCAATCGAATGCAGAGATAGCCTGACTTTTGCGCGAAGAGGAACTCAAATGGTACCAACGCTCTAAAGCAAAATTCATTCTGGAAGGAGATGTGAATACAAGGTACTTCCATGTTGTTGCCAATGGCAAGCATAAGAATAAACTTATTCACTCTCTGGTCCAGGAAGAAGGTGTGATTGAGGGACATGAGCAAATGAAGTCATATATTACAGCTTATTATAAATCCTTGTTTGGGGCTCCAACGGAAAATTCTTTCTCTCTGGATGAGTCCCAAACAGCCGATATCCCCCAGGTTTCTGCTAAAGAAAACAGCTTTCTAACTGCCTCATATTCCGAGGAAGAGGTTAAGAAAGCTGTTTTCCAAACGGAACATAACAAAGCGCCAGGGCCTGATGGATTCCCAGCGAAATTTTACCAAAATTCTGGAAAGTTATCAAGGAGGACCTGATGAATTTGTTTTGGTTTTTACAAGTCGGTCAGTTGGATCTTTTTAGACTAAACTTTGGCAATATAATTTTACTGCCTAAGGTTAACAATGCAGAACGTATACAACAATATCGCCCAATCTGCTTTCTTAACGTTAGCTTTAAGATTTTTACTAGAGTTGCCACAATTAGACTAAACTCAATTGCTGACAATGTTGTTAGCCCGTCTCAAACTACGTTCATGCAAGGAAGAAATATCCTAGATGGTGTTGTAATACTGCATGAAACAATCCATGAACTACACTCAAAAAATTAAATGGTATACTGTTTAAGATTGACTTTGAGAAGACATATGATAAAGTTAATTTGTCTTTCCTGTAGCAAACACTCCGCATGAAAGGTTTTTCTGAGAAGTGACGCACTCTTATTTAGTCGTTTGTGTCTTGGGGTAGTGTTGCCATTAAAGTAAATGAAAATACTGGTAAATACTTCTAGACCAAGAAAGGACTGAGACAAGGGATCCATTATCGCCTTTACTATTTAATATAGTGGCTGATATATTGGCCATCTTTATTGAGAGAGCAAAGACTGATGGTCAGATTGAAGGATTAGTTCCACATCTTATTGATGGTGGACTCTCTATGACACAATCCTTTTTATGGAACATGATCTGGAGAAGGCTAAAATATGAAATTAATTTTCTCAGCATTCGAACAGCTATCTAGACTTAAAATTAACTTCCATAAGAATGATTTGTATTGTTTCAGCGAGGCCCAAAACGAGGCCCACCTATATGCTGGACTTTTTGGCTGTGGTCAGGGGAAATTTCCAATCAACTATTTGGGACTACCGATTCATTATCGGCGTCTCACAATTGCTGAATGGAAACTTGTTGTGGAAAGACTACAAAAACATTTAAGAGTTGGAAAGGTAAATTGTTATCCCTTGGTGGAAGACTAGTGCTCATAAATTCAGTACTTACTAACATGGTAATGTATATGATCTCGTTTTTTCCAATTACCAAAAGGGGTCCTGAATAAATTGGATTATTTCCGCTCAAGATTCTTTTGGCAAGTGGATATTGAGAAAAAGAAGTATCGATTGGCCAGATGGAATGTGGTTTGCCACCCGAAGGAGTATGGTGGACTAGGCATACATGATTTGCAAGTCAAAAACTACTTACAGAATATGGTGTTTGGCAAACCATGTTATGGAGGAAATATGTGGGGTCTAAAGCTGTGTCACAAGTGGTTTGAAAACACGGTGATTCACATTTTTGGGCGGGTCTTATGGCCACCAAAAAACATTTCTTTTGTTTTGGTGCTTTCGATATTAAGGATGGATCATATATTAGGTTTTGGAAAGATAAGTGGCTTGGCCAAACTACTCTTCACGAACAATATCCAGCTCTATATTCGATTGTTAGACACAAAGGGGATACAGTTTTCGAAGTGATGAAAGACAACCCTCCTAATGAGTCTTTCAGAAGAAGTCTCATTGGTCCTCGACTGGTATCTTGAAACAATCTACTATTACGATTATCCACGATACAATTGTCGGACGGTGTTGACGTGTTTAAATGGAAATTACTAGAAAGTGGTAAATTTTCTGTTGGCTCACTATATAGAGCTTTGGTTCAACCTGATATCCCGGTCGATAATAATAATAAAATTTGGAAAATGAAAATACCCCTTAAGACGAAGATATTTGCGTGGTATCTATGTAAAGGTGTAATTCTAACAAAATATAATCTTACAAAGAGGAATTGGCATAAAAGTACACAACGCGTTTTTTGTCATCACGATGAGACAATTCGTCATTTATTCTTCCATTACAAATTTGCTGGCTCTATACGGTCATTCATCCAAATAGCTTCTGGTTTATCTCCTCCACTTTCAGTAACCAATGTTTTTGATAATTGGTTGCATAGAATTGTTGATAAATACAGAACTTTGTTTAGGATGGGGGCGTTTGTCATTATATGGTCGCTATGGCTTTGTAAAAATAACAAGATTTTTAATAATATTATGTCTTCTCCTCTGCAGGTTATTTATCGAGCCACAGCTATCCTCTGATCATGGACTATGCTCCAACGCATGGAGTTTCATGACTTATCTGTGGAGGGATGTACGCGATTGAAGGACACGTCAAGGGATATTTTCTCCCGACATGGATGACCTCATGGTTTGAGGATTGATCTATCTTAGATTGAAGACAATTATTTCGATAGTGCTTTTTTGTAATGCTTCTCTACTTTTTATTCTTTAATTTTATCGTTCGTGTGGCTGCGTGCATCCTAGTTATACAGAGGCTGGTGTAAACATTAAACATTTTATGTTAATAAACACGCCTATTTCAAAAAAAAATACAAATAACGGTAGCCACATCCTTTACAAAACAACGGTAGCTAGCCAACAGAAGTGTTGGCAGCGCCCAGCTCGCTCGATCAGAAAAACGTGAATCTTGGTGCTGGCGAGCAGCACTAAATAAATTCTCGGCAACCGAGGATTAGTAATTCTCAAATTATAATACTTCTAACATAAGGCTCCACTTTTCAGTTTGCAATTGCCCTGCTTTTTGTTGAAAAAACACATGTAGATACTAAGAACAGGTACAATGGTTGATAAGACAGTTTTATCTTATACATGTCATATAATTTTGATATGATAAAAAAACATGATGTACAATAGGTTATATTTTTAGTCATGTCTCTAGAAACAGATATCATTAAATATGTGGTGAGATATATCATTGCTAAGAGAAATCAACCATCTTTTTTTTATTTCTGTCTCCTCCAACTTAGAAGTTATCCTTTTTCTTAATAAAGAATAGATATTAATATCACGGAGATACCAATTACATCCAGTCTCTGCAACAACACATTATCCTAGCGGCCTTATGGATGCACACATCCCTAAGAAGAAGAATAATTAAAATAAATGAAAAGTCCCGCTACAATGATCTATTCCTTATAGAAGTGGTACTAACACCACCAAGACATCATCAGAAGTCCAGCTCCTCCAAAAGCGATGTCTCTAAGAAAGGAGCAGTGCACAAGCGTCGTCGTCGTTGATTATAGATCTTAGGATTTCTCTTAGGTTTTTATCCTGGAGGAAGTCCTCTTTATAAAACAATATCTTCAACAAGTTCATTGCCAGACACAATCAATAAAGGTCAGACCTTGGATTTTCATCCTAAAAGATAAGACTTTGAACTTCTTATGTGATGTCGTCCCACTTACGATGCCGCTGCTTCATGTCACGAATCATCAAGGCAATTCCTCATCGGCATAAAGACCTGAATCACCGTTGCTAGTCTTCAGATCCCGGCTTCCATAACATTCTCCGCCAGCTAACTTCATCATGGAACGAGATTGTGGCTCGTGATGGTAACAACCAGTACAGCTTCGCAGCTCTCCCTCTAAAATCAAACGATCCGAAAAAACATGGGTGCGCATGACAAAATCCTAGCTGATCCACAATCTTCAAGCATGAATCTTCCTGTGGAGTTCGCGGCGAAGCCTTCTGAAAGACGACATGCTAGCCAGATCGATGACACACTCAGAAGTTATCCTACTGGTATTGTTTCAATAATACTAAGATAAAACCATTATACAATAACATGTCACATGAACTTGCATGGAACTGTCAGAACTCGGAACATCTGCCGACAACAAATCATGCCACGTGTTTTCTTTTGTAGGTGATCATATATTTTTTTAAGGATCCTTGCGCTAGAGCATGTCTTCTAATACTTCTGTTCCAAAATGTAAACTTTTTAGGACGCGCCTAACTCTCGGTTGATTGAGAGTTACCTTAGCTCTCGATCGATGGAGTATAACCTGTTTTGTTTGCTGGGCTTTGACTTTCCACGTACATAAGTAAAAACCCAATAACAAGCACATAACGAAACAACTACAAAAGCCCGAATACGAATTAAATATTAATTTGAAAAGAGTAAAAGTTAAATGCGAAAAATCCAGAAATGAATTAAATTTAAAATTTTAAATTATGCGCAGTTACATATTGATGTGCAATTGCGCTCATATGTGCAATCACGTGCATACCTGCAATTACGTGCAATGTGTACAATTGCATCTGAAAAAGTCGTACAATTACACATTGCGATTTCTATATATGTATGCAATGCACGTCCATGTGCGCACACGAACATAGAAAACCGAAACTCTATTTTATAATTATTTCATTAGAAAAATGTGCAATTACACTTGCAAGTGTGCGATTGCACATGGATATGTAATATAGCGAAAACTACAAAAAAAAAAAGAACATAAAATGATTTCTACATGTTTTTTCACAAATTTTTTACGGCTTCTTCGTGTTGTATAAAAAATATAAATAAGAGACAAGCCAACACAAGCCGTCCAAAAAAATAAACAAAAAGAGAAATATATATACACGCCTAACAAACGCAGCCATAGAAAATCCTTCGGTTCAATGCCTACTGCCTAGTAGCAGCACAGGCACAGAAGATCCCAACTGGTTAGAATCAATCCTACCCATGCGTAAGGCTGAACGGGCCGATCCATATATGAAAGAGAAAACAAAAGCCGAGCGGATCGATCGAGAGCTATGCAAAATCTCGGGTGATCGAGGGTTAGCAAGAGCGAACTTTTTAGCGGTTCAAGTTGAACTACTAGCAAGTCTTACATTATCAAACGGACGTAGCACTGCTAACAGTCCAATAGATCAACGCACATCACATCGATCGGACGGTTAGAGAACGGAGCCTCGCATGAGAACTGACACGGCGCACGCATGTACAGTAGTACTACAAGGTAGTATCAGAGATCAGTTTTTGGGATCCCTCTCGTCATTTCTCCAGCTTCCCTTCATCTTTGGCCCCGTCGGCCCTTCCCCCACGAAGAGCTTCTTCACCAGCTCGGCCAGCCGCTCCTTCATCTTGCGCGGCAGGATCCTTGCCGCGCGGTTGATCTCGCGACCGATGTCGTACTCCTCCTTCGGGCCCCACCCCCTCTCGAACCCGAGCCATGCCGGCTCGGACACCTTCCCGGCGCCGAGGTACTCCGCCGATACTACCTCGCACCGCCCGCCGCCGGTGTCTATCATGCTCCCCTTGGCGCAGTCGTTCCGTATCCCGACCCCCAGCTTCGAGTCCCCCTGTAACACCAGTCCCTCCCTGGGGTAGAACGCGTGCCCGCTCCGCGACGCGTACACCACCGGCCTGTTGCCGATGTACTCGAGCTGCGGCGCCTCCACCCAGGCGCCCGTGCTGTGCTGCGATAAGTACGCCCGGAGCAGCTCGCCGGAGAAGTTGCTCACGCGCAGGGTAATGTGCTCCCAGTCTCCGACGTGCTCGCCGATCATGCCGAGCGGGATAGTGAGGGGCCCAACCTTAGCCCGCGCCGGCCCGTTAAACGGGTAGAAAAACCAGAAGGCGAGGTCCGTCGCCGTCCCTCCCAGCATTGGCTTCGCCTGCACGTAGGCCTTCGCGCCAGCGAGGTCGCCCTTCTTGACCCTCTCCCTCTGGCCGTTATCCGCCGGCAGGTCGAGCCAGTACGCGCCGTCGTTTCCGCCCCCCTGCGGTAGGTTCGACCCGTCTGCGGCCACGGGCGTCGGGCCCGCCTGGCTGCCATTCTGGTACAGCACAGCGCCGTTCTCGAAGTACCACGGCACCGACGAAGGGAGGTACGGGTCGTCGGGGTGCAGGTACACCTGCGGCGAGTATGCCGCGAGGATGGCGTGCACCTGAGCCAGGTCGGGCATGCATGACGTGTAAGCCCCGCTGTTGTTCTTGAGACACGCCAAGGCGGTCGGCGCCGCGGTGCTGCTCTGTACGTGAACTCCGAACGTGCCGGCGCGCACGCCCCGGGCGTCGACGCCACGAACCGCCGGCCTCAGGGTGCTGGCGCTGAACCCGTCCTTGTCGCTGCTCCACACCGGCTCCCCGTCATCCTCACACGCGTCGGTGAAGTCGGCGCGGACGCACACGACCTCGTCGAGGGACGGCTTATCCTTGGTCGTCGTGACCGCCACGCCCACCGCCCTGTAGCCGTCGGGGGCCACGGGGAGCCAGAAGAAGCCGGCACCACCATCCTGGCCGCTAGACCAGACGAGGTTGTAGTCCAGCGGCGAGGCGAGGAGCGCTCCGGTGCCGGAAGCGTCTCGGGCGACGAGGACGTGGCCGAAGAGTGACCGGTTGTTGGGCTGCGCGTAGTGACCCAGAGCGCGGAATCCGGCTGGGACCGGCGACGGCTTAAAGAAGGCCGCGCCCAGGCCGTCTTGGCCGCCCTGCGCCGTGGACCAGACCTTGGCGAATGTGCTGACTTGGCGCGCCTCCAGGCCTCCGAGATCTATCGTGCCCTTTGCAAATCCTCCATCTGAAACCGGAAAAGGAATTCTAGTGGTTAACCAAAAATGTTCCAGAGAGAGTTGACGAAATAAAGCCAGCTAGTTGAACTTCCGACTAATTTGGAGTGATCGTAGATGCAATGGTGTGCAAGAATTCAACATGCAGGATGATCATAGAGCCGCTTTACATGAATATGTAAGTGTAGGAATTACAATACTATACTAAATTTGTGATCCTATACTAAATACAAAGTGTGCAAGAATTCAACAATTGTAGGATGATTATCGAGCACACAAAACGTAAGTCGCATCCAAAAACAGAAACAACGCACAACATATGTAGTCACGTATAAGGGAATTTATTCTTATCTTGTTGTGGGTTATGACGTTCACAACACACAGAGCTATTGTAACATCGAAACAGAGGATGATTGATCCTTTAGCTAGCTCAGTTTGGCAAAGATTGTTCTTCGTTGCGGTTTCAGCCAAGCATACCTGCCCATTCATGCTAGCTACCCCGACCCCGACAACTCGACATGCGTAAAAGCCGCGCGCCTCATCGGAAGAAGAAAAACACATGGCATGAACATGCACGCACGTACCTGAGGACGGCCACGACTGCATCGTAGCCGGAAGGTCGAAGGACCTCTCCACGGGCAGCGCCGCCGTGGTCCTAGGCATACAACCAAACCACGACTTGCTCGTCGGCATTTTGGCCGGCGGCGACTGCGACTGCGACGAGGATGACCGGAGAGAAGATCGAGAGAAACCGGAGCCGATGCTTGGCTTGCTTGGTTGCTTGCTCAAGGCGTGCACGGTTGGTTTCTCGCTAGCTCGAGTCACTTGCACGCATGCGGATAGGGGGGCAACGCCAATGGTGTTCCTTTTAACGGGGTGGGACGACTGGCCGTGGCAGGGAGGGTCTGCCTCGCTAGCTAACCTGTCACTTTCGGCCGTACGTACGCCGAACTGGCAAAGACCGGCCCCTCAAAGCCTCACAGGCCAAAGGATATACCGCTGGCTTATTGGCTAACCCCTTTCAGCAAATCATGGTCAGTGGAACTGTAGTTTACTTGCAAGAAAGCACGTTTTCTTTTATTATTGCCGATGACTCCACTTCTTGCATCCTACTCGTAGGATTTAGCTTACTAGCTTTGCTGGCGTTTAAGTATGGCTTGGCATGGCTTTACGGCTCTTCATCCATCCATCTCCCAGAACACAAGTCTCCGATCTGATCCATCCATCAACTGCCCATCATTGTCACCCCCTAAAAAAATTGTCACTTTCCAGAGAAGCACACGCGCGTGGCAAGTGTGTTTGTTTAGTGTTTCGTGTGCGCTTGGACTAGCGTCCAGCCGGTGCGCGCGCGAGTTAGTTGGAGGCCGGCCAGCCAGCCAGCCAGCCAGGGGCGTAGAAGGAATCGTCGGAGAATACAACAAAAACACGTGCACCAAAAACGCGACCATCTGCCGTTACAAACGCGGTATGAGCTGCGTTGTACTAGTTGTTATAGACGTGCAGTGCAGACCTGGCTGGGTCAGTCAAGGGCAGAACATGCACCTCCAATCGCTAATATTTCTAGACTTGTTGATGCCAGATTATTGCAACACGCACGTAGTGGTTAGGATGATTACATGGGATGGGACGGACCGTCGTCAAACGATCATTTCGCAATAACAAACACGTCCACGGTTTACACGTTGGTTTAATTTGTTTACTTCACACACCAATCAGGAGTAGCTGACCAAACCAGCTGTAGTAAGAGATTCCAGTGATGTTGTGTTGTATGTAGTTTGCATGTGGATCAGGTAGAACGCGTGTAGCGCGAGTGGCTTTGCAAAATGACCGGGCCCTGTCGTCCGACGGGAACTTGCAAGCGCGCGTTCAGATTCACCGGAGCACACGTTTTTTTTATCATCACAAGTCTATAGCTTGAGTACTAGTGCTTCGTTAGGTTGGGAGTGGTAACGAACAAGTCCCGAGAATATGCGGTTAGAACATCTGTTTTAGAGAGCAAATCTTGCACGTCGTGCAGTCATCACATCAGCTTGGCATTGATTTCCTAGGATTTACTATATTCATCTAAGGGCTGATGATGAAATTAACAGAGCGACCGGACACGAGCATCCGATGGATCCACACGATACTTAAAATGCACTTTTACTAATCGGATATTCTTTTCTTGGAGCAACCACATATTTTATTAATAGAAAATCAAATTACAACAAATAACACGCATGGAAACTAAAAATACAGATCAAATCCTAAGAGACCGAGAAATACAAAATAATTCATATGTTTTCCTTCAACCAGCGAAGCCAGTAGCCGTCGCCCAACTTCAGCGTCGGCGAGACGGATGCTAAAATAGACACCGAGTCTCCACCATTGCAAGATCCAAAAAACATAATCGCAGCAAGGCTTTATGAATCGATGAACAGGCATGCTGCATGCAGCGAGACACATGTCGATGTGTTGCACGTCAACCGAGGAATGTCCCTGTTAAAAGTATAATGGATGTCACCTAGAGGGAATGAATAGGCTTTTAAAATTATTACGGTTTAAGCTTAAATAAATGCGAAATAAAATTAACTTTAATTTATTAAGCACAAAAACTAACCACTAGATTCATCTAAGTGCACCGACAACCTATGCTAAGCAATACAGGCAACAAGGTGATAGCAAGATATAATACTTGAAACAAGAATGCTATCACAATGTAAAATGCGTAAGTAAAAGGTTCAGTTAAGAGATAACCGATGGACGTGGAGACAATGATTTTTATCTCGAAGTTCACTTCTGAAGAATCTACGTCTCTGTTGGAGAGGTGTGATGGCGCAATGCTCTCCGAACATCATAAATGGCTCATTTTAAGGTGTGATGGCTCAATGCTCACCCAACGCCACACAAGGCCTCACCACAAGATGTGAAGACACGCAACTCATCGACGCCACAAAAGGCTCACCCTATTCTCCCGTGAGCTTGCCACAAAGGCCTACTCACTATCCACTAAGGGACACTTGAGGACGGTCTCCAAAATCCGTACAAGGTTGGGGCTATCTCCACAACTTAGTTGGAGGCTCCCAACAACAAAGCCATAAAAGACAACAAAACCATAAAAGGCAACAAGGCCACAACATGCCACAAGCTTGAGGCCACTCCACAATGGTGGCCACAAGAAGTCAACACACCAACCACAACCATCTAGGGTTCCAAGAACCCAAGAGAAACAAACCCACAAGCTTGTACTCGCTGAATCTCCGAGGAGAACTCAAACCTATGCAAAAAATGCAAGGGCAAGTCCTTCTCTCCCAAATTTCAACAAAGCTATTGGGGGAATAAGGGAGCACGAACACAAGAGGAGAACACAAAATTCTCCAAGATCTAGATCCCAATGATTTCTTCACAAAGAAGGGATATGGCTTAGGGGGGTTGTAGATCTAGATCTCCTCTCTCAAATTCCTCAAAAAGATGCAAGAAACATATGAGGGGAAAGGGGAGAGGGGAAGATCTTCAAGGTCAACAATGCAGGATAGAGAGAAAACCAAGAACCAAGAAAAGAGCAAAACTACCCACGAAGGGAAAGAGGAACCTCTTTTAAAGGGCTCCCAGATCTGACTGTTTGAGCATTTACGACCCTGACTAGAACTTCCGCTGAGGCCGGTACTACCGCCAGAGATTCCGACCGAAGATCTGACAAATAGAGCACATAAAACAGCGAGGTTATAGTACGTGAGAGGAAGTGGGGCCGGAATTTCACACGGTAATACCGGCGGCAAATATGCCCGAGGGGTACTTCTGGAGCCTGGCCGGAACTTTCGGCAAAGGCGATACCACCGTCTTAACTTTTGATCTAGATTCCGTCAAATACAACAAACCAGACAGAGAGGATACAAAAGCTGAGCGGAAGAAGCACCGGAACTTCCACCAAAATTACATGCGGCAAAATGCCCTAGCGGTACTACCGGTGGCTAGCCGGAACTTCTGGTCAGGGAAACTCCAGAAACCAAAACTATAATAACTTTCGCATTCAAACTCCAAACAAGATGAAACCAATTTTGTTGGAAAGATAATGACATATAAAATCGAAATATTGGGTATCACCAAGGGAGAAAATACCATGAATATATATGTGATGTCTCCCAAGGTGTGGAGCCGGAAAACTCGCAAGATCAACAACCATAATAAGATATGCAAGGGAAATCCTTATTTGATGAACTAGATCTTGTTATGATGATAACCACAAGCTCTAGATCCTCTCATGGACAAGAACCAACTAATAACCAAGAAAGATGATGCTATGTATGCAAATGTCTAAGCTCTCTCTGAACGATGCGATCAAGACACCCGCTTAAGGGTCCCTCTTGATAGTACAAATATCTATCCTAAACCCGATCTCCCAACTAACAACACGAGACCGACAAAAGAGAAACCCTATTAAGATCATACCTTTGACTTGAGCATTCCACCTGAGCTTTATGTAGACCGTCTTGACCTTCTCAAGATGGAACACCACTCTTCACTCTGCACTCTGTATATAACAGAGGAACCCTAGCAACTAATCCCATTTTCAGTCCCCACTATCTAACACCCCACCACCCCACCTTGATGTCTACACACTTCTATTCTTGTAGACAGTTGTTGGGCCTCCAAGTGCAGAGGTTTGTAGAACAGTATCAAGACTTTGGTGGCGTGGAAGAGACTAAAGGCAAACTGAAACAAAGGTGAAAGCAAGCAAACATGTAACAGATCTAGTAGCAAACGGTGTTTCAATGCTTAGAAACAAGGCCTAGGGATCATACTTTCACTAGTGAACACTCTCAATAAATATATTCTCTTCATGATACTACCCTGAACTACTCTCCGGTTGGACACTCTAATCCATGGTAGGGCTATAACAGCACTCCTCAAAGTCAGCCTTCCCCATCTAGATAACCCCACATTGTCACCTTGAGTGCTAGATGGTTTCAACAAACACCACAATTTCATAGAGACAACCAACTCAAAATGTACTCATGATAAATATTTATAAACTCTAGCCTAAGTGCCACCACGGCGTGCACGTTGTCACTTTCACACACGTGGGGAGAGCAGAGATCTATTGAAGCACTTTAGTATTTATGTAAACTCTAGTCTAAGTGCCACCACGGTATGCACGCTATCACTTTCACACACATGGGGAGAGCCGTAGATTGATTAAAGAACTTGAATAGAAAAGTAGATCTACTTGATTACAAAGCTCATGATCACAATATGATCATGCATAGAGAGAGAGAGAGAGATGAAGACATAGCTACCGGTAGAGCCCTTAGCCTCGAGGAAGAAATACTCCCTCCATTTCATGGGAATCAGCAACGGTGATGAAGATGGCGATGGAGATCGATAGAGATGGTGGTGGAGATAGAAGGAGATGGCTCCAGGGGCACTTCCCCATCCCGGCAGGGTGCCAGAACAGAGACTTCTGTCCCCCGAATCTCCCCTTCGGTGGCGGCGGTGCTGCGGAGGTTTTCTTGGATGTATGATTGACGATCTAGGGTTTTCTCCCTGCAGGCTTCTTATAGGCAAAGGGGCAAGGCGGGGAGGTAGCCAGGGGGCCACACCCCCTGGTGGCGTGTCCTAGGTGGGCCCGCGCCACCCTAGGGTGTGCCCACCCTGGTGCCTGATGTCTACGCAATTCTATTCTTGTAGACAGTTGTTGGGCCTCCAAGTGTAGAGGTTTGTAGAACAGCAACAAGTTTCCCTTGAGTTGATTACCCAAGGTTTATCGAACTCAGGGAGGAAGTGGTTAAAGGTATCCCTCTCAAGCAACCCTGCAATCAAGATATAAGAAGTCTCTTGTGTCCCCAACACACCCAATACATTTTTCAGGTGTATAGGTGCACTAGTTCGGCAAAGAGATAGTGAAATACAAGTGGTAACGGTGTAAGAAAATAGTTTTTGACTTGTTGTTGATGTGGGGTAACGTGTGTGAGCGAGGTAAAGACTAAAGCAAGCAAACATGCAACAGATCTAGTAGCAAACGGTGTTTCAATGCTTAGAAACAAGACCTAGGGATCATACTTTCACTAGTGAACACTCTCTCATATAAATATCCTCTCTTCATGATACTACTCTTAACTACTGTCCGGTTGGACACTCTAATCCAAGGTAGGGCTATAACAACACACCTCAAAGTCCGCCTTCCCCAATCTAGATAACCCCACACTGTCACCTTGAGCACTAGATGGTTCCAACAAACACCACAATTTCATAGAGACATCCAACTCCAAATATAACTCATAACAAATATTCAATCTAGCCAAAGTACCACACGCGATATGCCCGCTGTCACTTTCACACACGTGGGGATAAGCATAGATCTATTAAAGCACAAAGAGTATTTATGTAGACTCAAGCCTAAGTGCCACCATGGCGTGCACGCTGTCACTTTCACACACATGGGGAGAGCAGAGATCTAATGAAGCACTTGAGTAGCAAGGTGGATCTACTTGATTATAAAGCTCATGAACACAAGATCATGCATAGAGAGAGAGAGATGAACACATAGCTACCGGTAGAGCCCTTAGACCTGAGGAAGAACTACTCCCTCCTCATCATGGGAATCAACAATGGTGATGAAGATGGCGATGGAGATGGCTCCGGGGGCACTTCCCCGTCCCAGCAGGGTGCCGGAACAAAGAATTTCTGTCCCCCGAATCTCCCCTTCGGTGGCGGCGGCGCTACAGAGGTTTTCGTGGATTTCTTCTGGGTTCCCTAGGGTTTTTGGGTCGGATGCTTCTTATAGGCGCATGAATCAAGGTCGGTGGGGGTCCAGGGGGGCCCACACCCCCTGTGGGCGCCCCCAGGACTTGCCCGCGCCTAGGGGGTGCAGCCACCCTGTGTCCCCCCTCCGGCTCTGCTTTGTGGTTCCGTGTTTCTCCGGGAAAATAATAACTTTGGCTTTTGTCCCGTACAATTCCGAAAATATTGATTTTCTGCCTTTCTAGAACCAAAAATAGAAGAAAACAGACAACTCGCACTGTGGCAACTTGTTAATAGGTTAGTTCCAGAAAATATATAAAAACAGCTCAAAGTATAGACAAAGCAAAGCAAAGTAGATACAAAACAAGCATGGAGCATAAAAAAATTATAGATACGTTTCCAACGTATCAAGCATCCCCAAGCTTATCTCCTGCTCGTCCTCGAGTAGGTAAGTGATAAAAAGAATAATTTTTGAGGTGACATGCACCATCAAAACCAAGATCAAACCATTTAAAAGCATTGAAAGCTGGGATCAAATAACTCTAAAGATGTGCATGAAAGATGGAGTTCTAACAGTAAGACAAAGTAACTATGCATGCAACATGAAAGGATCATGAATAACATGCATTGAAAAACATTTGTTTGTTTCAGATACAGAAAACAATGCATAGTGGCAATCAGCTTGTCCCTCATAGAGTAGCAAATAGATGCATAGGACACCTTCAAAGTTCACAAGGGTGACTAGAAACAAATAGCACAAGAACAAGTAATATCACAATATGCATCAATCAATAAGATTTGGAACACTGCACACAGAATGACAACTATGCTCTCTTAATGGTGCTTAAAGGTACAAGGTGGAGACTCAATAATGGTGGAAGAAAGGTCTTTTTTGTAAAGGAAGCAGGGATTTCAAGTTTCAAAAAGAGCTTCCAAAAATTATGGTACTTGTTAGCTTTCAGCCCTCATTGCCCCTATCATAAGCATCTTGAAGTGATTAAGGTTAAAGTGGCAAATATGGAGTATATGCTTGACGAAGTATAAGTTGGCAATCTCAAGTCCCTTGAATACGAGGGCCACACCTCATGCATACTCAACTTCAGTCACAGGTAAGTTCTTGTCATTGTAAGTATTTGCATATCATTGAGAACCGCCAATGGGGTACCCCTTGCACATGGTAAAGGAGCTATCCCATAACCAAAATGACAAGGCAAGCAGACAATGAGCATCTCAGCGATATTTTTATTTACTATGTGCATATCTTTTTATTGAGGATGCTTCATAGATAGCTCACTATGGTGATGCTGCAAGTTTCCACCATGATTAGGCATGGCTTAGGCTAGCGGCCCAGGCATTTCTCTAACACAAAATACATACTCCATGGACTTACAAGCTCCCTATTTATTTCACACCGGTGACATCCATAAACAAAAGAGCATGATATCAACTGAGTACAAAGTACAAGTGCAATGTTGAAAACGTTCCCCGTGACAGCACGGTTCTGCTAATTCTAACGTATAAGTGCAAGCATATACAACAATGTTGTCACAATGGTTCAAGTTTATTAGGGGCAAAGAATATAAAGTGTGCCATCAAGTTCGTGAGGGCTTTAATCACTAAGTTTCCACATAACAAAATAGTTTTTAATTGGAAGATAGCTAAAAACAAGAATATACTTGGAAATGGTGTAACACACCATGCATAGGAGTTTAAATTGGCACTTTGGAATAACTTGGTTTCTTGGGAGTTGGAAGCATGAGTAGAGCTTACTCATACAAGTGGAGGCTAGCAAAAGACTGGGAGCAACCAACTAAGAGAGCAATGATGGCCATAATCATGTAGAGCAACAAAATATTACTAATCAGAGCATAAAGTGGTACCACAAGTCGAGGACTAAATGATCATAGAGGCTAATGGTGACTTGTTAGAGTCATAACATGGTGTGAGCATGTGCCAAGTCAACCGAAACAAAACATCAAAGGAGAATACCACAATACTATGCTTTTGTATGCTGAAACAACACATGATTCCTTCAAGGCACATTAAGCAATACTAATTGTTTGGAACAAGTCATGCTACAACAATAATCACTAAGCATAAGGTAAAAACAAGATCTAGCATGACATGATAAAGTCTAAGTCATAGTTAGAACAAGCTCCCTTTTGTACCACTTAAGCATGAAGCTTCCTACTCTTTTCCAACACAAAACAACTTATTTGAAACAACTCACAAAGATACTAATCAATAAAGACCAGTGAGTGTTGGGGGGATAACCCCGGATAGGGTTAAGACGGGGAGAGACGAAAGGATGTTCCCCGTCTAGTTTCCGAGTTACTGTCTGAGCCGGCCGAATCATGTAGAGGTCGGCCGAGATGGGAAAGGGCAGGACCCTCATAGTAATGGCAAGACATTACCCGTCCGAGATACTTCGTAAGTCGGTTGGGTCAGCCCGGGTAATCTTAATACAGATGAAGGACAGGCCGAACTACGGGAGGCAGGGCCGAATGATGCAAAGCTTGCAGGAGAAGGAGAAGCTGAAGTCAAACCCTAGCTGCAGGCTAGGGAGAATCTGAGCGAAGCCAAGCGCTACGGACAAAGACGCAGAGAGACAGAGAGGCAGAAGGAGGTCACGGAGGAGACAGTCCTGAAGCCCGAGGCGTGCAGGAGGGGCCCTCTGGAACCTTGTCGCCGTTAGGGGAACGACAGGGAAAGGGAGGCGCCGAACCACTATATTGGGACAAGCATATTCCTCGAATATGCTTGCCACGTCATCCCTAAAAGAACCCAAGGCTCTCCTTTATAAGGGGAGGCTTGGACCCTGAAGAAGGGATCGACTCATTTTAGTACCGTTAGGCTGGTAAAGTTCTTCTCTTCTCCCTGTATACAACTCAAGGAGCACTTGTAGCCCAAGGAAGGAGAAATAAAGATCTTTGCCTTAGTCTTTTGTGTGTAGAATCAACTACATCTTCCCTCCCCAGATCCCACTAGCATCCATTGGCCCCATACTTTAGCCTACCCATGGCATCTGCCGTGCCACCACCACGACAGTTGGCGCCCACCATGGGGCCAGCAGCGGTGCTAGCTGGAGTTATGATCCGGACGGGAAACTTCATCAACACGGGAGAACGCGTTGTTTCTGGCTTGGTCCAGAGGTTTGATCTCTGTGACTACGTCAGCGACAATGCGGGCAGCTTCGAGGGAAAAAATTCCCCGCACAACGGTGTCTTCATCAGCCTGGGCGGGCACAGGGTCTACGTCGGCATCGACATCTCCGGCGTTTATCCTCACCGAGTTGTTGTTGCAGGAGAGCCACCTCTTAACACTGCGAGCCGTCCGCGCAGAGCGCATCCCCAAGGCAGCGTTGAGGTGATGGTCGCGGCCGGAGTGCAAACTGGAGTAGCGGCTGCCGGATCGACTAGAGAACCCACCACCGTCGTATAGGGCGCACCCAGGCAGACAGCACCACTACCCACCGAGGTAATCCCACCAGCGACTAACCCGACCGAGGTGCAGGACACTACCCCAAAGGCACCAAGAGTAAGAGGGCCACCTCTAGAAAGGCCAGAGAACATTCTTCAGGCAACCATAGAGAACGTGACTACACCTGTAGCGCCGATACTTGATCCGGCAAATGCTCAGGCAGAATTAGAAGAAACCAGGCAAAAGGTGCTGGTAGAGGCCAAAAAGGTGTCGGCCTTGCAAGAGTCCTTAAACAGGACCCTGCGAGAATATGCGAAAGCTAATAAGCTTGACGTCACGCCCGAACGGGTGGACGAATTAAGATTGAGGGGGAAAAACCTCATAGATGATATCAACAAAGAGCATGATGCTCATAAGGCGGAATCAGTTGATTTGGGCTTGCCAAGGTACAGTACCCCGGCAAAGAACCTAAGAGCGGAAAATGCCGCAGCATTGGAGTTAGAGGGGTTGACCGGCGAAGCCCGGCAGAAACAGCAAGAAAGAGTGAATGAGCTGGTGCGCATCGCGAACCAGCAAAACGAAGAAATGCTCAGGGCAGACCCGGTGAGGCCGGGGGCCTCGCGAATGGTTCACTCAGCAGGAGCAGCACCTGCCTTGTCCGTGGCAGCAACATCCTCACCCGGAAATAATGCACGGAAGGACAGGGCAGTAACCTCAGGAAAGAGAAACAAGCAAATTGTGTCATATGATCCGGCAATAGCCGGGAAGGCAAATGAGAACAGAGGCAATGGAAGCCGAGGTAACAGGGTGAGAGGAATCCCGGCCGTATTGAGAAAGACGGCGGAAGCCGAGGCAATGGAGACCTCGGCAGAAGAGAGCTCAGAAGAGGCAATCATGAAAACAATACCCCGGTCGAAGTAAGGAGAGAACTGCCACTCAACCCGCAACCAAGGCATGAACCCCGGCAGGAAAGAGAAACGAGGCCAGCTCGCCACAATCAAGTGAATGAAAGATACAATGATGGTTATTCCGAGATGGAATATGCAATCCATGGTGGAAATAACCACTATGGAATACAAGACAGAGTTCTGTACAGAGATTTGCCATCAAATGATGCAAGAGTGAAGCTGGACCGGCTATACCGGTCCGAGTTATTGGAAGAACAGGGTCCACCAGGTCCGACATGCTTTGGACCACGGATCATGGGCGAACCACCTGTGCCGAACTTTCAGCTAGCAAGAGGCACGAAAACATATAATGGGAGTACCAAACCACAAGACTGGTTGATTGACTATGCCACTGCTGTGAAAATAGCGGGTGGAAACTTACGGTGGGCAGTACGGTATGTCCCACAAATGCTGGAAGGACCAGCTAGGGTGTGGCTGAATAATCTACCAGCAGGCAGTATCAACTGTTGGTTGGATTTTGAAGAAATGTTTGTCAGCAACTTTACCAGCACATACAAGAGGCCAAACAGGCCACAACAGTTAGCCATGTGCAAGCAGAGGCCGAATGAAACAGATAGAGAGTTTTTAACTCGATGGTGTAACCTGAGAAACTCATGTGAAGGAGTCATAGAGTAGCAAGCAATAGCTTGGTTCGCACAAGGATGCCGTTATGCCAGCGTATTGTGGCAACGTCTGCAAAGATATATGTCGACCACATTGGCAGAAACTATCAGAATAGCGGACTCCTACGCATTAGGAGATCCAACGCAACCAGAATTAATGTAGGCGGATCATCGGGAGCAACAAGACCATTATGCAAGAGATCTGGCCGGGTCATCCAGGCGCAGTGATTTCAGAGGAAGAAGAAGAGAGGAAAGGCCGGATTATAGATATAATTCGGCCCAAGTGGCGGCAGTAGCGCAAGATCCGCCGAGTCACGGAGCGACTCAACGGCAAAAGAATGGTCCTCAGCAGTGGACACCAAGGAATGAAGGAAAAAGACAGTGGACCCCAGAACAAAAGAAACAGTGGCAGGAGAGGCCGAAGTACACGTTCGAATCTATGTTAGATCAGCCGTGCAAATTTCACACGTCAAATCCATCCAGGCCAACCAACCATACGACCCGCCAATGTGCATGGATGAAAAATGCAATGGGAAACCCCGTAGGTGTTCAAGCAGCACCCCATCAAGTACATCAGCAGCATCAACCACAGTTGACTGGAGCAAATGCACATCAACTGATATTACCGCCTCCTCCCCGAGGTACGATAACTCGGATCGGAGAGATGCGGTACATCAAGTAATGAACCAAGTCCAGGATGGAAGGACAAATCCAGCGAATACTGGACGCAATGATTACAGAGAACATCATCAGTCTTATTGCGTGTTCACAACGGAACAACAAGACAAGCAGAGTGTGCAACGCCGGCATATGGAAGTAAATGCAGTTATGCCTGCAGTACCAAGATATGTGCCTTGGTCAGATCAGGAGGTAACTTGGAGCATAAAGGATCACCCCAAGATAATGCCGAATCCCGGATCATATGCACTCGTGTTGAATCCGACATTCGTTGGACCAAGCATCAATGTGAAATTCTCAAAAGTACTCATTGACAATGGAAGCAGTATCAACATCATGTACAAAGATACCATGCATAAACTCGGAATATCGCAGAACATGTTGCAATCCACGAGGACCACTTTCCATGGGATAGTGCTAGGGCTTTCATGTGAACCCATTGGTAAGGTCCGAGTGGATGTGTTATTCGACACAAGAGATAACTGCAGAGCAGAAAACTTAGAGTTTGAGGTGGTGGATCTAGAGAGTTATTATCATGCTTTACTCGGACGGCCAGCGTTGGCCAAATTCATGGGCAGCTTTCATATAAGTTATCTGAAAATGAAGCTACCCGGACCACAAGGGGTGATAACAGTAGCAGGGGATTACAAGAAGTCAATGGAGTGTGCTTCAGCCGGGTCAAATTCGGCCGAATCATCGGTTATAGCAAGAGAAAAAAGAAGGATTCAGGAGGTAGCAGCCCTCGCTCAGTCGACACAGCTGAATATGCCGGCACTAGCCAATCCGCATGGAAGTGTCTCCTTTCAGCCGACTAAAGAAACAAAGAAGTTTCAGATAGATGAGCAATTCCCAGAGCGTACTGTTACTATTGGTGCAGGCCTAGATGCTAAATAGGAAAGCGAGCTCACCAACTTCCTCCGTGAGAATCGGGACATATTTGCATGGTCAACTCAGGACCTGCAAGGTGTTCCGAGGGAGTTGGCTGAGCCCTCTTTGAATGTAAGGCCAGGAGCAAGGCCGGTGAAGCAACCTCTCGGCCGCTTCGCCGAAGACAGGAGAAAAATAATAGGGGATGAAATAGCTCGGCTCCTCGCAGCCGGGTTCATCATGGAGGTGCTATATCCGGATTGGTTGTCGAATCCAGTGCTAGTAGAAAAGAAGAAAGATGATCCGAATGTAGCCATTGTATGGCGAATGTGTATCGATTACACGAACCTGAACAAGGCGTGTCCAAGTCATTGATTCGACCGCGGGTTGTGAGTTATTGTCATTTGTAGACGCGTATTCTGGTTTTCACCAGATACCGTTAAATCTTGACGATCAAATAAAGACTGCGTTTATTACCCCGTACGGGGCTTATTGCTATCGCACAATGCCATTCAGCCTGCGAAACGCAGGAGCAACATATCAGAGATGCATGCAAAAATGTCTACACGACCAGATAGGAAAAAATGTACAAGTATATGTAGATGACGTGGTCATCAAAACCAAGGAAAGCAAAACGCTGCTGGATGATATACGGCAGACTTTCACGAACCTGAGAAGGTTCCGAATGAAGCTTAATCCGGAAAAATGCACATTTGGCGTGCCGGCAGGAAAATTACTCGGTTTTCTCATATCTAGCCGAGGTATAGAGGCCAATCCAACAAAGATAAAGGCGGTAGAAAGAATGGAGTTGCCAAGGTGTCTAAATGACGTACAAAAGTTCACGGGATGTCTAGCCTCGCTCAGCCGGTTTGTATGTCGGCTGGGAGAGAAGGCACTACCACTCTATCAACTAATGAAGAAATCAGATAAGTTCATTTGGACTCCACAAGCGGATAATGCATTTCACGAGTTGAAAAAGATGTTGGTCACAGCACCCATTTTGGCTTTTCCATTATCAAAAGAGCCAATGTTACTCTATATATCGGCTACCAACAGAGTAGTGAGTGCTGTAGTCGTCGTAGAACGATTCGAGGATGATAAGTCGGTACAGAGGCCGGTGTATTATTTGAGCGAGGTGTTATCCGCTTCAAAACAAAATTACCCGCATTATCAGAAGATGGCTTATGGAGTGTACATGTCGGCAAAGAAGCTTAAACATTACTTCGAAGAGCATCCCATCAAAGTGATCTGTGAAGCACCCATTGCCGACATATTGAGCAACAAGGATGCAAGTGGCCGCATAGCAAAATGGGCAATCGAGTTGTCACCGTACGCTCCACAATTCGATAGGAGAGATGCAATCAAATCTCAGGCGGTCGCCGACTTCTTCGTAGATTGGGCCGAGGTGCAGTATGAGCCGCCACTACCAGACCCAAATTATTGGACGATGCATTTCGATGGTTCCAAACTAAGAAATGGTTTGGGGGCAGGAATAGTGTTAACCTCACCCAAGAGGGATCAGCTAAAGTATGTACTACAAATACATTTTGCTGCATCAAACAACGTAGCCGAATATGAAGCACTGGTCCATGGGTTGAAAGTAGCGAAAGAGATTGGCATACGCCGAATCTTATGCTATGGGGACTCGGATTTAGTGATACAGCAAGTCTCAGGCAATTGGGATGCGTTAGATGATAATATGGCTTTGTATAGATTTCATGTGCAAAAGATCAGTGGATACTTTGAAGGGTGTGAATTTCACCACATACCTCGGGCAGAAAATGATGCCGCAGACACGTTGTCAAAACTGGGATCGACCAGGCAGTCAATTCCACTGGGTATTGCCCTGGAACACTTCAGAAAACCATCGATAACCCCATCACCAGAATCCGAATCTATCTTTATGCCGGCAAGTTCAGCAGAAGATAATGTGATGATGGAGGTAGATCAGCAATATAACTCGGAACCATCCAAGAAAAGGACTGCAGAGGTAAGCATAATTGTGAAGGAAGCCAAGGTATCTAGGTCGGCGGAAAACATGGAGATAGAGAGTGAGACCGCACCAGAAAAAATCACACCGATATGGGCGCAACCCATATACTTTTTCCTTAAAGATGCGATGTTACCGAATAATGAAGTGTTAGCAAGACAGATTGTAAGGAGAGCAAAAGCTTATACAATCATAAACAATGAGCTATATAAAAAAGCGTCACAAGTGTATTGCAAAGGTGTGTAAGTTCGGCAGAAGGCCAGGAGATCCTCTTAGATATACATCAAGGAGAATGTGGACACCATGCCTCATCTCGTGCCTTGGTAGCCAAAGCATTCAGGCACGAGTTTTATTGGACAACGACGTTGAAGGAAGCCAAAGAACTGGTTGAAAAATGCAATGGTTGTCAGAGATATGCAACCAAGATACACATGCCGTCGTCCGAGTTAAAAACGATACCCATTACTTGGCCATTTTCGGTATGGTGCCTAGATATGGTGGGACCATTTAAGCCGGCACGAGGGGGGATGACCCACATATTGGTCATGGTGGACAAATTCACAAAATGAATTGAAGTCAAACCAATAAAAAATGTGACGGGCTCACAGCAGTGAAATTCCTCAAAGATATTATCTTAAGATATGGGTACCCACACAGTGTTTTACAGACAACGGCACAAACTTTTCAGAAGGAGCTTTCGCTAGGTTTTGCCGAGAAAAGCACATAAGATTAGATGTTGCTTCCGTTGCTCATCCAGCATCTAATGGGCAAGTGGAAAGGTCTAATGGATTAGTGTTGTCCGGAATAAAACCACGACTCGTTGAACCATTACAAAGGTCGGCAGGATGTTGGATTGAGGAATTACCAGCAGTATTGTGGAGCCTCAGGACTACTCCGAATAGATCAACAGGTTATACACCATTCTTTCTGGTATATGGGGCGGAGCCTGTGCTTCCAGCCGACATCCTACATGACTCGCCAAGAGTTACTCAATATACAACTTCAGAGATAAATGAAGTAGCTCGACAAGATACTTTTGACCTATTAGAAGAAGCCAGAGAACTGGCGCTATCACGATCAGCTATTTATCAGCAGAACTTGCGACGATATCACAACAAGAAGGTGAATCCAAGAGTATTCAAAGAAGGAGATTTAGTCCTCCGACTGGTGCAACGCACGGCCGGTATGCACAAGCTGTCACCTCCATGGGAGGGACCATTCATCGTGAGCAAAGCATTGCATAATGATGCCTATTATCTAATCGACGCTCAATCCCCCGGAAGGAACAAGGCAGACAAAGCCGGCGAAGAAACAAAGCGGCCATGGAATGTAGCTTTACTTCGTCCATTTTACTCGTAGCATAGTATCTCAAGGTCAAGAACCAATGATGCATTAAACCTCGGCATCCAGAGCGGTGACTCGGGGACTGCCATATGTTATTTAAATTTCATCTTATGTATTGAACCTCGGCATCCGGAGCAGTGACTCAGGGACTGCCATATGTTATTTCAATTTCATCTTATGTATTGAACCTCGGCATCCAGAGCTGTAACTCGGGGACTGCCATATGTTATTTAAATTTCATCTTATATACTGGACCTCGGCATCCGGAGCAGTGACTCGGGGACTGCCATATGTTGCCCCAGTTTTATGGTGAGCACTAAAACTCGGCACCCTGAGCAGCGCCTCGTCAACGGTCTTATATTATTTCTGAAATTTGGTTTACACACTAGACTTCGGCGCAATAGGCAGTGACTCGGGGACTTCCATATATTGTTCCCAAGTAGTAGTCAACTTTTGATACAAGGAAGGTATCACACTTCGACACTCAGAATAAGAGCAGCTCAATCTCGTATGATATTCGAAGCTCACACCCAGATTAATTGGCTAAACCACGAGAATACAAAGACAAAGATACATCCTAAAATCAGGAAATCGCAGGTCATCAAAGCAAGAATTCGGACGAAAACCCACTTAAACAAAGTTATAACAATTACAAACATATATGTCGCAGCAGTACACGGCAAAAGAAATTCAGGTCATACAGAAGACAGACAAATGTTCCACGTACATCGTACGCCCGACATACCAGGGACAAGAAATAACTTAAAGGTTTTCAGCTGGAGAGGCAATAGTTGGGTCAGGGGCTGGATGCTCCGAGATAGGCGGAGCCTCGGCCGAGGTTGCCTCGCCTTCCATAGACCCAGGTGCGACTTCGGCCGAAGCTTGAGGCTGCTGAGGGGCATCAGTTTGCACAGTTGAATGCCCAGTACCTTTGGAGGAGGATCGCACGTCACCGTTGTCCCTGCCCATAATCTTCATCGGACCAACTGCAGCGCCGACAGCGACCAGGAAATCTTCCATCGAGTACTCCGAGTCAACGTCAACAGGGACACCTCGGCGCGCACGCGCTGCAAGAACCGCTTTAGAACCCACAGGCTTAGCTTCTGGAAAATGACCTGCGCAAAACACAAATGCGTCAGGAGGCAGCAGGGACAAAGAGAAAGACATAATCCGGCCGTGCTAAGAAACTTACAATGAATGTAACTCATTATTATCTGAAGGTCTTTAGCCCAGATGATCTTGCTCTTTTCAAAGCGAGTGATCTCCTCGCTCATTCCAAGAGTTTTCAGTTCGGCAGCCTCGAGGAGTTCTTTATTCTTCTATAGCTCCAGAGCTAGCCGATTCTTCTCCTCGGAGAATTCCTGATCGACCTTTTCTAGTTCGGATTTCTGAGAGAGCTTAAGGGCCTCCACCTCGGTGCGCAGGCGAGCTATTTCATCATCCTTTTCTTTCAGCTGCGCCGAATGAGTAGCGCTTTGTTCTAAAAAATGCAGCATCACGCCAGGCATGGGCGTGCAATCTTGATGAGATGCTGCAAAGGTTTGTAACTCGGCTTTACCAAAGCCAAACGAGATAAAAGAAGCTTAGCTCACATTTTAAAAAGCGGAAGGTGTAAGGTAAAAGGGAAACTAACCTTCCAGGCTCTTGACTTTCTTCGCAAGGCGAATGTTGAGATTATTGATATTACCTGTTCACCAAAAAAGTGAGCCGACATCTCGCATACAAAACAATAAGAATGTCGAAAATGACGAAAATAATTATAGACTTACCAGTCTTTTTTACCACAGGGAGAACTTTCTCATATTTTTCTTCCAATTTTCGGTGCGAAAAAAGCAATCTTTGAAATTCGGCAGTCCGCCGATCATGTGCAACCTAAACAATGGAGTAAACGATTATTGGATATTCGAAGCTAAAACAGATCCGAGTTAAGCGAAACTTAACCCGGATCTAGGTGGCTGAATATTCGAAGCTAAAACAGATCCGAGTTGAGTGAAACTTAACCCGGATCTAGGTGGCAGGATATTCGAAGCTAAAGCAGATCCGAGTTAAGCAAAACTTAACCCGGATCTAGGTGGCTGGATATCCGAAGCTAAAGCAGATCCGAATTAAGCAAGACTAAACCCGGATCTAGGTGGCTGGATACTCCAAGATCAACTAAACGAAAATCAAGCAAGGTTTAAGGCAGATCTAGTCGAATGTAGATTCGAACCCTAAAGTTAAAATAAAACTATGTAGAATTATTAAACTTCCAAGCAAATAACAAGTTAGTTCCCTGCAAGTTTCGGGGACTAGAATGTATAGTAGCATATGGAGAATTAATCAAAACTCCGCAAAACAGCAGTTACCTCGTTCATCTTGTTAGTATCAAGGATGATCTTGGCAGCTTGATCCAAGCGGCCGCCAATGTCGGAAAGCTGAAATGGCTCATTGATTGGATTACCCTCAAACTGATCGGCAGCATTCCAATTATTGCCATATTCCACCAGCGAGCCGAGGCTGTTCCCACTAGCCGTCCGAGTTAGGACTTTACCCCGAACTTGCTGCGTAACCACCACGGTCGCAGGGCTTTTATGAAGAGCAAGCTGGGTACCGGCGGCCGGAGTAACGGAAGTTTTGGTGGAAGCAGTTCTTTTGCGCAGCACATCGGCGATACTCAGCTGAGAAGAGCCAACAAGACCTTTCTGGGAAGTGGAGGCCTTGGCGGCGACTGCTTTACTTGCTTTAGAGGCATCAGCAGGAGCTGATACCTCGGTAATGGGAACAATGTCTTTGGGATCCCGAGAGATCACGGTCGCAGAAGGCAACAGGATATTAACGTCCTCGGCCGGGGCGGGAGCTACTATAGAAACTGCGGGGGTAGAATGAGGCTCGGTAGAAACGCTCGGATTCACAGAGGAGACAACTGGGTCCATGGAAATCTCGGAGGGCCGAGTGGAGTCAACGTCAACAAGAGAAGTCTCAAGTACATCATGGTGAGGGGGCGATCGATTCGGAACTGGAGGAGATGCTGCACGAGCAGGACTCGGAACCCTGGTGTCTTCGGCAGGCGGAGGAGACGGCTGCCGAGTCACACGGCTAGTCATGCTAGGACCGCCGGGCTTAACGGAAAGTGGAGCACTGTGGAAATAGAGAGCGACATCAGGTTGAAAAACAGAAAGAGAGAAACAAGAAATATGAGCAAAGGGGACTTACCCTGCAACTCCAGGCATGATCTTGCGCCAGGGAGGATTCGGTGCGGATTTCTTCGTTCGTTTCTTGGGAGCCGCCTCTGAGGCATCAGCAGGAGCCCCACGTTTCCCCGAGGTAACAGGGGGCCGGGAAGCAATAGGATCGGCGTCGTGAACCTGACCGGCCGGATTAGCTGGGAAAGTAGAAGCCGGAAATGCATAAGAAATATGCATTGCGGCAACTACCTCAAGAACTTGGACCTCGTCCGAATAACCTTCCTCCTCGTGGGCCGAGGTCTTGCCACGAGCGCGAGCCGGGGCAGGATCCGACTTAGGAACGAACTCTTCCGAGTCCGGCTCACCAGTGTCCGGGTACTCCGGTCCGCAGGCCACGGAAGCAAAAAAACTTCGGCATCCTCACTCTTCTGCTCTGCGAACCTCTGCAAGACAAGAAAAAGGAAAATTAGCGAAAACCGTTACGAAAGCAATTGGATAGCAGAGCGTTATTGGTTAAGCTTACTTCGGGAGGAGGACGCTCGCGCGTAAACGGTTTCAACCCCCAAGCCCAGTCCTTAGGCATCTCCGTCTTGAAGATGGATCGGACTCGCTTAAAGATGAGATAGTTGTCCAACTCCACAGTCGAGACTCGGTTCGGATCGAGAGGACCGCTCATATAGCAGAGTTTGTGCGTCCGTTTCTGGAATGGGCAGATTCGGCTATTGATAAAAGTAGCCATCAAATCTTCGCCGCATAACCCGGCACGGATCAGCTCTTTAAGCCGAATCTCAAAAGCTTCGTTCAAGGCGTGACTCTTCCTCGGATTGTAAGTCCAATTCACCTTGGAGGCCGGCCAATGGAGAAGGCGGGGAGCTAAATCTTATCCTTCGTCCCTCTGTTCTTGACATAAAAGAAGGATTTGTGCCACTTCTTGCACGACTCTAACCCGGTGACACGAGGAAATACGGACTTCCTCCGAGGTGTAATGGACGCTGCCCCACATTGAGTAAGAAGTTTCTCGGAAGGGTGCAGAGACTTGTCAGGGACGACGTTAGAACGAATCTGGAAGAACTTCGACCAGATATGCACGGACAGCCATAGGCCGAAGTATCCCTCCGAGGCGGAGATAAAAGCAGAAAGAGAAGCGATGGAATTTGCAGGAAGATGATGCGGCTGAAGGCCGAAGTAGTCGAGAAACTCTCTAGCAAAGTCGCTAAGAGGGAGACCAAAGCCGCGCGAGAAATGTGACATAAAAACTACATACTCGCCCTCCTTAAGATCCGTAGAGGACTCGCTGCCGGGTAAGCGACAGGAGACCTCGGCGGGAATCCTCCGAGTTTGGATAAGCCACTCGATCTCGCGGCGTGTAACGGAGGAGCCTTGCCACGAGCCTCGCTCGGCCCAGAGCCAGCATCGTCATCCTCTATCAGGGAACCACTAAAGGAGCTAGACATGAGTTCGCCGGAAAGATCGACGGAGGAAGAACTAGCGGCGGAGGAAAGTTTAGAGCTACAAGGCCCCGTCGTGATTTTGCACAGGAACGGCGGCGGAGGAGCAAAGGAACCGTCGCACGAATACAAAATCGAGACAGAGAAATCTAGGATAAAGCCTAGGCGACACGGCCGGAAAGAACTCACCGGCGACGACGCCGAAGCTAGCGAACGCGGACGAGGCAGACGGAGCAACACGACGGAGTCCTCGCCGTCGGAGGTTCTGATGAACGCGCGGCGGCGGAGCTGCGAGCGGGCGCGGAAGCAAGAGGAAGAAGAAGGGCGCAGGCGAACGAAAAGGGGAAAGTAAATCCTCCAGCGTCGCGCCCCACTTTATAACCTAGCCGCAAGCAAGGTAGTGGGATCGTGGGTGCGGCGGTTGGCAGCGTAGATCGTGTGCGCAGCACGACCGCACGTCGTTGAGCGGAACCACACCAAGGGCCACACGGTAGCAGAGAAGATCACGATCCCCAACGGAAACGACGCACGAGGCGTCGCAGCGCCGGCGCGACAGGCGCAGTAGTAACTGTAGCCTGTCAGTAAATACTGTAGAGGAACAAAAAACTAGAGAAATAATGATGGGAATGACACGTAGGACGAGGCGTACACGAGAAGATACGATAATACCTCGAACAAGCAAGGAATAACTCGGAAACAATACAGGACGTGTGTCGTGAAACTGATACGACCCGGCCGAGGTTATCGGCGGGGCCATACCAGCTTCGGGGACTAGTGTTGGGGGGATAACCCCGGATAGGGTAAAGACGGGGAGAGACGAAAGGATGTTCCCCGTCTAGTTTCCGAGTTACGGTCTGAGTCGGCCGAATCATGTAGAGGTCGGCCGAGATGGGAAAGGGCAGGACCCTCATAGTAATGGCAAGACATTACCCGGCCGAGATACTTCGTAAGTCGGCTGGGTCAGCCCGGGTAATCTTAATACAGATGAAGGACAGGCCGAACTACGGGAGGCAGGGCCGAATGATACAAAGCTTGCAGGAGAAGGAGAAGCTGAAGTCAAACCCTAGCTGCAGGCTAGGGAGAATCTGAGCGAAGCCAAGCGCTACGGACAAAGACGCAGAGAGACAGAGAGGCAGAAGGAGGTCACGGAGGAGACAGTCCTGAAGCCCGAGGCGTGCAGGAGGGGCCCTTTGGAACCTTGCCGCCGTTAGGGGAACGACAGGGAAAGGGAGGCGCCGAACCACTATATTGGGACAAGCATATTTCTCGAATATGCTTGCCACGTCAGCCCTAAAAGAACCCAAGGCTCTCCTTTATAAGGGGAGGCTTGGACCCTGAAGAAGGGATCGACTCATTTTAGTACCGTTAGGCTGGTAAAGTTCTTCTCTTCTCCCTGTATACAGCTCAAGGAGCACTTGTATCCCAAGGAAGGAGAAATAAAGATCTTTGCCTTAGTCTTTTGTGTGTAGAATCAACTACATCTTTCCTCCCCAGATCCCACTAGCATCCATTGGCCCCATACTTTAGCCTACCTATGGCATCTGCCGTGCCACCACCACGACAGTGAGCTTGTCTCACAAATCCACAAAGAAGAACTAAAAGGTTCTAAGCTGAAAGCACAAGAAAACTAAGGCTGAACGCAGTGCTAGCAAAAGTGAAGACTCACAAAACAATAAGAGTGAAAACTAAAGTGTTCTAGGAAATCGAACAAAGTGTGTCTCTCTCCAAAAGAAGTGTGTTGTGATCAAACCAACTTACTCAAGCAAACTAAGCAAACAAAAACCAAAAACGAAAACTAAGACGCTCCAAGAACAACACAACAGTGCATGAAACAATAAAAACAAAGTGTCTAGAAAGACCTAAGATTTTTATTGATGAAGAAGGGGATGCCTTGGTCATCCCCAAGCTTTTACGATTGTACCTCTTGAATATTTCTTGGGGTGACACGGGGTGGCATCCCCAAGCTTGAGTTTTTGTCCATTCTTCATCTCATTACATCATTCTCTCTCTACACCTGAAAATTTTCCTTCATACAAAACTTCACACAATCTTCATTAGCAACATTAGTGTATTCAAAAGATATTAGACCTTAGGAAAAGCTTTGGAATAGCAAGACTTTTCACTAAAGACACAAGCTACTGTAGCAACTCCTTCAAAAAGCTCAATTTCCCAAAAAGAACACAAAAAGGAATCAATAAGAAGCAAATGCAAATAATGGCAGAAATCTGTCAAAACATACCAGCAGGTAGAAAACGATTTTTTTGAAGACCTTCCCTTCCTCAAATAAAAAAGTGTTTAACTAAGAAAATTTATCTAACATACTGGGGGATTTATTCATAAATATTCAGCTCAATCCAAATTACAGAGACTCCTCACGA
The DNA here is from genome assembly GCA_910589765.1 of Avena atlantica. NCBI lineage: Eukaryota > Viridiplantae > Streptophyta > Magnoliopsida > Poales > Poaceae > Avena > Avena atlantica. The sequence goes on along the minus strand of OU342738.1, from coordinate 331,032,539 downwards.
ATTTTTATGGTGGAGGACATAAATCTGTTTCGAGACGGCAACTCCCCAAATCTTACTTCCCTATCATTAGAGGTCATTCTTGGCACAAAAAGCAAACAAAAAGGATAAGGAGAGGTCATTACTGAAGTAATACCTTCCAAGACTCAAGAAAACTCTTGGGTTATCTCCCAACAAGTACTTTTCTTTAACGCCTTTAAGTTAGGCTTGATAGTTTGAGAAGATGCTCACATAAGAAATATGAATTGAAGTAAAAGAGAGCATCAAGAAGCAAATTCAAAGAACATTTAAGTCTAATCCACTTCCTATGCATAGGAATATTGTAAAGAAACAAGTCATGAAAGCACAAAGCAACAAGCATAGGAAAGCAAAACAAGTGCAACTTCAAGATTTTCAACATAAAGAGGGGAAACAAAATATTTTTGAGATGCATAAAAGCATGTTTCCCTCTCTCATAATAACTTTCAGTAGCAACATGAATAAAATTAACAATATAACTATCACATAAAACATTCTTATCATGATCCACATGCATAAAATGATTATTACTCTCCACATAAGCAAAGGCATTCTTATTAATTGTAGTGGGAGCAAATTCAACAAAATAGCTATCATTATTATTCTCATCACCATAATCATCAAATATAGGAGGCATATTGTAATCACAATAAATTTTCTCCTGAATAGTAGGTGGACTGAAAATATCATAATCATCATATATTGGAGGTTTGGTATCATCATAAGCAATAGAATAGCTATCTTTCAAAGCTGAGGAACTAAAAAGATCATTATCATAAAAACTAGCTTCCCCAAGCTTAGACGTTTCCATAGCATTAGCAATAATGGTGTTAAAAGAATTCATACTAATAACATTGCTATTAGCATGCAAATAAAGCTCCATAGGTTTTTTAATTTTCTCTTCAAACACTTCATGTCCTAACTCAAGATAGATACTCTAAAGCTCTCTAATTTTGTTGTTGTTTTCCATTAAGCCTAACTAGTGAAAACATGAAACAAAAAGACAAAGACTGCAGAATCTAAAGGAAATAACTTCGAGCACTCACATCGAAGGATGTGAGTACCTTTTACCTTACCTCTCCGACAACAGCGCCAGAAAAGAGCTTGATGTCTACGCACTTCTATTCTTGTAGACAGTTGTTGGGCCTCCAAGTGCAGAGGTTTGTAGAACACCAGCAAGTTTCCCTTAAGTGGATTGCCCAAGGTTTATCGAACTCAGGGAGGAAGTGGTTAAAGGTATCCCTCTCAAGCAACCCTACAATCAAGATACAAGAAGTCCCTTGTGTCCCCAACACACCCAATACACTTGTTAGGTGTATAGGTGCACTAGTTCGGCGAAGAGATAGTGAAATACAAGTGGTAAAGGTGCCAGAAAATAGCTTCTAACTTGTTGTTTGACGTGGGGGAACGTGTGTGAGCGAGGTAAAGACTAAAGCAAGCAAACATGCAACAAATCTAGTAGAAAACGGTGTTTGAATGCTTAGAAACAAGGCTTAGGTATCATACTTTCACTAGTGAACACTCTCTCATATAAATATCCTCTCTTCATGATACTACTCTTAACTACTCTCCGGTTGGACACTCTAATCCAAGGTAGGGCTATAACAGCACTCCTCAAAGTCCGCCTTCCCCAATCTAGATAACCCCACACTGTCACCTTGTGCACTAGATGGTTCCAACAAACACCACAATTTCATAGAGACATCCAACTCCAAATATAACTCATAACAAATATTCAATCTAGTCAAAGTGCCACACGCGATATGCCCGTTGTCACTTTCACACACGTGGGGAAAAGCATAGATCTATTAAAGCACAAAGAGTATTTATGTAGACTCAAGCCTAAGTGCCACCATGGCGTGCACACTGTCACTTTCACACACATAGGGAGAGCAGAGATCTAATGAAGCACTTGAGTAGCAAGGTAGATCTACTTGATTACAAAGCTCATGACCACAAGATCATGCATAGAGAGAGAGAGATGAACACCTAGCTACCGGTAGTAGGGGTGGGAAGAAAAACCGATAACCGAAAACCAAACCCGAAAAGACCGAGACCGAAACCGAATAGACCGAGACCGAAAGGACCGATCAAAATATTGGGTAGCAAATTTTGTAGACCGAATTTAGTTTGGTTAATTCGGTCATTAGTTCTTGCTAACCGAATGGACCGAAATGGCCGAACTTTAGGTGAGAGTGGCCTAATTTCAAAGCCCTAGTTGTCCATAACTATAGATTTATCTTCCTCGACTAAGAAAAATTTAGTATTATTGAATAATAGTTTCCGCCAATTAATATGACTATATGAAGTGTATTTTATATTCAAATTATAACTAAAATTGTACCAAATGGTTTACCAAATATTATCCAACTTTTGTATTTGAAAATGTCTACCATACAATTCAGTCATGACCAAAATCGAACCCGAATTATCGGGTAACCAAATTTGTCGGTTAGTAGAACTAATAAGTAAATTTTGGTCTTTATTTTTTGAAGACCAATTTCAAAATAGACCGATATGCAAAAGCCAAATTTTCGGTCATGACCGAACGCCCACCCCTAACCGGTAGAGCCATTAGACCTGAGGAAGAACTACTCCCTCCTCATCATGGGAATCATCAATGGTGATGAATATGGCGATGGAGATCAATGGAGATGGCTCCGGGGGCACTTCCCCGTCCCGGCAGGGTGCCGGAAAAGAGACTTTCTGTCTCCCGAATATCCCCTTCGGTGGCGGCGACGCTACAGAGGTTTTCGTGGATTTCTTCTGGATTCCCTAGGGTTTTTGGGTCGGATGCTTCTTATAGGCGTAGGAATCAAGGTCGGTGGGGGTCCTGGGGGCCAACACCCCCTGTGGGCGCCCCCAGGGCTTGCCCACGCCTAGGGGTGCGGCCACCCTATGGCCCCCCTCCGGCTCTCCTTCGTGGTTCCGTGTTGCTCCGGGAAAAATAATAACTTTGGCTTTTGTCCCGTCCAATTCCAAGAATATTGATTTTCTGCCTTTCTGGAACCAAAAACAAAAGAAAACAGGCAACTGGCACTGTGGCAACTTGTTAATAGGTTAGTTCCAGAAAAGATATAAAAGCATCTCAAAGTATAGACAAAGCAAAGTAGATACAAAATAAGCATGGAGCATCAAACGTTATAGATACGTTTCCAACGTATCAGTGCCCTACTCCGTCTCTGCTTTGATTTTCCGTATCATTCCAGGAAAATAGTAACTTTGGCTTTTGTCCCGTCCAATTCCGAGAATATTCATTTTTTATCTTTTATGAAACCAAAAACAGCAGAAAACAGGCAACTCGCACTGTGGTATCATGTCAATAGGTTAGTTCCAGAAAGTGTATAAAAATACCTCAAAGTGTAGACAAAGCATAAGACAAATGATATAAAACAAGCATAGAGCATCAAAAATTATAGATACGTTTACAACATATCAAGCATCCCCAAGCTTAACTCCTGCTCGTCCTCGAGTAGGTAAGTGATAAAAAAATAATTTTTGAGGTGACATGCACCATCACAATCAAGATCAAACCATTTGCAAAGCATTGACAGTTGGGATCAAAGTACTCTAAACATGAGCATGAAAGATATAGTTCTAACAATAAGACATAGAAACTATGTTGCAACATGAAAGGATACAAACAAGGATCATGAATAACAATACATTGAGAGACGTTTGTTTGTTTCACATATAGAAAACATATCATATTGGTATTCAGCTTGTCCCTCATGGAGTAGCAAAACATAAATGCATAGTACACATTAAAAGTTCATAAGGGTGACTAGGTATAAATAGTTCAAGAACAAGCAATATCAACAATATGAATCAATCAATAAGTTTTGGAACAATTCACATAGAACTAAAATGGCAACTATGATCTCTTAATTGGTGCCTAAGGATAGAAGGTGGAGACTCAATATAATAGTGAAAGAAAGGCCCTTCATAAAGGGAAGCAGGGATTTCAAGTCTCATAAAGAGCTTTCAAAAATTATGGTACTTGTTAGCTTTCAGCTGTCATTGCCCCTATCATAAGCATCTTGAAGTGATTAAGGTTAAGGTGAATAAAATATGGAGTATATGCTTGAAAAAAGTATATGTTGGCAATCTCATGTCCCTTGAGTACGAGGGCTTCTCCTCATGCTACTCAACTTAAGTTATCGGTAAGTTCTTGTCATAGTAAGTATATGTGTATCATAGAGGACCGCCAACGGGGTACCCCTTGCCCAATAATACAGGAGCTATCCCATATCAAAATGACAAGGCAAGCAGACAATGAGCATCTCAGCAATCTTCTTATTTACCATGGGAAAATTGTGCTTTTTTCTCTCTTTCCTCTTTTCTCATTTTTTCTTTTTCTCAATCTCTTTTTCTATCTCTTTTTTATAAGAAGAATGCTTCATAGATTGCTCACTATGGTGATGCTGCAAGTTCCCATCATGATTAGGCATGGCTTAGGCTAGCGGCCCAGGTGTTTCTCTAACACACATACATAACTCCATGGACTTACAAGCTCCCCTTTCTTTTCACACCGACGACATCATTAAACAAAAGAGCATGATATCAACTGCGAAGATATTTATAGGTGTTGAAAGCGTTTCCCGTGACAGCACGGTTCTGCTAATTCCCAACATATAAGTGCAAGCATATACAACATAGATGACACAATATTTTTCAAGTTTATTAGGGGCAAGAAAAATAAAGTGTGCCATTATGTTTGTGAGAGCTTTAATCACTAACTTTCACATAACATAACAAGTTTAATTTGGAAGATAGATAAAACAAGAATATACTTGGAATGGTGTAACACACCATGCATAGGAATTTATAGTGGACTCTTTGGAATAACTTGGTTTCTTGGGAGTTGGATGCATAAGTAGAGCTTACTCAATACAAGTGGATGTTAGTAAAAGACTAGGAGCGACCAACTAAGAGAGCAATAATGGCTATAATCATGCAGAGCGACAAAACATTGTCAATCAAAGCATAAAGTGGTACCACAAGTCAAAAACTAAATGATCATAGAGGCTAAGGTGACTGGTTCATAGTCATAACATGGTGTGAGCATGTGCCAAGTCAACCCAAAAAATCATCAAAGGGGAATACTACAATAATATGCTTTTGTATGCTAAAACAACACATGATTCTATCAAGACACATTAAGCAATCTCAATTGTTTGGAACAAGTCATGCTACATCAATAATCACTAAGCATAAGTTCAAAACAACATCTAGAATGACATGAAAGAGTCTAAGACATAGTCAAAACAAGCTTCCTTTTATACCACTATAAGCATGAAACTTTCTACTCTTTTTCCAACATCAATCGACTTATTTGAAACAACTCACAAAGATAATAATCAATAAAAAACAGTGAGCATGTCTCACAAATCTACAAATAAGAACTAAAAAGTTCTAAGCAAAAATCATAAGAAAACTAAGGCTAAACACAGTGCTACCAAAAAAGAACACTCACAGACAATAAGAGTGAAAACTAGAGTGTTCTAAACAATGAAAACGGAGCGTGTCTCTCTCCAAAAGAAGTGTGCTGGGATCCAACCAACTTATTGCAGCAAACCAAGAAAACGAAAACCAAAAAACGAAAACTAAGACGCTCCAAGAACAACACAACAGTGCATAAAACAATAAAAATAAAGTGTCTAGAAAGACCTGAGATTTTTATTGATGAAGAAGGAGATGCCTTGGGAATCCCCAAGCTTTGACACTTGTACCTCTTGAATATTTCTTGGGGTGGCATCCCCAATCTTGAGCTTTTGTCCATTCTTCATCTCATTACATCATTCTTTCCCTACACCTGAAAATTTTCCTTCATACAAAATTTCACACAATCTTCATTAGCAAAATTAGTGCATTCAAAAGATAATAGACCTTTGGGGTTTAGTTTCAAAATAGCAAAACTTTCATTAAAGACACAAGCTACTATAGAAATTTCCTCAAAAAGCTCAATTCACCAAAAAGAACTCAAAAGGAAACCCATAAGAGGTAAATGCAAATAATGACAGAAATCTGTCAAAACAGACCAGCAGGTAAAAACCGATTTTTTCGAAGACATTCTGTTGCTCAAATAAAAAAGTGTTAAACTAACGAAAGTTAGCTAACAACCTGGGGATTTATTCAGAAAATTACAGCTCAATCCGACATATAGAGATTTTTCACGAATTTTTACAGTGAATCACAAAAATCTGTTTCGGGACAACAACTCCCCAAATCTTACTTCCCTCTCATTATAGGTTATTCTTGGCACAAAAATCAAATAAAAAGGATAAGGAGAGGTTATTAAAGAAGTAATAACTTCCAAGACTGAAGAAAACTATTGGGTTATCACCCAAGAAGTACTTTTCTTTAATGCTTTTAAGTTAGACTTGATATTTTGAGAAGATGCTCACATAAGAAATATGACTTGAAGTAAAAGAGAGCATCAAGAAGCAAATTCAAAATACATTTAAGTATAACCCACTTCCTATGCATAGGAATCTTGTAAAGAAACAAGTCATGAAAGCACAATGCAACTTCAAAATTTTCAACATAAAGAGGGGAAACTTAATATTTTTTAGATACATAAAACCATGTTTCTCTCTCTCATAATACCTTTTAGTAGCATCATGAATAAAATTAACAATATATCTATCACATAAAACATTCTTATCATAATCTACATGCATAAAATAATTATCACTCTCCACATAAGCATAGTCATTCTTATTAATTATAGTGGGGGCAAATTCAACAACATAGCTATCACTATTATTCTCATCACCATAATCATCAAATATAGGAGGCATATTGTAATTATAATTAATTTTCTCTTCAATAGTAGGTGGACTGAAAATGTCATATTCATCATTGCAATCATCATATATTGGAGGTAAAGTATCATCAAAGTAAATTTTCTCCTCCGTGCTTGAGTGACTAAAAAGATCATTTTCATCAAAACTAGCTTTCCCCAATCTTAGACTTTTACATAGCATTAACAATGATTGTGTCCAAAGAATTCATACTAATAACATTTCTATTAGCATGCAAATAAAGTTCCATTGATTTTTTAATTTTCTCTTGAAACACTTCATGTCCTAACTCAAGATAAATACTATAAAGCTCTCTAATTTTGTTGTTGTTTTCCATTAAGCCTAACTAGTGAAAACAAGAAACAAAAAGATATAATTGCAGAATCTAAAGAAAATAACTTCGAGCACTCACACACCAAGAGGATGTGAGTACCTTTTACCTTACCTCCCCGGCAACGGCGCCAGAAAATAGCTTGATGTCTACACACTTCTATTCTTGTAGATAGTTGTTGGGCCTCCAAGTGCAAAGGTTTGTAGAACAGCAGCAAGTTTCCCTTAAGTGGATACCCAAGGTTTATCGAACTCAGGGAGGAAGTGGTCAAAGGTACCCCTCTCAAGCAACCCTATTATCAAGATACAAGAAGTCTCTTGTGTCCCCAACACACCCAATACACTTGTCAGGTGTATAGGTGCACTAGTTTGACGAAGAGATAGTGATATACAAGTGGTAACAGTGCTAGAAAAGAGCTTTTGACGGGGAGGATATCCCCCGCAACTGCCCCAGAAAAGACTTTGGTGGCATGGAAGAGACTAAAGGAAAACTGAAACAAAGGTGGAAGCAAGCAAACATGTAACAGATCTAGTAGCAAACGGCGTTTCAATGCTTAGAAACAAGGCCTATGGATCAAACTTTCACTAGTGAACACTCTCGATAAATATATTCTCTTAATGATACTACCCTGAACTACCCTCCGGTTGGACACTCTAATCCATGGTAGGGCTATAACAACACTCCACAAAGTCCGCCTTCCCCATCTAGATAACCCCATACTGTCACCTTGAGCGCTAGATGGTTCCAACAAACACCACAATTTCATAGAGACAACCAACTCAAAATATACTCATGATAAATATTTATAAACTCTAGCCTAAGTGCCACTACGGCATGCACGCTGTCACTTTCACACACGTGGGGAGAGTAGAGATCTATTGAAGCACTTGAGTATTTATGTAAACTCTAGCCTAAGTGCCACCATGTTATGCACACTGTCACTTTCATACACGTGGGGAGAGCTAGATATTGATTAAAGCACTTAAGTAGCAAAGTAGATCTACTTGATTACAAAGCTCATGATCACAATATGATCATGCATAGAGAGAGATGAACACATAGCTACCGGTAGAGCCCTTAGCCTCGAGGAAGAACTATTCCCTCCTCATCATGGGAATCAATAACGATGATGAAGATGGCGATGGAGATCGATGGAGATGGTGATGGAGATCGAAGGAGATGGCTCCGGGGGCACTTCCCCATCCCGGCAAGGTGCCGGAATAGAGACTTTTGTCTCTTGAATCTCCCCTTCGGTGGAGGCGGCGCTGCGGAGGATTTCTTGGATGTATGATTGACGATCTAGGGTTCTCTCCCCGGGGGCTTCTTATAGGCGAAGGGGCAAGGCGAGGAGGCAGCCAGGGGGCCACACCCCTAGTGGCACGGCCTAGGTGGGCCCGCGCTACCCTAGGGTGTGCCCATCCCGGTGCCCTGCTCCTTATCTGCTTTGATTTTCCGTATCGTTCCCGGAAAAATAGTAACTTTGGCTTTTGTCCCGTCCAATTCCGAGAATATTCATTTTTAGCTTTTCTGAAACCAAAAACAGCAGAAAACGGGCAACTGACACTATGGCATCTTGTCAATAGGTTAGTTCCAGAAAGTGTATAAAAGTACCTCAAAGTATAGACAAAGCATACGACAAATGATATAAAACAAGCATGGAGCATAAAAAATTATAGATACGTTTACAACGTATCACACCTCCACAGAGAGTGTTGGGAATGTGTCCTATAGGCAATCATGTATGATGTAATTCCCAATGTATTCATAAAGTTATTAAGTTATCCTTATATGAACATCTGAGGTATGTCATTGAATATGTGATTCAGTTGTGCAACTATACATTCATGTTGTTCATAGTAAATATCCTTGGTCATTGAGGTTGTGCTAGACACACAACTTAGACTAATGTGAAAGTCGGCTGATGACTCAGTTCCACTTGTCATGGGCATGGTGATGCTATTCTGACTTACACGAATTCAGCTAAAGAGTTTAGTGAGTCAGTTGACCCATATTGAGATACAACGTATAAGTTGCCATTTGTACGTATTAATCAATGTAATCCTTAGACCCGAGGTTGTCGCACAAACCAAGTTATGGATCATCGGCTTAGATTCTGTCAAACGTTGTTTCGTCACAGGTCAGTTATAAATGCAGAGTTCGGGTCGACTAAGAATCAAGCTGCGTGATGTGGATAACCAAGATAGGATTTTGCCCCTCCATCTGGAGAAATATTCTCTTGGCCCTATCGTGTGATATGATTCAGAAAACATAGCCATGCATCACTCAGTTATGTGTTAACCGAGGCAATCGACTGATAGTTAGTTGGATGAATCGCATATCATGGATCGAGAAGAGAGTCGGACTTTTTAAGGGATGAAGATTATTCGCCTATAGCTCGACAAGGTATATCATGACGCAAAAGGGACTCGGATGTAAGTCGCATAGGAAGGCATGTCGTCATGACTCTTTGGTAATTGGGAGTCGGCACGTTCTGCTAGGATCCACTATCGATTGATTGAATGCGAGTCGAACTCCAATTGTGTCCAAGTTGCCATGAGCATGTGGAGTCACACACTTAAGAGCGGGAGCAAGTTATTTGGGTTGGACCCAAATCAGACATGGACTGAGTCAGTGAGTTGGACTCATAGTGACTAATATAGGCTTTAGTGGATGGGCCACAAGTAAGTGGATCCCACTTTCACTCCCTATATATACTGAGGCACATGATTCTCAAGGGGCACAATTAGGTCATTCCATGCGTTGGAAACCCCAGCTCCATTCCATTCTAGTCACCATAACAGACCTAGAAGTCCACCACCGACGCTCCTCCTCGTACGTGTGGATACCAGAAGAGGTGATGTACGTTTAGCACTTCGATGATCATGGATCGGATCGGATCGGATCGTGAGGACTACACTAAATTCAACTGACGCGCTTTATAGTAATCTGTAACCGCGCGTCTAGTGGTAATCCTCGTGGCCTTCTACCTCAGCCAGATCTTGGGATCTACGCATAGATAAAAAGTTTTGTTTATCTCTGTGTGGCCCAATAGTGGTACCAGAGCGATAGCTTCTGGTTTTAGGATCGAGATCGTGCATATGTGATATGCATTTAGCATTAGATTGGATCTATTTGTTGTTTTGGTGGCCGATCTATAAGATAGATCGGTTTTATACGAGGTTGATTGGATCAACTGTACTCGAGGAAAGGATGATCTGGTTTCTGTGATCATACTGCTAAGGTCGTGGAACGATATACCCCTACCGATCGGTTTTCTCCATCAGGGTAAATTGTGACACGTAAATCCAGATGTAGTGATCAAAGATCAAAGGAGTTTGATCGAATCAGAACAATGATCGAATTTGGGTAATTGTTTTATCCGATAAAGAAATCCATGTTCGGAATACAGATGAGATCTGCATTTTCGGAAAAATTGTTAGGCACTCCCCGCACCCGCAAGGGGTGCCACCCCTTCAATCCCCGATGACTATTCGGCCAACTTTGCCCTATTGTAGCATCTTAGATGCCTTTGCGAGTTTCACAACGTCAGTAAATATCGTATCCATGTATAACTTGTTTCTGCAGGAAGTTGTGAATGGCATGACTTATGTGCATGTGATGTGTGTAATCCATACGTGATCTACGAATCACGGTTTTATTAGCCGGATGGATCCTAGATGCTGTCATTTTATTGTATAACGATATGCGTGTCGGATTATCTATGTAATTTACTTTACTAGCTAGTGTAGCTGTTTGGACAACCCAGATGACATACAAGTCAATGTACAAGTCGGTGACATGGAGTAAGATGACAAGTAACAAGAGTTTCCATGAGTCAACTTACAGGTTTTGTGGAGATGGAGATCACCATGAAGAGAGCCATACCATTTCACAATATAATTGCTTTATTTTGTGTTATTGTTATATCTCTATTTTACCTCTATTAGATACTTGGTAGAATTTAATCCCTCAAAGAAGGTCTAGTCGTTTTTCTCGTCAGTACTACACCATCACAAGTCCGACATTCTTGATAGTGGGCTCATAAAATTGAGATGCTACCAATTCTTTCCAACTTAGTGGGTTCGAGTCGGACTCTTATAGCGAAAGCACTCGGTAAGCTAGACGGGTCTATCACAACAGTTGTGGGACTCAGAAAAAAGTCAGACAGAAGCTGAGACATGTGATGCCAGCCGACCAACATGAGTCGTATGAGATGCGATTGACAAGGAGTTGTCTACCTAGATCACTTGATAGCTAGCGGTGATGCTAAAGCTCACTAGACAACTTGCTTATTTAGGATCCTGAATCACTGCGTAACCATCAGAGGGATGTTGGTTCTAGTGAGAGCACAAGTATTAAAATGTTTTAATATGTTTGCTCTTTTATGGATATATGTCTTAAGTGTTTTTGCATATTTTCTATTGTAGATCAATGGCACCTAATAGCAATCATCCTCGGTTATCTGGTTTTGCATTAAGAACGATTCTAGAGAAAGATGAGCTGAATGGAACTAATTCACCAATTGGTATCACAATATGAGAGTTGTTCTCAAACAAGAAAAGGATGACCATGTACTAGACAACTCACTTTGAGATGAGCTGTATGAGAATGCGATTGTCGCTGCCACCAATGCCTATCGTCGGATTCGGGTAGAGTCCACGAAAATTAGCTGTCTTATGCTTGCTCACACGAAACTGGATTTGTAACATCAGTTCGAGAATGTTGAGTCTTACAATATGATCAAAAGTCTCAAAAGTATGTTCCAGACTCTGGCAAAGACCGAGAGGTATGCTGAGTTGCAAGCTTAAGGATGGTGATCCACTGAGTCCGCATGTGATCAAGATGGTTGGATATGTGTAGTCTCTGAAAAGAATGGGCTACCCTATTAGCGAAGAGTTCGCTACGGATATAATTCTGAACTCTCTTCCTAGTGCATATGGTCATTTCATATCGAACTACCACATGCATCGTATGGATAAGAAGATCAAAGACACATTTTTGTACAAAAGTTATATTGATCTGTGAAGTTTGAGGTTAATAAGTTGTGCTATTTGAGAGAAACAAAAAGATAAAATTTGATGAATTTTATATTCGCATTATATTTGCTGCCACTTGTTATTTTTTGGAGGCCACATGCTATAAGTTTTCCTTCTTAGCTTTTGTTTATGACATTGTATAATCTTATACTACACTCGACCTTTTTGGTTGATTTTTTGTTGTGATTTAGTATCAGAAAAAAGATAAAAAAGTTAGTGGGGGTGTAGGTGTCAGGGGTTCAGTCACAACTTTCTCTTGCTCCTGAACAAAGTGATTTAACCAATCTTCCTTGTGCAACTATTCTAATGAATTTACCTGTCTTCTTATTGCAGGGAGATTTATGCATCTTTTGGTGGCCTCCTGATGTTGCTTAAAGGTGATCCTTCGAGTGCTGCCAACCTTGAGCTTGATCAAAGGCTGTTTCTCCTCATGTGGAAGGTGTAAATGCACCATCTACCGGATTAAACAGTGCTTATTATTGGTATACCAGATTAAACAGTGCTTGACTCGAGGCTATACCGAGGCTCTGCTCCTTCCAGTTCTAGTTGTCCTCTATGTACTCTCTTGGTGGTAATATAACTCTAGATTATTGTTGAGCTCTCTGTAGTACCAGTCGCTAATTCATCATGGTTGATACGTCTTGATTGCCCGAGCTTTTCTTACCAGTATCTTGAGCCGATGTACGTTAGCTGTTGCAGGTAAAGATTTCGATTGGTTGCAAAGTTCACATGCCATTTCCTTCCTGAGAACATAAACTAATTTGCGGCCTAGGCTCAAAAGTCTTTGACTCCTGACATATATGAACTGGACAGCTGACCTGTTCAGACTCCGTGAAGCCACAGCTAATGAGACAACGAACGGCACTACGGCAGGCGATCGAGCTAGATAGCGCCCGAATGCGGATAAACCTAGGGGCTGTACAGGTAGACCACCGGGCACATACCTCGCTCTTGTGCACGGTATGCCCGTATGGGATTGCTGAGATTGTCGATAAAAAGCTTCCAAAATGAGCCACGTGCGGCCGAGAGTCGACCTTTCAGACGTCGAATCTGTCGAAATGGCAGCACAGAGTCTCTGTACATGGCACCAAGAAAGGCTGCACACATCAGTGCTTCACGCAGAGGCAGACCCGTTTCATTTGATGAGGCGAGTAACATCAGAATGGTGCTGCTAGTGATAGTATGTGGAATCACAAACACTGGAGCATGTCGAAGGTATTGCATGATTTACATCATTACTGTATGACACAAATTGTTAAATCCCTAAACTTTTGGTTTAAGTTACCGACAGTGGGGAACACCTCAAATCACTCTTTCTGTACGCACAAGGAACCTCAAGTGAGCAGGCTATTAACATTAGTACCATGTCTACAAGTTGTAGAGATTCTATCATAAAGAAAGACTATATGGGGACAAGGATAAAAATCATATATACATATGAACTTGCGTTCACCCATTATACTTCCAACAGTACCACCATAATAAAACACCTGTGCTGTGCTGCTGGTACTAACCTCTGTGTTTTTTTTTCGAAAAGGAGCATAAGCCCCGCCCTCTGCATCAATTGATGAGGAGATAGCTTCTCCTACTGTAATAAGATCAGATGATTCCTCATATCTCATACCTGAACTATAATGTGTTTGCCACCAGTGCTCAAATGGAAGTACTGCAGGGAGAAATGGCAATTTTTATTCTCTAGGAAATAAGACAATCTTTATTTTGGGCTATGAATTTAGCATGAAGTATTTGTGCTGAAGATACGTACCATGGCCAATAAAAGAACGGCACATCTGTTATCCTGCAATAAAATAGACATTCCCATCTTCCAGCAACTCTTGGCTCCAGTTTACCAAGGTCATTAATAAAGAGAGAAAATAATCCAACCATCTGCTAACTATGGAGCTTAACGAATGATTCGACAAGTGGATTAACAAGCTGGGGTGCTTCATCCTGCAAGGACAAATACAAACAAGTGAGACAGATGTTGCCTGATGCATGCATATAGATTGTTCCTAAACATGCTAGGTAGGTTGCAGTAAACAAAATTCGACTAAACCCAGCTGTTTGACCTGCGGGCAGTGTCCAACATTTGGCAAGACAACAAAATCTTCAACAGCATCAAAAGATCCATAGGCTCTTCCAAGCTCCACAGGCTCCCACGGATCCTTCTCCCCCCAAGCTACCAAAACTGGACACTGCACAATCCAAATCTAAGTCTTATAGAACTAAGAAAATCGAAAGAAAAGACCAATCACAAAACTAAAGTAATCCTAACCTTCACCATGGGAAGTAGATCTTCAGGTAGAGGACCTCCAGAGTAGCAGATGAACTCAAGGAATACATCCACTGCACCAGGATCAAGCCCTGGTTGCAGAATACACTGAACAAGCTCATCTGTGACAGCGGATGTGTCATGGTAGCACTGTAATTTTATCAGTATTAGTGAAGGCGTGAACATGGGAGAATGAGTTCCTAACTTCTTATACAACGTGACCATATATCCAACTAATCTTTAAGTGAAAAAGAAAATCAAATTATCTACTTCAGAGACAATTAAACTAAAGCTCTCCATGCTTCACTGAAAAAATGTATGATACAAGCTGTTTTTATTGTAAGTTCTTAAAAAACCTAACTAAAATCTAAGACTAAGCCAAATGATATTGTCCATTGGAATGTAAGGCATATAACACACATACTTTCTGTGACATGCATGTGTATCTTTGGTCGCTTATCAAATTTGATTTAGTGCGCCGTCAGCCCATCACTCTTCTACACTGAATGACAAACATTACATGATAAAGGTACACTACCACTTCCATGGGGTTATGGGGCAAAATATACATATTGTTGGAAGCCTGGAACAAAATACACTCTGCACTCTTCTTGTGGACAAGGATCTATATCCTGAGTTCCTGACTCCTTAATTTCTACTGATGGAACTGTTCAGTGTCTTTTTCTCATATGACATCTGAGAAGGAACATGTATTTATGCAAACATATCATCGCTGCATGGAATGGGTATCTCTTATAGACTTCTACATTACCAATGTTGCTACGCAATAAGATTGCAGCCCTTCTATAGTAGGTTAATATCTTGAGCTTGTGCAACATGTGTGTACTCATAACTTAGGGAGCACAGTTTCCCATTCTTACTAGAAAGGTTGCACATATCCATGGAATGACTCCAATAGTAATAATTTTAGGGTTTACGCTTATGGTAGCTTCCACCTTCCAGGTCAAACTTAGACCCTCAATACAATATATTAGTAATGTCTGTGGCACAGTTTTTTTTCACATATGATTTGATTGGAGCAATGCAGATCTCTGTTCTTTACTTTATTCAAGAGGTTCCGGGTCTGAATATTACATGTATAGATTTTTCTACAGGCCACATATTATATTTATGTAATTGGTAGCCTCCTTTTTCGTCGGTTAAAATAATCACCTGAGAAAGAATATTTTTCACGGACTCTGGTGTTGCAACAGAACTAAAGAAGAGCTTTCCAACAACAGTGTTCCTGACAACCAAAAAAGGCATTATAACACACAACTTGTGAGCACCAAAATCATGACAAAAAATGAAATATGACTTACCTTAGGAGGTTTTGGAATGATCTGATGAAAGGCTTTCCATACCATGGCTGCTTGCTAATATGAAGCATCCTTAGTGAAATATCCAGTAAGACAATACCCTTACACGTTTGAGGTTCCATAACAGCGGCCTGCAGACCAACGAGCCCTGCATAATAATGAAACAACACAAGGATTCACAAAGTTGTTTTTACTAAATGAAATTGTCTCCAGTGACATATACATATAAAAAAACATATGATTGGTGATCAATGGTATTTTAAAAACATCACTCATTCTATCATCATGGTAACAACAAAAAAGATGAACAATTCTAAGTTGTAAGTTCTAATCTAGGTCAGTCAGCATATTGGCCTATCTGTTATTCAATGCATGCGACATGTTTGCTGAAATAACCAAGGGCAATTCAGTAGAAATGTGCTCTGGACAGTGCCAGAGTGACTATAGCAGATTGTACAAGAAACAAGCATTGTTCTGAACATAAATTCATTGGCTATATAAACATAGAATGTTACATTGCTGTGAGTAAGCATCCAACATACCTCCAATTGAATTGCATATGAAGAAAGCGTCACTCTTGATGACTTCAGCACAAAATGTATTTAACTGTTCTCCCCAAGTCTCAAAAGTATAGAAGCTCTCTTCAAAGTCACGTGGATTAGGCTTATCAGAATAGCCATAACCAATAAGATCAATTGCATAAACTCTATTTTCCATGGCAAGAACAGGAATATTTTTCCGCCAATGGTCACTGAGAAAAAAGAACAGGTACACGTTTGATAAGGAAATGAAAGTCAGCTAGCATATAGGGGAGAAAAAACATTAGGATCCTAACAAAAGAATTGATATAGCTTATGATCAAATAGTTGATTTTTTCTTGCCAAAACAAATACATCTTGAGATTCATCATGAATGGAGTATTATATCGATGAATAGGAAGATGAGAAACAACTAACAAACCTAGACGAACAGATTGCTACTCCAGATAAAAATTCCTCAAAATAGTAGGCCCAACAATTTTTTGGTAAAGCTTTCTTATATAATTTTATGAGTTATTAATCATATGACCAAAATCTCATCTTATCAAGCTAAACCTCCTTTAATTTTCTCACACCATTTTGACTGCCACCTCATTGTAGTACTATGAACAACGGTGTCAACCGTGCATACAAGGATTTGGAATCAAAGTGTAAGAGCAGTTTTTTTTTTTTTTTTTTTGGAAAGGGGAAGCCCTGGCCTCAACAGCAGTTAATACTATGTATTTATGGTCGAAAGGTTGAAGAACGCCCCATGATCACAGGAGAAGTTCTCTTGCCTACAAATACTAGTAAACTGTAGACAAGAATGTGTGTGTGTATCTGATGCGCACCTGTTTGCCCCGAAACCATGAACTAGAACCAACGCAGGGCCAGACGTTCCGGCGTACTGATAGCGAATATTGTAGCCCTTCCAGTTCCATGTGCTGCACAAGAACGAGCAAAGGAAAATAAAATGTAAGATACCATCATTCATACTGTATAAGGAAGCATAACGAAGTAACCCGAACTCGGAAAGTAACTGGAGCGCAAACCAGGTCTGTGGTCGGGGCAGGGGCTCCGACGACGAGGCGGGGGACACCGGCGCGGCGGGGAGGCTCTCCTCGATCGGGTCGGCCTTGGAGGCCTCGGCACGCAGCCGCGCGCGGGGCGCGTTTCCAGAGGGGAGCCACGAACGCCTCGAGAGCCGCGACAACGGGGGGTAGTGGTAGGCGGGCACGGCAGTAGTCGTGCGGCGGCGAGCGGAGAGGGTGGCCGCTGGGAGGGGGCTGGGTGGAGCCGCACACGCCATCCTGCCGGTGCCGCGCCCACGGTGCTGCTCGAGGCTCAAGGGGAGACGAGAGGAAGCGAGGCAGCGAGACCAGAGGGGAAAACTTGTTAGAGCAAGTATAATAAGCCTAGTCAGCAGGCTATAGTACTTGCCACATCATCAAAAGTACTAGTTGGAGGAGAGAGAAAGGAGGAAAGAGAGAAGAGCCGGCTCTTATGTTGTAGCCCGGCTATAGCACAAGAATCAAGAAAAGGAGGCTTGCATGTAGCCTAAAGCCAATAGCATACATGCATTAAATAATTAAATATTAATTAATGTCTAGTTAAGAGCCAACTAATAGCTCATCTATTATATGGGTTGGCTATACGATGACTCTTAGATGACATGGCATGTCCTTGTAGCCAGTTGCTGGCTATATTATTAACCTTGCTCTTAACAGAGGTGCATGTCTGATAGGTGTTCTGCCGCGTGGGCGAAACAGGACGGCGGGAGGCGCTGGGGCGTGACTTGAGCAGGCGAGTTTTCCTTTAATCAAACATAGGTTGCAGATTTGTTTAGATTAAAGGGATAAGTTAGAAGTGATCAACGACAACTAATTCAGGGAGTACTTCTGCATAGTCAGGGGGCATCCAATAATAGCAGAAGTCCTCTGTTTTCTTTAGAAACAAAAATGCCAAGCAGTGTCAAAATTGTTGTGAAGGATAAGTTAGAAGTGATCAAGGAAATTCTTCAAGACACTTACCTTGGGATGTCAACTGAAATTGCATGGGCGGCCACGGCCTCCTTTAAATTTCTATCCGAGAAGAGCTGGGAAGGAAGCTTGGCTTCCCTATGTGCAAGGGTTCTTAAGGGTCATTGCTTCCAAGATATTGATTTTCTCTCTGCCATCAAACCGAGGTCATCTTCTTTTACTTAGAGATCGATCATGTTCGGGCGTGATCTGCTGCTTAGAGGTATGAGGTGGGGAATCTGAAACGGTGAGCTTGTAGGCAACACCAAAGATAATTGGATATATCAGGTTTCCCTACTGGTACGTTTAAACCTATGCCTCCTACTGTATATATGACAATGCCAAAGTTCGTTTCTTGATGAATGATGAAGGCAACGCATGGGAGGTGGACACTGTCCGGTTTTTTTTCATGGTGAGCTGGTTGATACCATCCTCTAAATTCCTATAAGCCGGGATGGGGGATATGATTTTGGATGCTGGCCACATGACAAACATGGGATGTAAACGGTTAGGTTTGTATATAGTCTTGCAAGAATAACAATATTTTTCTCGAACCGCGGCACGGCCAGGAGAGGGTTAAGGAGATGATCTCCAATATCTACAATGATGGTCTTAAATTATCCTTCCTTGGAGATGACTACCAAGCAGGGCCTGCTACCAAGGACATGATCAACTCAGACATAAGCAGCTCTGGTCGTGAGTTGGATTCAAAGCTGTGGGAGGCTTAAAGTGCAATGAACGTGGTCTAGAGAGGGATGAATAGGCTTTTAAAATTATTACAATTTAGGCTCTAATAAATACGGAACAAAAAATAATATTTAATTTATTGAGTGTATAACCTAACCACTAGGTTCATCTAAATGCATTAACAACCTATGCTAAGCAATACAAGCAACAAGGTGATAGCAAGATGAAATATTTCAAGCGCGATGGCTATCACAATTTAAAATGCATAAGTAAAGGGATAGGTTAAGAGATAACCGATGGACACAGAAACGGAGATTTTTATCACGAAGTTCTCTTTCAAAGAAGCTACGTCTCCGTTGAGAGGTGTGATGGCGCAATGCTCTCCGAACCCCACAAGTGGCTCACCTCGAGGTGTGGTGTCTTGATGATCACCCAACGCCACAAAAGGCCTCACCCCGAACGCGAAGGCACGTAACTCACTGACACCACAACAGGCTCACCCTATTCTCCCGTGAGCTCGCCACAAAGGCCTACTCACGATCCACTAAGGGACACTTTAGGACGGTCACCAAACCTGTACAAGAATGGGCCTATCTCCACAACTCAATTTGAGGCTCCCAACAACAAAGCCACAAAAGGCTACAAAGACACAAAAGGCCATATGGCCACAAAAGGCCACAAGCTTGAGGTCACTCTACAATGGAGGCCTCAAGAAATCAACACACCAACCACATAACCGTCTAGGGTTCCAAGAACCCAATAGTAACAAGCCCACAAGCTTGTACTCGCCGAATCTCCGTGAAGAACTCAAACCTATGCAACAAATGAAAGGGCAAGTCCTTCACTCCCAAATTCCAACAAAGCTACAAAAGCTATTGGAGGAATAAGGGAGGAAAAACACAAGAGGAGAACACAAAAACTCTCCAAGATCTAGATCCCAAGGATTTTTTCACAAAGAAGGGATTTGGTTTGGAGGATTGTAGATCTAGATCTCATCTCTCAAATCCATCAAAAAGATGCAAGAATCATAGGGGCGAAAGGGAGAGGACAAGCTCTTCAAGGTCAACAATGAAGGAGAGAGAGAAAGACAAGAACCAAGAAAGGGGCTATTTTCCCACGAAGGGGAAGAGGGGGAACTTTTAAAGGGCTCCCAGATCTGACCGTTATGTTCAGATCCGTGCCCAGCCGGTAGTACCAATGGGTGGGAGGTACTACCGTCGGCACCCTTTCAACGGTCAGAAAACAGTGAGACGAAAGACAAAAAAGTGAGCTTGGTCGGTACTACCACCGGTTCACCGGTACTACCGCTTGGGACGGTACTACCGCCCCAAAATTCGACCAAAGTTCTGACAAAATAGCACATACCAAACAAAGAAGATACTGAGGGTGAGAGGAAAAAGATCCATAATTTCAACCTGTACTACCGGTGGCAAATGTGCTCGAGTTGTACTTCCGGTGTCTGGCCAGTACTTCCGGTAGGGGCGGTACTACAGCCTTGACTTCCGATTCAAATTCCGCAAAATAGAATAAACCAGATAGAGAGGTTACTGAGCCCACTGGTGGAAAAAGGTCCTCTAGTGTAACATCCCAAAAATACCAAACTTAGATCATCAAACACTAATCATCAAGTTTAGGGTTAACAAAAACTTTTCTAAATGAATTCATGAATGCATGTATATGTGTATGCATGGATTTTGAATTTCTTTAAAAACCACCTTGTTTGTGTGAACCATTGCTTGTAAAATGTTTCTTAGGTGAAAATAACATCATCTAAAACATTCCCCACACTTTTCCTAAAGACAAGTAAATCAAAACAAATATATGAGGTGAATGGTCATTTTGACCAATTTAACTCCCATGCCTACTTTGGCTGTCTCAAACTTTCAAAACCTAACAGAAACTTTTTTGGATCTTTGCACCCCTTGAATGTACTCATAACAAGGTATCAAGGCCCACTTTGTGATCATCCATAAACTTTCAAATGCATAGTTTAAATGACAATTCAAAATTGAATCTTCTTCATATGGGAAGATCCCACTTTTTCAAAACCCACTCAAACAAGCTCAACTTTCAAAACCCAAGCATATGCAGACTCACCAGCACCAATCTAGCAAACCCACCAAAATTCATTTCAAAATTCAAAACTTGAGTTCATGCGGCCATTTCATCAAACAGGTTGCAGACACAAATCAAACCAAACCACAAACACTATAGTGTGCAGTGTTTTGAGCCTAACTTGTTCCCTAGTTAGCTCACACACAATCGAGTAGATCATCTAGAAATATTAGCCCAACACTAGCACCCCTGTGAGCTTGCCATTGCCATTAATGGTGAACAGCCGAGCACCCCCATGTCACCCCATTGTGGACAGCAAGCTAGGAGCAGCAGCAAGCCTAGCCAGCATGTCTGGGAGGCAGCCCACCGTCCACCGCCACTGCCTGTCTCAGCCACGAGCGTTGCCAAGCCCTGGACCACGCGCACGAGACACGCCCAGACCATGCCGAGCGTGCGCCAGAGCGCCACCCGCGACCAGCGTCCCCAGACCGCGCGCCACCCTCACCGCGCACAAACCCGATCACCACCAACCCAGGAGACCGCCAGACACCCCCGTTTGCCGCCCCGTGCCATACAGCCACCGCCCGCCGTCGAAGACGCCGCCTCTGCCGCTCAGAGCGCCGCCCGTTCCAGACCAAACCACACCGCCCCATGCCTCGCGATCATGTCGTTGAGCATCGCCAGGAGACACAACACTGTCCCCTACCTTTGCCCATGCCTATAGCCGCCTGTAACGTCGCCCCCGACGAGCTCACCTTGCGCCCCGACGGTCCCCTCGCTCGACTATAAATAGAGGCCACCCCTATAAATAGAGGCCACCCCCGCACGATTTCTTCACACCATCTCACTCCCCTCTCCCCACTGACCGTGCCACACCATTCTCAGAGCAAGGCGAGCACCACCTCGCCGGAATTTCACCGGAGTACGCCGCCTCTAGAGAAGAAGGGAGCCAGCGATTAGAGCCGTCCCAGGAGAAGCCACCGGTACCAGGAGGATCGCCGTCGTCGACTTCGTCGTTCGCCCGCCTCGCCGACCCTCGCCCGTACCCCGGTGAGCCCCCAGCACCCCCCACTGGCCACGCTAGGTTTCGTTCTCGCCGGAGTTGTGTCGCGTCGACGATGACCCTCAGCCGTTGGATTAGAACTAGATCGGACGACCCACGTTGCCCCATACCGCTTCGCCCAGCCCCGTGTCACTGACGAGTGGGGACACCCACTTACGCAGCCCACGGGAGCACTGCGCTTAGCAGGACGGCCCGTTAGAATTTCCCGCGCAGCCCAGCAATTCAAATTAAACCTTTTCTTTTTAAATTCAAACACACTTATGTATCCAACTTCAAAAATCAACCCAGATCGATTCAGTGCACCAAATTGTAGGAAACCAATTTTGTTGGAAAGGTCTGTAAATGCTTAATCCAAGCCCGTTGGATTCAAGTCATTTGGATCTATAGATCACCCATAGCAAAAATAACAAGGCAGAAGCTTTTTTGCAGTCAAACATTTTTCAAATTTAAACCATAAAAGCTTTTGAGTTAATTCCAACTCTCAAAAATCACATTTAACCATACCTTTCAGAATATATAAAAATATATAGGTTTACTTGCAGAAAGATTGTTCAAGTAATAAAAGAATGCTTCATAAGCATTTCTAGCCACTTTAATTAATTAAAATAAAAGGGTAAAACCTTATTAAATTGTGACACCACTTTAAATCACATTCCCATGAACTACAATATGTGGTGATGACATGTGTCAACATGATCCCATGTTTAGTTTGGAGAATATTAAATCTTAAGTAGTTTTTCAATGAGTAGAAATTATTTTTATAAAATAAAAAGATTTAAACCAATCCCTAACCTTGTAATGTTAGAGATGATGCTAGATCATCTATAGGACCCTTGTGTGTGATGATTGCAAGTAGTTAAGTATTGTTTGGTGATTGTGTACCTCGTATTTATTCATAGACGCTAGTACCGACCAAGGATACTACGAGGAGGAAGGAGGATACTACGAAGAGGAAACCGAGGAGAACTTCAACCACTGCTCTGCACAAGGCAAGCTAACACTTGCAAGATATTATACCTATGCAAGCTTATACTGATATTGATGCAAGCCTAATACTACTAGTGAATGTGCAAGCTAACACTTGCAAGATACCCTATTGTTGCCACAAACCCATCTAGTGATATGACTATTATATGCCTTAAGCATATGTGATCATATCCACTTGCTAAACCAATCCTAGTTTTATGGCAAGCTTCTTACTTTATTTCTTTATCAAAGCTTACTAAGAGTCCACCTAAGAGTTTGGTAGACAGTAGACAGTTGGGCTCAAGTTTGCCTAAAGAGCATAAAATTTGGCCTAAGCTAGAAACCTTGATCTCAGTCTAAGATAATGTTGGACTTAGTGAAACTCCACTAGTTACCACCCCTCATTATTACTACCCCCACCTGTACATGCTAGTGCTAAGCATAAAACTTGATCAACTTTAGATGGGAATACTTGGTGGAAAAATGGTTATGAAAACCTTGGAACGATGGATCATTCTATTGAAATGTTTTGGACATGTGTTTCCAAACAATTAATGATTTTGGTGATGAAAATGTTGAGGCATGAGCCTTAGCCCTTTATAAAACTGATGGTTGTCTGGATGCGATACCATTCCAATTTTATCGTACAACCACAATACCCGAATATTGGGTAGGGCTTGACTGGAAACTTATATTCCTTAGTATTAGTTCCCTCACGGCCAAGGTCTGAGCTGAGGCTACCTTGTGAAGATTGTCCACCTGTGCAGTACCCAAGATGACAGTGGTCATGGTTGGGAGGCCAAACTCACAGGAGAGGTGCTTATACTAGGGCGTGTAATCGAAAGGTTAGGATTGATTATCCGTATACTGAGTATGGTGAATTCAGGATTTGTTCCTGACGGATGTATCGAATGTTCTGGTGAAAGTGTACAATCTCTGCAGAGTGTCAAACTATTCGAATAGCCGCGTCCGCGGTTATGGACAGTTGGAGTGGCCATACTGTTCCCCCGTCAGACTTTTAAAATGACTTGTGAAATGAATTGAGACTGTGATTTGAACACAACAGAGTTGTGACCTAAACTAAAAGATCCCACTTAGGAGTAATAAAATTGTGACTAGCTCTAGAACTTAGTAAAGATAAACCTGGCTTTTTGCAAAACAACCCTAGAGCTTAGTGTCCGATTATCCAAAAACCCTTTACCTGTCAGTATTAGTTTGCCAGTACTTAAAGAGTACTCATGGCTTTGTCCCTGGCTATTCCCATGGCCAGACTATGAAGAGGAGTACCTGGAAGATGGACCCTAGGAAGGTTACGACAACTAGGATCATCTCCCATCGTCAGCATTGCCTGTGCCGAAGATGGAGCTTCGCCTACGCTACCGTTATTACTACGTATTCCGCTGCTTGATGTTGTATTAAGAACTGGATCATGAGATCCCTATCTGTCTAAGAACTTATGTATCGTTTGTAATGGATAAAGTACTATGGTATCCAATTCTGTTATGTCTCGCAAAAATGGTAATCCTGGGATTGCGATGTATGGCATAACAGGCATCTAGGATTGAAAAATCCGGGTGTTGACAAGTTGGTATCAGAGCCATCCTGACCATAGGAGACCCTAGTTAGGTTGGACGTTGAACCAAAAACTTAGTTTCAAAAACCAAAGAAAACAAATATTTACAAAAACCTATTCTCATTCTTATCTCTTTAATTCTTTCATAAAACCTCATGTTCCTCAAAAACTCTTGCAAAAATAGATAAAATTTTAACACACTTGATCACTCTGCTAATCTACTCATCCTCTATTTTTATAGATGGACGTGAAGTACAGCAAGTTTTATCAACTCGGAAATGGGGGAGACCTTATCTTTGAGAGGGATCTGGATCAGCTTTCGGAACTTCTGGAGCGTCCGAACCCCGAGTTCTTCGGAGCTCAGCTCAATGATCAACGAGGAGAAGATCTGCAGTGGCTAATTGTTGCAAGTCTCCGGGGAAAGATTGAACCTCCCACAACGGAGGGAATTCAGTTTACCTTGAGGGAAAACAACTGGCTCGATGGACTTGCCAGAGCAATGCAGGAAGCTCTTTCCCGTCTGTGTGGGCAGAGCATCAATCAGATCAATGGTACTCGCTTTGAGTTTTTCCCAAGACGTGATGCAAATGGACAACCACTGGAAGCCCCATACCACCCCGAGCTGAAGACTCAATTGGACCACCTTAGCTTCATGATGTATGATCACCAACAAGAGTTGGACAACTGTCGTGACTATTGCAACCACAAGTCTGCCATCATCAAGACGAAGGATCAGACCATCGCCATGCTCGCAAAGGATCGCAAGTCTCGCCGCCGTCAGCTCGACAAGAAGGAGCGTATTATTGCCCGTCTTCGCCATCGCATCTCATCTCTGGAAGAGACCATCCATGAGAGGGACATGCAGTTGGAGGAAAAGGAGAATGCCGGAGAAGATCTTCGTGGAGACCCTTACTCCTATCTCAGCGATGACGATGAGTTTCTGGAGGATCAGGCCATGGACTTCTTCACCGATGAGGATGATTTCGCCTTCATCGATGATCCTGAAGATGATGAAGCCACAGACTCCGAGGAGTAGTAGCACTGAGCACTAGCATAGTGAGTAGTAGTCGGTCCCACTGTATCGTAGATTCCAGAATGGTTCTTAAAACCATCTGTTTTTCCTTGTTGTGGTGTGCGTTGTACTGTGTGCTATGAGTGAATGAATGAAAAAGCCAGTTGCTAGAAAACTTGAGTCAAACTCCAAAAACTTTTCAAAAACCCAAAACCTTAGCAATTTCCCTCTTTTCTCATAATCTACCTCAATCTTCAGATGCCACGTGGAGGAAGTGGTTCAGCCCCGGACCCGATGTTGCAGATCCTGCAAATGTTGACTTCTGACCGCGAAGCTAAAAGAGCCGAACGTCAAGCCAACCTAGACACTCTGTAACAGATAGCCCAGCTAGCCCATAACAACCAAGGCCATGGAAATCAGGACAACCACGGATCTAAGCTCAAAAATTTCCAGAATACCAACCCACCCGTTTTCACCAAGTCAGAAGAACCCCTAGACGCCGATGATTGGCTGCAAACCATGGAAAATAACTTATAAGTAGCCAGAGTGGAAGCCAACGAGAAAGTCTTGTTCGCCACCCATTATCTAGCCGGAGATGCCAGGGCATGGTGGAACAGTGTTCGTGCAATGACCGGAGGCCAGATGATGACCTGGGAGGAATTCAAGGTTAAGTTTAGCAGAACCCATGTGCCACCAGGTTTAATCAAGAGAATGAGAGACGAGTTCAGAGAGTTGAAGCAAGGAAGGATGACTGTAGTGGAATACCGTGACAATTTTTTGTCATTAGCTAGGTATGCCCCGGACGAGATAGACACCGAAGCCAAGAAGAAAGAAAGATTCCTGAATGGTCTGCATGACGAGATGCAGACGGTGTTAGTCAATATCCCCTTTGTTGATATTGAAGCCCTTGTAGACTCTGCTATCCAGATGGAAGGAAAGATCAACCAGGCCAATGAGAACCGCAAGCGTCGCATGATGCATCAACCAGGAACCCATCAGACCCCAAAGTATCGCCCCAACCCATCTCCAGGATTTGCCCCCAGAAGACCGAAGTGTTCAAGAATATCGATCACCGGACCATAGAGATCAACGATGACCTAACCTATCCCGAAGTACCCATCCGTATATTGGAAGAAGCCTTTCGAACTACCAGAACCCGAAGCATCAAGTTTCTCAAGATTCAGTGGAGCAACCACACAAAAGAGGAGGCTACCTGGGAACGCGAAGATCACATCAGAACGGAGTTTCCAGATCTCTTCAAATCCTAGGTAATCTTTTCGTCCTTTTCAAATGTCGGGACAAGATTTTGTTTAAGGGGGGAAGGTTTGTAACATCCCAAAAATACCAAACTTAGATCATCAAACACTAATCATCAAGTTTAGGGTTAACAAAAACTTTTCTAAATGAATTCATGAATGCATGTATATGTGTATGCATGGATTTTGAATTTCTTTAAAAAACACCTTGTTTGTGTGAACCATTGCTTGTAAAATGTTTCTTAGGTGAAAATAACATCATGTAAAACATTCCCCACACTTTTCCTACAGACAAGTAAATCAAAACAAATATATGAGGTGAATGGTCATTTTGACCAATTTAACTCCCATGCCTACTTTGGCTGTCTCAAACTTTCAAAACCTAACAGAAACTTTTCTGGATCTTTGCACCCCTTGAATGTACTCATAACAAGGTATCAAGGCCCACTTTGTGATCATCCAGAAACTTTCAAATGCATAGTTTAAATGACAATTCAAAACTGAATCTTCTTCATATGGGAAGATCCCACTTTTCAAAACCCACTCAAACAAGCTCAACTTTCAAAACCCAAGCATCTGCAGACTCACCAGCACCAATCTAGCAAACCCACCAAAATTCATTTCAAAATTCAAAACTTGAGTTCATGCGGCCATTTCATCAAACAGGTTGCAGACACAAATCAAACCAAACCACAAACACTATAGTGTGCAGTGTTTTGAGCCTAACTTGTTCCCTAGTGTGGCATCCCGCAAAACCACTACTAGAAAATCGCGTTGATTTGTGCATTGCATCGTCATCATCATGTGTTGTTTGTCTAAAAACTATTTTTCGCAAAGCCCGTTTTGTTTTATAAAACGCCCCATCTTTAATCAAATAGCAAACCCCGGGGCTCCGGATGATTTTTGTTTGTCTGCTGTCGGTTTGCAAACGGTGTTTGTAAAACAAATAAAAATATTTATTATTTTAGCGGGGGCAGTCGAACGGGCCGTTGCGACCCGAACGACCACCCCCAGGATTTTACAAACGGTCCACCTAACCCGCCCTTCTAAATCCTAAGTCCACCCAACCTATTCTACCCACCCAGCCTCCACCTCACCCCCACCTATCCCAGGATGCCACATCACCTTGTCCATCCCCCCCTCCAACCAAAATCTGCCAACTCACCCCCTCTCTTTTCTCTCTCTCTCCTGAACCAGCCACCCCCTGGCCCCACCTCACAACATACACACACGAACCCACGCGCAGCACCCCGGTCCCACCCATCGCACGCCAGCCCCGCGCCCACGCTCTCTCCCTCCTCCTTTTCTTCCTCCGCGCGCGCGCCCTTCCTCGCACCCCTGCCGGCGAGCTCCGCCTTCAGCCGCAGCGCCTCCCCTCGCCGGTCCTTCAGTCGCCCTCCGTCCGTTAGCCGCCGCCCATCCCCGCATCTCCTCGCCCTCCTCTCTTCCTCGCCTGCGCCGCCGCTCTCCCTTTATCTCCACGGCGCGGCGCCGCCCGCGGCCGCGCTCGCCGCTCCGCCCCCAGCCCTCCTCCGGCGACCTCCGCCTCCCTCGCCAGGCCCCGCGCTCACCCCCGCCTCCGTCCCTCCTCTCCTCAACCTCGCCGCCGGGCATCCGCCGCCGCCCCGGGCGCGGCCCCTCACGCGCCGGCTCCCGCCTCCGCGCTCGGCCACGCGTCCCCATGCCTCCACCGTGCGCGCGCCGCCGACCACCTCCGTCCGCCGCCCGCTCTCTGTTGCCTCCGCGGCGCCTCCCTCCTCGCCGCTCCGCCGGCGCGTCCCCGCCGCCGGGTGCCTCCTCGAGCCGCCTCCCGCAGGGACTCC
Source organism: Avena atlantica (assembly GCA_910589765.1). Lineage (NCBI taxonomy): Eukaryota > Viridiplantae > Streptophyta > Magnoliopsida > Poales > Poaceae > Avena > Avena atlantica. The sequence continues at coordinate 331,003,789 of OU342738.1, read as the reverse complement.
GCCGTCCTCCTTTCCCCGTTGCCGCCTCGCATACGGGCGCCGTGGAACGCCGCCGTCGCCCCGCGTGGCCCTGGCCGGCCTCGGCCACGTCCTCATCGCCCAGCCCGCGTCCGTGTGTTCGTTTGGTCAGTGCAGGTTCTCTGTAACACCCTCAGAATCGACCCTATGCAAGTTTTAGCGAAAACCGCCAAACCCGCATAGAAACGATTCAAAGGTGCCCACCAGGCACTTTCGTGCGGGTGGAAAACGAAGTAATAACATTACACAACAGTCCTCGATGGGACCCACAGAACAGATATATACAACAGCGACTCAAAGAGTCAAGAATACAGATATAATATTCAAAGATCCAAATCACCTTGAAAATGATAGAGCGTCCGACTACGGACAAGATGCAAATGGGGCTAAGAGCCATGAAGAATAACCAATGGCGTCCATAACCCTGCCCAGGCCAAGCCGGAAGGGTAACCCTGCTAACGACGTCGATCTCAAAACCTGCTTAAACAAAAGGGGTGCCGACAAAGGGCAAAGGAAAAAGAGGAGCGTCAGTACTGAGGCCAGTACACGGCGAGACTAGAATTCGGCGGTCCTCGCCTACATAGGTATGGTGGACTGAAGCGGCAGCGGCAGCATGCACTAAACAACCTATAGAGACTCGGTACAACTGGCGGCAATCAGAGAGGGGTAAGGAAGACCTATTCGGAACCAACCTGATTCTACCATCAGACAAACCCATCCTGGCGTTTCCCCCTCGAGACCAAACGAGGAAGTCAACCAAGGAACTCACACAGTTGGCAGTTTTATTTATTCGGTTATCGTTGCCGCAATTACTAGTCAGGTATAGATAATCATCCTGATAAAATAAGCAGTGGGCACTTTTAGTTAACCATTCCGTTATAGTTGCAACACTTACTAATCAGATACAAATAACATGAGATAACCCAAAACCCAGCAGTTGTTGTTACTTTTATTCAGCCATTCCGTTGTAGTTGCGATAATTACTAGTCAGGTACAATGGTCGCAAGCGACACTCCAAACAGGCAATTGTGGGCAGTATTATTAGCCATTCCATTATAGTGAAGCTGATTACTAGTCATTATAAAGTCAAATTTATAGCAATAAACTTTAGTTATGCTTGTCTATGGTCGAGATACTGTGCTCCAAGTCGTCCATATCCGCGGACACGGCTTTCAGAAAGTTTTAACCCGGCCGGGGTGCACAAATAGCAACACACACACGATCAACCTCGGAAAAACCAAATCAACACCCAACGAGGTCTTCACGACAGAGCAATCACAAGATTCAGAAATATTCCAGGGGGCCACCCCTTGGAGTACACCCGCAACGAAGTAAGCTAGCTCCGAGACGGACCCGAGGTTTGGGTGGACGGCTGTGAGCGGCTGGGAACCCCAAACGGGGCTTGTCGACACCGCGAAAACGTGTCCCGATCCTAAACAGTACAGTGTGCTATCTGTCGCACAATTTAAATAAAGCAGTAGCATGGCATAAGTACAGGATAGTAAATAAAACCTCAAACTAGTTTGTGGCCCCAAGAAATAAGACGGAATCAAGCTCTGGCTAAGGGGGGCCCATACTCCCCATATGTGGATAGCGCGATAAATCAAGGAACAGGTATCAAGTACTCGGGGTCCTACGGGACACAAGTGGGCGGTCGGAAACCAAATATTATCTATCACCCACCGATGCCTCTGCTTACTTACTTCAATTTTAGTTGTTAAACAGGAATTAAAGTGTGCGATAAGTAAAACCATAATCATCTCCAACATCAACATGCGGCAATTCTCCAACAACTGAGGCACTTGACAACACGCCACAGCACTTGAGCAAGCGACTACGACGCGCAAGTCCAACTATCTACCAATCAACAGGTAATAGGGTGTGTCCAAGGCAATATAAGGCTGCAAGGGATATCACGGGTACGAAAACTAGAGCATCGCAACACAGATAGCAAAGATCAACAGGAGGGAATAAATACTATAAAAGTAAGATAGGTAGAAAGGGGGAGATGCTCGCCTGAAAACTTTGTCGAAGGTTCAACCAAAGATCGGGGCGAAGCTCACATCAACTCAACGGCCTTATCCGCGAAGAAGCAAAACACTAGAATAAACACCGGATGCAATATTTAATACAACGGCAGAAGATCGGCATGATGCATGTATGATGCATGACATGGCAAAAGTGCGATGCAATTAGGTCATATTAAGTGGAACCGGGGTCCCGACAATTAATTAGGTGGTTCATGTTATTTATTTACCCCGCAAATTAAATGTTGTATTAACATGGCAACAGTGAACACCGGTTCGATGCACAGATTTAAATGAGGCCAATATAAGGCTAGGATTGCCCGCATATGGGCCCCATATTTAATTATAAGGTGAATCGGCATAAGGCCCCCAAACCACAGGACAAGTATGCATGCATGAACAAATTAATATGCAACAGGTAATATTATATTTATAAAATAGGGCTCGAGAAAAGGGGTCACACATTAGGGTTCGACGGTCTTGGGGTTCCGGGGGTTCGGGGTCGGTCTCAGGGTCCGGATCTGGGTTTCGACGGGGTCGTTCTCGGACTCCGGGAAGGACTTGGTTCGGTGTCGTTCTTGTCGTTGCGAAAAATCTTGCCGGGTCCGCGTATCGGGTCGGTCTTGGCGTTCGGTAAGAAGAACTTGTCGTTCCCGCGGCGATCTTGGCGTTCTTCCGGAGGAAGTACTTGCCGTTCCCGTGTACGCGTCCTCGGTGACGGGGAGATCTTGGGGTTCCCACTTGTCCATCATTGACGGACTTGGTTCGTCGTCGGGGCTCGTCGGGGTCAGTCTTCGGGGTCCGGCGGTAGGTCTTGTCGAGTTCACTTCAACGGCCTTGTCGTTCCGAAGACGATCTTGGCGGTTGTTCGCATCCGGGCATCGGGGTACTCGAGCCCGTGTGGCGACCTCGGCCGACGAGGGATCGAAACACAACAATTGAAGGGTCACATGCCACCCTCCATATCCTCACTTTGCTTCTTGGGCACTTGCACAGGAACAACTCCAGGAACAACAAAGGACGACACAGGCATAGCCAGAAGCCTCTGCACACGGGGCCCAAACCTGCACTGACCAAACGAACACACGGACGCGGGCTGGGCGATGAGGACGTGGCCGAGGCCGGCCAGGGCCACGCGGGGCGACGGCGGCGTTCCACGGCGCCCGTATGCGAGGCGGCAACGGGGAAGGAGGACGGCGGAGTCCCTGCGGGAGGCGGCTCGAGGAGGCACCCGGCGGCGGGGACGCGCCGGCGGAGCGGCGAGGAGGGAGGCGCCGCGGAGGCAGCAGAGAGCGGGCGGCGGACGGAGCTGGTCGGCGGCGCGCGCACGGTGGAGGCGTGGGGACGCGTGGCCGAGCGCGGAGGCGGGAGCCGGCGCGTGCGGGGCCGCGCCCGGGGCGGCGGCGGATGCCCGGCGGCGAGGTTGGGGAGAGGAGGGACGGAGGCGGGGGTGAGCGCGGGGCCTGGCGAGGGCGGCGGAGGTCGCCGGAGGAGGGCTGGGGGCGGAGCGGCGAGCGCGGCTGCGGGCGGCGCCGCGCCGGGGAGATAGAGGGAGAGCGGCGGCGCAGGCGAGGAAGAGAGGAGGGCGAGGAGATGCGGGGATGGGCGGCGGCTAACGGACGGAGGGCGACGGAAGGACCGGCGAGGGGAGGCGCCGCGGCGGAAGGCGGAGCTCGCCGGCGGGGGTGCGAGGAAGGGCGCGCGCGCGGAGGAAGAAAAGGAGGAGGGAGAGAGCGTGGGCGCGGGGCTGGCGTGCGATGGGTGGGACCGGGGTGCTGCGCGTGGGTTCGTGTGTGTATGTTGTGAGGTGGGGCCAGGGGGTGGCTGGTTCAGGAGAGAGAGAGAGAGAAAAGAGAGGGGGTGAGTTGGCAGATTTTGGTTGGAGGGGGGGGGATGGACAAGGTGATGTGGCATCCTGGGATAGGTGGGGGTGAGGTGGAGGCTGGGTGGGTAGAATAGGTTGGGTGGACTTAGGATTTAGAAGGGCGGGTTAGGTGGACCGTTTGTAAAATCCTGGGGGTGGTCGTTCGGGTCGCAACGGCCCGTTCGACTGCCCCCGCTAAAATAATAAATATTTTTATTTGTTTTACAAACACCGTTTGCAAACCGACAGCAGACAAACAAAAATCATCCGGAGCCCCGGGGTTTGCTATTTGATTAAAGATGGGGCGTTTTATAAAACAAAACGGGCTTTGCGAAAAATAGTTTTTAGACAAACAACACATGATGATGACGATGCAATGCACAAATCAACGCGATTTTCTAGTAGTGGTTTTGCGGGATGCCACAATTCGACACCACTAACAATGGATCTCGCCCTCGAGATCCGCCTCATGGTACCGGAAAGAAGGTTGGCGATCTGAAACTTCTCGCATCATGTAGATCCTCGCGACACCACTAACGAGGTTTCATCCTCCATCTTGAAATCGGCGACACCACCAACAAAGGTTCGTTGTTCCTGATCGTCGAGAGAACACTCCGGAGAACAAAGGACGAAGGTAGAGGTATCAAACGATAAGGCCACCTCTAACTTCCATTAGAAGAGGAAAAGTTACATTGATCCACCAGTTCGAGGTACAAAGAGAACAGTAAGAGTCGGTTAGGGTGATCAATCCATCCCGTACCCGAACTATCAACTCTATACATGAATAGGAAAATCAGGCAACTCAACTCTCGAGATTTAGACTGAAGTTCTTCATAGGCGGTATCCGGAACAGAGGAATGATGTCAGCAGAAATCATATGAAAGACACAATGATTAGGTTCTGCGATGGTTCCATTGGCATGAACAACACATGCTCAAGGTTAACTCCAACTTCACCAATGCTCGTCCTTCTCATATGTTTTTCAACGACACTGATATCCAGCAAGGAACACATATAGATAAAGAGCTCAAGAACAAAAGATCGGAGGAAGGGCACAACAAACCAGTTGCAGATTGATGATCGTAGCACCTCCGTTACAAAAGGGAGAAAGCGAAACCCTGAAGGTACGACGGAAACCCAACCACGAGAAATCCTGGACTCGAAGAGAGAGAAGAGAGCGGATTCAAAACACGTAGAGGTAAGAGAGGAATAGCAAAGGGGTAAGGAGTAAAATCAGACCTAATCAGAACTATCCAACCGATTTTTCAAAAATAGTTTGGACACTCTACTTCGGCCGTTAGCTAGGTTATCCTACATGCTGGACTTGTGGGGTATCGCAACTGCTGAGCTCTGATACCACTCTGTAACACCCTCAGAATCGACCCTATGCAAGTTTTAGCGAAAACCGCCAAACCCGCATAGAAACGATTCAAAGGTGCCCACCAGGCACTTCCGTGCGGGTGGAAAATGAAGTAATAACATTACACAACAGTCCTCGATGGGACCCACAGAACAGATATATACAACAGCGACTCAAAGAGTCAAGAATACAGATATAATATTCAAAGATCCAAATCACCTTGAAAATGATAGAGCGTCCGACTACGGACAAGATGCAAATGGGGCTAAGAGCCCTGAAGAATAACCAATGGCGTCCATAACCCTGCCCAGGCCAAGCCGGAAGGGTAACCCTGCTAACGACGTCGATCTCAAAACCTGCTTAAACAAAAGGGGTGCCGACAAAGGGCAAAGGAAAAAGAGGAGCGTCAGTACTGAGGCCAGTACACGGCGAGACTAGAATTCGGCGGTCCTCGCCTACATAGGTATGGTGGACTGAAGCGGCAGCGGCAGCATGCACTAAACAACCTATAGAGACTCGGTACAACTGGCGGCAATCAGAGAGGGGTAAGGAAGACCTATTCGGAACCAACCTGATTCTACCATCAGACAAACCCATCCTGGCGTTTCCCCCTCGAGACCAAACGAGGAAGTCAACCGAGGAACTCACACAGTTGGCAGTTTTATTTATTCGGTTATCGTTGCCGCAATTACTAGTCAGGTATAGATAATCATCCTGATAAAATAAGCAGTGGGCACTTTTAGTTAACCATTCCGTTATAGTTGCAACACTTACTAATCAGATACAAATAACATGAGATAACCCAAAACCCAGCAGTTGTTGTTACTTTTATTCAGCCATTCCGTTGTAGTTGCGATAATTACTAGTCAGGTACAATGGTCGCAAGCGACACTCCAAACAGGCAATTGTGGGCAGTATTATTAGCCATTCCATTATAGTGAAGCTGATTACTAGTCATTATAAAGTCAAATTTATAGCAATTAACTTTAGTTATGCTTGTCTATGGTCGAGATACTGTGCTCCAAGTCGTCCATATCCGCGGACACGGCTTTCAGAAAGTTTTAACCCGGCCGGGGTGCACAAATAGCAACACACACACGATCAACCTCGGAAAAACCAAATCAACACCCAACGAGGTCTTCACGACAGAGCAATCACAAGATTCAGAAATATTCCAGGGGGCCACCCCTTGGAGTACACCCGCAACGAAGTAAGCTAGCTCCGAGACGGACCCGAGGTTTGGGTGGACGGCTGTGAGCGGCTGGGAACCCCAAACGGGGCTTGTCGACACCGAGGTCCTGCGGCAAAATAGCTCGATGCCAGAATGATAAAAAGCTTAACACCTCTTATTTGACTTTTTCACTATTTTAAAATACGAAAAAGATCCAAATCTAAAATGCAAAGGTCGTCTTATTCAAAACCTCAATCATCACATCCCCTCTCTCCTACTTCACACCTCGGAACGCGCTGCTCTTATAGAGAGAAAGGCGCTTTCCCATCTTCTTAACCCGAAATGAAGGGGTACCCCCGGGAAGAGATCCAGTGGAGACGGGTGGGCCTGTAGCTCAGAGGATTAGAGCACGTGGCTACGAACCACGGTGTCGGGGGTTCGAATCCCTCCTCGCCCACAGCCTTCCAAAGGGGGAAGGGCCTTTACTTTCCCCCTGAGGGTAGGAAAATCATGATCGGGATAGCTGAAAACGTGTCCCGATCCTAAACAGTACAGTGTGCTATCTGTCGCACAATTTAAATAAAGCAGTAGCATGGCATAAGTACAGGATAGTAAATAAAACCTCAAACTAGTTTGTGGCCCCAAGAAATAAGACGGAATCAAGCTCTGGCTAAGGGGGGCCCATACTCCCCATATGTGGATAGCGCGATAAATCAAGGAACAGGTATCAAGTACTCGGGGTCCTACGGGACACAAGTGGGCGGTCGGAAACCAAATATTATCTATCACCCACCGATGCCTCTGCTTACTTACTTCAATTTTAGTTGTTAAACAGGAATTAAAGTGTGCGATAAGTAAAACCATAATCATCTCCAACATCAACATGCGGCAATTCTCCAACAACTGAGGCACTTGACAACACGCCACAACACTTGAGCAAGCGACTACGACGCGCAAGTCCAACTATCTACCAATCAACAGGTAATAGGGTGTGTCCAAGGCAATATAAGGCTGCAAGGGATATCACGGGTACGAAAACTAGAGCATCGCAACACAGATAGCAAAGATCAACAGGAGGGAATAAATACTATAAAAGTAAGATAGGTAGAAAGGGGGAGATGCTCGCCTGAAAACTTTGTCGAAGGTTCAACCGAAGATCGGGGCGAAGCTCACATCAACTCAACGGCCTTATCCGCGAAGAAGCAAAACACTAGAATAAACACCGGATGTAATATTTAATACAACGGCAGAAGATCGGCATGATGCATGTATGATGCATGACATGGCAAAAGTGCGATGCAATTAGGTCATATTAAGTGGAACCGGGGTCCCGACAATTAATTAGGTGGTTCATGTTATTTATTTACCCCGCAAATTAAATGTTGTATTAACATGGCAACAGTGAACACCGGTTCGATGCACAGATTTAAATGAGGCCAATATAAGGCTAGGATTGCCCGCATATGGGCCCCATATTTAATTATAAGGTGAATCGGCATAAGGCCCCCAAACCACAGGACAAGTATGCATGCATGAACAAATTAATATGCAACAGGTAATATTATATTTATAAAATAGGGCTCAAGAAAAGGGGTCACACATTAGGGTTCGACGGTCTTGGGGTTCCGGGGGTTCGGGGTCGGTCTCAGGGTCCGGATCTGGGTTTCGACGGGGTCGTTCTCGGACTCCGGGAAGGACTTGGTTCGGTGTCGTTCTTGTCGTTGCGAAAAATCTTGCCGGGTCCGCGTATCGGGTCGGTCTTGGCGTTCGGTAAGAAGAACTTGTCGTTCCCGCGGCGATCTTGGCGTTCTTCCGGAGGAAGTACTTGCCGTTCCCGTGTAGGCGTCCTCGGTGACGGGGAGATCTTGGGGTTCCCACTTGTCCATCATTGACGGACTTGGTTCGTCGTCGGGGCTCGTCGGGGTCAGTCTTCGGGGTCCGGCGGTAGGTCTTGTCGAGTTCACTTCAACGGCCTTGTCGTTCCGAAGACGATCTTGGCGGTTGTTCGCATCCGGGCATCGGGGTACTCGAGTCCGTGTGGCGACCTCGGCCGACGAGGGATCGAAACACAACAATTGAAGGGTCACATGCCACCCTCCATATCCTCACTTTGCTTCTTGGGCACTTGCACAGGAACAACTCCAGGAACAACAAAGGACGACACATGCATAGCCAGAAGCCTCTGCACACGGGGCCCAAACCTGCACTGACCAAACGAACACACGGACGTGGGCTGGGCGATGAGGACGTGGCCGAGGCCGGCCAGGGCCACGCGGGGCGACGGCGGCGTTCCACGGCGCCCGTATGCGAGGCGGCGACGGGGAAAGGAGGACGGCGGAGTCCCTGCGGGAGGCGGCTCGAGGAGGCACCCGGCGGCGGGGACGCGCCGGCGGAGCGGCGAGGAGGGAGGCGCCGCGGAGGCAGCAGAGAGCGGGCGGCGGACGGAGCTGGTCGGCGGCGCGCGCACGGTGGAGGCGTGGGGACGCGTGGCCGAGCGCGGAGGCGGGAGCCGGCGCGTGCGGGGCCGCGCCCGGGGCGGCGGCGGATGCCCGGCGGCGAGGTTGGGGAGAGGAGGGACGGAGGCGGGGGTGAGCGCGGGGCCTGGCGAGGGCGGCGGAGGTCGCCGGAGGAGGGCTGGGGGCGGAGCGGCGAGCGCGGCTGCGGGCGGCGCCGCGCCGGGGAGATAGAGGGAGAGCGGCGGCGCAGGCGAGGAAGAGAGGAGGGCGAGGAGATGCGGGGATGGGCGGCGGCTAACGGACGGAGGGCGACGGAAGGACCGGCGAGGGGAGGCGCCGCGGCGGAAGGCGGAGCTCGCCGGCGGGGGTGCGAGGAAGGGCGCGCGCGCGGAGGAAGAAAAGGAGGAGGGAGAGAGCGTGGGCGCGGGGCTGGCGTGCGATGGGTGGGACCGGGGTGCTGCGCGTGGGTTCGTGTGTGTATGTTGTGAGGTGGGGCCAGGGGGTGGCTGGTTCAGGAGAGAGAGAGAGAAAAGAGAGGGGGTGAGTTGGCAGATTTTGGTTGGAGGGGGGGGGATGGACAAGGTGATGTGGCATCCTGGGATAGGTGGGGGTGAGGTGGAGGCTGGGTGGGTAGAATAGGTTGGGTGGACTTAGGATTTAGAAGGGCGGGTTAGGTGGACCGTTTGTAAAATCCTGGGGGTGGTCGTTCGGGTCGCAACGGCCCGTTCGACTGCCCCCGCTAAAATAATAAATATTTTTATTTGTTTTACAAACACCGTTTGCAAACCGACAGCAGACAAACAAAAATCATCCGGAGCCCCGGGGTTTGCTATTTGATTAAAGATGGGGCGTTTTATAAAACAAAACGGGCTTTGCGAAAAATAGTTTTTAGACAAACAACACATGATGATGACGATGCAATGCACAAATCAACGCGATTTTCTAGTAGTGGTTTTGCGGGATGCCACACCTAGTTAGCTCACACACAATCCAGTAGATCATCTAGAAAGATTAGCCCAACACTAGCACCCCTGTGAGCTTGCCATTGCCATTAATGGTGAACAGCCGAGCACCCCCATGTCACCCCATTGTGGACAGCAAGCTACGAGCAGCAGCAAGCCTAGCCAACATGTCTGGGAGGCAGCCCACCGTCCACCGCCACTGCCTGTCTCAGCCACGAATGTTGCAAAGCCCTGGACCACGCACACGAGACACGCCCAGACCATGCCGAGCGTGCGCCAGAGCGCCACCCGCGACCAGCGTCCCCAGACCGCGCGCCGCCCTCACCGCGCGCACACCCGATCACCACCGACCCAGGAGACCGCCAGACACCCTCGTTTGCCGCCCCGTGCCATACAGCCACCGCCCGCCGTCGAAGACGCCGCCTCTGCCGCTCAGAGCGCCGCCCGTTCCAAACCAAACCACACCGCCCCATGCCTCGCGATCATGTCATTGAGCATCGCCAGGAGACACAGCACCGTCCCCTACCTTTGCCCATGCCTATATCCGCCTGTAACGTCGCCCCCGACGAGCTCACCTTGCGCCCCGACGGTCCCCTCGCTCGACTATAAATAGAGGCCACCCCCGCACGATTTCTTCACACCATCTCACTCCACTCTCCCCACTGACCATGCCACACCATTCTCAGAGCAAGGCGATCACCACCTCGCCGGAATTTCACCGGAGTCCGCCGCCTCTAGAGAAGAAGGGAGCTAGCGATTAGAGCCGTCCCAGGAGAAGCCACCGGTACCAGGAGGATCGCCGTCGTCGACTTCGTCGTTCGCCCGCCTCGCCGACCCTCGCCCGTACCCCGGTGAGCCCCCAGCACCCCCACTGGCCGCGCTAGGTTTCGTTCTCGCCGGAGTTGTGTCGCGTCGACGATGACCCTCAGCCGTTGGATTAGAACTAGATCGGACGACCCACGTTGCCCCATACCGCTTCGCCCAGCCCCGTGTCACTGACGAGTGGGGACACCCACTTACGCAGCCCGCGGGAGCACTGCTCTTAGCAGGACGGCCCGTTAGAATTTCCCGCGCAGCCCAGCAATTCCAATTAAACCTTTTCTTTTTAAATTTAAACACACTTCTGTACCCAACTTCAAAAATCAACCCAGATCGATTCAGTGCACCAAATTGGAGGAAACCAATTTTGTTGGAAAGTTCTGTAAATGCTTAATCCAAGCCCGTTGGATTCAAGTCATTTGGATCTATAGATCACCCATAGCAAAAATAACAAGGCAGAAGCTTTTTTGCATTCAAACATTTTTCAAATTTAAACCATAAAAGCTTTTGAGTTGATTCCAACTCTCAAAAATCACATTTAACCATACCTTTTAGAATATATAAAAATATATAGGTTTACTTGAAGATTGTTCAAGTAATAAAAGAATGCTTCATAAGCATTTCTAGCCACTTTAATTAATTAAAATAAAAGGGTAAAACCTTATTAAATTGTGACACCACTTTAAATCACATTCCCATGAACTACAATATGTGGTGATGACATGTGTCAACATGATCCCATGTTTAGTTTGGAGAATATTAAATCTTAAGTAGTTTTTCAATGAGTAGAAATTACTTTTCTAAAATAAAAAGATTTAAACCAATCCCTAACCTTGTAATGTTAGAGATGATGCTAGATAATCTATAGGACCCTTGTGTGTGATGATTGCAAGTAGTTAAGTATTGTTTGGTGATTGTGTACCTCGTATTTATTCATAGACGCTAGTACCGACCAAGGATACTATGAGGAGGAAGGAGGATACTACGAAGAGGAAGCCGAGGAGAACTTCAACCACTGCTCTGCACAAGGCAAGCTAACACTTGCAAGATACTATACCTATGCAAGCTTATACTGATATTGATGCAAGCCTAATACTACTAGTGAATGTGCAATCTAACACTTGCAAGATACCCTATTGTTGCCACAAACCCATCTAGTGATATGACTATTATATGCCTTAAGCATATGTGATCATATCCACTTGCTAAACCAATCCTAGTTTTATGGCAAGCTTCTTACTTTATTTCTTTATCAAAGCTTACTTAGAGTCCACCTAAGAGTTTGGTAGATAGTAGACAGTTGGGCTCAAGTTTGCCTAAAGAGCATAAAATTTGGCCTAATCTAGAAACCTTGATCTCAGTCTAAGATAATGTTGGACTTAGTGAAACTCCACTAGTTACCACCCCTCCTTATTACTACCCCCACCTGTAGATGCTAGTGCTAAGCATAAAACTTGATCAACTTTAGATGGGAATACTTGGTGGAAAAATGGTTATGAAAACCTTGGAATGATGGATCATTCTATTGAAATGTTTTGGACATGTGTTTCCAAACAATTAATGATTTTGGTGATGAAAATGTTGAGGCATGAGCCTTAGCCCTTTATAAAACTGATGGTTGTCTGGATGCGATACCATTCCAATTTTATCGTACAACCACAATACCCGAATATTGGGTAGGGCTTGACTGGAAACTTATATTCCTTAGTATTAGTTCCCTCACGGCCAAGGTCTGACTGAGGCTACCTTGTGAAGATTGTCCACCTGTGCAGTACCCAAGATGACAGTGGTCGTGGTTGGGAGGCCAAACTCACAGGAGAGGTGCTTATACTAGGGCGTGTAATCGAAAGGTTAGGATTGATTATCCGCATACTGAGTATGGTGAATTCAGGAATTGTTCCTGACGGATGTATCGAATGTTGTGGTGAAAGTGTACAATCTCTGCAGAGTGTCAAACTATTCGAATAGCCGCGTTCGTGGTTATGGACAGTTGGAGTGGCCATACTGTTCCCCCGTCAGACTTTTAAAATGACTTGTGAAATGAATTGAGACTGTGATTTGAACACAACAGAGTTGTGACCTAAACTACAAGATCCCACTTAGGAGTAATAAAACTGTGACTAGCTCTGGAACTTAGTAAAGATAAACCTGGCTTTTTGCAAAACAACCCTAGAGCTTAGTGTCCGATTATCCAAAAACCCTTTACCTGTCAGTATTAGTTTGCGAGTACTTAAAGAGTACTCATGGCTTTGTCCCTGGCTATTCCCATGGCCAGACTATGAAGAGGAGTACCTGGAAGATGGACCCCGGGAAGGTTACGACAACTAGGATCATCTCCCATCGTTAGCATTGCATGTGACCCCGAAGATGGAGCTTCGCCTACGCTACCGTTATTACTACGTATTCCGCTGCTTGATGTTGTATTAAGAACTGGATCATGAGATCCCTATCTGTGTAAGAACTTATGTATCGTCTGTAATGGATGAAGTACTATGGTATCCAATTCTGTTATGTCTCGCAAAAATGGTAATCCTGGGATTGCGATGTATGGCATAACAGGCATCTAGGATTGAAAAATCCGGGTGTTGACATCTAGTCCCGGGCCGCAACGGGCTCTAGTCCCGATTTTGGGCCCGGGACTGCGAAAACGGGACTAGAGCCCCCCCTCTAGTCCCGGCTCGCAACGGCCCGCGACTGATAACAGCCACGTGGCTGTTTCAGCGCCGCGGGGGGCGGAAACCCTCTAGTCCCGGGCTGTAACACCACCCGGGACTAAAAGGTTTCCTGCCGCGGCAGAGAAACACCACATTTCTCTGCCGCGGCAGAGATTGTGTATTTGCTTTTTTTTGCCATTTTGTTCCTTTTTCGTTTTATGTTTCACTATAACAAAAATATATTTCAGTAGACATATTATACGCTACTACATACACACTACACGTCGATGCATTTATATAAGATCGATCCCTTGCAAGCATACATGTAATAAATCATATCAAAAGGAAGAAATGTTTTGAAATTACATGGTCATTGATGAATATATATATATATATCATATGAGCTACATGGATGACTAAGGCAAATCGAGTTCCACGTCATCCGCATAATGCTCTCCATGTACATCAAGGACTTCCTTCATCATAAATCCCGCCAGCTCCTCTTGAATTGCTCTTATGCGCTGGTCTGGCTCTAGTTTCTCCCGCAAATCATAAATATAATGTGAGTCAACTTTCCGCTCACTGGTCAACTCTCGGATGTACTCGCAGACGTAGTATCCACATAAATGAGTTCCCGGTGGCTGCTGTAAACTCTTTGCCATTTTATAAGTTAGCTCCTCTTTGAAGGGAACTGGTATTTTCTGTCTGAACCGTGTCCAACACCTGCTCGGCAAAGAAAATGAACGAAGGAGTTATTAGTTACTTGATATCAGGAAATGAATGAAAGAGGACGATATAATGCGATAATGATTGAAATTACTTATGGAGCATTGCTTTCATGTCGCTCCACTTATCTTGGTCCCAACTTAATGAGTCATGGACTTCAACTAGGGAGTTGTCAACTTGAATGTTTAGCAAGATCCAGTGGAATCTGTGGACATTTACATAAGCATACATGCATAGCTCATCCAGTAAGCAAAAATAAAATGTGTACAAGATATAAACACTCACTTGAAGTTGTAAGGAAATAGTATTTCCTTAACAAAATTATGCTCGGTTAAGAACCTGGACAGGTCTTCCTCCACATCTTTGGGGTGATTCTTTAACGTATATTCATTAATGATATATGGGTCAATGAACCCAACGTTGTATCTTCTAGCTCTTTTGCATTCAAGCATCTTCATTCTACGGAATATAATATCATCATACAAAAGGATATATAGTTAGGATAATATATTAAATGCAATGAACGAGCTAAAGCTACAAACTTAATTATAGAAATAAATAACTTACAGACAGTAGCAACCAATGATAGATTTGTCGAGGGCGCGCTGGTTGTATAACTGAAACAGTTCGGTCATTTGAACCTGTATCGAGTATGGTTTGAAGTGATGCTCCTTTCTAACATCCACCGGAAACCAATCTTTATGATGCTTTTTTCTGCTTGCGACATGTACCATTCATGCAGATTTCGCATATGTGTGGATAGATGCGCGAGCTCCTCATTACTGACTAGAGGCTGCCCTTGGACATACTGCCGTACTATCTGACCCACTGGCGTATCTTCATAGCCTAAATATTGACCAAGAGACATATTTGCTTCGTTAGCAAGTGTTTTGGCCTCCGATATAGTGATTCCCATAAGTGCAGCATTATTACAGGCTCTAGGGTCCATTATTTGCATGTCCATATCCATTTCATCTCTGAAGGCCTTGTCGAGGTCTGAAATGACTTTGAGAGGGGCGACCGATTGATTCTTGTGTGCTCCGAGCTGGGCAACTCGCTTCCCGTTTTTTGCACTTGTGATTTTTTTCTTCTGTGCTTGCTTAATAATCTCCCGGTCATAGTCTGATTCCAGATTCATCGATATCTGGGATGGTTGCTCAAGAAAGGACTTAGCCCACTTTTTTGTTTTTTCGTCATATACCGGCTTTGGCTCAGGCTTTTTGGGTGCAAAATGCGCCTTAACTTGGGCAGCCACATCCGCGTTAGTTTCCTCGTCGGTCTTGTCATAAGGTCTCTTTGGAAGAGCCGGCGGGATATCGACTATCTTCGGCGTTTGACCTTTCTTCGATGTGGGGCGCGGGGGACCGTCGAACTTCCGTTTCTTCGACGAGGTAGTAGTATTGCACGGAGGCGGAGGCGGAGATCGAGTTGATGTACTCCTGCTGCGGCGATCGTCAGCGGGGCGGGGTGGACTTGGAGGTTGGCGATAATCGGGTTGGGGTGGACTTGGAGGTTGGCAATAATCGGGTTGGGGTGGACTTGGAGGTTGACGATATTCGATGCGGGGTGGATTTGGATTCCTTGGAGTTGGTGGCCTTGGCGCCGAGCCTGGAAACTTGATGTACTTCTTATTCCATAGAATGATGTTGCGCTTGACATCTCCTAGTTTTGTAAGGCCTTTAGGCGTAGCGATTTCAATCTCTAGGTCCGCAAAATCCTCCACTATGTCATCCACCGTGACACGAGCATAGCCTGGTGGAATCGGAAGTGAATGGTGGAGTGCTCCAGGTAGACAAGGTAAAGCAGTGCCGATCGCCACCTTGAAGGACAGGTTGTTCATTGGCTGATGTAGCTCACATTGTGCCATCTCTCTGACATCATCCACGGGGTAGTGAGGAGCCGGTGCATCATCCAGCAGTGCTTGATCATCAGCACGGACCTCCATGGAAGCCACGCTGCTTCTCTGTTGGCTAAGATCCAACGCTGGATCATCAGACCGCGGGTGAGTTGACGACGGTGGCCTTTGGCTAATTTCATGCATGAGGTTCTTCAGATCAGCTAGGTCCTGCTCTACCCTGGAGATCTGGTCTGCCTCCCGGTCCTTCTTTCTCTCACGGCTTCTGTAACTGGCATCGTACAGAGGAAACCCTTTCTTCCACGAGACACCGGCGCCTTTGCCTCATGTTCGTCCTCCCTTTTCAGGATTCCCTAGGGCGTGTGTCAGCTCGTCGTTCTCTCTCTCGGGACGGAACAATCCCAATTGAGCATCGTTCATTGCTTGAATAAGGTCTTTGGAGGGTTTTAGAATTTTATCATGAAATAATGTCTTCCCTGTTTCTGGGTCCAAGGATCCCCCGTGCCCATACCACCAGTGCTTTGACCTCTCGGGACATCCATCTGTACCAGGAGTGACGCCTCTAGCCCTCATATCCTTCTCCATAGTTTCCCACTTAGGGATGGCACTCTTGTAGCCACATGTCCCCATTTTATGATGGTATTTCTTGTTGGCAGCATTTAACGCGTTCTTTACTGACTTTGCCTTTGCTTTATCAGATTGCCTGTACTGTACAAAATCGGGCCACTGTTCTCTCAACTTCTCGTTTACTCCTTTGAAGTCTGGAGTTTTCTTTTTAGCGACATATTTCACGTATAAATTTTTCTTGTGGTTCCGGTACAGTTCAGCCATCTTGCTTAGTGCCCACTCCTTGACTTTCGCTCTATTTTCAAGCCCACCCGGCCTTGGGGTAATACCATCTACCTCAAATTCCTCATACTCTGGAGGTAGTATGAAATGCGCTATGAGCTTCTGCCAAAGGTCATCTTTGGCACCATCGGTGACATAGCTGTTGGATTCTTCACCAGGTTTCTTTGACTTATTCCATTCTTGGATGGTGATCGGCAGGTTGTCCCTAAGAAGCACCCCGCATTGATTTATAAACATCCTCCGGTGCTTCTCTGGAGAAATCGGTTCACCATCAACATCTATTTCTTCGATGGTGAACCTCTGATTACCATCCAACTTTTTGTTCGGCCCTCGTTTCGTTTGAGCTGTCGATTTCTTCGATCCGGTGGGCTAAAAGAAGAACAGAGAGTGATTAATATATATCTAGATCAGTTAATGAATAGAGGTAACACGAGACTTTATATATATATATATATATGTACCTCGCCGGATCCTGTCGAGGGGCCATCATTATTGTTGTTATTTGTTTGCCCTTCGTCCATCTGGTCTTCCCCTTGGTTTTCCTCTAGTCCATCACCGGATGGATTCAGATATGAGGATATCTCTTCCTCGAGCAAAATATCTTCGGCCGTGCCCGTAATAAGAGGAATTTCACCTCTTATCATGCCCTGAAGAAAACCTTCACCGATGCGACCAGGATCTTCGGATGGATCCATGACTTAATTATCTATAACAAAAATAGAGTTAAACAGGTTAGAAAAAACAATAATCCTAATAACTAAAACAATATAATCCTAATTATAATAACTTAAACAAAAAAATAACCCTAATCCTAAAGGGCTTCGATCTCGATCTCGATATCGTATTCTACCGAGAAGCACCAAACACCAGAAAAAAATAAAGGGGAAACAAGCAAGTATGATGATATAACAAGTTGAATTGCATTGAATTGAAACCCTAAAACATGCTCGGCAAATTAATCGAGGTTTCGAGGGGTGAAAACCCTAACTCGGGAAAACTCCGGAACATATGAGAGGGGTGCATTTGTTCTTCTAATTAAACTTGCTGTCATGAAAGTTGATTAATAATGCATGATTATATAGATAGCTAGGTTTCAATTTTCTGAACATTTTGATATATTATTTGTATTTTTCTGACTTATAAATTAAGAGTTATTGAATTTACAATATTTAATCAAATTCTGGAATTACTAAAAAGTGTTATTTCATCATTATGACATCAGCATAGGGGGTTAAACTTTTTGTACCGCTACTAAGCCTAGCCATTATGACTGACTAGTGGGGTACTGGCCACCTCAGCATGCCACGCAAGCAAGATTGACCGGGGGGGGGGGGGGGGGTTGATTATTTTCATGGAAGTTGACGGCAGCGCGCGCGGGACGGCAATTGACGGTGGCGCGGGACGGCGAACTGGGAAGAGGAAGGAAGCAGGAGGGTGCCTGAGGTCAGCGAGGCCGAGGGAGGTCGAGGGTGGCCGGCCGAATCGGCGACGGACGCGGCGGCCGGAGATGGGGAAGGAGCGGACTGCGGGGAGCTCGACTGGGGGCGCGGGGCTTCTTCCTTCGGTGAGGCTCTGCGGTACGGCACGTAACGGCACGGCGGCGTGGTGGCCAGAAACGAGGGCGGCGGCGCGGTGGAATCCGGCAGCACCTCCCCTGCGTCGATCGAGCTCTCGCCGTCGTCTGCGCGCGTCTCCTCGTCGATTTCGCCAAGTGCTGGGTAGGGGAGGCCAGGGGTGGGCGCAAGTTATTTATACCCCCACCCCTTTAGTCCCGGGCTAAGCCACCGCCCGCGACTAAAGGGTCTTTAGTCTCGGGCCGTGGCTTAACCCGCGACTAAAGACCCCCCCCTTTAGTCGCGGGCTAAGCCACGACCTTGGACTAAAGGTCTTTTTCGGCCGCTTCATTTTCGCGCGCGCACTCGCCCTTTAGTCCCGGGTCCAGCCACGACCCGCGACTGTTTGTTTTTTTGTAAATTTTCTTTTTTAATTCAAAACTAATATAAAAACTTTGAAAAATCATATCTTTTATTGTAATAATCCAAATAAAACAAATAACATGTCTATTATTATCAGAAAAATATAAATAATTTTAATATAATATCCATTTATCTGTTTGCATCATTTATAAATTATTTCATTTGTAAATTTTCTTTTTTAATTCAAAACTAATATAAAAACTTTGAAAAATCATATCTTTTATTGTAATAATCCAAATAAAACAAATAATATGTCTATTATTATCAGAAAAATATAAAGAATTTTAATATAATATCCATTTATCTGTTTGCATCATTTATAAATTATTTCATTTGTAAATTTTCTTTTTTAATTCAAAACTAATATAAAAACTTTGAAAAATCATATCTTTTATTGTAATAATCCAAATAAAACAAATAATATGTCTATTATTATCATAAAAATATAAAGAATTTTATTATAATATTCGTTTATCTGTTTGCATAATTTATAAATTATTTCATTTGTAAATTTACTTTTTTAATTCAAAACTAATATAAAAACTTTGAAAAATCATATCTTTTATTGTAATTATCCAAATAAAACAAATAATATGTCTATTATTGTCAGAAAAATATAAAGAATTTTAATAGAATATCCATTTATCTGTTTGCATCATTTATAAATTATTTCATTTGTAAATTTTCTTTTTTAATTCAAATCAAATATAAAAACTTTGGAAAATCATATCTTTTATTGTAATAATCCAAATAACACAAATAATATGTATATTATTATCAGAAAAATATAATGAATCTTAATATAATATCCATTTAGTCCCGGATGTAGTCACAAACCGGGACTAAAGATATTTTCCGCCATTTCCCACCTCTTCCCGCCAAGTTTTCCCGCCCTTTCCTTTCTACGAGAGCTTTTAGTCCCGGATGTAGTCACTAACCAGGACTAAAGATATTTCCCGCCATTTCCCAAAGCTTCACGCCAAGTTTTCCCGCCCTTTCCCTCTATATTTAGGGTGATCATGCCATGGCTATCCACACATCCACACCTTCCTCTCTTAGAACAATGGACAACGCCTACTGGGCCATTCTGACCCTCGAGGAGACCGAGGCGCTGTGCGCCTCCAACTACCCTTGTCCGCCGGGCTACCGGCCGCCGGCTGGATGCTGAGCGCTGGAGGGGTTCCTGTCCCTCCTGTCCCTCAAGGTTCCGCACGCCAGGCGGCCATCACAAACCACTTCTACCACGAGCTCACGCCGGAGCAGCGGATGGATCCCCAGTGGGATCCCGACAACTATGACACCTGGAATGCCTTCTTCGCTAATAGGCGGGAAAGGGAGCTCGCTAGGTACGAGGGTGATGGCCCGCCACCGGTGAACCACAACGAAGCCGGCCGTCGTCTGTGGTGGGCGAACCGTACTATCATCGGAGTGATGCGCTACATCGCCGGGGGAGACCATCCTCGCCTACGGTGCCCACGAATCCACCCGCCACAGGCCCCACACCGTCCCGGCGGTAGCGGCATCGTCTTCCAGGAGACCCCTCTCCTGCACGCCATGAATCCGAGGCTGGAATGGCCCCTGGTATATGCCATGGATGGGCCGAGGATCCCCGGAGTGGCAGGTGACGATGACGATGATGATGACGATGACGATGAAGACCCTGAAGCTGCGTACTATAGGACTAGGCATGATTATGACTAAAGGGGGCGGCTTTAGTCCTGAGTGTTAGCTAGTCCCGGTTTGTCCCGATTTTTAATATTAATAAATGTCTTGAGTGTTACCTAATAAATAGAGGGAAATGCCTATATAAAGAGAGGGTTCATCTTTAGTCCCGGTTGGAGAAACAAACCGCGACTGAAGGGATTGCGGAAGACTGGGCCAGGCAACACTAATAATAGGGGTGAGTGTCGACATTATGTCGTGTGGCTTGTACCTTGTCCAGGATGGTGTCACCAACCGGGACTAAAGATGAACCTTTAGTCCCGGTTGGAGACACCAACCGGGACTAAAGATGAGTCAGCACTAATAATAGGGGTGAGTGTCGACATTATGTCGTGAGTGTCGACATTATGCCGAGCTGCTTGTACTATAAATAGGCATCCTTGTGAGTCCAGTCCTCCAGCCAGTTTGAGGCATCTCCAAGATGGTTTTAGAAAGCAGGGACACCACTACGGCCAGTTTCAGGGAGATGCCGACGGAGCCCAGTCCTCCGGCATCTCCGAGAAACTGGTCATAGAGGCACTCCCTAATATGTGAAATTAGTTAGCTCCCAGGCGTATTGATCTAGTTAGAGAAGTTACAAGATGCAAGATGGTTTTCGATAGCAGGGATACCACTACGGCCAGTTTTAGGGAGATGCCGACGGAGCCCAGTCCTCCGGCATCTCCGAGAAACTGGTCATAGAGGCACTCCCTAATATGTGACATCACGCGTTTGGAGATCAGGTCTTAATGGTAAGTATGAATCGGTACTAAAGGCCCTCCTTTAGTCCCGGTCCAGCCACAAAACGGTACTAACACACTCAAGATTGTTTGCAGACAACACTATAAAAATGGACACATGCATGGAACATCTTCACTCATAAAATGTTACAATTATTACATATCATTTCTTCGCGTGTGTTCCTTTCTGATCCCGTCGTATGCATGGAGCATCTTCATTCATTAACATGATGGTTGGGTCATCCTTCACCGCGAAGGGCGGAATTTCATGGAACTTATCACAATCTTCTGACATGTCTGTCTTGTCCTCCACTCCCACGATGTTTCTTTTTCCTGAAAGAACTATGTGGCGCTTTGGCTCATCGTCTGATGTATTATTTTTCTTATTTTTTCGTTTTCTAGGTTTGGTAGACATGTCCTTCACATAGAAAACCTGGGCCACATCATTGGCTAGGACGAATGGTTCGTCTAAGTACCCAAGATTGTTGAGATCCAACGATGTCATTCCGTATTTCTTGTCTACCTCAACCCCTCCTCCCGTCAGCTTGACCCATTTGCACCGAAACAAGGGGACCTTAAAAGTAGGTCCATAGTCAAGTTCCCATATCTCCTCTATGTAACCATAATATGTGGTCTTTGACCCCTTGTTGTCTGTTGCATCAAAGCGGACACCACTGTTTTGGTTGGTGCTCTTTTTATCTTGGGCTATCGTGTAAAATGTATACCCATTTATCTCGTACCCTTGGAAAGTCGATATAGTCGAAGATGGTGACCTAGACAACAAGTATAGCTGATCTCCAAGAGTGTTGTTTTTGATGAGATGTTGCAACCAACCGCCGAAACTCTTCATGTGTTCATCTCTAATCCAAGAGTCATACTTTCCAGGGTTGTTGGAGCATAAGATTTTCTTGTGTTCCTTGATATATGGGGCTGCCAAGATAGAATTCTGTAGAACGGTGTAATGTGCTTCGGTGTAAGAATGTCCGTCTCTACATATTATTGATTTCCTTCCTAGAGTACCCTTTTCACTCAGTCTCCCCTCATACCGCGATTGAGGAAGACCAATTGGCTTAAGGTCAGGAACGAAGTCAACACAAAATTCAATGACCTCCTCTGTTCCATAGCCCTTGGAGATGCTTCCTTCTGGCCTAGCACGGTTAAGAACATATTTCTTTAAGATTCCCATGAACCTCTCAAAGGGAAACATATTGTGTAGAAATACAGGACCGAGAATGGAAATCTCTTCGACTAGGTGAACCAGCAGGTGCGTCATAATATTGAAGAAGGATGGTGGGAACACCAACTCAAAACTGATAAGACATTGGACCACATCATTCTGTAACCGTGGTAGATCTTCAGGATTGATTATCTTCTGAGAGATTGCATTGAGAAATGCACATAGCTTCACAATGGGTACTCGAACATTATCTGGTAGAAGCCCCCTCAATGCAATCGGAAGCATTTGCGTCATAATCACGTGGCAGTCATGAGACTTTAGGTTTTGGAACTTTTTTCTGCCATATTTATTATCCCCTTTATATTCGACGAGAAGCCAGACGGGACCTTAATACTGCTTAGGCATTCAAAAAATATTTCCTTCTCTTGTTTGGTAAGAGCGTAGCTAGCATGACCTTGAAACCATTCTGGATGCAGGCCATCTGGGTCTTTCATAGGTTGATGGTCCTTTCGTGCTTTCGGTGTATCTTTTGTCTTCCCATACACGCCCAAGAAGCCTAGCTGGTTCACGCAAAGATTCTTCGTCACATGCATCACATCGATTGCAGAGCGGACCTCTAAGAATTTCCAATATGGTAGCTCCCAAAATATAGATTTCTTCTTCCACATGGGTGCGTGTCCTTCAGCGTCTTTCGGAACAGATTTTCCTCCAGGACCATTTTCAAAGGTTACCAGTTGATCCAAATCTTTGACCATATCAAATATATCAGCACCAGTACGCTCCTTAGGCTTCGTCTGGTGACATGCCAGACCGTTGAAATGCTTGCCTTTCTTTCTTAATGGATGCTTGGCCAAAAGAAATCAACGATGCTCATTGTATACATTATTCTTACAATGTTCCAAATATATACTTGGAGTCTCATCTAAACAGTGTGTGCATGCATTGTATCCCTTGTTTGACTGTCCTGAAAGGTTACTAAGAGCAGGCCAATCATTGACTGTTACGAAAAGCAATGCTCGGAGGTTAAATTCTTCCTGCTTATGCTCATCCCACACGCGTATCCCGGGTTCGTGCCACAACTGTAAAAGTTCTTCCACTAATGGCCTTAGGTACACATAAATGTCGTTGCCGGGTTGCTTCGGACCTTGGATCAACACTGGCATCATAATGAACTTCCTCTTCATGCCCAACCAAGGAGGAAGGTTATAGATGCATAGAGTCACGGGCCAGGTGCTGTGACTGGAGCTCTGCTCCCCAAATGGATTCATGCCATCTGTACTTAGACCAAACCTTAAACTCCTTGTGTCATCTACAAAGTCTGGGTACTTTCTATCGATTTTTCTCCATTGCGACCCATCAGCGGGGTGTCTCAACATCCCGTCTGACTTACGTTCCTCTTTATGTCATCGCAACAACTTGGTGTGCTCTTTGTTTCTGAATAAGCGTTTCAACCGTGGTATTATAGGAGCATACCACATCACCTTCGCAGGAACCCTCTTCCGGGGGGCTCGCCCTCAACGTCACCAGGGTCATCTCGTCTAATCTTATACCGAAGTGAAGTGCATACCGGGCATGCATCTAAATTCTCATACTCCTCACCGCGGTAGAGGATGCAGTCATTAGGGCATGCATGTATCTTCTGAACCTCTAAACCTAGAGGGCAGACAACCTTTTTTGCTTCGTATATAATGGCGGGCAATACATTATCTTTTGGAAGCATATTCTTCATCATTTTCAGCAACTTTTCAAATGAGGAGTCAGGTATAGCACACTCAGCCTTCCATCGCAGCAATTCCAGTGTGCTGCCCAGCTTTTTCAGACCATTTTTGCAATTTGGGTACAACAACTTTTTGTGATCGTCTAGCATGTGATTGAACTTCTCCCTATCCTTTTCAGTTTCACAATCTCTTCGTGCATCGGCAATGGTCCGACCAAGATCATCAGCGGGTTCATCATGTGTCTCTTCTTCATCCTCCCCTTCAGCATCCCCCATGGAAGTATCTCCGTACTCAGGGAAACCATGATAGTTGTCATCCTCCTCCTCTTCTTCATTGTCTTCCATTATAACCCCTCTGTCTCCGTGCTTGGTCCAACAATTATAACTGGGCATGAAGCCGGACTTCAACAGGTGGCTGTGAAGGGTTTTTGAGTCAGAGTAATCCTTCTGATTCCTATATACATTACATGGACAGAATACAAAACCATTGTGCTTGTTTGCATCAGCAACACAGATGAATTCATGCACGCCATTAATGAACTCGCTAGTGCGTCGGTCAGTACCGTCTCATTCATTCACGGACCATCTGCATTATAGTAAAAGTATATCAAAAACCATTACACAACATGATAAAATTATTACAAGTTATATTGAGAGCTTCTAGAGCACTAATTTTGAATTTTGAAAAATTTACATGCACCAATTTGTGAATTGGAGAAAACAATCAACATGATAAATGTGGAGTTTTTTATTATTGTTCCATCAGTGAAAACCTCATTCCATTCTAAGCTCTGAAACTCTAAAATTACACATTTCAATTTTCAGTAAATATGTGCCTAATCAAAATTTGTTACACATATATATCAAAATCCTTCTAGCTACTTCTAGAGCATGCATGCATTTGATCCATATCTCTATACTTCTAGAGCATTATATAGAGCTAAAGTAGCAATAAGAGATGAAAGAATGAAGTTCTAACCTTTTAAAGCTTTGGATTTAGGTGTTGCAAACTAAATCTTGACAAATCTTGAGAAAAAAAATGGCATGAACTCTCTTGCCTTCTTTGAGAAAAATGGCCACCATATGCTTTAGGGCAGCTGGCCAGGGAGCTGTATATATAGTAATAGACTAATAGTCCACGAAAAATGGCCACCATATGCTCCAGGTTATTAGTCCCGGGCCGTATTACGGGCCGGGACTAATACTCTGGTCCGGCCCGGGACTAATGAGTATGTCCATTTCTAGCCGTTGGGGGCCTCACGGACCGGGACTGCTGGGCTTCCAGTGATCGAACGGAAGATGGTTTTTCCAGTAGTGGCCAAACTTAGGATGAGCGGAAGTAGAATCGGAACTTCTATTGGTACTACACGCGGCAAAATGCCCTAGCGGTACTACCGGTGGCGGGACGGAACTTCCGCCCAAAGAAATTCCAGAAACCAAAACTGCAATAACTTTCGCATCCGAACTCCAAATGATATGAAACCAATTTTGTTGGAAAGATAGAGACGAGTAGAGTCCATTAATATATATATGTGAGTTATCTTCCAAGGTGTGGAGCCGGAACACTCGCAAGATTTAAAACCGCAATGAAATATGCAAGGGAAATCCTTATTTTATGAACTAGATCTTGTTATGATGATGACCACAAGCTCTAGACCCTCTTATGAGCAAGATCTGAATAACAACCAAGAAATATGATGCTATGTATGCAAAGGTTTGATCTCTCTTCGAAAGATGCGATCGAGTCACCCGCTTGAGAACCCCTCTTGATACAATGGCTATCTATTCTAAAACCGGTCTCCCAACTAACAACACGAAACTGGCAAAAGAGAAACCCTATAATATCATACCTTTGACCTGAGCATCCCACTTGATCTAGATGTAGACCATCTTGTCCTCCTCAAAATGGAACACCTTTCTTGATTGCTTTTGCTCGCTCTAGCTTAATGAAGACTTGCAAATTGCTCCCCCATACTCCATGGAGAAATCTCTTCTTTGAACTTGTCTTCATCACTCCATGATCACGAGGATGGCAAGCTTCAAGTATGAGATCTTCTAGAGATGGAGTATCTTGAGCTTAAACTTCTTCATTCCTTCTTGAGGTTGATCCATCTTGATGCAAATCTTTGCACTTGTCTTGATCAACCTTCAAACATATTCATTTTTCAAATTCGAGACCAACCTATAAGTAAAACTCAATTTACACATTAGTCCATAGGAATTTTCATTAATTACCAAAACCACACATGGGGGCATACATGCCCATTCAGAGGTGATGTGGGCTATCCAAGATCCAAGCAAGATGAAGATCTCTTTATGGCGTATGATTCACGACTGTCTTCTAAATGGCCACCGGTTGCAACATCATCACATGCATGTAGACGATCATTGTGTGTTCCGCATTCAGCTAGAATGTGAATACCCTCTTTGTCTATGCAGACAGTCTCTAGTTAATGCAAAGCAATTGTAATTTGAGTTCCTACAGAGAGAAAGTGACACTAATTCTACGATCCTTGCTATAACCTGTTGGAATGTGTTGGAGGCGAGGAACGATGCCATGAATAATGAGGGGCAGCTACACCCCCAAGGTGTGGTGTCCAAATTGTTGTGTTATATCGAGTTGATCATGGATCATCTGTTCAAGATCAAGATTGTCAGATGGAGTTCCAATGTGTTGGCTTCGAGTTTGTGACCACCACCTGAAGGATTGGTCTGTCTGAATGTTGACGTGAATCTGTTTCCAGCAGAAAATCGTATGGGATGGGGAGCGGTACTATTTGGATCATACTGGGAAGTTTTTGTTACCCTGCACCTAAACTAGCAAAGGCTCTAGCAACTCGTTGTGTTCTCAAAATGGTCTATTTTTTTTTGGAAATGGACGCTTGTATTAACATAAAATATTTAATGTTTACACCCGATCTCTGCATAACTAAGATGCACACAGCCACACGAATGATAGAACAAGGGAATAAAAGGAAGACAAGTATTACAAAAATGCATTATCAAAAAGATTGTCTTCAATCTAAAGTAGACACAATGGTCTATGCTAGAGGCTTTCTGAAGACCGTTTTGGTAGTATCGGATTTTTTTGATCCAGCGCATCTCTTCTCCAGTTCGAGATTTCTCGGTGGTTGGTACTCGGTACTATGGTACTTAGGTGATATCAAGAACGTGACGGTGAACTTTCATTCCTTTTCATTTAAGTTTCTCCTGTGGTAGTTCGAATATGGTAAGATGGCTCGGTCTTTCGAGTCATTGGTTTGTAATTAATTTGTTGTTGAGGTAATCCTAGAGCTTATCCTTGAATTTTTTTGTAATGATGTTAGCTAATAAATAAATTTTCATATTCTCTAGAAAGATATTATCCCTTCTATCCATATTAATTGAATTTGATTTGTCAAAATTTAGATAAACCTATATAGTAAATAGTGTCTAGATTTATTTAAATTTAAACAAATTTAAGTCAATTAATATGGGCCGGAGGGAGCAGAATTTTTGCACTATAAAAATGCTAAGACAATGGAGAGTCGGGGATTATGTCTTCATGCACGCGGAGTGTTCACCACTTTCTACAACCACAAGTGCACAACCACAAACATGCCACATGTTGTAGTTTTTTGATGAATAAACCATGTTGGGAACCCCTGTCGGTATGAGAAAATAATTTACAAAAAGATGAATTGTTAGCATTAAAAATTATGTCGTTTATACATAGTGACCATAAAAAGACAACAACTCTCACCCATATGAGGATTTTATTCTTTGGGCCAATGCCTCGCAGCCAGTTGTCACAGATATGTGCAAAACAAAAGGATGGTTATAAGTTCTAAGTCACTCTGGATGACTGGCCATATAAACACATGCAACTTGCATTCTAGAAATAAGTGTTTAATATTTCTGTCATGAGGATAATAACAATACTTTGTAGTTAAAGTGGGTTCCTAGCTGCACTTTGCATGGTTGTCTTTGTTAGCATTGCATCTCCTCAAATGTACAATGTAAAGATTTTAATCTTTAGTTGTATCTTCAATTTTTGAATGTTGTTATTATTAATAATTTTGGCGCATTAGAATGTACTAGTTCTTTGTACATAAATTTCACAGAGAAGTTACTATTACGATGTAGGCTCCATTGGAATTTGTCTTTTCCTTGAGACAATTGTACCAATACTAACCATCCTTGAAGGGCCTTCCATGCCACAAGGCATGTGCAAACTAAGCCCCTTCTAAAGGGTTGCCCCATGGTTATGGATTAGGATCTATGAGTCCCCTCTTATCCCCCCTTGAACACATGAATAATGATCCAATGAAATACGTTACTTAGCACCTTCACACCATCACATGCCCAATGGTAGTTTCCTCCCTTGTATCGAAGGCAAATGTTGTGTGGGACTTCACACAACATCAAGAAAGAAAATTAATACATATTCATGAACAAAATTCTGGATTATCTTTATTTCACTTCATCACCATTCTAGGGTTTCTCCATCTCTCCAAGAACAAAGTAAACTAATCATACATGGAGGAAATCAATGTCATCATAGTAATATGGTTGGAATTGATGGGGTTTGCAACAGAAATCAATAATTTTTTAAACTAGCATACGCCAATTTTCAAGATCTATCTATGAGTTAATGTTGTAACAGGAACAAGGTTTCTATAACATACCTTTGTAGACCAAAAACGTTAACATTCACGATAAACATGGATGATGTAGTCGAACGACGTAGCCGACATCAAGGTCACGCTAATCCTCGCTCAATGACCAGGTGCCATTACTGGAAGCACCTCCATGGTTTCGCATACGTACGATCCTCAACAACGACTCCCAGTTTCTTCGATCTAGACAAGATTGCGGAAATAGATCTTTTGGATCGGAGATCCAGCTACGCGATGGCGTGCCAAAGGTGAAGTCGTCTCTAATGTGCACAGTTGAAAGTACCGACTTGATACGACTAGAGGGGGGTGAATAGGCGTTTACCAATTTTAATTTGTTTCACACTTTTAGGCTCAACGAGAAAGGAAGTTATCTAGAGATGCAACTAAGTGAGCAACCTAAATGCAAGAAAGCGAATACAGACCACAAAACAGTAAATAGCGAGGAGTAGATGAAGGGAACGAAGTAACCGGCGAGGGGACACGGAGATGTAATTCCCGTAGTTCAATCCCAAGGAGCTACGTCTACGTTGGAGAGGTGTCGGGGCCACACAAGGTCACCCGAGCACCACAAAGGCCTCACCTTCTTCTCCGGTGAGCTCCCCCACAAAGGAGGCCTCACAATCCACTAACCGGTGACCTTGAAGGCGCCAACCGAAACCTTTACACCAAGGTTGAGGGGGAGGCTCCACAACTCAATTGGAGGCCCTCAATGACACCTCGAAGCTTTACAACACATGCCTTAGCTCTGAGGATGCCCTACACCGTCTAGGGTTCCAAGAAACCCAAGAGTAACAAGATCCACACAGGATGGGTGGGGGAAATCAATTCTTCTTTGGTGGAAGTGTAGATCTAGGTCTCCTCCCTCACCTCTCAAAAGATCAGGTCATTTGAGTGGCTAGAGAGAGAGATCTAGTGAGGGGAAGCTCAAGCATTAATGGAGGAGAGAGAAAAATTCAAGAGAGGGTGGGAGGAAGAAGAGGGGTGCCTTAAATAGGCCCCCCTCGCACTGAACTGTTACAGCCCCCGCGACCTTACCGGAAGTTCCGGTGAGAGGCCAGAAGTTCCGCCTGAGCCTGGCTCCAACGGTCATCAGACCGTTGACGCCCGCTCCAGAAGCGCAACCAGAAGTTCCGGTCAAAGCAGACCGGAAGTTCCGGTGAACTTCCGAGCAAGTTCCGATCAAGTTCCAGCAAATAGAACGCTTCAAAACAGAAACTTTCTGAGCCTTCACCGGAACTTGGGGCGGAACAGGGGAGGAACTTTTGGGTCGCGAAGCGAGTCTGGCCGGAAGTTCCGGCCTTCAGGCGGAAGTTCCGCTCAACAACTTTTGCCAGGAAAAGTTCCGAGCAAGTTCCGGTCAAGTTCCGGCCAAGTTCCGGCAAATAGCACACTTCAACACAGAAGGTTACTGAACCGCCACCGGAACTTCGGCGGAACTAGCGTCGGAACAAACTGTAGAACAGCCCGCAGAAAAAGGTTTGAGCGGAACTTCCGGTCTATGACCGGAAGTTCCGGTGAGACACACAAGGCCCCAACTGAACAGGAAAACGCTCTCTCTCATGGAAAAATGGGATGGCTGTGGCGGTACATATAGGTTTGTGCAAAAACAAGTGATTTCCCACAGCCCTCCAACATGGACCCCCTCTTAATAGTACGGTGACCTAAAAACATCAACCAGAAAGAAACTAGGAGAATACTAAAAAGGGCCACCGTCTTCAGAAGATCACAAGAGAGCATCCATCACAATTGAATGAGACAACAACGACGTTTCCCCTGAAACTCAAGAGCACAGTTAAAAGCAAGGTTGGGATTGTCATTTATCACCAAAAACATCATGGGAAGATATAGTCCTTTCAATCTCCCCCTTTTTGGTGATAGATGACAATCCTGTTGGAGATATGCCCAAGAGGCAATAATAAAGTGGGTTATTATCATATCTTCATACTTATGATAAATGTTTACATACCATGCTATAATTGTATTAACAGGAAACATTAATACTTGTGTGATTTGTAAACATAAAAGAGTCCCTAGTAAAGCCTCTTGTTAAACTACCTTGTTGGTTAATATATGATCATGGTTTCCTGATCATGAACATAGAGATGTTATTAACAACAGGGTCATATCATTAGGAGAATGATGTGATGGACATACTCCTATAG
Organism: Avena atlantica; assembly: GCA_910589765.1. Taxonomy (NCBI): domain Eukaryota; kingdom Viridiplantae; phylum Streptophyta; class Magnoliopsida; order Poales; family Poaceae; genus Avena; species Avena atlantica. The sequence goes on along the minus strand of OU342738.1, from coordinate 330,972,897 downwards.
ATAAGCGTAGCATAAAGATCAAGTCATTTTAATAGTTCAATTGCTATATGCTTTCTGATACATAGTAACCTAATTCCTTCGACCATGAGATCATGCATATCACCTTTACCGGATGGATGCTTTGATGACATCAAACACCACACCGTAACTGGGTGGCTATAAAGGTGGCATTGAGTGTTCGAAAAGTATTGGTTGAGACACATGGATCAAGAATGGGATTTGTCCATCCATATGACGGATAGATATACTCTGGGCCCTCTCGGTGTAATGTCATCCAATTAGCTTGCAAGCATGTGACTGGCTCACAAGGGATCACATACCACGGGAACGAGAAAAGAGTACTTATCGGTAACGAGGTTGAACTAGGTATGCAGAGATACCGACGATCAAAACCTCGGATAAGTAAACTATCGTGAGACAAAGGGAAATTGGTATCGTATGTAAGTGGTTCATTCGATCGCAAAGTAATCGTAGAAATATGTGGGAGCCATATGAATTTCCAGATTCCTCTATTGGTTATTGTTCGGAGAAGTGTCTCGATCATGTCCGCATAATTCACGAACCGTAGGGAGACACACTTAAGGATTCGACGTTGTTTGAGTAGTTATGGAATGATGAGTAAGAGACCGAATGTTGTTCGGAGTCTCGGATGGAATCCGGGATATCACGAGGAGATCCGGAATGGTCCGGAGAATAAGATTCATATAAGGAAAGTCCCGTTTCGGAGTTCGGAAATGATTCCGGTGTTTTCATCGGGAATGTTCTAGAAAGTTCCGGAATGTCCGACACTCCGGAGGGGAAAGGGTACATGAATGTGTCATTGCAAGTTGGAATGATTGCATCATGTACTAAGTGTCATCACTATTCCAAATAAAGGATTAATCGAATCCTAGTTTGAAAAGTCAAATAGCTAAATTGAAAAGTCAAACGGCTAAATTTGGAAAGTGGAAAAGAGGAGGAGGAAGTTTGAAACCGAGTTGGGGAGGAGTTCCCTCCTCCAACCGGCGGCCCACCTCCAAGCCGAGTTGGGGAGGGACTCCCCTCCCCTTGGCCGCACCTCCCACCTATAAAGGGAGGGGCAAGGCTGCCCCTCCAACACACACAAGATCCTCTCCTCTAAACCCTAATTTGGTGCCCCCACCTCCTGCAGCTGCCGCCACCTCCTAGGGCTCCCCTTGGCGCCGACTTGGGCAAGACCCAAACCCTATCCGCCGCCCAATCACCTCTTCCTCGGCGTGTCTAAACCCTAGATCGTTGAGGGCTCTCTCATAGTCCACCATACTCGCTCCGGCTTAAGGCGAAGCCCTGCGAGATCTCCCCTCTACTTCCGGTACCACGCCGTCGTGCTGCCGGAATCGTGAGGAGAGTGCTACAACCTCCGCTGCCTGCTAGAACAAGGGAGAGGAAGGTCTTCGTCGAGTACCGAACGTGTGACCGACTGCGGGAGCGCTGCCGGAACGCAGCGCCGGAAGGATCGTCTACGCGATCTTGAGATCGGGAAGAGTACGACTACATCACCCACGAGAATCCGCTCTCGTTAAACACTTTGGAATCTTCGAGGGTAAGTTATTCCATCGACTCGTTGCTACAATCTAGTAGATAGATCTTGGCTTGTTTGTTTGTATGTGATAGAAATTTTTTGTTTTCCATGCTACGAACCCCTACAAATCCCACAGATTTGCATAGAAACAAAGCAATCTTTGCAACGGACGGGGCAGGCTCCCCCTGTATGTGTGCAAGGTAGAGAGAAGACCCCTAAGGACTGAACTAGCACACATACACGGAGGCTCCCCCTAACAATTGTAAAGATAGCACAAGTACAAAAAGGGATAGAGATCATACCAGAACAAACTAAAAGTGGTGGAGACAAACGGAGTAATAATAATAACAAGAGCAATGAGGCTCCACCACCATAGCAACATCCCAAGAGATGACAATAAGATACCACACTCACGGCAAAGTATAAGATACCACAAAGATATCACAAGGAGATACCACATAGTCTCAAACATAACATACCACAAGGTCCACAAGCACACATAAGTTCACGGACATAAAACCACAAGCACACAAATAAACTAGAGAGTTCGCGAGTAAGAAAAGATCAAAGGCAAGAACAGGCTCGCGACTCAACCCATGCAAATCCCGTAGACAACCTAATAGACATCTTTCTCCCCCTTTGGCATCGAGACACCAAAAAGGAAGAAGAGATCAAACTACTCGTCCCAGCCATGAGAAGGGGAAGGAGGAGAAGACTCATGCGGACCAGTGACCTCCTCCTCAGACTCATCTTCAGACCAGTTGCAGTTGGTGCGAACCCAATCCTCCTTGGGAGCAGTGACAGAGCTAGAGACCGGTGAGCAAGGAATATTGAGGGTTGTCATGATGGCCTTCTGGCGCTGAACGTTGTGACGCTGATCAACATAAGCCTGATACTCGCGGTCCTGCAGAAAGCAGAAAGTCTTCTTCACTCTCCCAAGCAGCTTCTTTGCCCAAGATGGCTGCCTCTGAAGAGAAGGGCCACCAGCACTAGAGCCACCCGGAACAGAGGAGGGACCACTAGCAACACCTTGAGTCTTCTTGAGAGCAGCTTCCTTTTCTTCCTGAGTACGAGGCTTCTGGTGCTTACTCACATGGAGCCTTTTCTCTTCATGAATGGTGATGTTGTCTTGACGGAAGTGAGTGCCAGTATTCTCGAGCCACTTGTGATTGATGAGAGTTTGAATGTAGGGAGCATAGATGCAGGAGCGCTTTTCGATGAGAGCCCCCCACATCTCTGAGTAGATGAAGTGCATAACATCCATTGACCTGTCAGTGTCTCGGCGAAGATGGGTCTGATGCATGAGGTCAACCTGGTATCCATGAAACTGATCAAAGTTGCCAGCTTTGGGAGATATGGTGTTCAAGTACACCCTGCGCATAATGTCATAAGCTGGCAGCAGATGATTCACAAACCCAACACTTCCCCATCCTTCAATGTAGAGAGGCTCCAGAACCTCAGGATCAGCAGCAGTAGGACCATGAACACGCCAACCATTCGCCCCGCGTCCAGGCTGAATGGGATAGCCCAGAAGCTCAGCAAACTCAGCCCAAGTAGCGGTAAGGTACACATCCCTGGTCATCCACTTCATCTCACCTTCAGTAGAGGACTGCATGTGAAGAAACAGGGTGGAGTAGAACTGAGCAATAGCAGTTACATCAAAGTTCTGACGGTGCTCCATGAGGGGAATCAGTCCAAACTTCTTGCAGATATCAAGAGCCTCCCCAAAGTAGACTTGCTTCTCTTCCATGTGAGGCACATTGATGTACTTCTGAGGAGCAACCACGAACTTCTTCTTTGATGCATAGATTTCTTCATAAATTTGTTCCTGACGGCAGGTGTGAAAATGAGGGTCCAAGCAGAGACGATCACGAGGCACGAGGTAGGGATCTGTAGCCCTGAATGCAGCGTAAGCCTTCTGAGTTCACTTGGAAATCTTGGCTTTGGTCATATCTGGCCCTGCAGCAGTGGCCTTCTGAGAAAGAGCAGGCCTCTTCCCTGCAGCAGCAGCAGCAGCAACACGGCGAGCAGCAGCAGCCTTCTGGCGAGAAGTCTGTGTGGTTGGACGCACAACTTCAGCATCTTCATCATCAATCTCAGGAGGAATGTCAGCGGATGGTCGGCGGGCACGCTTGCCTTGGAGAGTCTCTCCTTCCCCGGAGTCCATGGCGGGAGATCGAGGTGGGGAAGGATCCCACAGAGCAGATCTGGAGAGGAGCGGTTGGAGAAGAGGGGGCCGGAGCGCCTTCTTGGAGATGTCCTGGCCGGCGGCGCTCCTGATAGAAGATGGGTCTTGGGGGAAAAAGGAAGAAGATCCCGTTTTCCCCAAGGGTCCACCTTATATAGGACAGGGAGCACCACCGGAAGTTCCAGTCAGGGACCGGAAGTTCCGGTGGGCTGGAACTTCCGGGTCAGACTGACCGGAAGTTCCGCTGACACCAGGAGGAACATCTCAGGATAGGATAACAGGGAATAACTTGTGCAGGGAATAGAGAGGGATTGAGGTAAGGAAAGGCTTGGAATAGATAGCTCAAACTGTGAAGAACCAAAAACACCAAAACAAGAAAACACAAATAAAAACGAAATAAAAACGAACCAAATTAGAACGAGTTGGTGGCCGAAACCACCTTATATAAGAGTAAATGGCTTGACACCGTGAAGATATATCTTGGGTTCATTACCAACACTCATCATGAAGCTCAAATGGTCTCCTTTAGAGACGATAGAGTATGAAAACTTTAATGTGCGCATAATAGGGATAGTGTTTGTTCATAAGAGGAACTACACTCCCCCTAAATCCATGCCTACATCCAAACAAGATACTCAATGAGACACGGGTAGGTGTGCAAGGGCTCAAGCAACATTGCTCGAATCAATGATATTTAGCTCATGCCTTAACTCTCGGAACCTTGCTTCATCAAGAGGCTTCGTGAAAAGATCCGCAAGATTTGCCTTGGTGGGAACATACTCCAAAGAAATGTCTCCTCTAGCAACATGGTCCCGAATGAAATGATGACGAATCTCAATGTGCTTGGTCCGGTTGTGTTGCACGGGATTGTGAGCAATAGCAATTGCACTCTCATTGTCGCAAAGAAGAGGCACCTTCTCAAAAGATAGTCCAAGATCCTTCAAGGTTTGCTTCATCCATAGCAATTGAGCACAACAGCTTGCGGCAGAGATATACTCAGGTTCGGCAGTAGACATAGACACACAGTTTTACTTCTTCGAGGACCAACACACCAAAGATCTTCCGAGAAACTGACAAGCTCCGGAGGTTGACATTCTTCCCACTTTGTCACCAGCCCAGTCCTAGTCAGTGTAACCAATGAGATCAAAGCTGGCTCCCTTGGGGTACCACAACCCAAAGTTTGGGGTATGAACTAAATATCGAAAGATCCTCTTGACAGCCACCATGTGACTTTCCTTTGGTGCCGCTTGAAATCTTGCACACATACCCACACTCAACATAATATCCGGTCGGGATGCACAAAGATAGAGCAAAGAACCAATCATCGAACGATAGAGTTTTTGATCCACCTCCTTACCCTTGGGATCAAGATCAAGATTAACCTTAGTTGGCATGGGAGTCTTGGCACCTTTGACTTGATCAAACTTGAACTTCTTGAGCATGTCTTGGATGTACTTGGCTTGGTTGATGAAAGTCCCTTTCCTCAATTGTTTGACTTCAAATCCAAGGAAAAACTTCAACTCCCCCATCATGGACATCTCGAAGCGGTCGGTCATGAGCTTGGAAAAATCCTCATTAAAAGTTTTGTTAATAGACCCAAAGATAATGTCATCGACATAGATTTGGCATACGAACAAGTGGCCTCCAACTTTCTTAGTAAAAAGAGTGGGATCAATGAGACCCACTTCGAAGCCACGGTCTAACAAGAGCTCTCTAAGGCAATCATACCACGCACGTGGGGCTTGCTTGAGGCCATAGAGTGCCTTATTGAGCTTGTAGACATGGTTCGGAAAAAGTGGATCCTCAAAGCCCGGAGGTTGCTTGACGTATACCAACTCTTTCAAAGGACCGTTAAGAAAAGCACTCTTAACATCCATTTGATACAATTTAAAGTTATGATGGGTATCAAAGGCAAGAAGCATACAAATGGATTCAAGGCGAGCAACGGGGGCATAAGTCTCACCGTAGTCGATGCCCTCAACTTGTGAGTATCCTTGGGCAACTAACCTTGCCTTGTTGCGTACGACAATTCCATTCGCATCGCACTTGTTCTTGAAGACCCACTTGGTTCCAATGACGTTTTGACAGTCTTTGGGCCGCTCAACCAATGTCCAAACATTGTTCCTCTTGAAGTTGTGAAGTTACTCGTTCATAGCATCAAGCCAATCATCATCTTCAAGAGCTTCGAAGACTTTCTGTGGTTCCACAAGAGAGATAAACGCATGGTGAGAGCAAAAGGAAGCTAGTTGCCTCCTAGTAGTGGAACCTTTATTGAAATCTCCATAGACATTATCAAGGATATGGCCATCTCGAACAATCTTGGCGAGACGATAGGCTTGACGACGGGCTTGTGCTTCAATTCGAGATTCTTGAGCTACCACTTGGTCATTCCCACCATTTGAGTCGCCCCCTTGACTATAAGCACGAACACGAGGGTCATCTTCATCAATTTCCACTTCGGGGGAGTCGTCACTTGGAGAGGATCCTTGAGGATCATTAACTTGATCTTGTTCTCGACGATCTTGACCTTGACGAGGAGCCCCATCTTGGGGAGGTTGATGAGGTTGATGAAGAGCTTGTCCGTGAGAAGTGCCTTGAGGAGGAGCCCCATCGTGAGGAGGTTGATGTTGTTGATGAAGAGCTTGTTCTTTTGAGCTTGGAGAGTCATGAGCATGGGAAGCTTCGGAAGAGCTTGAGGGAGCTTGTGCCAAGAAAGTAGGTCCTTGAGGTGCAAGATGATCTTGTGAGAGTGAGGGCTCCACTTGAGTAGAGCTTGGTCCTTCTCCTTCGTCCATAAGGGGATCCTCAATGGGGAGGTGGAAACCCACACCCATTCTTCCTATGGCCTTGGGAGGAATTTCATCACTTGGATCACAAACACCATCTTGCCTAACAAGAGACTCATGATTTTCATCAAACTTCACGTTGCTCGTCTCTTCAACTCTTCCATTGGCTTTGTTGTAGACTCTATAAGCATGGGACTCATTTGAGTAACCAACGAAAATTCCTTCTTGAGACTTGGATTCAAACTTTGACAACCGAACTCCTTTCTTGAGTATGTAGCACTTGCACCCAAACACCCAAAAGTAGCTAACATTAGGCTTTTTCCCGGTGAGAAGTTCATAGGGGGTCTTGTTCTTGTTCTTGCGGAGATAAAGCCGGTTGGTTGCATGGCAAGCAGTGGAGATGGCCTCGGCCCAAAAGTTGTATAGAGACTTGAACTCAGCTAGCATAGACCGAGCCGCATCCATCAAAGTACGATTATTCCTTTCAGCAACACCATTTTGTTGAGGGGTGTAGGGAGTGGAGTATTGATGCTTGATTCCTTCATCACTGAGAAACTCATCCAAGGTATAGTTTTTGAACTCGGTGCCATTGTCACTTCGAATAGAGAGAATAGTTGCATTGTGCTTCCGTTGAACCTCATTTGCAAAGTCAATGACGATTTGTTGAGTCTCACTTTTGTACTTGAAAAAGAACACCCAAGTGTATCTTGAGAAATCATCCACAATAACCAAGCAATACTTCTTGCCTCCAAGGCTATCATGAGAGGGAGGACCAAAGAGATCCATATACAAGAGCTCCAAACATCTCTCGGTAGTGATTTGATTGAGCGCTTTGTGAGGAGTTTCATGCATCTTCCCTTCAATACAAGCCCTGCAAACACGATCTTTGGCAAAGGAAACATCGTTAATACCAAGGATGTGGCCCTCGGAGTGAAGTCTTTGCAAAGTTCTCATGTTAACATGGGCTAGGCGGCGATGCCACAACCAGCCCTTGTCTGCTTTAGCATAGAGACATAGAGCATGAGGAGTAGTGGTCCCTGAAAAGTCCACCACGTACAAGTCATGTTCTACATATCCTACAAAAGCCACCTTGAGAGACTTGCTCCACATGAGGACCACGGAATGAGAATTAAAGAAAGAAGAAAGACCCATAAGAGCAAGAGCACGAACTGAGAGTAAGTTGTAACCAAGAGATTTGACAAGCATGACGTCAACCAAGGATACATCCGGGGTTACCACCACTTTGCCAAAACCCAAAACCTGAGAGCTTGTTTTGTCACCGTAGGAGACCATGGTGTTGGCAATATTGGGTCTCAACTCGGTCATGATAGACTTGCTTCCGGTCATATGACTTGTGGCACCACTATCGAGCACCCATTTTGAACCGCCGGAAGCATAGTCCTACAAGAAAATCAAGCCTTGGTTTTAGGTACCCATTTTGCAATGGGTCCCCTTTTGTTAGTGACAAGAACCTTTGGCACCCAAATGGCCCAATGATAATCATGCGTGTAAGATGTCCCGACATATCTAGCATATACATGACCATCATAAGATTTGCAAAGAATATAAGAGGGATTGTTTTTCCGGCAAAGTTGTCACTTTGCAAGAGAGTTAGGCCATTTGGTACTCCTAGGGCCATGCCATTGTTCTTTTTCTTCTTCTTGTTCTTCTTCTTCTTCTTAGTCTTGGCAAGTTGATCCTTCAAAACTTTGACCTCCTCTATGAGATGCTCATGCTTGCAACAAGGGTTAGGAGAGCTAGACAAGTCTATAATTTGCACAGCGGAAGACTTAGAAAGATCACAAGTTAATTGAGTTTGAAGCTGTTCATGAGCCTCAAAAAGACTTGTGAATTTACTCTCCAAGGCTTTGTGTTCCTCTTTGAGTTTCTCAAGATCCTTTTGAGTCTTATCATGACTACCCACAAACTCTGCATTTTCTTTCTTGAGAACCTTAATCAAAGCAAGAGCATGGTCACGTTCTTTAATTGTAGAGGTCAAAGTGTTGTTATGATCATCTACAAGCTTAGACACATTTTCTTCAAGATTAATTCTCATATTTTGTTCATCCTCAAGACTTTGAGTGAGAGAGGCAATTTCATCGGCGGCATCTCTTTCATTTTTACTTAGCAAGTCAAGAAGTTATTCCTTTTCATCTAAGGCATCTCTAGCATTTTCAAGTTGAGCAAGTAAGGACTCAAAGCAGTTTTTAGTTTCTTCATCTAAGGTAGCAACAAATTCACACATGTCAATCATCTCTTTCTTCACCTCTAGACCAACAAGATCAAGAGAGGAAGGCTCACTAGAGATGGATTGAGGAGTGGGTTTTGGTGATACCTCGGTGGCCTTGGCCATGAAGCACTTTTGGTTGGAGGAGATGACATTTTCATTCGGCGAGTCGAAGAGGTATAGACGTGGGGTTGAGGTAGTGGCAATAGCAGCAACCCCCACAATCTCTCCACCATGAACTTCATCATCATCTTCATCCGTGCCCGAAAGATATTCTTCATGGACCACAATTGCTCGTTCCTTGTTCGTGGCGTTCTTGATGGTGTAGTTCTTGTTTATAGGATGAGGAGATCTTGACTTGACCTTGCGAATGAGACGACCACCATTGTCTTCACGGTTCTCGAAGGGACACTTGGCCACAAAGTGACTCTTGTCGTTGCAATTGTAGCATGACCTTGCTTTGGGAGACTTGTTGGGTGAGTTGAATCTTGAGTTGTCCCTTGCTCTTGACTTGAAACCGGACTTGTTCCAAAAGTCCCTTGAAGCGAGAGCAAGATGTTCGTTGAAGGCACATTTGAGATCTTCTTGAGACCACTCACTTGATGTATCATCATCATCAACTTCAATAGCCTTGGCCTTCAAAGCAAGGTTCACTTTTGTTGATCCAATGGCTCTAGCTCGAGCTGACTCCGCATTCTTCTTAGCAATAGTCATGGCAATTACTTCACTCAATACTTCTTGGGAGGTCATTAAGTGAAAGTTGGTTCTTCCCTTGATAGAGTTGAGCTTTTGTTCTTCAAAAGGAAGAAGATCTTGAATGAACTTCCTCTTCATAAACTAGTCATCAACATAGTGAGCCCCGAGGTCCCTCATAGTGGAACAAAGGACCTTAAGGCGCCTATACATGTCTTCAGGAGTCTCATCATCTTGCATTGCGAAACCATCGCACTCGTTGTTGATCTCATCAAACTTTGAGCTTTGGATGCTAGCATTCCCAACAAAGAGCTCGGTGAGTTGATCCCAAGCTCCCTTGGCAGTGTCAAATTGGCGAATGTGAGCAAAATCCTTTGGAGTCAAGGCCTTTTGAATCATTCCCAAAGCTGTAGCATTAAGTTGCTTGTCCACCACTTCACCTCGGGTCAACTTCTTTGGGTCAAATGGAGAGAATCCATCCTCCACAATCCTCATTAACTCAACGGATGAGATGGAAATATGTGAGCGCATTAGATATTGCCAATTGGCGAAATTAGACGTATCTAGCATGGGTGGTGCTCCTTGAGGTATAATGTGTGGCATGGGAATGGGTGGATCCGGAGTATACTTCGGCGGTGGGGGTACCGCCGAGTAGTCCTTTCCTCCATTATCCCCTTTGGAAGTTGGGTTCTCGGGCTCCTTGATGTTCTCACTTGGAACCTTGGTAGAGGTTTGAGCAACAAAACCAAGTCCCAAGTGAGTGGTGGCAGTCGCGGGAGTTACCCCGGGGGCGGACACCGTAACGGTGGGAGGAACCTCGATGGATTGGGGTGTGTTAATAGTAACCATGGGGTTTGGCTTGAGAGACTGCAAGAGTGTCATCATTTACTCGAACTTGGACATCATGGATGACTCCAATTGCTTGAGGTCATCCATAGTGGCCAAGTTCTTGGCTTTTTAAGTTTCACTACCCCCTTCGTCGGCCATAGTCTCTTAGGCGGTAAAGCCCGAAGTAAGAGCCTTGGCTCTGATACCAATTGAAAGTACCGACTTGATACGACTAGAGGGGGGGGGTGAATAGGCGTCTACAATTTTAATTTGTTTCACACTTTTAGGCTCAACGAGAAAGGAAGTTATCTAGAGATGCAACTAAGTGAGCAACCTAAATGCAAGAAAGCGAATACAGACCACAAAACAGTAAATAGCGAGGAGTAGATGAAGGGAACGAAGTAACCGGCGAGGGGACACGGAGATGTAATTCCCGTAGTTCACTCCCAAGGAGCTACGTCTACGTTGGAGAGGTGTCGGGGCCACACAAGGTCACCCGAGCGCCACAAAGGCCTCACCTTCTTCTCCGGTGAGCTCCCCCACAAAGGAGGCCTCACAATCCACTAACCGGTGACCTTGAAGGCGCCAACCGAAACCTTTACACCAAGGTTGAGGGAGAGGCTCCACAACTCAATTGGAGGCCCTCAACGACACCTTGAAGCTTTACAACACATGCCTTAGCTCCGAGGATGCCCTACACCGTCTAGGGTTCCAAGAAACCCAAGAGTAATAAGATCCACAAAGGATGGGTGGGGGAAATCAATTCTTCTTTGGTGGAAGTGTAGATCTAGGTCTCCTCCCTCACCTCTCAAAAGATCAGGTCATTTGAGTGGCTAGAGAGAGAGATCTAGTGAGGTGAAGCTCAAGCATTAATGGAGGAGAGAGAAAAATTCAAGAGAGGGTGGGAGGAAGAAGAGGGGTGCCTTAAATAGGCCCCCCTCGCACTGAACCGTTACAGCCCCCGCGACCGTTCCGGTGAGAGGCCGGAAGTTCCGCCTGAGCCTGGCTCCAACGGTCATCAGACCGTTGACGCCCGCTACAGAAGCGCAACCGGAAGTTCCGGTCAAAGCAGACCGGAAGTTCCGGTGAACTTCCGAGCAAGTTCCGATCAAGTTCCAGCAAATAGCACGCTTCAAAACAGAAACTTTCTAAGCCTTCACCGGAACTTGGGGCGGAACAGGGGCGGAACTTTTGGGTCGCGAAGCGAGTCTGACCGGAAGTTCCGGCCTTCAGGCGGAAGTTCTGCTCAACAACTTTTGCCAGGAAAAGTTCCGAGCAAGTTCCGGTCAAGTTCCGGCCAAGTTCCGGCAAATAGCACACTTCAACACAGAAGGTTACTGAACCGCCACCGGAACTTGGGCGGAACTAGCGTCGGAACAAACTGTAGAACAGCCCGCAGAAAAAGGTTTGAGCGGAACTTCTGGTCTATGACCGGAAGTTCCGGTGAGACACAAAAGGCCCCAACTGAACAGGAAAACGCTCTCTCTCACGGAAAAATGGGATGGCTGTGGCGGTGCATATAGGTTTGTGCAAAAACTAGTGATTTCCCACAGCCCTCCAACATGGACCCCCTCTTAATAGTACGGTGACCTAAAAACATCAACCAGAAAGAAACTAGGAGAAGACTAAAAAGGGCCACCGTCTTCAGAAGATCACAAGAGAGCATCCATCACAATAGAATGAGACAACAACGACGTTTCCCCTGAAACTCAAGAGCATAGTTAAAAGCAAGGTTGGGATTGTCATTTATCACCAAAAACATCATGGGAAGATATAGTCCTTTCAACAGTCCTTCTTGGAACCACGAACACGAGAGACAACAGGGAGAGAGAGGAGAGCTCCAGGGGAAGGGGACCTGTGGGGCTCATGGATTGGTGTGTCATCCCCTCCCCGTGTGTAGGGGTTCGTATCATGGAAAACAAAAAAATTCTACCGCATGCACACAAACAAGCCAAGGTCTATCTACTAGGTTGTAGCAACGAGTCGATTAGAGTACTCACCCTTGAAGATTCCAAAGCGGTTAACGAGAGGAGATTCTCATGGGTGATGTAGTCGTACACTTTCCGATCTCAAGATCGTGTAGACGATCCTTCCAGCGCTGCGTTCAGGCAGCGCTTCCGCAGTCGGTCACACATTCGGTACTCGATGAAGACCTTCCTCTCCCTTTTTCCAGCAGGCAGCGGAGGTTGTAGTTCTCCCCTCGCGATTCCGGCAGCACGACATCGTGGTGTCGGAAGTAGAGGGAAGATCCCGTAGGGCTTCGCCTAAGCCGATGTGAGTTTTGGTGAATCTAGGGTTTCCCGGTGATCTAGGGTTTATAAGACCAGGAGGAGGAGGTGTCGGCGGCGGCTAGAGCGGCGGCGTCTTGGCGCGGTGGCGGTGACGGCTTGGGTGTGGGAGGGCTAGGGCTTGTCTATTTGGGGTAGCCCTCCCCCTCTATTTATGAGAGGGAGGGCAGCCTTGAGAGAGGGGAATTTGAATCCACTTCCAAACCCAAGTTGGAAGGACTCTTTCCTTCTTCCACTAGGAAACCATTCTTCCAGTTTGACTTTTCAAACCTCCCGTTTGACTTTCAATTTAGAGCTTTAATTATCTCTCACAAATGCCCACACCAAGTGACCTAGGATATGATCCAATCATTCCACTTACCCATGACACATTCATGGACCATTCCCCTTCCAGACCGGTGAACCTTCTAGAACCTTCTAGAACCTCTCCGATGAAAACATCGGAATCTTTCCTGAACTCCGGAATCGGACTTTCCTTATATGAATCTTATTCTCCGGACCATTCCGGATCTCCTCGTGATATCACGGATCCCATCCGAGACTTCGAACAACATTTGGTATCCCTACTAACATTCCATATCTACTAAACAACATCGAATCCTTAAGTGTGTCTCCCTACGGTTCGTGAATTATGCGGACATGATCGAGACACTTCTCCGATCAATAACCAATAGAGGAATCTGGAAATTCATATGGCTCCCACATATTTCTACGATTACTTTGCAATCGAATGAACCACTTACATACGATACCAATTTCCCTTTGTCTCACGATAGTTTACTTATCCAAGGTTTTGATCGTCGGTATCTCTGCATACCTAGTTCAACCTCGTTACCGATAAGTACTCTTTTATCATTCCTATGATATGTGATCCCTTGTGAGCCAGTCACATGCTTGCAAGCTAATTGGATGACATTCCACCGAGAGGGGCCAGAGTATATCTATCCGTCATATGGATGGACAAATCCCACTCTTGATCCATGTGCCTCAACACATACTTTCTAAACACTCAATGCCACCTTTATAGCCACCCAGTTACGGTGTGGTGTTTGATGTCATCAAAGCATCCTTCCGGTGATGGTGATTAGCATGATCTCATGGTCGAAGGAATTAGGTTACTATGTATCAGAAAGCTTATAGCAAACGAACTATTGAAATGACTTGATCTTTAGCTACGCTTATCTATAGGAGTATGTCCATCATACCATTCTCCTAATGATATGATCTTGTTGTTAATAACATCTCAATGTTCATGATTGAGAAACCACGATAATCTATTAACCAACAAGCTAGTTTACAAATCACACAAGTATTAATGTTTCCGGTTAATACTGTTATAACATGAATGTAAACATTTATCATAAACACAAAGATATAATAATAACCGCTTTTATTATTGCCTCTAGGGCATATCTCCAACACCACGTGCCCCTCCTTATATAGGGGGAGGGCACCCTTGGGAGGAGGAGGCGGCCAGGAGTGGTGGGAGGCGACGACGGCTAGGGTGGCCACCCCATGCTTCGAAAGCCCTAGGTCGGCCTGGCCCTTGCTCCTTGGGGCAGTAGCCCCACATGGGCCTCTTCCTCCGGGAATTGGCCATTAAGGTGGCTGCCCAAAATATTAATATTTAAATTAGATTTTATTACTCAATTCCAATAATTAATACTAAAATCACATTTATTTAATTCCTCATGATCTGAAACTCCTTTTGGATCACTCTGAACTACCTTCCTATTCACCCAGAACACTTCAGATTCTCTCTTCTCTTTCTTTTGATGATCCTGATGATATCCCAAATATCTCCAAGCATTTATTGAACCCTTAATTATGTTACGCTATAGTTCGGGAACACATCATACACAATCAAGATGCCTCTCAGACCAATGATCATCAGCGGGATCTGGATACCCAGAATGCTCCTTACACATTTCACGATTAAATTTAGTTTGAACCATAAACGTCGAGTCCAATTCCTTTTGTTACTTTTATACATGACTTTTCTGAGATCTGATAATCTATATCACCATACCTAGTTCAATTTTGTTACCGATAAGTGTTGCTTTACTCGTTCCCGTGGTATTATATCCCCATGACCTAGTCATATGTTGCGCAACTTATGGATGTAATCTCACCGAGTGGGCCAAGCGTATCTTCCTGTCACACGGGAGAATAAATCTTGATCTTCATACATACGCCTTAACCGATCCCTTTAGAATACCTAAGATACACCTTTATGATCACCTTGTTATGTTGTGATGGTTAATGCAATCAAAGCAGCCCCAGGTGATAGTGATTAAATATAATCTCACGGTCTAAGGAGTATGATACTTTGTTTCCTAATTATTGCAATGATGAACTTTGTGACTTAATCGTGTTGCAATACTTATATTGGGTACATGTGTCCATCACATCATTCACCTAATGATGTGATCTTATTATTAATTGACATAAATGTTCATGATCAGGAAACCTTGATCATTAGTTGACCAATGAACTAGTTGAATAGAGACTTACTAGGGACTTGGTTTGTTTACATACCACATCGTGTACCAATATTTCTAATTGATATAGTTATAGAATGGTATAAAACCTATAATAAACTAATGAGATATGATAATAAACATCATTTATTATTTTCCTTTAGGGCATATCTCCAATAATCCCCCACTTGCACTAGAGTACAAATAATCTAGTTGCATTTGCTACTAATCATAACACCATATCGATAGCGTGTTATTGACTGTGCCCGCTTGTGGAAAGAGGTTCCATTAACAGTTTATATCTGTATGTTATTTGCAAATCGTTAATGTCACCTTATTTGACATTATCCTATTATCACATAATATTCTTAAAGTATATTTTTGGCGGCAGAGTGAGACTTTGTTTCCTTGTGTCTACAACTACATGTGTTCAATGAAGTGGACTTTCACATAGTCATGTATACTAGAAACAACCTCAGTTGAAAGTTGAACTTCCTTTAGCCAAATATCATATTTGTTATTTCTGAAGTAGCTACTTCTATATCAATGTAGATCCTCAGTTTTTCTAGACACTAGAGGATAGACTTAACTTTTGTTCAATTATTTACTCTAGAATCACCTATTCTTCTAACTAAGAACTTGGGTCACATTACGTCGAGTATACAACATGGTTTATAAGAGAGAACCTATGACTAAGACATAGGAGATGTATCAACATCTATTTTCTTTCTTTTAACCATTGTTATTTATACCGAGATAAGCTCAATGCTTCTAGTTTTACAAGTAAGAACTTCTTCAGAATCTAATCTAGGACATTCCAAACTTCTTCAGAATCTAATTCAGAAAAGAATTTTGACTTTAATGTTTATCAGACATATCAATCTATCTCGATAGATTTTTATGTTTAATATATGTTCAAATTCATCCATCAGATATTTATTATCTTAAATAATTATTAATACCAACTACACCATTCACCATATGTCATCTACATATATAAGAATATTGTCATGCTCCCACTCAAATATGTCATCCACATATACTACTAGAAAGCTCACTTAGCTCCCACTCAAATATGCCATCTACATATAAGGTTAGAAAAGCCATTTAGCTCCCACTCAAAATATGTCGTCTACATATACGGTTAGGAAAACTATTTAGCTCCCATTCAATTTCTTGCAGGTCTTCTCAATAATTTTGGTAATTCCATTTTTTGATCATCTATCAAATCGATAATTTCCAGCTACGAGACACTACAAGCCATATGATTGACAAAACTTGCTTGTTGTACCAATTACAACCCTTCTTCAATCTAAACATTGAAGGAGATGCAGTTTTGGAAATCTTCTATCAATTATACAAATTCTAGTAATTTCATACTGTAAACCCAATTGACTCAAGCATCGCTACATATTGTAGTCAACCTTTGAATTTTTTCAAGACATTCTTTGTAAAAAATCAAGCTTTATGTCTTTTCTTAAAGTTTAATTTCTTCCTTGTAACCTTGCAGCTATTTGGAAGATTAAGCAATGTCTTTACTTAATGAGATCAAGTAACATTTACTTTTATAATCTTAAATGTAACTTAACATATAGTATTTCATGACTCTTAGTAATTTATTGTACTTAGGTCCATCATCGTTTCTTCATAGTTCGTAGGTATGTCTTGTTCCATTAACATGACAAGTGAATCATGAATAGAATGTCACCTAGAGATAAAATGTATTCATGAATCCCACTTTCTTTAGTAAAAGTATTATTTGAAACGTCATGATCATTATCATTGGTTTCTCCTCTATTTGTAGAGCTTGGTTTCAGAACATATTCCATTGCGCTACTAGGAATTCAGAGGTAAGGTCAATTATCTTGTTTGAGCTTTTACTTTCTTCCACCAACACCTTCATCGAGAAAACTCCTTGTCTAGGAAGTACCAAACTTCAGCAACACAAGCTTTGCACTTTTGGTTTTAGTTGCGGAAGATGTATTCATAGTTGTCTAAGAATACACTAAAAAGGTCTACTTGTTTGTTACAATTTCAAATTATCGTATAACTCAAAATTCCTAGAAACCATAACAAACCATATGGAATTGTTTCCATGAAATTGGATGATTTCCTATACTAAAGTGAGTCTTTGCTGTTTTAACTTATAACTCTAAATAACTATGGTAACTCGGTAAGAGATAATCTAGACCATACAATATCCAATATATTATATGATTACAATGCTTTAAACATATCAACATATTGAAATGTACCATGCATCATAATTTCTAGAACATCTTTCACAAATCCTTATGCCAAAAACTTAACTCATACACTAGTCACTTCGATCAAATCGTAGAGACTTGTATTTCTTGTTAATTTAATATCCATCTTTACTCTTAAAATCTTTGAACATTTGAAACGATTTTAGACTTATGTTTCATTTAGTAAATACATATATTCACTTACATCCATAATGAGTTTATTAAATGATGATATCCACTACTTGTTGATTTACCATACATCATTATGTATGACTTCCAACGGTTCATGCACAATATTTTTTACCAGAATGTGGAGTTTTAGTCACTTTGCACAACGAGGTATGGTTTTGCATGTGTTAAAAGATAGAACATCTAAAGACTTCACTTTTCATCAATACGAAACTATTACACATGAACTTAACACCAACAGGACTTCAAAAGGTAGTGTCATTCATAAATGATGTCATTTATTATACTTTGGATATCTTTTGGTATTCTAATTCTTTTGAAATGCTTAAACAATTACCATCAAGATTACAATAAGAATAACTCATTCATAATTGTAATGTGACCATAAAAGATATTATTCGTAATATAGAACAACTGGCTTGTTACAAATTCATTTGAATAACTGTCTCGCAAAATGCAAGACACACTAATAAAGTCATACACTTATAATGATTACAAATTTATCTAATCCACTAATCCAAATGATAAACTTCGAGGAAAGGAGTGTCTTCGTCCATCAACCATCTTGCTTGCCATCAACACTCCATGTTGCCTCATCTCATCCATGCAACCCTCAAGCAGCAGGTCCTGTTTTCATAAAACAGAATAAGTATCAAATACTTGGTAAAATGCAATAAGTGTTTTGTAAGGAAAATATTTATAACATATATATATCAAATATATACCTTCTCCATCGATGACATTCCCTGCAACTGGTTCTACTTTTAGAGTCTTCAACTCAACAAGGAATTCATGAAATATGAATGATTACCCTCGTACAACATAGAGCAAGGATATTTGTAGCTAGGAGGAAGCAAGCGCAACACCCCCATATATCACAAAGCTATCAGTCATCCAGTAGTCTAGAACATCCACAAGGCGCCGATGAATCTCGATCATGCTTGCTAAGTGCGTCTCCAATCAGGTGTTTTCTTCCATCTTAGTTGAAAGAAACATGTCAATATATTCACACCTCATGGCTCTAACTTATGGTATGAACATCGCCTTAAGTCTATCAGCCATATTATGTGCGCCGATGTTGTAAAAGTGTAAACACAACCCGTATTCCATGGCATGAATCATGGTGTACTTGAAAGTTATGAAAGTGTCATGGCAAGCATGAGGATCCTCACTTTCCTCACCTGCAGAGTCCCCAGGAATATATCCTAGCAGTTCTTTTAGAACATATAGCAAGTTGTTCCTAGTGAGGATATCCCTCAAGTGTTGGTACCAGTCGATGAAGTTGGAACCATCAACTTTTAGCTTCTCATCATGCATGAAAGAGCCAAAGTCGACTGAAACATTGGGATATGACATGATCTACAAGGATATTTGCAAAGACATTTTAAACTAAGAGTTCATAATACAAGTTCAAATTTATAATCATGTCATTTATTGAGCTCCCACTAAAACTATCACCCCTAAACGGTTTAGTGATTACACAACCCTAATTCACTATACCACCACCAATCGTCACGGTCGATAGCATAGTTGAAAAGGTGGACATTGAAATGCCAATCACATCATTCATGTGACTCATGTTCGATATTTTGATCTCTTATGTTACGAGGCCATGTTTGTACATGCTAGGCTCGGCAAATTAACCTAAGTGTATTTAATGTGCAACATGGCTTACACCCACCGTATGTGAATGCCGATATGTCTAACACTCGATCATCACGACGTGCTTCATAACGGAGAACTTTCTTAGTGGTGCACACTAAGGGAGAACACTTTTATTGGAATTATTATAAGGGATCATCTTATATAATTCTACCATCGAGTATCTAATACTAGCAATAGATAAGATGCATAAAGGATCAACTTCACATGCAGTATATATATATATGACATGATATGGTCATTCATGAACATTCCTTTGATCTCCATCGAGCGCTCCGGTACGATCTCTATCTTGCCCACCAGTACAATGCCAAGTCCATGACGCCACCAGTTGGTAGTCCATCAAAATGATGACTATTATTACAACTTAGCAATAGAAAAGTAAACTACTTTACCTCAACCACGACCATGAACATATCACATCACAAGTCTCCTGCAAAATAAATTTATACACCTCTACTTTATCTCTTGCATGTTTTACATGGCCACTAGGGCTTTCGTGATAGAACTGTTTCATACCTACAAACTTCCAACCACAACATCGATCAAATAGTTGTCTCTATGACACCCCTTTCGAGGCCCTCCATTTCAAATGCTATATCAACTACTGTAAGATAGACAGACACACGCCAGCCGCATATATGGTAAACGCCATATTGAAATGGCATGTATGCCCCATGTGTGGTTTTGTTAATTAATGACATTCTCTATGGACTAATGTGTAAATTGAGTTTCACTTGTAGGTTTGTCCATTGGCATCGCTTGGGACATGTGTTGGTCTCGAAGTTGAAAAATGAAGATGTTTGAAGTTTGATTAAGACAAGTGCAAAGAGGTGCATCAAGATGGATCAACCTCAATAAGGAATGAAGAAGGGAAAGCTCAAGACACGCCATCTCTAGAAGATCTCATGCTTCAAGCTTCCCATCCTCGGTGATCATGGATTTATGAAGAAAAGTCCAAAGAAGAGGTTTCCCCATGGAGTATGGGGAGAAATTTGCAAGTCTTAATCAAGCAAGAGCGAACAAGATAAAACAATAAAGGTGTTCCATCTTGAGAAGGACAAGATGGTATATATCAAGCTCAAGTGGAATGCTCAAGACAAAGGTATGTTCTTGATAGTGTTTCTCTTTTGCCAGTCTCGTACTGTTAGTTTAGAGACTAGATTTAGGATAGATAGCCGTAGTATAAAGAGGGGTTTTCAAGCAGGTGACTCGATTGCATCTTTCGGAGAGATCTCAAACCTTTGCATACATAACATCATCTTTCTTGGTTGTTATTTTGGATCTTGTCCATGATAGGATCTAGATCTTGTGGTTATCATCGTAACAATCTCTAGTTCATCAAATAAGGATTTCCCTGTATATCTAATTGTTGTTATATTTCCAACAAAAATGGTTTCATCTCATTTGGATTTCGGATGCAAAAGTTATGATAGTTTTAGTTCTAAAGTTTTTCCTGAGCGAAGTTCTGACGAGCAACCGGTAGTACCGCTAGGGAATTCTTGCCGTCTGTAGTACCTATGGAAGTACCGGAGCCACTTCCTCTCATCATGGTTGCGATTTAGTTACCTCTCTGTTTTGTGAGTGCTATTTTGTCGAAACTTTGGTTGGAATTTGGGGCGGTAGTACCATCCCATGCGGTAGTACCAGTGAACCGGCAGTAGTACCAGCCAGGCTCGTTTTTCTGTCTTTTGTCTCGCTGTTTTCTGACCGTTGGAAGGGTGCCGGTGGTAGTACCACCCACCAAGTGGAACTACCGGCCGTTCACGAATGTGAACTTAACTGGTAGATCTAGGAGCCCTTTAAAAGGGGCTCCTCCTTCCCTTCGTGGGCACCAGCTCTTTTCTTGGTTCTTGGATTTCTCTCTCTCCTCCATTGTTGGCCTTGAAGAGCTTGACCTCTCCCTTTCCCCCTATGATTCTTTCATATTTTTGAGAGATTTGAGAGAGGAGATCTAGATTACAATCCCCCCAAACCAAATACCTTCTTTGTGAAGGAACCCTTGGGATCTAGATCTTGAAGAGTTTTGTGTTCTCCTCTTGTGTTCTTCCTCCCTTATTTCCCCAATAGCTTTTGTAGATTTGTTGGAATTTGGGAGTGAAGGACTTGCCCTTGCATTCGTTTCATAGGTTTGAGTTCTCCACAGAGATTCAGCGAGTACAAGCTTGTGGGCTTGTTACTCTTGGGTTCTTGGAACCCTAGATGGTTGTGTGGTTGGTGTGTTGATTTCTTGAGGGTGGCCTCAAGCTTGTGGCCTTGGGGCCTTTTGTGGATTTGTAGACTTTTGTGGGTTTATTGTTGGGAGCTTCCAATTGAGTTGTGGAGATAGCCCCATGCTTGTATGGGTTTGGTGACCGCCCTCAAGTGTCCCTTAGTGGATCGCGAGTAGTCCTTTGTGGCAAGCTCATGGGAGAATAGGGTGAGCCTGTTGTGGCATCGACGAGTTGCGTGCCTTCGCATCTGGGTGAGGCCTTGTGTGGCGTTGGGTGAGCATCGAGCCTCCACACCTCAAAGTGAGATACTTGTGGCATTCGGTGAGCATTGCATCATCGCACCTCTCCAACGGAGACGTAGCTTCTTTGGAAGTGAACTTCAGGATACAAATCTTTGTCTCCGTGTCCATCGGTTATCTCTCAACCGAGCCCTTTACTTATGAATTTTACATTGTGATATCCTTCATGCTTAAAGTATCTCATCTTGTTATCACCTTGTTGCTTCTATTGCTTAGCATAGGTTGTTGGTGCACTTAGGTGAACCTAGTTGTTAGGTTTTGTGCTCAATAAATTAAACGTTGATTTTTATTCCACATTTATTAGAGCCTTAACCGTAATAATTTTAAAAGCCTATTCACCTCCTCTAGGCAACGTCCTTTGCACTTTCACATATGTCAAGTGTGAAACCAGTCTCGTGTAAGATTGCGAGTAAGGTCGACCTGAGCCGCTTCATCAAACAGTACCACGATATGAACATGTACACATGAGAGGGTAATAACTATAGGATCAATGCCCACATTCAACATGTGTTCTACCCATACAAGCATAACCACACATAAATCGACTATGATATCACTAATGGGGTTCGTAGCAGAAAATAATAATTTTTCTATCTATGAGTTAATACTGTAATGGGAAGAAAGTTTTGGTAACATACCCTTATAGACCTAAAGCGTTAACATTCACGATGAACGTCGACGATGTAGTCGAATGACGTAGCTGACCTCAAGTTCATCTTGATCCTCGCTCAACGACCAGGTGTCACAACTGGCAGCACTCTATGGTTTTGCACACGTACATTGCTCAACAAGACTCCTGGTTTCTCTGATCCAGTAAATATTGCAGAAGTAGATCTTTTGGATCGGGGATCCAGCAACGCGAAGGCATGCCAAAGGTGAAGTCGTCTCTCATGCGCATCGTTCTTTTTGGAACTACAAAAATGAGAGCCAAGAGGTAGAAAGAGAGGAGAGATCTAGGGGACGGGGACCTCTGGGGCTCAGGGATTGATGTGTCCTCCCCTCCCCGTGTGCCCCTCCTTATATAGGGGGAGGGGAGGGGCACCTTTGGGAGGAGGTAGCAGCCAGGAGGGGTGGGAGGGTCGAACAAGATGGCCCCACCCTGCACGCCCCCTAAAACCGTAGGACGGATTGAACCTTTCTCCTTGGGGCAGCGACCCGACATGGGACTCTTCCTCCGAGAATTGGCCCATTAAGGTGGCTGCCCAAAAAATTAAATTTAAATTATATTTTAACTAGACTCCTCTCTGCATTTGTCATGTATAGTATACCTCACTTTGCGCACCCCGGGGTTTTTGGTTTTTCAAATAAAGACTGAAAGCAAACTAACAAAATTAAAAACTTGGGTAGCCATTGCTTCCCCGACAACAGTGCCAGAAACAGGGTTGATACCTTCGATCCGGATTACGGATGTAGTATAGCTCTTTTTCCCTAGTAGACCTAGGTTTATCGAATCCTCGGGAAGTAGAAAGCAAAGTGATATTACTTAAACGAACCTTTGAGAGTTTTAGAATTCCTATTGTGTTTTCACCGGACCAAGAGTTTGCGATCTTTTTGTTGTTGTTGACGATGGAGAGAGAGGGCCTAGGGTCTTCGGTTTTCACCAGTAGATGTGCAAAACATCTGATGGGAATAATAGATAATAATAAAGTATACATGTAATTATTAGAGCAAGATAATTATATGTGGGCAGTGCATCCATAATTGTTATCGCCTCCGCAACCGCTTATAGCAATAACCTACTAGTGTCATCCATAGAAGAAAGAGAACTAATGATATGCATCATGATGTCACCGTTAATCCTAAGTAAATTCCTCACATACAGCCGTACTACCCTTTTTGTCACTAGGGTTTCTATCCTGCAAATCAGTCATTACTCACACTCCCTTTACCTGGATCAATCCTCGGGGTGTTGGGTACCTGACAAGTCCTTAGATTGAGGCAAGAGAGGTTACTACAATCATCATGTCATACAAACTAATACATGATCCCATCTATGATAAATAACATGCACAAAAGCTACATGGCTAGACCAAAGCCCTTACCCCAAGGAGAATTACTCACACATAGAGATGAAATCGACAATCATAAACATTGTAATAGAGATCATAAGGTTGATAGCAAATAGTCTTATAATGTCGCCAATTGGAGATTAGATCTACTATTACAAGTGGTGGAAGATGGCTATGGTGGTGGAGAAGGGTTTAGAGATTTAGATCTAGATGTATTCCTCCGGCGTGGCGACTTCTGGTGGCAGGGAGAGTTGAGGTCGAAAAGAAGCGCTTGTTTCCCGTCGCCTGAAGCCTCTTTATATAGAGGTCCCTTCACGAAAGTTGTTCTGTTTGAGCTAATGAAGTCGGTGCCAACTATACGGCCGGAACTATATGACCGGAATAAAATTCCTACCGTATAGTTGGTCGTTAAAGCTGTAGTATTAGCTTCACAGCTCCTGGTTTCTTTGACGTGTTGGAAATCTCGTATCTTTGGCATTTATGTAGTGATTCCCATCATCATACGTCATTATCTACGCAGGGAAAAATAGCAAGAAAGGATTGCATACCCCTTTGATTATTAGGCATTAGTGGCAGGTTTTAGAGAGATATTTCATCAAATATATAAATAATATCTAGTTTAAATGCGGACGTGGATGGATATATTTCATAGCCATCACCCGAAAATCCTCCTCCGCAGCCTGCGCGCACTTCCTATGCCCAATGGAACACTTCTGACATCAACTATGGTGAGATAGAGTGTCACTTGTTCCTTGCCCTAGTGAGGGAACCTACTCCGCTAGCTGATGATGCTAAGGACAATGATGAGGAGTACGATGATGACAATGAGGACGCGTACGGCGAGGATGATGACAAGGACGAGGAGTGATCTATCGGGCCATTAACATCTTTCTTTCCCCTTTTTAGCGTTTCAATGCCAAAGGGGGAGAAGTAGTTCTATTAGGTTGTCGAAGGGATTTGCATGTTCGGATACAAGCATATTTTCCATTTTTCTCGCTCATTTTATCTTCTTACTTGTGACCATCTAGCATTGAACTTTTATTTGCTATTTGTTTTGTATTTTAAGACTATGTTGGTTGCTTGTGAGACTATGGTCACTGTCACTATGGATTTATCACGATGGTTATCTATGGATTTATCACTAGTTTTATCACTATGGAATTCAGGATATAATTAATCTTTGGAATTATCGTTATGGATTTATTGAGATGGCGTTACCCTCGGAACGTTATCCTCAGAATTCTCAATATGGATTTATTAAAATGTGTCTATCTTTATATTATTGAGAACTTTGAGGTGATTGGTATGATATATTTATCAAACGCATCATTGTGCTTAGTTTTGAACACATGAAAATTCTTGAACCTATATGTGTGCATTTGTATTCAAATTCAAACTAGTTATATGCACACATTTAGGGGGGAGTATTTTTATCCTTGGAATGATCATGTTACTAGGGCTCTACTGAAAATCCTAGTATTGTCATCTAACACCAAAAAGGAGGAGATTGAAAGCAATGGTCCCTATAGTTTTGTGTTAGATAACAATACCAAGGATTATTTAATTGAGTATTAAGTGCTCTAGAAGTTTATTTAAGGAACTACAAGACAAATGCAGCAAAACAGGAGTTTTGGGGACGGATTATCCGCTCTAGGAAAGGGCCGGATTATTCGCCCCTTCTTTGGTTGACCAAGCGAGCCAAGGTCCCTCGCTATGTGTGAGGGGCAGAGAATCCCCCGGATTATCTGACCAGGGCCGGAGTTTTTGCCCTAGCCGGATAATACTCCCTTCCCGGGGCCGGATTATCCAGACCCCCAAGGATTTTTTTGCAAAGGGACCAAGGCGCGTCATGCGGTATTGGGGGCAGAATTTCCCCCCGGATTTTCTGACCAGGGCCGGAGCTTTTTCCCTAGCCGGATAATCCCTGCTCCCAAGGATTTTTCTCAAAGGAGCTGAGGCGCGTCACGCGGGATGGGGGTGGACTTTTGGCCCAGATATTCCGTCTCGGGCCGGTTGTCTGCCACAGTCGGATTATCTGGCCCCCACTAGGGCCGGATTATCCGGACTCCACTAGGGCCAGATTATCCACCCCAAGTTCATTCCAACAGCAGCTTTTTGGTAGGGGGTATATATACCTCATTTGATCCTCATTCCAGCTCCCTTGGATCGAACGAAAAAGTGCAGTACTGTTCATATCAATTTCCACGAGATCTCCACTTTCAACCAGCAGAAGATTTCGATCTTTGGGAATCGAAGGAGGAGGCATTGATCTTCATCGGCACCAATCAAGATCTTCATTTCCCCTCCTTTAACTTGGGGGCCTCTTGATCTAGAGTTTCTTATGAATGTCTAGATCTCGATTTCGTTTATTGATAAACTTGTTTCTTGTGGAAGCTCGTTGTCATCTCGGGAGCCTCCAATTCGGTTGTGGATGTATGCCCTAGTAGTGTTGTAAAGACACTGGTTCCTGCCTCGAAGGGTACCATATAGTGGAAAGGTGGATCAATCCAGTTGTGGCGAGATCCATCGGAGAATAGGGTGAAGCCTATTGTGGCGTGGTGGTCTTAGTACCGTCCACCCCTCCAACGCAAACGTGCTTCTCTTAACAAGGAAGGGACCGCGGTTAAACAAATCATGTGTCTCCGCGTGCTCCACTATGGTTACCTCGTTCATCTCTCCGTCTTTACTCGCTTAGTAGCTAGGTTGATATATAGAAAAATTCACCTTAGTTGCATATCTAGAGAATTTACCTTTGTGTCAAGCCTAAGTTTGAATAATTAAAATTTAGAGTAGCACATATTTATCCTCCCCTTTAGGTGCCCATATGATCCATTTCAGCAGCAGTTGATTGAGATGATGCCCAAGCCTTCAAGGATCTTCGTAGTGGTGAGGATCGAAGTCCCAATGAGAATTTCCCCTCTAGATCCCTTCTAGAGGTGAGGTTTCTACGAACTGTAGTGTGTCTAAATGTCGGATCTCAGATCCGTCTGCACGGGGTGGAAGTATTTAAAGAGACGGCTCCAACACCACACCGTATGGGTGGCGTAGGGGTGGTCATTAAAGCCTCAGATCGTTGCGGATGCAGGGAGGTTTGATTCCCCTTCTTCCCAAGTGCATGGATATTTATTTATGGGACTTTAATGGCTTCAAATAGCTTATGTATGCCTATAGTTGAATTTTCCAATTGTTTTGTTCATCCACACCTTTATGCTGCAAAAATGCACTCATCAATATCCCCAAGTTTAGACTCTTTATCTTCTTCGAGCAAGATAGCAGCTTAATAGAAAAGGTTATCATATTCATGAAGCACGAGTCGATAAAATAGAATGAGGAATTGAAACATATAGTTAAAGTAGAAGATATTAAATCATGTTGTGAGTTTTAACACACTTCTACATAGCAAGATGAATTAGAAGGCTTCCACGTCTTTAGTAATATCCGTCAATGAGAAGATTAGATGATAGCATAATATAAAACTCTTAGCTCAACTGAACGAGCGTGCATGGAGGTCTCAAACTTATACTTCAGGTTTAACTTTCGAAAGGTTTGTACAGGTGGGGTCGACCGATCTAGAGATAGGAACCAGAACATTACCCACATTCGTCCGGAAGCAGCGCGGTGTCTGGAAACATGCGTTTCATGGAGATCGGTCGACCCCACTTGTACAGATAGTGCAGTAGGAAATGATGATAGCACGGAGGCTGTCGTATAGCTGACGAAGATGGAAAGAAGATGAGGGAAAAGCAAGCGAACTTGAAAAACCCAAACAAGCGCGAGAAAAAAAAAGTAAGGCTAGAAGAAGATACTGTGTCTGTCTGTCGTAGACTAGGTTGGAATTTTAGGTAAATTCGTGTTTAATCTATTGTAGTTCAATAGTACTATTCAAACTTCTAAACTGTATTTCAGTTGACTTCTTGTTATGTTTAGCGGCGGTATTCGTTTTTGTAGTTGGTGTAAGCGGGATCTGTTCTGCACCGCCGTTTTTTATGAAATATGTAGATGTAATTTTTCGTATACGGTTTTTGCTGGTTAGGGATATGCGAGATCAGCTAGAGATGCTCTAACATTGTGAAATATTTTGGGAAAGTAGAGCTTGAAACAAGATTGGGAACTTTCGGGAAGTCTTCACACAAAAAATCGTGTTTTCATTATGTTTCAGTTTTGTTTCACAAAATTTTCAAGAAAATTGGTCAACATATTGGTGACATCACTGCTGACGTCACTCCGATATCTAGCGGCGACTGTAAAAAAGTTTTAGCACATTTGAGTTGTTCCTTGATACGCGAACGCGAAGAATTTTATGAGGCGCACCGAAAAAAGGCAGGCCTTTTGCTTCGTTAAAAAACTTCCTCGTCGAGAACGACGACTCAAGACTCAAGAGTCCAGGCATTCCCGGCCGGCCGAAAAAGGCAACCAGATGGATTGGTCACATGTGTTAAACATCAGAGCACACAAGTCTCGTACTGTATATCAGCCCACACAGGTCCGGAGTAACACTCTGCGAGAAACAAAAAAACGAACTTCCAGACTCTGTCAACCACTTCATTTTCAGTCGGTAGGTGCGTGGAACACGCCATGAGCCTTCAAAGTCTCCCAGAATTTTCCTCACCACTGGAACGAAAATCTTCTTTTGACCGCACCACGCTACTCGCGAAGAAAACAATAATGAGGATTCGCTGTGTACAACTAAGAAACCCAGAAGCACCGGCGTTCCTTGCGCCATTGACCACGCACGGCGGAACCGTGATCTGATACGGAAGCCTTCGAGCCATGCTTCTCGGGCCTCACCACTCGGTGACTCTGCTCCTGCTCCTCGTGGCTGCCGGTCACTGCGTCGCCGGCGATGACGGTCTGCAGTTCACCTACAACGGCTTCGCGGGCGCGAACCTGACGCTCGACGGCGCGGCCATCGAGCCGAACGGCCTCCTCATGCTCACCAACGGCAGCCTTCAGACGAAAGGCCAGGCCTTCCACCCGTCTCCGCTGCCGTTCCGCACCGGCACGGCGCCGAACGCCACGCGGTCCTTCTCCACCACTTTCGTCTTCGCCATCTACGGGCAGTACTCCGACCTGAGCAGCCACGGCATGGCCTTCTTCGTCTCCGCGTCCAGGGAGGTGCTCTCCACTGCGCTGCCAGGCCAGTTCTTGGGCCTGCTCAACAGCACGGATGGCGGCAACCGTACCGCCCTCATCTTCGCCGTGGAGTTCGACACGCTCCTCAACGCCGAGTTCCGTGACATCAACAGCAACCACGTCGGCATCGACCTCGATAGCCTGGTATCCCGAAATTCCTCCGATGCCGGCTACTACGACGACGACACCGGGCGGTTCCAGAACCTCAGCCTCATCAGCCGGGAGGCCATGCAAGTGTGGGTGGACTATGACGGGACGGCCACGGAGATCACGGTGACCATGGCTCCTCTTGGCATGGCCAGGCCCAAGAAGCCCCTCCTGCAGACCACCCTGGACCTCTCGGACGTGATGCAAAGCACGGCGTACGTCGGGTTCTCGTCGGCGACCGGCGTCCTGTCCACACGCAACTTCGTCGTCGGTTGGAGCTTCGCGCTGGACGAGCCAGCCCCGGCGCTGGACATCTCGGCGCTGCCGGCTTTGCCGCGGGCCTGGCCTAAGCCACGGTCTAAGGTGCTGGAGATCGTGCTGCCCATAGCGTCGGCGACGCTGGTCTTCGCAGTAGGCATCGGAATTTACATCGTTGTACAACGGCGACTCAGGTACTCCGAGCTTCGCGAGGAGTGGGAGGAAGCGTTCGGCCCCCACCGGTTCTCTTACAAAGAACTGTTTCATGCCACCAAGGGGTTCAGTGACAAGAACCTGCTCGGGGCAGGAGGCTTTGGAAATGTGTACAGGGGCAAGCTCAGCAAGCCCGACAGGGAGGTCGCTGTAAAGAGGGTGTCCCATGAGTCAAGACAAGGGATGAAGGAGTTCATCGCCGAGGTCGCAAGCATTGGGCGACTGCGCCACCGTAACCTCGTGCCGCTTCTCGGTTACTGCCGGCGCAAAGGTGAGCTTCTCCTTGTCTACGATTACATGCCAAATGGAAGCCTTGATAAATACTTGTACGACCCATCTGCACCCATGCTGGATTGGCGTCAAAGATTTCACATAATCCGAGGGGTGGCTGCTGGGTTACTATATATTCATGAGGACTGGGAGCAAGTTGTCATCCACCGAGATGTGAAGGCAAGCAATGTTCTTCTAGACAGCGAGATGAACGGAAGATTAGGGGATTTTGGTCTTGCAAGGTTGTACGATCATGGAGTGGATGCGCGAACAACGCATGTGGTCGGCACCATGGGCTACCTAGCTCCTGAGCTTGGACACACCGGAAAGGCAACCCCGTCTACCGATGTCTTCGCTTTTGGCGCATTCCTTCTAGAAATCACCTGTGGGCGCAGGCCAATTGAGCAAAACGAGCGCAACAACCGCATCATCCTTGTGGATTGGGTGATCGAACAATGGTGCAAGGGCATGATCCTTGACGTAGTTGACACGAGGATTCCTAATGGGTTTAGTAAAGATAAGGTCTCACTGGTACTGAGACTTGCTTTGCTATGCTCACACCCATTGGCCAATGGAAGGCCAACCATGCGGCAAGTTATGCAGTACCTCGATGGTGATTTGGTCCTTCCGGACTTGTCATCGGCATACCTTAGCTTCACCATGTTGGAGCGGGTATATGATGGGGACTTCAAGCAGAACATGATGCAAAACACGTCATCAATGAGCATCCGTGATGTCTCCGAGCTCTCTGGAGGAAGGTGATGAGGTTCTTGCATAGACTGAGTAAGCGGGGTTGTATAATTGACTACATGCTCCTATATACCTAGCTTGTACTCCTTTTACTAGGTATATTTGATTTTAGGGTTTAACCTTTTGTACTAAACTTTATGTAAAAAAGAAAGATGATGTGAAATAATTGCTAACCAGTTTTATCGTTAGAAGTGCGTTGACCGTGTGTACAAGACCACATTTTGACTTGGATTAGACGGAGTAACGGTTAGGTGTTGGGGACAAACACTTGTAACAAATGCATGTTATATAAATGCACTAGAGAGACACAAAATTATGAAGGGGACAATTCAGGTGCTTGTCGCAGGATTGACTTGATTAGCCGGGGCACGGTGTGGCAATGTAGATGGGTCTAATGGTCCTAGTTGCTTGTCGCATGACTATACTATGCTTTTTAGGGAAACTGCTAGGACACTCCATCCTGCTGCGCGACTTTATTGATTTCAAATAACAGTTACATCATTTACAAAATTATCAAGAATAAAACTAGGGGATCATCGTCCCAATTATAACAAATCTTATTAGTAAAGCAAGACCTAGCTAGCTCGTGCGCTGTTTTATTTGCTTCACTTGAACAGTACTTGTAAGTAATGTTGCCAATTGAAGATGAAAAAATCCACACAATCAGCAAAGATCGTCGCTGCTTTAGACCACCAGACTTCTTCTCCATTGCATTCATTGATAGTTTCCAAAAAATCAAATTCAGCTATAATATCATTACATCCTCTTATGTGAGCAAGGGCGAGACCTTCTTTCATCACGATCGCCTCCGCCATCGAAGCCGATACCACATGAGGAGGGTATTTCACAGAAGCAGAAACAAATTGTCCTTGAAAGTCTCTGATCTCCGCTCCAATCAACGAGTCCACATAAAATGACGCGCCCATATTCAATTTCAATTGTTGAGTATCCTTTTCTTTCCCATTTAGCTTCAGTAAACCGTCGCTACATTTTCTCACAATTGCTGATGTAACACCCCACTTTCAGTAACCTTTGGTTATGTGTCCAAAGTGTAAAAATTAGGGGGAACAAAAAAATCTTGCTTAATGTGCAGTGGTTGTTTGTTGATTGGTTTGCCTTTGTTTGAGTTTTTGTGGTGATCGAGATAATTTTCTATCTTATCAAAGGTTTACCAAAGCTATTTACCAAAAAGGAAATGTCTTAGCTTACTTTAATTATTCTCAAATATTCTGACAATTCAAAAAAAACAAGGGCCAAGATGACTTTGTAAAACTAAAATGTTTTCTCCTCTTCTTTTGATAAAACTAAGGAGACCTATATATGATACCATCTCCATATGTTTTCAAGACATAACTTTCAAATATCTTTACCTCTAGTCTTTCTAATAATCTTTTATATAGCTATTTGTTTCTCACTCTTGATAGAAGTACCAAGGGACTCTCACCTTCTTCAAAACACAAACCTTTCAAAGCTCCTCTTCTTTAAACCATAGGTAATGCTTGTGTGTGTTGGTAGTCTTCATGATATATTTGGATGAATTGCCTTGATATGCTTGTTAAGATGAATTGCTTTGATCTGCTGATTTAAGTAGAATCTGTCTGGATTTTTTTGGTTAGATGTTTGCCTGAGCTACCCTAGGAGCTTAACCCTAGTAGCAAAACCGAATAAACAGCATACCCTCTAAATCTCAATTTGTTGCTTGGAAATCCCTCTGATCTCCTCAAATCTTTAAACATGGATGGATCCTAGCATCTATCTCTCAACACCACACCTTTACAAAACCCTTGCCAAGAAAGATAAGAATAGCTGATCTTCATGCTACCTCTCACTAAGTTTCCTGGGGGCAAATCATCAAAACCCTAGTAAGAAGAAATCTTTCCCCTTGCTATCAAGTTCACCTTTTGGAACTCTATCTAAGACCCTTACTTTTGATCCCTAAGCAATGTACCTTCCCTACCCTCTTCCTTATGATGTTTTCTTCCATCTACAATACTTGATCTTGATCAAGGGACCCATCTAGCAAGTTTCCCATCCTAGTCCTGACCTCAAGTTATTAACTTGACGCCCAGATTTCCTTAACAAGATCGGTTTTGAGCAAATTCTTTTTAGTAGTATCCAAATCAATGGAGGCCTATTTAAGACATTTTACACTTCTACTCAACCTACTCATCAACCACATTCACTTGGTGGTTTTTTTGAAATCCTATAACCCATCTCTCCATATTGACCTTGTACCCTAGTCAAAATTTACTAAGTCTGAATCTGTTATCAGGATCCCACCTTTGAGTATCTATCTATATTAATCCATGAACAATTTTGGTAATGAACTTGGACCATATTTTACCCCATCTTATGGACTCACAAACCACACTCTTTACCTTGCCTATATCTTCCTTGGACCCACTTGTTCTTGATGGTTTTGTAGTCAAGAAAATAATCAATTTCTGTCAACTGTTTCAACATACCTGTTTTGGCAGAAGCTCCCAACTCCATATTACCCTTTATTGACCAACTCTCTGCATGGTTGTGATCTACTCAACTTTGTATATCCACCCATACCCTCCTTGTCTCAAATGGATCCTTGAGCTTCTTAAACCAACATGGTTTTGGAGGCAAGATGATAATCTATTTTGACACCCTTATAACAACAAAGTTGGACACCAAATCTAGGAGCACTCAGTCATGATCAAGATCATTTCTCTGTACCATTTTGATCTACATCACATGATCTATCTATCCATATGCCCCATGATCCAAATGGATCTCTGAGTTTCTTAATCTAACTTGGTTTCGTATGCCTGACAATGTTTATCATCAAGATGACAATGTCCATTGGGACTTCCTTTTAGTCCTCCTATCTCAAATAAACACCACCCACTACCCTACCATAATGTCCTTAACTCACCTACCCTGCCACTTGGACTAAGTGATCCTAAAACCTCAACAAAAAGGAAGGTTTTCGTCTTGTGTGTGTTCATAACCACTCCCGCTAAATTGTAATCAAATAATCAAACCCCCAACCTCCCCATTGACCACCCCAGCACTCACACCTCCCTTTGGTAAAAAAAGCATTGTCCCTCTCACTTTCCCTTTAGTGCTTGGAAGGAGAGAGGGAGATGATCATGCCATTATTGCATATCTTGGTAAAATAAGCCTATGGCAACAGCACCAGACCCCCCCACTCATATGCTTGTACTCTGGGTCCCATATCATCCCTCCACCACCCCTGTAGCCAATGCCATCGCCCTGCACCCGCCCTAGCTCCTCCATGAGCTCACCATGAACCTACAACCTCTCAGTTGTAAGGCCACAGACCACCCCAGCTCCTCTCTCCTGGCTCATTTCCCTCCCCTATCTCACCACTCTGATCCCCCCACACACCCTATAACTCTCTCCCTCTCTGCCTCGGTGAATCTCACTACACGAGTAATGCACCAAAACCCCCTTCCCGCCCATCGCCGAGGTCGCCGACGAGCTCCACGTTGCCTCGTCGCCTCGCATCTGTCTCCCAGCGCCCCAAGGTGACCTCCTGCAAGGCTCTCTGTTGCGTCTGATTTGTCTTATGAGTCTATCAAATCTATGGACGGCCAAATCATAGCAGACTTCATCGTACAACATAGGATCAAGGAGGAACATGATGCAATCATACATCTTGTTTCTATCGTACCATGGAATATGTACTTTAATGGGTCAGTTTGTAGAAACGGCCAATGAAGCGGTGTTGTATGCATATCTCCCAACTGTACAATATTTGAGACCTCTTTCTGGTTGGAATTTGACTGCACAAATAATCAAGCCAAATATGAAGCATTGCTATTCGGGTTGGAGTTTCTAATAGCTCCAATGATTTCTCACATTGAGGTGTTTGGTGATTCACTATTGGTGGTACAACATGTATGAGTATTCCAATACCTTGATGGATCACTCAACATATACGTTGATAAATGTCTAGAATTTATATCCACTTCAAGTTATTTCAAAATATCTCATGTGTCTCGACAAGATAACTGATTTTCAAATGATATTACACTATAAGCATCGGGTTACCATGTCAGTCGATTCATGTTCTTCATATCATAGGAACCAATATCTACTTGTGTAGGATTAGAAGAAATCAAAATATATCCAATCGGTTCATCTGTCAAATTGGCTTACATCAAA
The DNA here is from genome assembly GCA_910589765.1 of Avena atlantica. Lineage (NCBI taxonomy): Eukaryota > Viridiplantae > Streptophyta > Magnoliopsida > Poales > Poaceae > Avena > Avena atlantica. The sequence continues at coordinate 330,938,317 of OU342738.1, read as the reverse complement.
GGACCTATTGAAGGAAGGCTCGGTTCATCTACTGAAGTAACTTGTGGAGGAAGATCTGGAGATGGAAATGTCTTAGACTGCAATGCTCCTATTATCAGATATCTACAAGACCCCGGTCAAAGGACAGAGGAACCAGTTTGGCGTCTGGCATTCAAGTATACCGTTATTGATGATCAATCATACCGCTGAACAGTTGATGGTCTCCTGCTAAAGTGCTTATCTAGAAAACAATACAAGATTGTCAAGCGGAGAGGTACATAACGGCTTATGTGGAACACATCAACTGTCTCATTAGATGAAGTGGATGCTCCGGTATTGCCGGATTCTACTAGCCAAAAATGATCAGCTGTTGCTTTAGATACTATAGAGGGTGCAAGCCTGCCAGCATTTTGGTAATATTTAGTTGGTGCCAGTTGCAATGCTCAATCCTATTATCAAGCCATGGCCTTGGATGGGCATTGGATTTCATCAACATGATTTTTGTTTAGTACTGATGGCTACTTGTTATTTCACCAAATGGTATGAAGCAATAGCTCTCAAGAATATGATCCACGAGGAGGTGATCCGATTTATCACCGAGCACATTATCCACCGCTTTGGAATACCTCGGACCCTTACTACCGATCAAGGCATGTATTTTATGGAAAAATAGGTGCATCAATTTTCCAAATGACATGGTATCGAGATGCTTTGTTCATCTCCATATTATACTCAAGCTAATGAACAAGCCAAAATCTACTAATAAGGTCTTGATCAAGATTATCAAAATAAACATCCAAGACCATCCTAAACGTTGGCATGAGTAAAATGCTATCTGGAGCATTCTGGACTCACTGAATCTCAAGGCATAGAGCTACTAAAGTAACTCCATTCGATTTAGTCTATGGATAAGAAGCCATTCTACCCCTTGAGGTAAATTTGGCAGCTTTGAGATTCGCTCAGCAAAACGGTTTATTGGCTAAGGACTACTACGTCTCGATCTATGATGGACAGCATTGATGAAGTAGCTGATAAACACTTGTTGGCTCTAGATACATAAAAAAGAACAAGTTGCTGGTAGCAAGGCTATACGGAAGAAATGTACGACCAAAGAACTTTCAAGTTGGGGACTTGGTATGGAAAACTATCCTACCTATTGGAACCCGAAGCCGAGAATTCAGAAAGTGGTCTCCCAATTGGGAATGGCCTTTGCGGATTATTAGACTGGTATCTAGAAACTCTTATCTACTGGAAACTTTAAAGGGGTAAGTTAGGACACGAACTATCAACGGCAAGTACCTTAAGAAGTTTCATCCCAATGTGTGGCAGGCAGCTTACCAATAGAAATGGCTAATATAACTATATCGCCCTCATCCTAAAACATGACCGGTGATCACATACATCGCCCATAGACAAGATATACACGGAGTATTTACTGGTTTGCAAGCTTCACTAGAAAACAATGGGCATATGTTGTCACCCGTTTTGGTTTAGTACCAAGACGGTGAAGGCCTGTTTCTAGAAGATGGGCTCAGCGGACGCATTTTATTCTTGAATCCGGATCAGGATGGAGTCAAGGAACACATAAACCAAGAGCGGGAGAAGAAACCAGAAGGCCTTGGAAGTTATTTCAGGGAACCAACAAAGGGTTGACACTTACGGCCAATACGAAGGTCGTGTCGACTTTCTTGCCAAATCAAACAAGGAAGTATCATCAGAAGGCCTAGTTGATATTGGTATGCCTACAAGACCAAGGATATGCATCTATAATAGCATGAAGATGATGGAAAGCTTCTTATCCAACACAGAAGGATCACTGACGCCTCGACGCAGGATACAGAAAATAAACATTTGGGGTCCGAATACAGTACAAAACCGGGGAATAAGATACCTAATTAAGGGATAAAATTAGGTGTTTGAATCATACTTGTAAACATCGTACGAGACACCTAACTTGCAAAGGAAGACCAGAACCCTCATATATATGTGATAGGTGATGGACAATAGAACTTAGACACAAATACTCGACGAATCAATATCTTAACTTTTGTCCCTCAACCCTTGTCCCTTCTCCTCGTTTCTTCGGCGACTTTGCAAGTAACTTGTCTGTTGAATCAAAAACCAAGCTAAGAGCGATCAATCCCGGCTTAGTTCACCTCATAGTCGTTGGAACCGCACATAGGGTCTGCCCTGAGGAACCGAGGCTTCGGGTCTCAAAAGCGCTAGCTAGATTGTCTTGCGTATTGAGATTCTAGCAGGCCCCCTCCGGTATGAGGTGTGGTGCATCACACTCAACGTCGGAGGTACACATCAATGTGTGCTAGTGTAACTCACATATGGACTTGTATCCGGCGCAATATGTACCTCCTTATTTTTTAGAAAAGGAGGTTGAAACCTTCAGCCTCTACATCAAAGTGATACACACAACCTGTTTTATTATATTATTAAACAAATCCCTAGAATATAAAACCATTGTCAACCTGAAGCCACCTTCTAGGCAACATGTATCGCGACGCCTACAAGATTTATCATGGGCTGTCCATGATCAGGGTCGTGTGCCCTAATATCACACATACTCACCTCATCTAAAACCACATGCCTCACTGAGCCGAGAGAACAAGATGGTCCATCAGACCCTCAGCACGCACCGCATGCGCATTCTTTAGAAGTTATCTCTGTCGTCTACCGTGAACCCATCTTCAGGACATGAATCAAGAATTGACCTTGCCAGACCTGCTTTCAACGCCTCCATGGTGTCAAAAATTTCCCCGAGGCTCGCCTTTTTTTGACATGGAAGAAACCCCACCACTCCACCTCACGACCCATCTAGCTAGCACCTGCTCCAAAAACGATGCCCCCTTGAAAGAACATGTGGGCCCCATGTATGGTTTTGATAATTAATGACAATCTTTATGGACTAATGCGTGTATTAAGTTGCACTTGTAGGATTTATCCATTGGCATCGCCTTGGAGCATGTGTTGGCTTCAAGGTTGATGAAATAAGAATAAGATGTGTTGTGCAAGCTCAAAATGCGCCATCTATAGAAGATCTCATGTTTGATGCTTGCCATCATCGGTGATCATGGATCGATGATGAGGAATCAAGAAAGGCGTTCCATCTTGAGAAGGTCAAGTTCATCTACATCGAGCTCAAGTGGAATCCTCAAGGAAAAGGTATAATCTTGATAGTTTTTCCCTTTTGCCGGTTTCATGTTGTGCGTGGGAGACCGGGTTTAGGATAGATAACCGTACTATCAAGAGGGGCTCTCGAATGAGTAACTCGGTCACATCGTTCGGAGAGAGCTCAAACCTTTGCATACTTGCATCATCGTATTTGGTTGTTATTTGGTCTTATCCATGTGAGGATATAGAGCTTATGGTAATCTCCATAACAAGCTCTTGTTCATCAAAATCGGATCTTCCGTTTGTATCTTGTTGCGATTTTGATCTTGACGGTTTTTCGGTTTCTCACCAAGTGAGGTATCTCACATTATTCTACTTTATACTTTCTCACTTGGTTATAACCAATATTTTATAGGGTATCTCATGTCGTCCTCTTTCCAACGCAATTGGAATCGGGTCGATCGGAGTTACCAATCAAAAGTTATAGCCGTTTGAATATCTTTCGATTTGATTCTAAAAACAAGAAGAAAAAAGATATTTTCTGGGCCGTACGATACTACCAGGACTAGTACCGGACGCTCTAGTACCGCGTGGCCCAGCTCTCTGTCCTGCCCGGTTGGGCCTTCCGGTGCCACCGGATGTAACCAGTACTACCGCCCGGGCGGCCGATAGTACCGGGCCGCCTCCCAGGCCCAGCCGTCTTGCCTCCCAGGCCTAGTGCTTGCCCTGCTTGCAGCCCGCTCCGCTCGCGCCTGCAGTTTCGCTTCGCCCGCGCGTTGCATGCTGCCGTTGCGCCCGCCGAATCCCGCTTCGCCTGCACGCTGACCCGCTTTGCCGCCCACTGCCACGCGTTGGGCCCAGCTCCTGCCGCCCGCTCGCTGCGTGCTGCCGCCTCACTAGGCGTGATTCGCGCGCGCACCTCGCGTTGTCTCCCGCTGCGCCGCTTCCAATTCCCACGCTGCGCTTGCTCAGCTGGCCCACTCCTCATGCGCGTCGTCGCTCTCTAGCCCCACGCGCCGGCCTCGCTCGCGTAGACCAGCCGCCTGTGCTGCTGCCCTCTCGCGATTCGTTCGCTTTGCCTGGGTCTCAGTGCGGTAGTACCGGATCTGTCCGGTACTACCGGCCCAGACCGAAAAATTGCCCCAACAACCGGATTTTCTGGGCCTTCTATTTAAGCCTCTTTCATCCTTTTTCCTAGAACTTCTTCTTCCTCTATCTTGTCAAGCTTTGCCTATTATTTGCCCTACTCTTTGAGCTTGATTTCTATACACCCATACATTGATTCTTGCCTATATTTGAGGGGTATTTAGAGTGATCTAGATCTACGTTTTGACCTAACCGATTCATCTCTTTGTGAGTGAATCCTTTGGGATCTAGATCGTGGGGGATTTTGTGTTCCTCTTTGATTCCTCCTCTCTTGTTCCCCCAATAGCTTTAGTATCTTTGTTGGAACTTGAGAGTGAGGGATTGGAGTATCTTTGTGGTGTTCTTTCCATTTGCATTCGGTGGATCGGTTTGAGTTCTCCTCAGATGATTTGGTTCGTGGTGTTCATTGAAGCTTGTCCCTCTTGGGTTCTTGGAATCCTAGACGGTTTTTTGGACTTGGTGGCGTTTGTTGGGAGCCTCCAATTAAGTTGTGGAGAAGTGCCCCAACCTTGTGAGAGGTTCTGGATTGCCACCGACAAGTGCACCGATAGTGGAAGAGTGGATCGATCCCATTGGGGTGAGATTCACAGGACAATAAGGGAGGGATTTTGTGGCATATGTGGTTTGATACCACCCCCTCTCCAAACGATACGTACTCCATGTTGGGAGGAACTCAGTAAAATATCGTCGTCTCCGTGTGTCTCAGTTATCTCTATACCCGAGCTCTTACTTATGCACTTTACTTTGTGATAGCCTTCGTGCTTGAAGTATATATCTTTCTACCACATAGTCGTTTGTCTTGCTTAGCATAAGTTGTTGGTGCACATAGGTGAACCCTAGATTGTTCTAGGTTTTGTGCTTAACAAAGTAAACGCTAGTTTAATTCCAACTTTGTTGAGCCACTCTTAGAAAAGTTTTAATCGCCTATTCACCCCCCTTTAGGCGACATATGTATCCTTTCACCCCTGAGGAAGAACTACATTGCACGCCACCATCATCTGACCTAAGAGACCTAGATCTATGGCTTCCCCTGGAGCAGCCCGGGCAAGAGGATGAGAGCGGTAGAAATAGTGTCTTCGACAAGGTAATTACACAAAGACGTCGCCATCATCCTCTATGACGTAAGTCGAAGCGGTTTTCATTAGCAATCGCACCTCCTCGAACTCAAGTTGACTAGATCCGCACAACCATTTGATCTGCACATCCGAGGGGTTATTGTTCTCAAATCCTAGAACCATCGACACTGGAGATCGCTTCGACCGCTAGAGACCTCCTGCGATGAACATGAGGTAGGGATTCTGTGATCTGCTGCACCCTAAGCGTCGTCACATGGAACCACCCCTGGCCATCCAGCCATCCCCGAAAGAGGGGGATAGTGCCACTGCCATGTCTGAAACCACTTCTCTAGGGACCTTGTGGTCGCAGATCGGTCGATGCGCCCTTGACAAGTTCAACATCCCTGTGAAGCTGCTGGAGCGACATCGTGCCACCTGGAGAAGGAGGCCGCGTTGCCGCTCTAGTACGCCACTGAGTGTTTCCCCTCCATGCAGTACTATGGCCATGAGGCGTCAAGGCCCAACCATCCTCTTCACATGCGGCACGCTAGATTTCTCGGCGGCCGCCTCTGAGGATGACGAGGAAAGAGAGGAGGAAGGATGGAGAGGTTTCTAGGGGAGTTAGGGTTTCCACTCGGGTCACACTGGAGGGAGGCAATGCACTACAGTTTCGCCCCATAGAGTCTGCTAAAGTTTTTCCTGATTTAGAGCATCTCTAGCAGACACCAAACAAACACCAAAAACACGCACTAACCAAAAAAATCCAGTAACTTTACATTTTTTGGCATAAAACGTGACCCGAATAGACACTATAAACACACCCCACCCATAAAAATTATTTAGTGGCCCGTGAATTTGCAGCATAGCCCTCGAGATGTAGGGTTCGCAACCCATCTCTAGGTCGCGACCCAAGTCATATTTACCCCCTCCACCGCCGTGCAATCTACCGCCGCCGCCGCCGTTCAATCCGCCTACCAGCCGCGGATCCACCCCTCCCAAAGCCAAATGGTGTCACGCTGCCATTCAATCAGAGTAGGGGGAGGCCAGATTGGCCATAGCGGTGCGTCCCATGGTGGTCCGACGAGTTCGAGCTCTCCGACTCCGACGTGCCCCCATCCTCGTCGGACACGTACATGCCGTTACGCAACGAGTCTGTGGGCGAGCATACCGTCGACGGGGACTACGTCTACGACAACGAGGCTGAGCGCTGCGCACTGGAGACGATGCAACGCCGCTGCGCGTGAGAGGCATGAGCGGAGGAGAAGCGCGAGGCAGAAGACCTCCGTTGGGCACTGCTTGTTGTGGAGGGTCCGAGCACTACAGGAATGGGAAGCTACGCCGACGGCCAGTCGCTACGCCGACGGCCAAACATCGGGGCCGTCGGCGTAGCCATCGTCTAGGCCAGCTCCGCCAAGCAGCCGTCGGCGTAGAATTGCCCTCGGCATATCCTATGCTACGCCGACGGCTGCCCTCGGCATAGCATACGCCGACGGCTGCCCTCGGCGTAGCTATTTTTTATTTTATCTCATTAAACTTTGAAAAATCATAACTAAATCATTCTAATTCGGAAAAATACAAATAATATATAAAAATTTGCAGAAAAATAAGACCTATCTATCTACACTCAAATATTACACATTTATAAATAAAAATTAAGTAAAACATAAGAAATTATATATAGTTTAAAATGGGCATAAAAAATTCAAAAATGATCGAAACAATGCGAAACCTTCGCGTGGTGTTATATTATGTGACATAGTTAGAAGGAAAAATATCAAACTTGGTATATTGATTATGTCTCAAAAAAACCTTCACAAAATGACCTATCTCATTCGAGGTTTCTTGGCTTTCGGGTCAAATGACCAATGTTATGGCTAGAATCAAGACATAGTTTGTGATAATGTGCCCATATTGTGCAGACACATGCATCATGGGATGGCGAACAATGTTGCAGGAGAAAGTTTTCCTTTTCGTCGCACCAAAAAGCCATTTCCCATTTTCTGAGCACAAAACACGGACGATTTTGTAAAGCAACCACCAAATGGCTAATTCAAAATGGTACCACCACATTTTACAAAAATACTATACCACCTTATATAGACAATGTCCCAATAGGGGAATCCGAAACCTTTCCGTCCACCTCTGGTGAAAAAGACAAATTCCTGCCGAATCGGGAGAAAGTGGGTCAGATATGAACTACAGGTACATGATCCGATGCTCATGTTTTTTTACAAAAATCATTTTTAGGTTCACAATATGCTATTTTATCAAAGATCCAATGCAAGTTTAGCGAGGCTCGGCCCCGAGCTAAGAATCTTCATGCCCGCCGTTCGACAAAGTTTGACGATAATTTAAAAGGGGCATAAAAAATTCAAAAATGATCGAAACAATGCGAAACCTTCGCGTGGTGTTATATTATGTGACATAGTTAGAAGGAAAAATATCAAACTTGGTATATTGATTATGTCTCAAAAAACCTTCACAAAATGACCTATCTCATTCGAGGTTTCTTGGCTTTCGGGTCAAATGATCAATGTTATGGCTAGAATCAAAACATAGTTTGTGATAATGTGCCCATATTGTGCATACACATGCATCATGGGATGGCGAACAATGTTGCAGGAGAAAGTTTTCCTTTTTGTCGCACCAAAAAGCCATTTCCCATTTTTGGATTCCTCTCATTTTTCTGATCAATTTAGACATATTATTTGTTAAATTCCGATTTATAGATTTAAAGATATTAATTATTCCATATTAAATAGAAAAATACAAAAAAGTAAAATTATTATATTTTTATTTGAATTCAATAATATTTTTACTTATTCATTAATGTTTATTTAAATAATTGTTTGTAATTTCAAAAAATACAAACATGTGACATGTTGATATAAGGGTTAATAGGATTGGTATCATAGTATTGACAACAATGTATGAATTACTTTGCGGAAACAGATTCTGAAGGAAATGGGTGACCTTCCGGGAAGTTCGACCAAGACTGCAATTTAATTAAGTATTAAGTGTAATTAGTGTTAAAAATGTTCAAAGTGAGAGATTAACGAGTCAAACAGTTCAAAGATTCAAAAATTAAGAAAAAAAAATAAAAAAAAAAATTTAATTTTTTTTAAAAAATATTTTTGCAACCGGTCGACAAGCTATGCCGACGGCCGCTACGCCGACGGCATTGCCCTCGGTGTAGCATACGCCGACGGCATTTTGATACGCCGACGGCCTCTATGTGCTCCGCCGAGGGAGCCCTTTGCCGAGGAGGCTACGCCGAGGGCAGCCGTCGGCGTAGCATACGCCGATGGCATTTTAGGCTACGCCGACGGCTTTTTGCCCTCGGCGTAGCGCGCGCGTCCTGTAGTGGAGGACGCGGGGCGGCAGAAGGGCTGAAAGAGGAGCGCCGCACGTAGGAGGCCGCCTAGCACTGCCACGACCAGCACCAGGCGATCCCATGGAGAGCCAACACGCCTGCGTCAAGCAGGAGAAGGAGCAAGAGGTGGTCGACCTCTCCAACTCCGAGTGAGCTCGCCGCCAGGTCGCCGCGCGCGCTAGGCTCCGGTGAGATCCCGAAGCTCATTTTGGTCACGGTGAGATAGGGCAGTTCGCCGCACGTTTTGTTTCCATCCTACATGTAAATGAAAGTATAAATCGATGACGAACTCGTTCTAGTACGATGAACTGCGACATTTGATTTGGCTCAAATTTCACACAAACGAGTTCTTTTTAATTTCGAATGTCAAATACTGTTTCTATTTCCGGGGCAACGTTTCTCGAACCGAAAACTCGGTTTAGAGGCACCGAAAACTGGGTTTACAAGTGAGCATGTTTTCGGTGTCCGATTTTAAATATTTCTTCCAACAAAGTTAGGCCCACATCCAAGACAACTGAGGTTACATATGCTAGATAAAAATATACACGAGTCGTTTTGCACAAATTATAAAGCCACGTGTCAGCAGCAGATTCACTTCAGACCTATTTGCTTCTTTACTACAAGTTGTGGGACTACATTTTCCTTGTTTACAAGTCGTGGGACTAATTGCACGTCCTTTGTAAGTTGTAGGACTAAGGGCACCTTTGATTCAAAGGATTTACAAAGAAATTTTATAGGATTCTTATCTATAGGATTTTTTTTTCTATAAAAGGCATTTGATTCAAAGGATTGAACCCTTCAAAATTCTTATGGATTTCTTTCCTATAGTATAATCCCATAGGATTTCTAACAAGAGGTTAGACCCTTTGGAAAATTTCCTATATGTTGATGACAATTATGCCATGTACTCAATCTACATACAAATTTTTGCGTTTTTTTTGTGATGCAATCAAACGACTTTTGTAGCTACTTCCTGCGTTTTTCGTTTCTGTATGATTTCATATGTATGATATACCATTCTTGTGGTTTTTCTATTTCTGTGCTTTCAAAATCCTTTTGAATCAAACGTGCCTAAAGGTATTATTAGCTCAAAAGTAATTTAGGAGAAGCCATCTTTGACGAGAACTGTCGCTGAATATTTAAAATCCTCTTCAGGAGTTCCGCCCCGTAGTGAGTTTGCTGAAGTCGCCCCGTTTTAAAAAAGCAATTTAGGAGGAGCCATCTTTGACGAGAGAGAACTGTCGCCGAATAGTCTCCGGTCTACAAGGAGGCGCCGTGTGAGCTAGGTATTTACATGCACCAGACAAAGAACAAATCTAAATAGACGACTAGTAGTACTCACTGGAACTACCATGACGACGGCAACGGCGACTAGTAGTACCCGTACACGTCCTTGTCTCTGTCTTTCCGCCTAGCTGCGCCTGATCTTTACGCACAACACAACCACACCAACGGATCCTGAATTGTGTTGTATCTAAGCTCGTGAAGGCTATAGAGAGCAATCTGCAAACTAGGCATCGGGGCAAAATTTGGCAAGAAACCATGCCTGTCCTTCTCCTCCTCTTGCTGTTGAGCCTGGCCGGAGCGCTGGTCTCGTCGGCTGACGACGCCCACCAGTTCGCCTACCAAGGCTTCGCGGCAGCAAACCTTACGTTGGATGGTCTCGCCGCCGTCATGCCCGACGGCCTCCTCGTCCTCACCAATTTCACTCTCCAGACAAAAGCCCACGCCTTCAACCCCACCCCGCTCCACTTCCTCGACCGGACGGCGAACTCCACTGCCGCGGCGGCCCGGTCCTTCTCCACGTCGTTCGTGTTCGCCATCGTGTCCAGATACGACGGCCTCAGCGACCAAGGGCTCTCCTTCGCGCTCGCCCCGAGCACGAACCTGTCGACGGCGATCCCCGGGCAGTACCTGGGCCTCCTCAACGCGACGAACGGCACCGCAAGCGACCACATATTCGCGGTGGAGCTCGACACCATCCTCAACCCCGAGTTCAGCGACATCGACAGCAACCACGTGGGCATCGACGTCAACAGCCTCATCTCGCGGAAGGCCAAGACGGCCGGCTACTACGGCGACGACGGCGTCTTCCGAAACCTGACGCTGAACAGCCAGCAGCCGATGCAGGTGTGGGTGGACTACGACGGCCAGGTCCGGCAGCTCAACGTGACTTTAGCTCCCGTGCAAGAGCCAAAGCCCACGATTCCTCTCATCTCGGAAGCCATCGATCTCTCCACCGTCCTAACGGACCCCATGTACGCTGGCTTCTCGTCATCGTCGGGCGTGGTGCCCACGCACCAGTACGTGCTCGGATGGAGCTTCAGCTTCGACGGACCTGCCCCGTCGCTCGACTTCTCCAAGCTTCCCACCCTGCCACGTGTGGGTCCGGAGCCTCGGTCCAGGGTCCTGGAAGTGGTGCTACCACTAGCCTCGGCACTGCTCATCGCCGCAGTGCTAGCTGTCGTTGGGTTCTTCATGTGGCGTCGGCGGCGGTTTGCGGAGGTCCGCGAAGATTGGGAGGATGAGTTCGGCCCGCATCGATTCGCATACAAAGATCTGTTCCGAGCCACCGATGGATTCAACAATCGGAACTTACTGGGCGTCGGAGGGTTTGGAAGAGTTTACAAGGGGGTTCTTCCTGCATCCAGCTTGGAGATCGCGGTGAAGCGAGTGTCACATGACTCGAGGCAAGGAGTAAGGGAGTTCGTTGCCGAAGTGGTGAGCATTGGTCGTCTCCGCCACCGGAATCTGGCACAGCTACTGGGATACTGTCGCCGCAACCGTGAACTTCTCTTGGTGTATGACTACATGGAAAATGGTAGCCTTGACAAGTACCTGTACAACAACAGAGATGGATTGACTCTAGATTGGCCTGAAAGGTACTGGATCATCAAAGGCGTGGCATCAAGCCTACTGTATCTACACGAGGACTGGGAGCAAGTGGTCATCCACCGAGATATAAAGGCAAGCAACGTGCTCCTGGACAGCCAGATGAACGGACGACTGGGCGACTTCGGTCTAGCAAGGTTATACGACCATGGCGCGGATGCTCAGACAACACATGTGGTTGGCACCATGGGATACCTCGCGCCAGAACTTGTGCGCACCGGGAAGGCGACACCCTCGACCGACGTATTCGCGTTCGGCGTGTTCCTCCTGGAGGTTGTCTGCGGACGCCGACCAATCGAGAGGGGCGACCATAGCAACAGGGTGCTTGTGGACTGGGTTCTCGAGCACTACCGCAGCGGCACAATAATCGACACGGTGGATCCCCGTTTCATGGGGAGGTTCGACATGGACGAGGTAACGCTCGTGCTCAAGCTCGGTTTGCTGTGCGCACACCCATCGCCAAACGCGAGGCCTAGCGTGCGAAAGGTCATGCAGTACCTGGACGGTGTCCAGCCTGTTCCCGATGTGTCTCCAAGCTACATGAGCTACAGCATGATGGCTCTGATGCAGAACCAAGGGTTCGATTCATATGTCACGTCGTGCCCTCCTTCGGGGACAAGCATCCACACTGTATCCAACGGGTCCGCGGCGACAGTTCTGCTAGATGGGAGATGATATTTTTTTTGCTTGTAATCGATTGTTTTTGCCATCTCCCTTCGATCGAGAGGGTTTGCAATCAATTTGTGTTACAAATGGTTATTTTCACTATCATGAGATCCTAGATTCCATGTTTCAGGAGCAACTTTCTTCTAGTCAAATGCACAAATTAAACCGGGGTATCATGTTGAAATTACGACCCCCCAGCTACTACACCTTTTTTGTGTGTGCAATGACCCAATGATTTGACCAACCGTTTCTTTATTTGCCCGTCAACCTCCGGGAGTTTTCTACCCTGACCAGTCCCTGCCCATAGGAATATGCAAGGGCTCGTATGACTCAATTTGCTATACTCCGGTACTCACACAAATTGACGAATATAATTGGGCACTTCTTTGCACAGCTATGTACTTCCTCTGTTTTAAAATATAAGATGTTTTAGTTTTGTGAAGAGATTGTATCTAGACTACTTTAAATGTGTAGATTCACTCCAAACCTCAGTGAACCTACACACTAAAAATAGTCTAGATACATTTTCTTCATAAACCTAAAACATCTTATATTTTAAAACAGAGGGAGTAAGTTTATAAACACTTGCAAGAGCCTCAACGTTAATTTGACATTACATTTTCTATGGCATTCCAATTTTATTGGATGTCCGGAGTGTGGTAAAGTCTGAATTTGGATTTTATTTTGTATGGAACTGTTATGCACGCGAACTGGATTGTCAACTAGGTCCAGCATGTCTGCTTGGATAATCCTTCTAAGATGTTAGTAATTCTGTGATGCGTAGCCAATCAGGATGGAAATTACGATGCATTTTGTATCATTTATTTTATGTCATAGAGTTAGGTTTTGCAGTGCTTGAGCGGTGTCGCAAAAGGCAATGTTTCCGTATAACCAATATCAAAGAGGGAGATAACAAAATTCATTCGCATGAAGGTGAATGCGCGGAGGAGTAAGAATCATATTCACTGCCTCAAGCATAACAATGGGTGGGTTTACCACCCATGAGCAAAAAGGGAAAATTATGAATGATCATTTGATGGGCACGATGAGTCGGGTGGGGGGTATCAATGATTCATGTTTCTTGGTTTTGTATATCTGCCTTTGTCGCGAAATAAAATATCAAGGGTTGTATATGTCTTTTTAGGTCAAAGCAACTCCACACACGAAATATTGAGGGCAATCGGACGGCACAAGGCTGAGTTCCACCCCATGGCACGATCATAATGGCTTGTTGCACCATGACCTACTGTTCGGCCCATTGTCATGCCTTTTCCTTTACTTGGTATTGTTAGGTTCGTATCGAAAATTCTGAAACATGATCTTTGACCTCGTCCTTTTTAGCGTCCCAAAGCTCACAAAAATTTAAAAATGTAAGCAGTAGGTTTTCCTTCCATGCGGACTTAATACCAAAATAATATGACCTTGTGGAAAATCTCCTAAATCATTAGAATAGTGATGTTTACTTCTAATATGATTCAAATGTGATGGATAATAACATAATAAAAAATAAAGTTGATGGATACGTTTCCGACGTATCATTCCTCAGGTGGACGCCTCCCTGCTAACACGACGACATCACTGTCAGTGTCGTGCATTAACAAGGGCACGTCATAACATGCCACCACTATGCGGCTACTAGTGATGTGTAGCTTGGCTACGCACCACTATGTGTAGACTAGTCGTGTGCCATGACACGACACACTACCACTAATTTTTACCCCTACCAGATGGGTGTGTCCCACAAATCGATGACGTGTTGCTTCAAGTTACACACCGTTGATGATGTTAGAGGGGTGGCATACCACTTTTTGTCACATCGTGCCACTAATAATGTGGCACCTGAGTTTCTCTACAATCGGCGGCTCAACCGGCTGCTGAGACCTGGCGACACCATCTACCCGTGCATGGTAGTGTTGAAAAGGAGGAGGAAGAACTGGTGTAGGTGATGCAGTACTTTTGGTTACTGGGTATAGTTCTATTATCTTTAATCATGTTTAAAGTTTATATGATATCAAGTTTAATTAAGTATTTTGTTTTACTTTTTTCGAAATGGAGACTTAGCCCCGGTCTCTGCATCGGTAGATGCATACGACCTTTTTATTAAATTTATTATAGTTAAAGTATTACAAAGAATTACATCATGGATCGCACAGGGTTGATACATGTATCAACCATCTAAATAGAAAGGCGGACATAAAGTGGTTCTGCATCAATATGATAACCTATAATCAAAACGCCAGTTGCATCGGCTGTATAAATCTCGTGCCACGGACTCTAGTCGGCTGCATCCAACATCCGTAGCCTCGTGTTGCTCCATAGGTTGCAGGAAAGACCATGAACGAATCCAATTAGTAGCCTGTGGGATAACCTGCATGAAAGAAGTATTTTTTGCTTTGTTAAAAATATAATTATTTCATATGTTTCATATGGCCCAAAGAAGAGGACATACTCCAACTTGGATTTGTACTTTATCTTTCTCAGGCACTTCCGTTAATCAATTACCAAACAAATTATTAATACTAGTGGGGGGCTAAATTAAAAGTCATATGTACAATACGCCATACTACTTTTGCAAGGGGATAGGATAAAAACAAATGTTGTATTGATTCATTCTGAGAACAAAAACAACATTTCTTACATCCTTGCCAATTTCTTTTTATCAAGTTGTCCTTCGTGATAATTACTTTTCGTTATAAGAACCACATAAAAATTCTTATTTTAAGTGGTACTTCTATTTTCCAAATGTATTTTCGCAAGTATCTAGTATGATCATTCATGTGATCAAGGTATAACGATTTTACTATGAAAGAACCAGAGGTTGTTAGCTTCCAAACAAATACATCTGGTTGTTCGGTCAAGTTGATGGTCATCCACTACTAGAGAAAAGCCTATCCGAGGCGCACCAAAAAGCCTATCCGAGGCGCATATCACATGTGCCTCTAGCTTCAAGCCTCGGGTATTTCTTATGCGAGGCGCATCTGATATGCGCCTCCTATACTTCACATATGCGAGGCCCATATCGATATGCGCCTCGCATAATAATATGCGAGGCGCATATCGATATGCGCCTCACATATGTGAAGTATAGGAGGCGCATATCAGATGCGCCTCGCATATGTTTCAGAATGCGCCTCGGGTATTTATAGTATATGCGCCTCGCATATGTTTCAGAATACGCCTCGGGTATTTATAGTATATGCGTCTCGCATATGTTTCAGAATGCGCCTCGGGTATTTATAGTATATGCGCCTCCAATAGTATCCTATATGCGCCTCCGGTAATATTTTCGAAATTCAAGTTTTACAGACCACTATATATAAATAATATACAGATATTCAAATATACAATATAGTCCACAGAATTTTTCAGAAACTTGCATTTTGCCAAAGCATAATAGAACCAACATGAATACAATAAATTACACATCAATCATGACATACAAGTTCATACATCAAGTGTTTGTGCCACAAGTTCAGACCTTCGATCGGTACAAGTTCACAATCACATTACACCTTCGAGTACAAGTTCACAATTCACATTACAACTCCAACGACGTAGCTCTACCTAGATGAAGTAGAACACAACCTACAATGAAGAGCAACAAGGTGGTGATCACGAGGAAGTTCCTCCATTTCTTCCTTCCATGCCTCCTCCACTTCTCTTCCGCCACCTCTCTACTCTCATAGCCTTGGTAGATGTTGCCCGAGAAGTTGTTCACTTGCTTCTGGCAGTCTTTCCACTCCTCGTACACACAGGGAACCCGACCGACGTACACGACATAACACCTCGGCATCTCCTACACATAATAAAGATGATATTACTTATGTCAGTGGAAAGCAATAGCTAGCAGTTCACAAAGATAGAATCATCGACATTTCGAAGAAAGACCAAAAAAAAGCAAACCAAGAATGACTTGGATTAGTGCCTCATACTTAGATTGGGCATGGAAATAACAATGCTCGCTGTTCGATCTCATGCGGCAAGTAGAGTATATGCCCAAATTACTAGTCTACTTGGCACACAAGATCGAACAGCAGCATAGTCATACACGTGACACCACAACACGTTCTAATCATCGGCTTTTCGAAGAAAGACCAAAAGAAAGCAAACCAAGAATGACATGGATTAGTGCCTCATACTTAGATTGGGCACGGAAATAACAATGCTCGCTGTTTGATCTTGTGCGGCAAGTAGAGTATATGCCCAAATTACTAGTCTACTTGGCACACAAGATCAAACAGCGGCATAGTCATACACGTGACACCACAACACGTTCTAATCATCGGCATTTCGAAGAAAGACAAAGAAAGCAAACCACAAGAAAGTAGGGAAGCAATGACAAATGAAAAGCAACAAGCACTTAAAATAGTTCGTAACACAAATAACTAGCTAGTGTCTCTCACAATCAAGTTCAACGGTTGACGAAACATATTCTAGAGGTTTTGCTAGGCAAGTTTAACACAGTGATAAGAGGTTACAACACGAGTTCGGAACTAACAGCTAGGTACCCAGGCAATGCAATCATGAAGTCTTCTTCGGCTCTTGAGTCAGCTTTGGGGGGGGCATTGATGAAGCCCGACCGAGTTTTCGCCATTTGCATGAACATCCTGCCGTCACCCTGCTGCGCTAAGCGTTCGTCTATCTCCCTGTTGGACGGTGTATAGCCGCCGTGGAAGGTGCCTCCGGATTTTATGACTCCCTGGTACACGATTGTCGCGATCTCCTCCTGGATGTTGAAGAAGTGTTGCCTGAGGTTGCGAGCCTGTATGCATGCAAGCTTTTCAGCCCACTTCACGAGGTCAGATGGCAGCGTTTTGGTCTCCATATCATTGAAGAACGCCTTCATGTGGTAAATGGCGTAGAAGGCATCCTTCCCACTGCCAGGCGGCTGCTTGACGCAGGCAAACTTCGTCGTGTGGCGGAACACGTGCGCGCCGACCTTTACATGTGGCCTTGCCGGTTTGACGCCTCCCGCTGCGACGTAGCCGGTGAGAGCGCCATCAAGAATTTTCTTGATATTGGTGTAGTTTTTTTGGATCGCACTGTTTGAGTCGAGGTACAAGGCTGTTGAGTGTTTCAAATTCAAGCTTATGAGCACACAGCCTGTCCGATCATCCTCCGTGATGGGATGGTAGGGAAGGAGAATCACATCCTTGTCCGAGTATGTTTGCAGGAAGTTTGAGAGGTAGTCGGTCGCCAGATCTATGGCCTCAGCATCTTTCAGAACGGCGTCACGCATGAAGTAGGGATCCACTATCTGGATGCCCGGGATCTTGTCTCTGGTGATCTCCATGGCCATATTGAGGGAGAACAACCGGACCAGGGTATTGTGCAGTCGAAACCCGTTCAACATGTCAAATAGGTCGGTATGCCGCACGTAGAAGATATCCCCGGGGGGTACAGTGACGAAGCACGGCATGTGAGAAGGCACCTTAGCCTTGAAAACGAGGTACGACTGATCGTTGTCGCGAATGCGGCATTGCTCAATTGTGAGACATCCATAATGAATACTACGCATATGCGAGCCTGCGACCTCGAGCATCGATTTACACATCATCGGTACACCTGCCACGTGCTGCTGATTCCTGGCTTGCCCCACAGCGCCGTCCCGGAAAAGAGGATTTGGATCCTGGCCCCGATCACCCTTAGGCTTCCTTTTGCGACCCTTCTTGCTCTTTACGGCTTCGGCCACTGCGTTCACCTCACCGACCGTCTTATGGAGGGTGCCGGGGCTGATCAAAGGAACTACTGGCCTTGGAGGCTCGGTGAAGGGGGCAGGTGGCGGCGTCTCCTGACTAGTTGGGAAGAGACGCACCTTGCAAGGGGGTTTCGCTGGTGCTGGTTGGGTCTCGGCAACTTGATGTGTGCCTGATGGTCCCGGCTCATACAAATCAGAAAACCTTGTGTTAACAAACTGGTCACCGTAGTTCGGGTCAATTTCTTCATCATCATCGGGATTCTGTGCCATGTTGTCCAAGTCTCCCATCTCGAAGTCTTCATCATGTGCTGGTTGTGCTGCCTCTAGGGTGATGTTGAGCTGGTCCTCTGTCCCCAAACGGATCTGGCTGTTCGTCCATAGGTACAAGTAGTCGAAGCCGGTATTGAGGACCGCTGCCGTGTCCTCATCATCCCATCCTTGAGGTTGAGAGGGAGGTTCCACTTGCTCGTAGCCCGGAAGCACCATACTGAATTTGACCCTCATCATGTCAGGTGGCATTGTGACATTGTGCATTTTGCGGTTCTCTGGTTGAACAATAGTACCCTTGGAAACATCCATCAACTGGCTGCCCACCCAATGCATTAGAGTGCAAGGAGTGTCTCCCTGCGAAAGATCGACATGTAGGCCGAGCGTTAGAAAAACATAGATCAAGTCATCGGTGTGGTTGAGCCTCCCAACTCTCGCTTTAATTAGTTAGTTACCTTGAGGGCGTCAAATTCGGCCAATGTCGAGGCACCGACGCCGACAGGCTTGAGCATGCAAGTGGCGGAGTGGCTGCCTGATGGCACGGTGGTGCGGGCCGGCGCCTTCGCCGCAGTGGGCAAGTTAAGCTCCGGATCTAGAGTAGTCTCCACCACCACCGGCCCTACTGGAGGAGTCACCAACGCCTCCGGCCGCGCCACATTGTCCGATTGGGCGCTGCTGAGGTTGGGAACCGGTGGCGGGCCCCGTTTACCACCCTTCTGCCACTTGTTGTACTTTTCCATGTAGACGGGAAGGATGGTGTTGAGCTTCTCGTTCACTTGTGAATGGACTTGTGACTGGACTTGTGACTGGACTTGTTCTTGGAACTTTGTCTCGGCAGCTGACACAACCTTGTTCACGGCATCTTGGACTATATTTGTAAAGGCTTCCACCTGTTCCCTTAGGAGTTTTACCTCGGCGCTTTCGGCCTTCTTGCCCTTCCGCTCCGGGGTGCCATAGTACTCGGACCATGATATGCCGCCAAAGCCGACCACACGACCAGCCGACGGGGCCGCCAGGGGATCGACACTCTTGGTCCGGTTCAGCGCCCTATTAAAAGTGGTGTCCCACTTGGCGACAGGCGGTGGCGCTGACCCCTGGGATGAGGAGCTCCTACACTCCTCGTCCTGCGCACAAGGAACGCAAAGCATTTGATCAGAAAACTGGACTTCATTGATTAATCATGAATGCAGTTAATCGACTTGCATGCAAACTACTTACATATTTTTGCATGAAGTCCATCACCCTCGGAGCAAAGGGGCCGGCAGGCTCCGAAGAATAATCAGAACCCCCTTTCTTCGGCGGGGCAAACCGGGCCCTGACGAAATTCTTTGCCTGCTCCTCCTTTATGTCGTCAAAGGGACGTGTCAACCCCTTTGCACGAGCGTCGGCGTCCTCCTTATCCCATTTGGGCCTCGCGGCTCTATAACCGCCGGAGCCGAGATGGTGGGTACCAATGTTTCGGGATCTCATATTCTTGCCCTTCTCAGTCCTGGCCTTGCCCAAGGCGGAGTTACATCTGGCCTTGAAAACATTGTAGTCTTCTTCCTTGACCATAGGCTCCTTCTTGACGAGCTCTGGATAACTTAGCTTCTCCTCGAAAATCAGATTCTTCACCCGAGCCTTCCAATTTGACAAGGCCTTGGTCATCCTCCCGAGGGCATACTTGTTCACTGGATTCCCTTTGAGATTGTCATTATTATACTTTTTTCCTCATCACCCGGGAACGCGTATCTTGCGTGCAGCTTCCGGAAAAGCTGGATGAGGAAACCCCTGTTCTCTTCGGCCTTCAGGTTCTCCATGTTGATCGTGACGGTGTTCCGGAGGATTGCCGCGAGCTGGTTAGAGTAACCCCCAAAAAATTCTTCTGGCTCCAAAGGCGCACCTTTAGGGCTCACGCTTGTGATGATGGACCTTTTGAGGTCGACCACGATCGAGGTCCGATCCTTCCGAGACTTCTTCGATGCGCTACCACCGTCTGTAGTAGCTTCACCGCCGCCATCAGTGGTAGTCGCGTCGCCATCGGCGTCCCCCATCTCCTCATTGCCCGACGAGGTATCCTCGTCCTCCTCCATCTCGTCGTCCCGCGGAACAAATTCCGGGGCCTCTAGGGATTCCATCTCCTCCTGCTGCTCCCAAAAGGGCTTCTGGCTAGAAGGGCCCGGATCCGACATTTCTAAACACACAAATAAATGAAACTAATAAGCACAAAAATTCACAGAAAATTTTGGCATGAACTTTGCTAATTTTGTATGTCTAGGAGTGCCAGAAATTCGCCGGAACGGAAATGAATCAACATTCCGGCGAAACATTGGCAACTCAAAAAGAAAAACCTGCACAAAAAGGATCAAACACAGCCATCATCACAGCCATTTTCTGCTAGCATACACAAATTTACATAACAGAACATTCAGCGAGCGAATAATTCAGCGATAATGGACATGTTGGAACACAACACGGGGAACATACAGCGACAGCGAGTTGCAGAATATGAGTGAGTTCAGAGATGGAAAAATTCCCAGCACAGCACACATGTTTGAGTATGAGTTCAGAGTTCAGAGTTGCAGAATATGAGTGAGTTCAGAGTTGCAGAATATGAGTGAGTTCAGAGTTCAGAATATGAGTGAGTTCAGAGTACACACATGTTCAGAATATGAGTGAGTTCAGAGTTGCAGAATATGAGTGAGTTGCAGCATACACAAATGTTTGCAGCACAGCACAAATTGCTGCTTCCAAGGAATATATACTATTTTATCGTCATATAAAGTAGACAAATTCCATGGGTCAGTAGTAGAAGAATTAGTAGGCGTGACTACTCTCCATAGAAACAAGTTTTAGTTTCTACCCAGTATTGTGTAACATTAAAGATATATATAAAAAATAACTCTAGGGGAATAAACTCTCCATATCAACAAGCTTCAGCTTCTACCTGGTACTGTGTAAGATCCAAATAAATCTTCCGGTGGGGAGAAACAACTCCAAACCCACATCTTTCAGTTTCTAACTTTCTATCTAGCACTGTGTAACTGTAACATCAAACCTATAAATCAAACTATTTAGTACAAGTGGAAATCTTTGTCATTGTAATATTTCAGAACAAACGCTGTAAACTTTTTAGTAAAAAAGTACAAGATTAAATTTTCTAGATGATCAAACAGACCATGCTCAACTTACCTATTGGAGTAACAATTTGCTTTTCTGTAAATGGCAAATGCCCCAGACCATGCTCAACTATCTAGCATGACATTTTTCATACATACAAGATATACTTACTGACAGTACCAACCACTTCAGTCAGGAACTCAAGATTCAGTCAAAATCAGTGCATATACTTACATACTAAATCATCACCTTCAGAGTTCAGAACATACTAAATCAGTGCATCATCACCTTCAGAGTTCAGAACACTGAAGAACACTGAAGAACATCATCACCTTCAGATTCGCAAACACTAAAGAACATCAACATACTCAAGATACTCTAGGGTAGAGAACATCAACATACTTAAGATTCGCAAACACTGAAGAACATCATCACCTTCAGAGTTCAGAACACAAGCGTTTGATTCAGAGCTTCAGATTTACCTAGACTTCTAGGGTAGAGAAACCAGAGAGATAACAGGAAGGAGAACATGTATGTTGCTGCGAGATAACTGTACCAGCACTACCAAACTAAAGTGGGTTAAGGGGCAGTGTTTTGCTCTCTGACAGATTGAGACGAGCAAGTCCTGGGAGAAGACCGACCGACGATGGATCTTGGATGCGGACCTCCTGGGGTGACTGGAGGTGGTGGCTGGAGAGAATGGGGTGCAGGACAGGGGGAGAACATGGTGTGGCAGCCGGAGAGGATGGGAGGAGAGGGGAAGAGGCGTGGGTGGGTGGGGGCGGGGACTCACCGGAGAGAGGGGAAGAGGCGTGGGTGGCGGCGGCGTCGGGCTCCTCCTCCTTCACGGGGACGGCGGCGTCGGGCTCCTCCTCGTTCACGGGGACGGCGGCGTCGGGCTCCTCCTCCACGGGGCGGTGGCGAGCTCCTCCTCCGATCCACGGGGATCCTCCTCCACGGCGGCGAGCTCCTCCTCCTCCTCGGAGGCGACGGCTTCGATCCACGGCGTCGGGCTCCTCCGATCCACGGCGTCGGGCTCCTTCGATCGATATGTGTGAAGTCTCGTCTCTGTACTAGCTGCTAGTGTGTGACTTGG
Source organism: Avena atlantica (assembly GCA_910589765.1). Lineage (NCBI taxonomy): Eukaryota > Viridiplantae > Streptophyta > Magnoliopsida > Poales > Poaceae > Avena > Avena atlantica. The sequence continues at coordinate 330,915,923 of OU342738.1, read as the reverse complement.
TCGATGGGTGCCGGTTATGCGAGGCGCATATCGCAAAGTGCGCCTCGTATAATATTACGCGAGGCGCATCTGGGCTAAATGCGCCTCGCATAATATGCACTCCTAGACAAATAGGGCAGTGCGCATGTTTCTATCAACTATCACACAGCAGCCTAGTGGTAACATGCCTTTTTGGAATCCTAAGGGGGCCAACTTTTTGGAATTTTTTTTAAAGGCCAATTTTCATGTAAAAGCATACAAATATGAACTATAAAATATACTACAAATATTTTAAATATTCAAATATTGCTAAAACAACAAAAGTGAGTATTCTCAATGAATGTGTCTTGTCGATACATAATATTCTCAATGCAATATATAATGAAAATTAAGTATGTTTTGATACATAATAGTAGGCCACACACACGACGGTTCTTGACAATGGTCGGAGCGCGCTAGCGTTTCTTGACAATGGTCGTCTTCTTGCCCTTCTTTGTCGCGGTTGCATAGGTTAGGTCCGGGACGTCTTCACTACTTCTCTTGAACGGAAGTCCTTTCTTAGGTAGGGTTGTGGTGTACGGTGTTTGGTTGCCATACCCGTCTTCTATCTTCGGGTCGCCGTTCTGGTCAAAGTCTTGCTCGTTGGCGACTCCGTCCATTCCGATAATGTTCCTTTTGCCTCTCCTGACGACAACCCGGCTAGGCTTTGACGGGTCTTTGATGTACCAGCATTGGTCGACTTTGCTAGCCAAAACCCAAGGCTCATTTCTTGCGGGTGCATTCGCGCTGGTGGTCTTTGACGGTATAACCATCGTGGTGAAATACCGGTCTTCTTTCTCGATGCTCTTGGCCCACCTGACACGGAACATCGGCACCTTCTCCGTAACATAGTCGAGCTCCCAAATCTCCTCGATCCTTCCGTAGTATCTTTCCGGGATGTCGCCGGTGTATAATATCCCTGTTACCCCTGAGTTCTGGTAATCGCAGTTATTGTCTTTTTCCTCTGTGTAGAACGTGTATCCGTTGATATCGTAAGCCTGATAGGTCATGAGGTTGTGCGAGGCGCCCTGTGACAATGAGAATATGAGTTTATCTTCCTCCGAGTACTCGCCCTGCGGTGGATTAGCTATGACCTTCTCCCTAAACTACCGCGTGAAACCGGAGTTGTGCTCCTTGATAACATCTTCCTCCCTCGGGACCTGGCGCCCCTGATCAGCGTAATTCTTCTTGATAAACTCTTTGTGCTCATGTATGTATGGATCAACCACCTGCAGGTGTTGCAGCGCGACCAGGTTTGCTCTTTCAAAGTCCTTGGTTCGGCCCTCCATGTCGACATGCTTTGCACGTCGACCCTCGCGGTGACCCCATCCAGCGAGCCTCCCGAGGTGCTTGTTGAATGGCATACCAAGAGGGTTCTCGGTTTGTAGAAAGTTCGAGCAGAAAGAGATGCACTCTTCGGCCAGGAAGCCGTTTGCTATGCTTCCATCTGGACAGGGACTTGTTCTTAACGTATCCCTTGATGTGTCCATTGAGCCTTTCGAACGGCATCATGCTTCGTAGAAACGCAGGACCGAGCTGGACGATATCCTCCACGACATGGAGAAGCAGATGAAGCATGATGTCAAAGAAAGCGGGGGGGGGGGGAATAGATCTCGAGCTCGCACATTATCACCACGATCTCGTCCTGTAGCCTCGTGAGCTGCTTAATGCCTATCGACTTCCGAGAGATGACGTCAAAAAAGTTGCAGAGGCCAAACAGTGTTTCACGGATGTGCTTGTCCATTATACCTCGGATTGCGACCGGGAGTACCTGCGTCATTAGCACGGCGACGTCGTGAGACTTCATCCCGCTGAAGCGCTGCTTCGCCTCGTCTAGCCATCTTCTTATCTTCCCCGCGTAGCCGTTCGGAAATTTGACTCCGAGGAGGCACTTCATAAACTGTATGGCCTCCTTCTTACTCAGAGTGAAGCATGAGGCCTTGAGCTTGACCTCTCCCTTCTTAACCTTTTTCCCCTTGCGACGACGGCTATTCTGTGTTTCTGTCTCCTCCACCTCGTCCTCCTCCTCATCATCGCTAGGTGGTGGTCGAAGTTCATCCCTGATGCCCATATGCTTCAAGTCGTTCCTTGCCTTCGGCCCATCTTTGGTCTTGTCGGTGTTAAGGAGGGTGGCAAGCAGACTCTCGCCCACGTTCTTCGTGATATGCATGAGATCAAGGCTATGAGGCACGCGGAGGATCTTCCAGTATGGCAAGTCCCAGAAAACAGACCTCGCCTTCCATACCTTCAGCAACGGCTCTGGCTTCTTCTGGGTCTTTCCTGGCGCAGGGCACTCCTTCCAGTTATTCAACAACTTGTAGATTTCCGCGCCACTCTTCTGGTGTGGGATTCCTCGGAGCTCGATCGTCCCATCGAACAGATGTCCTAGCTTTCTCCAGGCGTGATTCTTGGGAAGCCACCTCCGAGCCCCAAGGAACACGGTTTTCCCGGACCCGGGATCTTTCTGTAGCTGGCGGTACGTTGTATTATCCTTGCACCTAACGCACCCATAGAATCCTTGGACCACCTGCCCCGAGAAGTATCCGTAACCAGGATAGTCTTGCACCGTCGTGATCACCGCCGCTCTCATGTCAAAGTACTCTTGTCTCGAGGCGTCCCATGTACGGGCTCCTTCTTCCCATAACATGGCCAACTCCTCTTTCAACAACGTGAGATACAGATTGATGTCTGTACCAGGTTGTTTTGGCCCTTGAACGAGCATACTCATGGTTACGTACTTCTTCTTCATGCACAACCAGGGAGGGAGGTTGTAGATCCATACAAACACGGGCCAGGTGCTGTGTGTGCTGCTCTGGCTTCCAAACGGATTGAGTCCGTCAGTGCTCACGCCCAGCCTGAGGTTCCTTGACTCTTTCCCAAAATGTTGGTAATATTGTAGGTCCAACGCCTTCCACTGGCAAGCATCCGAAGGGTGCCTCAACATTTCCTCCTTCTCCGGATCATCGTCTTCCGGCCTCTTTCTTTCCGCGTGCCAGCGCATGAGCTGTGCTTCCTTAGGGTCTGCGAAATACCGCTGCAAACGAGGAGTTAGAGGAAAGTACCACACCACCTTCCTAGGAGCTTTCTTGGTCCCTCTCTTGTATCGAGAGGTCTTGCACACCGGACACGTGGTCTTCTCCGCGTCCTCGCCCCGGTAGATGATGCAATCATTTATGCAGACGTGGTATTTCACGTGCGGTAGATTGAGAGGACACATGACTTTCTTCGCCTCAGCGATACTAGTCGGACATGTGTTCCCCTTCTTGGGAAGAATATCGTGCCAGAATACAATGTTGTCGTCGAAACATTCGTCGATCATTTTGTGTTTCGCCTTCATCTCCAGAGCCCTAAGCGTTACATTTAGACGGGTATCCCCGTCGTTGCATCCGTCAAACAATGGAGTGACCGCGTCTTTCTCCATTTGCTCCAGTTTAGCCTTCTCTCTATCGGCGGCTCTGGCGTTACTCGTCTCCTTGAGAAGCAGATCTTGGACATGAGGGCCTCGCAACCAGCTCGAATCATGGTCGGCACCACCTTGATCATCTTCGTGTCCATGCCCGACGCCACCTTGATCATCTTCGTGTCCATGTCCAGTGCCACCACCCTGATCTTCGTGATCGTGACTGGCGTCTTGATCTTCGTGATCATTACTGGCATCTTGATCTTCGTGATCATCACGTATCCATCGAGTGTAGCCATCCATGAAACTACGTCGAAGCAGGTGCAACTCCAGCATTCCGGAATCATGCCTTATCAGATACATCAGCTTGCAGTCCCGACATGGACATCTTATCTCTGTCTTGTTTGCACGTTCCATGTCGGCCCTCGCGCATGTCATCCACCTATCCACGCGGGCTTTGTTGATCAGTGGTCGGACCATGGCCGCCTGCGTGGTACAAAGAGCAAGAGAATAATTAGAGCATATATGGACGTGGATCGCCGGAAAAATTCGGCATGACCTCCCCTAAAAAGAGGACATCCGCGAGTGCCAGAAATTCGCCGGAAAAGAAATAAATCGACATTCCGGCGAAACATTGGCATCTCAAATGAAATCCCTGCAAAAAAAGTAGCACCACAACACAATCATATAGTCGGTGTCTCCGACAACGCGCATACATGCAAGCAACGCCTTCACGCTTCCTCCAACAACGACTTGCGCAAGAGAGCCGGAGGAGAAGTAAATGGACATGTTGTAGATCTAGAGGAGCAAGAGACTTCACTTACATATGGGTGTCAACCAATGGATGTTGAGCAAGATTCGAAGGTGAATCAATGGGGGAAATGAGGTGGGGAGGAGGAGGGGGGCGACCAGATTTGTTTGGTGGAGGAGGAAGAAGTGACACAAGTGAGTGGGGTGCTAGTTGCCTCCATGTGCAAAAATCTGGAAAAAAAGTGGTGCCAGCTTATGCGAGGCGCATATTACACAATATGCGCCTCCTATAATTCAAACTATAGGAGGCGCATATAGCAATATGCGCCTCGCATATGCGGCCACCTACCAGCGCCCGGGCCCGCATGAGTTACTTGAGGCGCATATGGCCATATGCGCCTCACATATTGTCCAATATAGGAGGCGCATATAGCCATATGCGCCTCGTATATTCGTGCACCTACCAATACGCGGGCCCACACAGAATATGCGAGGCGCATTCTGGCCATATGCGCCTCGCATATTGTCCAATATAGGAGGCGCATATAGCCATATGCGCCTCGCATATTCGTGCACCTACCAACACGCGGGCCCACACAGAATATGCGAGGCGCATTCTGGTCATATGCGCCTCGCATATTATGAAATATAGAAGGCGCATATAGCCATATGCGCCTCGCATATTCGTGCACCTACCAACACGCGGGCCCACACAAGATATGCGAGGCGCATTCTGTCCATATGCGCCTCGCCTATTTTTATACTAGAGGCGCATATCTTAAAGTGCGCCTCGCCTATTTTTATAGGAGGCGCATATGCTAAATGTGACTCGCATAAGCATGTCTCCTATAGCCTTTTCTCTAGTAGTGATCAAACGATGCACTAGATGAAGCCATTTTGCCCCTCTATTGCCTGTTAGCGCTTGTCTGAAACCAATATTTAATGGATTGTGTACTAAGACATTTGCTACAGTGACATGTTCCTGCTACACAATATTATATAAGATAGGATATTGATGAGATAATGGTGTATTGCCCAGCCATGTATCTTCCCAGAACCGAGTTTGCTCACCGTTTCCAATTTTGAAAGCGCCCCGATCAAAACATTCATCTTTAACTTTCATAAGACCTTTTCAAAAAAAGAGAGTCTAAGGGTTTTGCCTTGACTTGAGGCAGCGAACTAGAGTGGAGGTATTTATTGTGTATGAGCTCTTGCCATACTCCTTGTTCATTTAATATCTTAGACAACCATTTACTTATCAGGCATTTGTTTTCAATGTCAAGTACCTCCACCCCGAGTCCCCCTTGGTCTTTAGGTCGGCATATGATGTTCCACCAAGTTAGTCTATACTTTTTCTTATGTCCATCACTTTGCCAAAAAAAACCTCGAGCGAAAGTAATCCAATCTTTTCTTTACCCCTTTAGGTATTTCAAAGAAGTATAACATAAACATCTGAAGGCTAGTTAATACTGAATTAATTAGCACAAGTCGATCCCCATAATACAAAAGCTTGCCAAACCAACTTGCAAGTTTTTGTTTGAAACGATCTTCAACGAGTTTCCATTCACCATTTTTGAGCTTGCGAAAGTGGATAGGGATTCCCAAATATCTGAATGGGAATGACCCAGCCTCGTACCCAAACAAGTTAATATATTGCTCCTGATCTTCTTTAGCCATACCAAAACAAAAACTTCACTCTTGTGGAAGTGTAATGTTAAGTCATGATAGCTGTTCGAAGATGCATATTGCATCATACACCTCTTTTTCTGCAAAGTCGGTTGTAAGAATAATATTTTCCTCTTTAGAAAGTTGTGGAATGTCTCCAATTTCCGATTCAATTAAAGAAAAGCTATTCTGGGCCGGTGCCCCAAACAACTTTTTATAAAACTCCATAATGTAGTTTTTGATGTTTTCTTGACCTATAATTGTCCCTTCATCTTGTTCGAGTTGAAAAATCTTTTTTCTCAATGCTTGCCGTTTGCAATCAGATGAAAGTACTTAGTGTTATTTCCTCCTTGTTGAATATGCTTTACTTTCGCACGCTGTGCCCATTTGGTTTCTTCATCACGTCGGAGTTTGGCGATTTTATCATTAGCCTCTCTAAGTTCCTCTCTCTCAGAGGTACTAAGAGGCGCGGTTTCCGCTTTAATGTCAAGTGAGTCAATTACATTCAAAAGCCTTTCCTTTTCAATCTTATACATGCTACTTAAATTTGTTGCCCAACCCCTAAGAAAATTCCGAAGGTGGCGGACCTTATTCTGCCAGAGCTCCATTGGGTTTTTTCCTTCAGAAATGACAGCCCACTCTCTCGCTATCATCTCATAAAATTCCTCTTGACACAGCCACACTAGTTCAAAAGAAAATTGAGATTTATTACCACGGTGAGCTTGTTCGCCGGAGTCAATAAGTAGAGGAGTGTGATCAGAGCCCGACCTCGTTAGAGCTCTCACACTAACTAGTGGAAACTTCTGCTCCCACGAAACGCTAGCTAGCACTCTGTCCAGCTTTTCAAATGTTGGGTTTTCTTATTGGTCATTGCAAGGCATAACAAAATGAAAAACCACTTAAATTTGGCCGAGCATAACTAAATCTAACATGTGGTGGTTAACCCGGTCAAAATAGTCCATATAGTCCAGTCAAATAGTCCATATAGCCAAAAACGTGCGTAGTAGGGTCAAATCAAATGGATACGCTCACATCCGAAAGATTTTAGTCGGCATGGCTCTCATTTAATTAAACTACAAAGTTGAATGCAAAAATGTCTCTCACAGGCAGGTCCCACCTATAAGGTTTTAGTCGGCACGACTCGTGTCATGATTTGCGTTGTTGCAAGGCATAACAAAATGAAAAAACCACTTAAATTTGGTCGAGCATACCTAAATCTAACATGTGGTGGTTAACCGGGTCAAAATAGTCCATATAGTCCGGTCAAATAGTCCATATAGCTAAAAACGTGCGTCATAGGGTCAAATCAAATGGATACGCTCATATCCGAACGATTTTAGTCGGCATGGCTCTCATTTAATTAAACTACAAAGTTGAAGCAAAAATGTCTCTCACAGGCAGGTCCCACTTGTAAGGTTTTAGTTGGCACGACTCGTGTCATGATTTGCGTCGGTTATGGTAAAATAATGTGTACTCATATAAACATCCTTTGTTGGTTTTTGTGCGACTTGTTCGAAAATAGTAGGGAAAACGAGCAATGGACATCGCTATGGTGAAGACTTTAGTATTGCTAGCAAAGGTGGAGAAATAGAAAAGCAAACCCTATATTTAGCTGTGATGTTTTAACGGCGGTTTTTGATTTAGAAAGTTTACACCTTGTGCTTAAGGAAAGACAGTATCTGAAACATAACAACACTAGGCACTTCAATAGGGCGTGAACGAGATGCTGGCCGCACGCAACAACCCACCGAAAGTAACCAGGATAAAAGAAGGTCTGAGCCTGGCAATTTTTCCTTTTTTAGAAAAATCAAGAGTTGCCATCTCGGCCGTCGGTCAAAGAACAGAGGCCTGAGACTGCGTCGCGTTAGGAGCAATGAGCATAATTCACATTTGCGTGATAGATTTTGGGCAGGAATTGCACGCGGGAATCAAGTGGTGGCCTAGCAATTTGCCATGTGGCGATTTTCCAGCTGGCAACTTTTGGAAATTGTAAGAGACGTCGATCTAAAAAGAGTAATGCTACACATACGAATAGATTTTCATAGAATTTCCGTAAGCCAAGCCGTACATACATCTAGACTACATGAATAGGAAGCTACGCCGACGGTCGGTCGCTATGCCGACGGCCAAACGTCGGGGCCGTCGGCGTAGCCATTGACCAGGCCAGCCCCGCCAAGCAGCCGTCGGCGTAGAATTGTCCTCAGCGTATCCTATGCTACGCCGATGGCTGCCCTCGGCGTAGCTATTTTTCCTTTTACCTTATTAAACTTTGAAAAATTATCTGCTGTCAATTGGCAAAGGCAAGCATAGCCCCACCATGATATAATCCTACGATTTCGAAAGCATTTCAAATCTTGCCATGATGCATACGATTCTACTGTGGTCTTTTATCGATAGATAGAGTATCCTATCTGTTGCATTACTCCCTTAATATAACAAGACAAGAGTTCCAAGCCAAGAAAATATTGGGGGCAACAACACAAACATGTCTACGTTTGTCATCTTTGGCGATGGTTGTTGCTCTGGTGTGCTGATCCTTTGGGTCTTAACACAACGACTTCCCGTCCGTCTACTACGACAAGCTTTGTCTGGCTCCGGTGATGGAGAGGCAAGGACTGCGGCGCGTTGAAAGGGCAAATAGCCCTTATCTAGTATTTTGGTTAACTATGACATCAGAGCTAGAGGATGGACTAATGTTTCTATTAGCTCTCTACAGGTGAGAATCCACATGTTGTTGGTGATAGGTGATGGGTGACCCCCCATTCGTTTATTTATGGAGAGTCGTGTCATTGTTTATTATTCTCTCGTATTTACTCTTGAGTCAAATAGGAAACACCGCACTATTAAGAGGGGTGACCTCGATGTGCTTTTTAGGGATGTTCTACACCATATAAGCCTCTCATCATCCACCCACACACACCCGTTCGAAGAAAGAGAGAAATCAACCTTGAAAAATGAGTCTAAAGAGGTTACTGTGAAATCGGCAAAAGCGCCGGCGCCGCCGGTGCTGTCGCCAGAATTTTCGGTCGCCACCGGAAATTCCCGGTGCACACCGATATGGCTTACAGAATAGCTTTTTGGTTATTCGTCGGGAATTCCGGTCGCCGCCGAAAATTCTGGCGTGGGGTCCGGTCGACCGGAGCTGTCGTCGGAAATTCCGGCGAGCAACTCGGTCCGACCGGACTTATTGTCGGTTCTGTCGCAGGAACCTCCAAACGGCTCCTTTTCCCCTCACACTATATATACCCCTTTCTTCTCCACTGTGAGGTTAGGCATTTGAGCTAACATTTCATTTCTTGAAGCTCTCTCTCTCTCTCTTCCCCATTGTTGAAACACAAAAGCTTGAGGATCTCCCATTCTACCCAACCAAATCAAAATTCCTTTGGTAGAAAGGATGAGGAGGTCCTGATCTACGTTTCCACCAAGCCAAAGTTCATTCCCCCTTGAGTTCATCGAGTTAGCTTGTTACTCTTGGGTTTGTGGGAAACCCTAGGCGACTAGGGTCGCCCAGAGGCATTTGGCTTGTGATTTGCTCTGTGGAAAGTTTGTGAGGGTTTGGAGACTACCTTAAAGTCTACCACGAGTAAGTGAGCTATTCCTTCGTGGGATAGGCTTAGAGAAGAAGGTGAGCCTTTGTGGTGCGTGAGGAATCCTTCGTGGAACCTCACACCTCTCCAACGTGACGTAGCCCCCTTCCCAAAGGTGGTGAATATGGGAATACATCTTCGTCTCCACGTGCTTCGGTTATTCCTTAACCGATCTCTTACTTGTGTTTCTTACCTTGTGATAGCCTTCGATCTTGAAGTATCTTGTACATCATCTAGGTTGCCTCACCTAGTTTGCATTTAGGCTCACTTATATTCCGCAAAGCCTAAAACTTGCAAAAGATTATAAAGAATTTTGTAGAAACCTATTCACCCCCTCTAGGTTAACCATCTTACACTTTCAATTGGTATCAGAGCCAAGGGCTCTTTTAAGGGCTTTACCGCCTAAGAGAAAAGATGGTTTTCTCCGATGATGAGGAGGAAAAGACTTATTTGGTCAAGGAGCTTCGTGAAATCTTAGCCAAGGGTGCCCTTCAAAAGACCAAGGCGGATTCCGATCTCCTTGTTCGAATGAGTTACCTAGAAGGATAACTTAAGGCCATTGGCGATGGGGCTTTTCTTCGTAATCCATTGGTAGTACCTCAAGGGAGACCAATGGACACCGAAAAGGATAAGGATGCCGAGTCCGCTCATGAGGGTGGCTCGTCAAAAACTTCCACGCCCCCTAATCAATTCCCTTATGTTTATCCTAAGCAAAATAACATCATGCCTCATATTAATGGTTCAGGTCCTGCACCTCATTATGATGGAACTCATTTCTCTCATTGGAAAGCTTCTATGGAATATCATCTTCGCAGCTGCAGCGTTGAGCTTTGGGAGATTGTATGCACCGGTTTCCACCCTCATGATCCCAACAACCTCACCCCGGGAGAGTACTACGACCGTCAAGTAAATGCAACAGCTTGTGACAAGATAAGGAGTGCCATTCACCGCACTCTCCATGATCAAGTCAGTGACATCCCCACCGCAAAGTTTCTTTGGGATAGGATTGTCATTCTCCAAGAGGGAACCTCTCTTATCCAAAAATCCAAGTATGAAGCTGCCAAGTCAGAGATGAACATGTTCATGAACCATGATGGTGAGACTATCGCTGAAGCATACAAGAGACTCGTTGCCCTCCGCGTGAAGATTGGTGGCCTAGGGTGTGAGAAGTATGATGATGGATTCAATTTGAATGATGAACTTATCCAGTCCAAGATTGTTCTCCATGATCGCGGTCACCGACAAGAAGCTTGCCTTGAACTTGCGACTCCTTGATAGAGCTAATCAATTCACTCCTGATGATCTAGTCTCTTATCTAGTTGCCACGGATAACTTGGCGGATGAAGGGAAAAATATCAAGGAGATCAACCATGCTATCGGGTCTTCCCACTCTCTAGCATTAAAGGCCAAGCAAGTGCAGGAAGATTTTACTAGTGATGAGGATAGCGATGTTGATGGAGTTGATGATATGCTCTCTCAACTTGCTCTCTACACCAAGAACATGAAGTTCCGAAGAAGGACAAGTTCAATGGGATCAAGTGAGAAGAAGAGGACGTGCTACAATTGTGATGAGGCAACCCATTTTTCCGACAAGTGTCCGTATGAGAAGAGGCTTGACAAGCCTAAGTATGAAGAAGGTGCCAAACCAAGATTGAAGCCCAACCCCATCAATGAAAGATACAAGAGGAACAATAGGCGTGATGGTAAGGGCTTCCTAGGCCAAGAATACATATCCGACAATGAGGAAGAGGATGAAGAGAAGGTGGTTGGAGTGGCCGGTTTGGCCTTTGCCAAAACCGGGTCTCTCTTCACCTATGACTACACCAAGGACTACACCGACGACTCTCCTAACCCCAAGGTCACCGCCACTTGCCTCATGGCAAGGAGCTCCAAGGACGAGTCCGACGTGGAGTGTGGGGATAAGGAGAAAGTGGTGGGTGTGACCGGTTTGGTATATGTCAAACCCGGTTCACCTCTCACCTACGACTACTCCAAGGACTACATCAAGAGTTCTCCTATCCCCAAGATCACCGGTTCTTGTCTTATGGCAAGAAGCTCCAAGGTAATTGTCTCTTCTCCATCCCTATCTAGTGTCTTGGATGATCTTGAGAGTGATCATGATAGTGATAGTGATAATGATGAATTTAGTAAAGAATATCTAAAATAAATGTATGCTATCATGAAGTCTCTTCCTCCCATTGATCGTGCTAGAGTCAAGCAACTAATGGAACTTGTTAGCTCACGAGATGAGGCCATTGATAGCTTGGGATCTCATATTGATGATGAGAAACGAAGATTCAATCTTCTTGAGCAAGAGCTTTGTGAGGAAAACAATACCAATTCTTTTCTTAAACTACAAATTGAAATCTTTGAAATTGATAAAGCAAAAAACATGGACACTATTGATAGGGCTAACTCATTGTTCCAAGAGCTTGATGCCTCAAAGAAAGAGCTTGAAGTTTCCCATGCTTATCTTACCAAGGACCTTAAGCACCTTGAGAAGGCTAGTTTGCTTGTCAAGCGTGAGCTCATAAAACTTGGAGAGAACCATGATCAACTTCGGGCGTCCTATGAGAAGGCTCTTGGTACATTGAAGGATCCAATTATTGTTGAAAATGATTCTTGTACCTCTAACTCTACCTTTGACCAAGCTCACCTCATTGAGGAAAATAAGAAGTTGAAAGAGCAACTTGAGAAAGAGCGCCTTGCACCTACCTCCAAGGGAAAGATCCTAGATGAGATTTTATCCCATCAAAAGACGAGAATTTCCAAGGAAGGTGTCGGTTTTGATCCAAAGAACAACACGAGCAATGCCATTCCACCAAATAAGATAACCTTTGTAAAAGAAGGTGAAAAAGTGGTTGACCAAGTCAAAAGTAATGTGGTGAATGGGGGAGCCATGAGGGGCAATCCCAATCACAAGTATGCGGGAAAGTCTAATCCCTCCTATGTGCTATGTAAGGGCACTCAAGGAGATGTATATGCCAAATATGTTGGCCCTAGAAATGGTTATGCTTATAGGTGGTACTCAATTTGGGTACCTAAGGATCTTGTTGCTAATGCTAGGGGACCCATTACTCAATGGGTTCCTAAATCAAAGAATTGATTTTGTAGGGTTATGCCTCTAGTGGATCAAAATGGGTGTTTGATAGTGGATGCACCAATCACATGACCGTAGGTAGGAGTGGGCATGACCAATTCATTCACGATGTCAACTCAACGTCAAGAATCACTTTTGGAGATAACTCTAAAGGAAAGGTACTAGGTTATGGTAAGTTGGTAATTTCCAAGGTGTCGTCCAACTGCTGTAGTAGCTGCAACTTTTTCTTTGAATTGTTGTGCATTTGGAAATTTTGGTACCTACCGCCAATTGAACCAATTATGTGTATTTTGCTACTGCTAATCGAATAAATTTCATGTGAATAGACAAACATGTACATGAATATACAAACACGAACAGATAAAAGGAAAAGTTGATTGGGAAAAAAATCGTCCAGGTGGACCAAGCCCTGTCCACCACAGCATGCCAGCCCATATTTAAAAAGCCCACAACCCAACCGAGTGGAGCGGAGCGATCGATCGCTGCCGAACATTTTCTGCTCCGACTGCGAAGCTGGCGAGCTATCGAGAAGCGGGATCTAAAGATTTTCGGGAAGCTGGAGGATTGCCAAACACGCCCTATATTACCTGATCCACTACTCCTAGCATGACTAGTTTTGGATTGTGTGCACTGCTAGAGCTTATATCTGTGTCCTGCTTAGCCATGCATAGCTGTCAGTTCTGGTCCATCCAGATGATGTATCAGATGCAGATAATCTAGTATGACAGGAGAACGTGTTGAGATGTGATCAGTGATATGAGATTAAACATGCTAAGGCTTGTATGGGAGGCCGCAGTGGGGTGTGGTTTTTCTAGTCCCATGCTCGCCACCATTAGGACCTGAGTTCTTGCCTTTGGAACCAAGACGAGAGTGCAACCACACGGGGCCTGGACAACCTCATGACTGACTAACTTGCCTAGTAGATTCCATGAGTCACATAGTTCGGGCGTTCCATTCGACATATGCATAGAAAATCTTTTGAAAGATTTGTCGGGTGAAGTTGGTGCATTCATAACAGGTAGGTAAGCGTGGACGAGGTTGCTTGGGGTAGATAGCGCCCCTGGTAAACCAACCCCGCCTCACATCTTTAAGTACCAACTTCGGGATTTGACCCGTTACGACGGAACCATACTTGTTGCGTGACTCATGGTCTCGGCGAAATCAAGGTAAAGGTCGTGTCTAACCATCCTCTGTCGGCCTTCCAAGGAAGAGGGCTAATGATTCTGGCATTAAGAGAAGGTTAGTACGTGTGGGTAAATTTGTACACCCCTGCAGGGTAATAATCTTTTCGAAAAGCCGTGTTCACGGTTATGAACGACTTGGCGACCGGACTCAAGATCATAGATAACTTTAACCACTGTAAAACTTGTAGATCAACGTGTGCTTAAGGATGCTTCCTCATGGGTACGAGGGGGTGAACCTAGTTGGTATATGATGATGATTCGGTGGATATCAAAAGATGATGATCAATATTTTCGAAGATGTCGCTCTCTTATCCCCTTTTAAAATACTCTGATTAGACGAGATTCTTCTCTCTCTTGTTTTATAAACAAAGATGGCTTTATGCAAAACAACTCCACCAGCCATAAGTATTGTAGAGTACACCCTGTACTCACCCTTGCTTTGTTAATACTTTTGGCAGAGTAAGTGTTCCCTGAAGATCAGTTTGGTACTACATCGACATCGACGAGTAGCTTGGGGTTCCCGGACGGCAGCCTGGAATCTATGGGCTGGGACGTCATCGTTATGCTTTAGGCCTTTTAGGCCATTTGTTAAGTTTGCTATACTTAATAGCATAACTTGCCTTGTGTCGTTTGATGTTTGTGGTCAGTAACCTCTGCTTGTGATAATTTGGTTCTTCGCTCAGTTATGAGCTTGCTGTAATGAATTTTGTGTCGTAGGGTCACTGCCATGTTACCGATTCTTCACTGGATATTCTCGAGCTCCGGGTTAAGCTTATGTCAGACGGAGGTCTGGGATTTGTTTAGACCTGATCCCGGGGGTGTCACAGTTCTTGGTATTAGAGCAGTACCGACCGTAGGAAAACCTTGCTATTGGTCGATGTTGAGTCTAGTGCTTGTGAAAACTATTTTAAAAGCTGAAAATTATTTGCGAAAACTCTAGTATGCTTCTTTTCTCCTTATCTAGTTTCGCTCTAACTCTGGGTTATCTTATCTTGTGTTGACTTTGGAAAAGTTTTGATCTCTTATAATCCTTCAAAACTTAGGTGCCTTCTTGGCATGTCGTTTCTAAGCCAGTTGACCTAGTGTTGAATTCTCTAGAGTTGTGTGTGTTGTGAATTCCTTGTTCCCCTTTGATCTTGTTCATCGGAGAGATTCCTTTCTATCATGATCTCTCTATCTTTTGGACCCACAATACTATATTGTTGGATCTGCAGTGTTCTGTTCTAGGCTTCGAGGTTTCCTTTTGCCTCACGTGCTTCCTTCTTGTCGTTTGGGTACTTTAGAAGGTGTTTCTTCTTTTAGAAGCTACCTTGTGATTACTATCTTGTAGTGTACGCTATGCCACTCAAGTAGTAGTTACTCCTTTCTTTGGGTTTTAACCCTTGGATTTGAACTTAAGATCCCAGATTATGCTGGATTCTGGTGTCGTGAATCTTGTACATGAAACTGACCTTTAACCCAAGATCCATTCCTTTGACCCATGTTGCTAATGTTTACACGTTACATCAGGATGGTTGGTATTACAATTCTAGCCTTCAATCTTGTGGTATTTGTTGCGATTAAATTGTGACAATGAAGGACTTCCCCTACCACATGCCAAGGCAGATGTTCTTTAATGGAACCAAATAGGTCACGACAAGAGTACCCCTCGTGAGTCTCGCATCAATACTCGTGACTCTGCCACACCTTACCCCTTCTATGCATTGGTTCTCGGAAGATTGCTGACTTGTGCGTCCATATCTTGGGATTCTATCTTGAGCATGTTCTTTTCCCCTTGTTGTTTTCCAACCTCTGTCTATCAGTTGGTAGAAAAGTAGTTATCTGCATTGGTGTATTTTGATGCAAGATACTCTTGTGGTCTGTCATGACAAACCATTTAGGAATGTCTAGGAGAAACAAACTCCAGTACCTCGTCATATCTAGGACCAGGTCAAAGTGTTGTAACCCATAGATCAAGAGGCATTGATTGTCTTCCATCTGTTCTATCTTAAAGTATCACACTCTTCTATACTAAGAGGTCGTGTTAAGTTTCATGACCCCTTAATGAAGTGATGCTTCTACACATCTTTATCCACCCTTCCTTGAGCTTTCGTGCTCGTGAGTGATGCGTGTGCGTAATAATGTGGTTATCCGGGATTCTTAGCAATTGTTACTGTTTTGAACTCCAAGGACATTTGTGTCATTCTTAGCGTGATTGGTTAACCCTATTACTAAGCGAAGTTTGATTGTGCTACCAAGTCCGTTATCCCGGTGCACTCTCTTCAGTCAAAGAGTTAGGATTGTGCCGAAACTCTGAGACTACGTTCTCTTGCCTTGTAAAGCAAGTTTCCTCTTGAACTAAGTGACATATCGGTGGTTCGTGATATTCTATATGTCTACTAGAAGTATCTCCATGTTGCCACATGACCGTGTTGTCAAGTTCTTGAGCAAGCAAGTTCTCTGAACCGCTTCTTTCTCCAAGGATCCATTCTGGATACCCCTGAACTAGTTGGTTAAGCTTAAACAACAACTTGGAGAGTTGTAAGACAAAAGCTCTATCCGACCTAGTTCCTTCTAAAAGGGATGATTAGTTTTGTTCGTGTTGAAGAAAGATAGCATTTCCTTTCTGGACATGTTATCTTCCCCTATCTCTGATTTCATTTGGGTTATCGTCAAATCAAACTCAGTTCCAAGGACTATCTTGATAATGTTTCTTCCTGTGATGTTTCACCTGAGTACATCTTCATGTCCTTTGATCTGGCCAATATTTTTGTCTTGTTCATACAACATATGAGTTCATCTTCTTGGAGTGTCTCGATAAGCTTGTTGTTGAGCCCATCAATGACATTCTTATCTTCTCCATGCTAGATTTGATTCATAAGGAATATTTGGCATTAATGTTGGAAACTTTCGATAACCATCTTCGAGTCATCTCGAAGTATGTGTTCTGGATGTTAGAAGTGACCTCTCTAGTTCACGTGCAAACGTTGAAAGATGTCGCCGTGGATTCAAAAAGAGTTATATTCGTTACTTAAGGACACATGTGTGGTTTATTGTTAGTATTTTATGTATGTGCAGTTGTCCTTTGAAAAGTTGCTAATGCATAGGTCTAGCAATCTAGATCGTCTTTCGGAGCTTGACATTGTAGTCCCTGTCTTGAGAATCTAGTAATGTTATCTTTGCGGTAAATGTTGCAAACTTTCTATTCGGACATGCTGACTTTGAAGTATCATTCCACCTAACCAAAGTTGAATCTCAAGCAGCAACGATGATTGGTGTTTCTCAAGGTTTTGACATAGGTCTATTTGTAAATCTTGCAAGATTAATGTAATGGTTGACACACTTAGCCAGAAAGACCTCTTGTCATATTCTTTTGATTCAGCAATAACAACCACTCTTCATGAAGCTTCTTCTATAATTGAGTATAGGAGTTGTGCTTATGGTTTCCTTTGTCTCCAAAGTCTGACCTTTACTTGGTGTCTGATTTCTCGAACATCAAGGAGAACATTTAAAGTAGTGTTGCTAAATGTCTCTCGGTCGATCCTCCAGACCCTTTTATGATGGCAACCATCTTGTTGTGCCAAGTAACTGAAGTCTGAGAATGAAGTTTGTTTCTTCTCGTGTCATCAGGAATCTTCTTTACTTATTCATCTTGTGGTGTAAAGTGATATCATGATCTTTGGCGAAGATTTTGATAAGACCTGGATGAATAAAGAGTTTCCTTCCTCTTATCAACCATGTTTTAACAGTGACTATGATTCTGGTAATCTATAGTTTCTTTCACTACATGTTCCTTGTGACTCTTATGAGTCCTCGCTATAAAACACCTTTCTGTCTTGGCCTTCTGTTGGATGAAAGAGTGATACTTCTGTGTCAAAAGAAGTTCAACAGCTTGGTTTTGTTGATCCATATCTCTGCAACCTGAAATATCTACTTAAGCCGTTTAGTAGAGGTTCTCTATCGAAGTCTGTGGTTATGTTCTTTCTGTTGGAAGCCTTCTTTCTTAAAAGCTTCAAAACCTCCTGTAAGTTCCATGGTCTCAATCCTTATGAAGACCATCTATCTAACAACTTGAAACCATCTCCTCTTGTTTCCTCTGTTACCTTGGTGTGTTTCATGCTCGTCATCTCAGAGTTGTTTCTAAACACTCCATCCATGAGCTGACCATGAGATATTCTGTGTGTTGTTTAGTGTGTTTCCCTCTTATCTTTAGAGTGGCCTTGTCTCTTTCTCTCTTTGTCTCTCTTCCTACCTTTGGAATCTCGGGTCGATATTCTCGTAAGGGGGATAGAGCTGTAACACCCTAGTTTTATTTAATCTTTAATTAGGGTTTTGTTTGTGCATTCATGAGCATCATCATTTAAATTGTGCATTGAAGAAAACAAATCAAACCCTAAAACCCTAATCTTCCCCCTCTCTTTGAAGCATTCAAAATGGTTTGAAATATTTTGAAAAGTATCAAAATAGTTGGAACCCAAGTTGAATAAAAGGGTCCCTCGTTAATTTATATATTTTGAAAACCTTCTAGTACTTCTGAAATAATTCAAAACAGATTTGAATTGAAAAAACAAAACAGAATTGAAAACAAGAAAATGGAAAAGATTCTGGAAAAACAATAGAGCAGCCAGTGGGCCGTAGCCCATTTCCCTCCTCCTTCCCTCTCCCCCGCGTGTGAAGCAGCCAGCGACCCAGCACCAGCCCATAGCCGGCCCAGCTAAGGCCCACGTACCCCTTCGAAGTTCTGTCGCCTTCGTCCCCGACGCGAAGCTGCTCGGTGGCTCGCCGCCGGCCACCCGATGCCGCCGCGTGCCAAGATCCTCGCCTCGCCGACCCTGCTGAGGATAAGACCGCCCGGGCACGCCTCTCTCTTCTCTATCCTCTCACTTCCCCTCGGCTCGCTCCCTCTCTCGATTCCATCCTTTGGCCGAACCCTAGATACACCTCGCCGATGATTTACCGCCGCCCTGAGCCACCCCGTGCCTAGATAAAGCTTCCTCGAGCTCCGCCTCGTCGCCCCGATGCTCCTCCCAGAAGGAATCGGCCCCGCTCGCTCGCAATCATCGACATCGACTCCGTCTCTCCCGCAACCGACGACCACCGCCTTCGCCATTACCGTTGACCCCGTCCTCCTTTGCCCTCGCCGAGGTCAGATACGCATCGAGGGTGAGTCCCCGGTGCTCCTGGACCACTCCGTTGTCTTCTTCCCTCTCTGGTTCATCTCTGCGTCGAACACCGCCGTGCACCTCCGCTGGACAAGCTCGCCACCGCCACTGCGATGACCAACACCCAGCGGCGCCGCCTCTCTCCTGCTCGCCTGGCTCTTCTCGATCGAACGCACGCAGCCGCATAGCCCAGCGAGCCCCCTACCGCCGCCAACCGCCACCGCCTGGCCGCTCTGTGGCGATCCCATGTGGCACCACCGTGGCGTCGACGTGGCGCCTGCGTGTGCCTGATGGGGGCGCTGACCAAGTCGTTCTTGCATGGCCGTGACGTGGTCCTGACCCCACCTGTCTATGACTGGGGCTAGACCCAGCCCCAGTAAGAAATGACCCACCCCTCTGCTGACGTCATAATGATGCAATAACCATTTTAATAATTCCAGAATTTGATTAAATATTGTAAATTCAATAACTTTCATTCTGTAATTCAGAAAAATACAAATAGTATATCAAAATGTTCAGAAAAATGAGCTCTATCTATTTAATCTATAATCATGCATTATTAATCAACTTAAATAACAAGTTTAATTAGAGAACAACATTAACCCCTCTAATATGTTCCGGAGTTTCCCCGAGTTAGGGTTTTCACCCCTCGGAACCCCGATTAAGTTGTCGAGCATGCTTTATGGTTTCAATTCAATACAATTTAACTTGTCATATCATCATCCTTGCTTGTGCATTGCATCGATGCCATGTGTTGATTGTTTCCTTCTCTTTTTGGTATTTGGTTCTTCTCGGTAGAACACGAGATCGAGATCGAGATCGAAGCCAGAGATCAACACCGTCGAAGATCAAAGATCTAAGATCGACGAACAATACTTGACCAACTCTAACCAAGTCAAGTACAAGGATCTCGAAGATCTATTTATCTGCTATCAACTGGCAAAGGCAAGTATAGCCCCACCATGATATAATCCTATGATTTCGAAAGCATTTCAATTCTTGCCATGATGCATACGATTCTACTGTGGTCTTTTATCGATAGATAGAGTATCCTATCTATTGCATTACTCCCTTGAGCTTATATTACCTGATCCACTGCTCCTAGCATAACTAGTTTTGGCTTGTGTGCACTGCTAGAGCTTATATCTCTGTCCAGCTTAGCCATGCATAGCTGTCAGTTCTGGTCCATCCAGATGATGTATCAGATGCAGATAATCTAGTATGATAAGAGAACGTGTTGAGATGTGATCAGTGATATGAGATTAAACATGCTAAGGCTTGTACGGGAGGCCACAGTGGGGTGTGGTTTTTCTAGTCCCATGCTCGCCACCACTAGGACCTGAGTTCTTGCCTTTAGAACCAAGACGAGTGTGCAACCACAAGGGGCATGGACAACCTCATGACTGACTAACTTACCTAGTAGATTCCATGAGTCACATAGTTCGGGCGTTCCATTCGACATATGCATAGAAAATCTTTTGAAAGATTTGCCGGGTGAAGTTGGTGCATTCATAACAGGTAGGTAAGCGTGGCCGAGGTTGCTTGGGGTAGATAGCATCCCTGGTAAACCAACCTCGCCTCACATCTTTAAGTACCAACTTCGGGATTTGACCCGTTACGGCGGAACCATACTTATTGCGTGAATCATGGTCTCGGCGAAATCAAGGTAAAGGTCGTGTCTAACCACCCTCTGTCGGCCTTCCAAGGAAGAGGGCTAATGATTCTGGCATTAAGAGAAGGTTAGTACGTGTGAGTAAAGTTGTACACCCCTGCAGGGTAATAATCTTTTCGAAAAACCGTGTTCATGGTTATGAACGACTTAGCGACCGGACTCAAGATCATAGATAACTTTAACCACTGTAAAACTTGTAGATCAACGTGTGATTAAGGATGCTTCCTCATGGGTACGATGGGGTGATCCTAGTTGGTAGATGATGATGATTTGGTGGATATCAAAAGATGATGATCAATATTTTCGGAGATATCGCTCTCTTATCCCCTTTTAAAATACTCTGATTAGACGAGATTCTTCTCTCTCTTGTTTTATAAACAAAGATGGCTTTATGCAAAACAACTCCACCAGTCATAAGTCTTGCGGAGTACACCTTGTACGCACCCTTGCTTTGTTGATACTTTTGGTAGAGTAAGTGTTCCCTGAAGATCAATTTGGTACTACATCGACATCGACGAGTAGCTTGGGTTTCCCGGCCGACAGCCTGGAATCTATGGGCTGGGACGTCATCGTTATGCTTCAGGCCTCTTAGGCAATTTGTTAAGTTTGCTATACTTAATAGCATAACTTGCCTTCCGTTGTTTGATGTTTGTGTTCAGTGACATCTGCTTGTAATAATTTGGTTCTTCGCTCAGTTATGAGCTTGTTGTAATGAATTTTGTGTCGTAGGGTCACTGCCGTGTTACTGATTCTTCACTGGATATTCTCGAGCTCCGGGTTAAGCTTATGTCAGACGGAGGTCTGGGATTTGTTTAGCCCTGATCCCGGGTGTGTCACATGATAATATGCTCATATTATGCATACATGTGCATCATGGGATGGCGAACAATGTTGCAGGAGGAAGTTTTCCTTTTCGTCTCATCAAAAAGCCATTTTCCATTTTCCGAGCAAAAAAAACGGACGGTTTTGTAAAGCAATCACCAAATGGATAATTCAAAATGCTACCACCATATTTTACAAAAATACTAGACCACCTTATATGAACAATGTCCCAACAAGGGGATCTGAACCCTTTCCGTGCACCCCTGATGAAAAAGACAAATTCGTGTCGAATCGGTAGGAAGTGGGTCAGATATGAACTACAGGTACATGATCCGATGCTCATGTTTTTTTACAAAAATCATTTTTAGGTTCACAATATGCTATTTCACCAAGGATCCACTTCAAGTTTATCGAGGATCAGCCCCGAGCTAAGAATCTTCATGCCCGTCGTTCGACGAAGTTTGACGATTGTTTAAAACGGGCATAAGAAATTCAAAAATGATCGAAACAATGTGAAACCTTTGCGTGGTGTAATATTATGTGACATAGTTAGATGGAAAAATATCAAACTTGGTATATTGATTATATCTCAAAAAAACCTTCACAAAATGACCTATCTCATTCGAGGTTTCTTGGCTTTCGGGTCAAATGACCAATGTTATGGCTAGAATCAACACATAATTTGTGATAATGTGCCCATATTGTGCATACATGTGCATCATGGGATGACGAACAATGTTGCAGGTGGAAGTTTTTTCTTTTTCGTTGCACCAAAAAGCCATTTTCCATTTTCCGAGCACAAAAACTGACGGTTTTGTGAAGCAACCACCAAATAGCTAATTCAAAATGCTACCACCACATTTTACAAAAATACTAGACCACCTTATATGAACAATGTACCAACAGGGGGATCTCAGACCTTTCCGTCCACCTCCGGTGAAATAGACAAATTTCTGCCAAATCGGGAGGAAGTGGGTCAGATATGAACTACAGGTACATGATCCGATTCTCATGTTTTTTACAAAAATCATGTTTAGTTTCACAATATGCTATTTCATCCGGGATCCACTTCAAGTTTATCGAGGATCAGCCCCGAGCTAAGAATCTTCATGCCCGCCATTCGACAAAGTTTGACGATAGTTTAAAAAGGGCATAAGGAATTCAAAAACGATCGAAACACTGCGAAACCTTCGTGTGGTTTTATATTATGTGACATAGTTACAAGGAAAATATGAAACTTGGTATATTGATTATGTCTCAAAAAAACCTTCACAAAATGACCTATCTCATTCGAGGTTTCTTGGCTTTCGGGTCAAATGACCAATGTTATGGATAGAATCAAGGCATAGTTTGTGATAATGTGCCCATATTGTGCATAAATGTGCATCATGGGATGGCGAACAATGTTACAGGAGGAAGTTTTCCTTTTCGTCGCACCAAAAAGCCATTTTCCATTTTCCGATCATAAAAAATGGACGGTTTTGTGAAGCAACCACCAAATTGCTAATTCTAAATGCTACCACCACATTTTACAAAAATACTAGACCACCTTATATGGACAATGTCCCAACAGGGGGATCTGAAACCTTTCCGTCCACCTCTGGTAAAAGACAAATTCCTGTCGAATCGGTAGGAAGTGGGTGAGATATGAACTACAGGTACATGATCCGATGCTCATGTTTCTTTATAAAATCATTTTTAGGTTCACAATATGATATTTTATCAAAGATCCACTTCAAGTTTATCGAGAATAAGCTCCGAGCTATCTCATGCGAGGTTGCCAAAAAGCCATTTTCCATTTTAAACGAGCAAATAAAATTATGGCTAGAATAACTGCATAGTTTGTGATAAGTTGATATTGATATCATATTTGGATTTCTCTCATTTGTCTGATCAATTTAGACATATTATTTGTCTAATTCCGATTTACAGATTTAAAGATATTAATTATTTCATATTAAATAGAAAAATACAAAAATAATAATTATATTTGTATTTGAATTCAATAATATTTTTACTTATTCATTATTGTTTACTTAAATAATTGTTTGTAATTTCAAAAAATACAAATATGTGACATGATGATATAAGATTTAATATGATTGATATCATAGTATTGACAATAATGTATGAATTACTTTACGGAAACAGATTCTGAAGGAACGAGGAAGTTAAGCCTGCTGGAGCAGGAGAAGTAGTAGGATGGGTGACCAGCCGGGAAGTTTGACTAAGACTTTAATTTAATCAAATATTAAGTGTAATTAGTGTTAAAAATGTTCAAAGTGAGAGATTAACGAGTCAAACAAATCAAAGATTAAAAAAAATTAAAAAAATATTTTAGAAAAAATATATCTTTTTGCAACTGGCCGACGGGCTATGCCGACGTCCGCTACGCCGAGGGAAAAGCCGTCGGCGCAGCGTACGCCGACGACATTTTGGTACGCCAACGGCCTTTATGTGCTTCGCCAAGATAGACCTTTGTCGAGGAGGCTATGCTGACGGCAGTCGTCGGTGTCTAATGACCCACAAGTATAGGGGATTGCAACAGTCTTCACGGGTAGTATTACCCAATTTATTGATTCGACATAAGGGAATCCAAAGAATACTTGCAAGCCTTAACAACTGAGTTGTCAATTCAGCTGCACCTGGAAATAGTTCTTGCTCACAGAAGTTTATCAGTAGCAACAGTTTGGTAGTAGCAACAGTAGGAGTGATAGTAGAAATAGTAATAGTAATAGTAAATAGTGCGATTCAAGTGCGGTAGGCATAGGGATGGATGGACGGGCGTTGCATGGACGAGTCTAAACATGTTGTTGGAATTATGCCCTAGAGGCAATAATAAACATGTTATTATTATAATTCTTGTTCATGATAAAATTTATATTCCATGCTAGAATTGTATTAAGCGGAATCTTTGATACTTGTGTGGTTTATGAACAACACCGTGTCCCTAGTACGCCTCTATGGACTAGCTCATTGATTAATGATGGTTAAGGTTTCCTAACCATAGACATGAGTTGTCGATTAATAATGAGATCATGTCATTGGGAGAATGATATGATGGACAGACCCAAATCAAGCAGAGCAATTAGATCGTGTCATCGTGTTCATCTTTGCGAAGCTTTTTATTATGTCAAATATTGTATTCCTTAGACCATGAGATAATGCAACTCCCTGGTATCGGAAGAAAGCTTTGAGGTCATCAAACGTCATCCTATGAGAGGGTGATCATAAAGGTGTCTCTCAGGTGATCGGAAAGTACTTGTTGGGTTGTATGTATCGAGATGGGATTTGTCCCTCCCAAGTCGGAGAGATATACTTCGGGCCCACCCGGTAATCGATATCAACACCGCTTATAAGCACGTGGTTAAGGAGTTAATCACAAAGTGATATCGGATTACGGAACGAGTAAAGTACTTGCTATGAACGAGATTGAACTAGGTATGATGATACCGACTATCGAATCTCGGGCAAGTAAAATATCGCGTGACGAAGGGAATATATATGGGATTAATTGAATCCTGGCATCGTGGTTCATCCGATATGATCATCGATGAATATGTGGGAGTCAATATGGGTTTCCAGATCCCGCTGTTGATTATTGATAGAATATCATGTCTAGATATTCTCGAACCCGTAGGGTCACACAATTCTATCCTAGCGTCGAGACACGTTAAGTGTGTGTAACATCCCTAAAATCATGATTCAAAACTCATACATATCATCCGTGCATCCATCATCATTTAGGGTTTTATCTCAAAATCATTTAAAAAACAGGAGCAAAGGTTGCTCATTATTTGATGTATGAAGACCCTAGCCTTTGTGCTACATGCTAATGAGAAAGGTGATGTTATTCATTTAGGATGTTTTGAATTCAAACTTAAGTGATTTCTAAAGCTTGGGAAAAGTTTCAAAACAAAATATGGAATAAAACCAAAGTTATGCCTATTATTATATCTCCAAAAAGGCTTTGTTTTATTGTATTATTTTCAAATAACCCAAGTAGGTCTGAGTGAATAGAGGAGTTTGACACTTATTTGGGTGCAAGAATTACTGTACAAAAAGCCAGAACAGGTTTGAATTCAAACTTATTTGAATTGGAGTTTGAAAACCATTTCTAGAAAATCAATCAGAAAAAGAAAAGGAGTAAAGAAGAAAAAAATAGACAGCCAGCCAATCTGGCCGACCCAGCCCAACACGGCCTAACTAGCCCAGCAGCTCCCACCCCGCGAAACGTTTTCTTTCACCCGCCCCGCACCCACCAGCTCGCTGACAGGCAGGACCCACTACCCCTCCTCCTCTCTCGCTGACAACCGCGGCCCACGCGGGTACCGTCGTCTCCACCCCCATGACTGGTTCATCCCCAAATTGACGCTGTCCGTTTCCTGTTGATTTGCGCAGCTTCAATTCGCGTAAATGCACGAGTAAATCTCGCTCGTATATTGGCTACTTAAACCCCCCGCCCCCTCTCCATTCTCCCCCAAACCCCAAGCCCAGAGCGCCCCCAGGCTGCACGAATTGCTCACCGCAACCCCGCTGTCTCCGACGAGCTGCAACCACGATTCCGGCCAACTACGACCACCCCTCTGCTCCTGGTTCACACGAGCAGGCTCCATTTGACCTCGCGCACCTCCCAGTGCCACTAGCTCGCCCGCGCGTGACCCAGAACGTCGCCAACGCAAGCGACTGAGTGCCACCGTCTTCGGCTTCAACTCCGTCGAGCTCCTCTGGTAAGATCAGACCGCCCCAAACCTTCTCCTTCACGCACGCGTCTTCTCCGTGATCTTCTGCATCTGACCAAACCTTCTGTTTGCCTCCTCGTGACCGACAGCGTCGTCTTCGACCTCGTACAGAGCCGCCCGTCGCTAGACCCTACTCCGGCGAGCAATCCACCGCAACCCTGAGAGCCCCTTGCCGATCCGTTCGTACGTTGAGCATCACCACGTCCTTGCTATCACGGTGAGTACCTTCCCTACCCATCTGGCTTCCTGTATCGCCGGCGCCGCCACCATCTGGCCGTCGCCGCCGCGCACAGCCGTTAAGAGCCGCCAGTTAGTGGCTTGCTATTTGCGTCCGTTATACCCAAATCGTAGGGCCAGGATAGATTATAATCGAAGGGGTATCGCATGCCTCTTGTCACATCCCAAGATTTTCCAAATCTTGTAATCTGAAAATAAATTAATAAAATAAAACTTTGTTTGATTTTTAGAGCCAGAAGAAACTTTTTGAATTCAATTGGAACTTCAAACCCATTTGAATTGAATAAAACCTAAAGGGATTTAAAAAGATAAATATTTAATAAAAGGAAAATAAAAACATTTGGAAATACTATTTTGAAACAATCAAAAGAAAAGTGAATTTATAAATAAAGGTTATTTTATAAAACCAAATTAAAACCTTGGCCAAACTTTTGAATTAAAACATTTTGATTTGAATAAAAATAGCAAAGGTTTATTTAAAAATAATAAAGGATTGTTTAAATAAAATAATAAAGAATTAATATCCAAATTTTATTCAAATAAAAGGTTTTACCAATTTAATTGAAACATCAAAACTTATTAAATTATTTAAAATAAGATTTCCAAATATTTGATATTCACAAATAAAACCTACTAAAGTGTTTTGGCTTTATTTTAGGTTTTAAAATAAATCTCTTAATAAAACAAATTCTATTTGATTTAATAACTAAGGTCCATTTTATTTAATTATTAAATGGATCCTAAAATAAAGATGTTATTTTGTTTTAAACAAGTTTCCAAATATTCTTTATTTCCAAATAAAACCTACTGATTTGGTTTTGAAATTGTTTGGAATTCAAATGAAGATTTTATTAAATAAATGAAACCATATTAAATAAATAAAGGACCCTTTTATTTAATTAATAAAGGGATCTTAAAATATTATTTTATTTTTAGATTTGGTTTATGTTGATAAACAGAACCAAAAACTCATTACAATTGTTTGAATTGTTTGAATTATTTGAATGCTTGAATAGTTGGATGAAAATCAAATCAGAAAAATAGATTTAGAAATAGAAAAAGATTTAGACAGAAAAAAAATAGAACAACCCACCATCTGGCCCAACTAACCCAACAGCAGCCCACCTAGCCCACCTCACCCTCGCCCCCGAAACATTTTTCTTCACCCCAGAAGAAACCCGCACCCTCACTGGCAGGTGCACCTCCCCCTCGTTTCTTTTCCACTGACTGACCGACCCCACTTGTCACTGTTCTTCTTCCCACCCGCACGACCTCTTCTCCCTCCTTCGACACCGCTCCTGCCGATGATTTCGTGGCCTTAATTCGCTTTAACTCGACCACCGTTACCAGCTTTGATCACGCAGGTTGAAACGCCCAAGCCTCCTCTATATTTCCCCTTTGACACCCCACGCTGGCACGCCTTAGACCACCCCAATTTCCTCCTCGAGCTCCTCTGTTCCGACCGCCGTCTCCGGCCAATTCAGGCCAGTACACACCACCTTCCACCTTTCCGAGCACCCTAGTAGCTTCCCCACTCCCAGACGCACCTCCCAGCACTCTTCGTTCGACCGCGGACGCCCCGAAGCATCGGCTTTGACAAGCTCCGACAGCGCCGCCGTCTGTTTCTTCTCCGACGACGACTCCCCAGTAAACCAGACCGCCCCTCTTCTTCTCGTTCACGCTCACAGCACCCCTGTGATCTCCTGCGTCTAACCATAACCTCGGTTGTCCTTCTCGTGACTTGTAGCGACGTCTTCGACCACGACTGAGACCACCCGACATCGTTCTATACTCCGGCGAGCAATCGCAGAAGTACCGGAGCACCCCCTGCCACGACAAGCACACGTCGAGCATCACCCCGTCCTCGCGACCTCGGTAAGCCTACTCTACCCCTCTCTCGCTTCCTAGAACCACCGCAGAGCCACCGCCTGGCCGTGCACCGCCGCTAGCCACCGTCAGCGCCGCCCCCTTTTGGTCAAACTCGCCAGCACCGTTGGATCTGGATCAGATGCACTAGATAGATCATTTAACGCCGAAGGGGTACGCTTCCAGAACCATACGATCTAACTTGATCCAATGCTCTACAGAGCGCGATCCGGGCGAAGCAGTACCGTCCAGTAGGATACTGTCGCGTGGCACTAGAATCTGTTTAAAAGAATGTTTGAATCAGATTTATTTGCAAACTTCAAACCCTTGTATCTTTGGATCCACACGTCCAAAAATTACAAATTTTATGTCGCTGGATTCAGGAGAACAAACCCTAGCCAACCATGCCCTTAGTTTAGCAAATAGTATCTGTTAGCTTGTTAGAATTTGCAGAGACATTTGTATGCTTGTTAAGGATGTAGAAATTGTTTAAAATTGTATTTAGGGTTAAAATCTTTGGCAATTGGATTGATTTGAACTTACTAACCCTAGGAACCAACCCATGGTTTTGAAAATGAAATTGGAAAAATTTAGAATGGATTAATTGAATTAGTCTATTTCTAGCTAAATAAAGATAATGGTTTTATTATGAAAAAGGATTTTGGAATAAAACTTTGAGAAAATATTTTGATTCAAAGCTACTGACCCAAAAACACCAAGTTTTGCAATAGCAACTCATTTGGTGAAAAACTTAAAAGTTTTGTTTTGATAAAAACATTTTTCACCACATGAAATGATTAATGGATTTTAAAATAGATTTTGAGGAAAACCCTCTAACTAATGACTTTGCCATTTTGGTAAATGACCAATTTGGACCTTACAAAGTTTATAAACCTAGTAGAGACCAACCTTGCAATAGAACCATCCTTTGCATGACTTAGATTCCATTGCTTTGTGAGTATGAAATTGTTTGTTTGACCTTGGTTTGGAATGTTAGTTGATTTTGTGTTTTGCTTGATTGACTTGTAGTGAATTTAGCAAAGTGTGAGACTAGCAAGATCATGGAGTGAACCACCATTCCCTACCAAAAAGGCAAGTGACACTATCATCAAAATTCCTACTATTTTCATTATACTTAGTGGATTTTGAAACATGCATGAAAATACTTTTTATACTTAAGCTATGCTAATCCTAATAGGATTCCCTATACACTCCTTAGTGAAAATAATGTAGTTGTACATGCTTAGCCATGCTTTATTTTGAAAAGAGATACATGTTGAGATTTTACAAAGGTTGAGAAAAGGACTTGTGTTTTACATAATAAAACAAGGACTCAATGAACCACCTAGGTGGTGGACACTTTAAGTTTTGGAGAAGGTGGCAACAAAAGGGACCATGTCTATGGGAATCACTTTGTGTTGTGCTCCAAAAGAAAACCACCTAGGAAACTTAGAGATTTAACATGTTTCTCCAATTGTGGCTTTCGTGTGCAACCACATGCTAATATGGCTCTTGCTTGGTCAACTACATTGGGAAGACCCATGCACTGTCCTCAGTTAACCGGACATGGGGATCTGGAATGCTTCATGGGTGCTGAAGGCAAGCTAGAAATGGTGTATGGGAGGACCCTTTGGAAAGACTTCGTCACATTCTCAATCCGCCAGTACTCCATCTTGGTGAGCACTAATCCAGTAGGCCACTGGTGGCAAAAGGATGGGATTGTGACATGTGGGTAAACTGTACTCCTTCTGCAGAAGTTAATAAAATCTAAGTACTTAGCCGTGTCCCCGGTTATGGACAATAATGGGCAACTAAAGTTTGAACCATGGGAGATCTCGACATTCCAACTTCTAATATAAAAACTTGATGCACTTGGGGGTACCAAGGAATTCAAAGAGATTTTGTTAAGCTTGTTGCACTTGGGGTTACCAAGGTGCTCAAGGGCATGATGTACTTGGGGTTACCAAGGAGCTCATGAGATTTGATAAAACTTGTTGCACTTGGAGTTACCAAGTTGCTCAAGGGATTTTTGACAAGGACTTGAACACTTGAGTTTCTACCAAGGAGTTCAAGGAACTTGGAAAAGAGATTTGACAAAGGACCAAAACCATTTTGAAAAGATAGGATAAATGTTGCTTTATGCAAATAAGCCTTAAACTCTACTTAGCCAAATATGCATGTATTGATAGGATCCACTCATATTACACATAGAAGTGAAACTTGCCAATACATTTCAAATGTATTGACCCTTGTGGCTGTAACTTGTAATGTTGCAGGTTTTGATTGATATTTGAGAAGATTTATTATTTAGGATTACAAAGTCTACAACCAACATCTGCCTGTGGCACTTTGAAGATGAAGGACCCCATGATTATAGTTATTCCGCTGCAATGTAATGTAATAGCCAAATGAGCTATGTATGATGTAATAAAATTATGTTATTCCTGGTTATAAAGTTATAATATGACCTTTGTATCTTGATATTACATCTTAACTGTGGATGCTAGCTATTGATCCAGGGACTAGCATTGTAAAACACAGGAGGAATCTATCTTATTAAAGATTGGGACCTCTACAGATGGTATCAGAGCATTGTGTTGCCTGTAGGATTTGTAAACCTAGGATTGGACAAAACCCCTTAGAAAAATAGGAGTTGTATTTGTTCCAAAACTTATTTACAAACAATCTTGTAAACTCTTTCCTCAACCATTTTGGTTTCAACTCTACTTCTCTTCTACTTCAACTTGATGGAAAAACCTACCCATGACCAAGAACCACACTATGTGCAAAGGACTTCTTCAACATCTTCAACTCTAATGACTTCAACATCTTCAACTCTAATGACTTCAACATCTTCAGCATGTTCACCAAGGACTTCCAACATGGATATCACCAAGGACTACAAGTGAAACAAGGAAATCTTTCTTAAGATTTAGAGACTGAGGGAATGCAAAATAAGAAGGAACCATCAACAACTTTGAAGTATTGCAACCAAGAGTTTTTCTTAAGGAAACCATGATCTCATGTAAGAAGAAGCAACCAAAGAAGGATGGAAATACCACAAGTGAACCATATAGATGGACCACCATAATTTAGTTAAGTCAAACCACCAACTCATGTGGTGTAACAAAAATATTTTGTTGCCTAAGTATGTGCTTGAACTTTGTTGTTTGAGTGCAAAGTTGTTTTTGAATGTTTGGTTTGTGATTGCATGCACATTGCTTGTGTGAATTGTGATGTGTGTGATTAGAAATACTTCCTTAGAAATATCTTGCCTATTCTAATCTCCCTTCAACCCAAACAGATGACTACTCCAAAGGACTCCAAGGTTGATGACACCAACACCAACCAAGCTGACAGCATGAAAGAGCTCATAGCAACCCAACACCAGTTGAACCAACTGACAGCTCAGTTCATAGCCAACAATAGTGATAAAGATCCAGCACTACAAAGGTTTTTGGAGGAACAATCCCAACTGATGCTTAAGGTGACCAATCAAATGATCAGCATGGAAGAAAGCTATCCCAAAAGGGTTTATGATAACAAAGATGACAAGAATGTTGTTCTAGATGGAGCCCCAGCTTGCATTATTTGTGGAGACAAGGATCATACTTCCAAGGAGCATGAAGGTCAATGCCCTAACTGTGGAGAAGATCATCCTGTTGGACAATGTCCCATCTCCCAAGCTACTTGTTACCTTTGTGAAGGAAACGACCATGTCCCTATCCAATGCCCCATCTACTCCATGGTGGAACAAAGGAAACAAGAAGGATCCAAGTATGCCAAGAATGTTGATGGCAAAGGAAAAGGACCACTTATACCTCCAAACAAGACAACCCAGTTTAAAGGATCAAAGAAACCCAAGAAACCAAGACCAGACATGAACCTTGTGCAATGTCGTAAATGTAAGGAAATGGGACACTTTTCCAGTGAGTGCCCAGAGAACAAGAAGAATAAAGTGATTGGCCAAGTAGTGTGCAACAACTGCAGAGAGCTAGGCCACTATGTAGCAACTTGTCCACAAGATCTGCGTGAAGAACTCAAGGACATCCATTGTTTCAATTGCAAGGAACCAGGACATTATGCAAGCAACTGTCCAGAAAAGATGAAGAACAAGTTGAACAAGCCCATGGAGAAACTCAACCTTGGCCCATGAGTCAAGCCTGGAAACAAAGGACTCAATGCAAATGTTTGCTTAGAGAAATTTTCCCAGGATCCCAAGAAGGACAATATGTAAATTTTGTTTGAAAATTTTTAAGGGTGGTAGTACCCTAGTTGTTTTGAACTTGCTTGTAACCCTAGCCTCCCCAAATCTCGGGACGATATGTATTTTAAGGGTGGTAGCCTGTCACATCCCAAGATTTTCCAAATCTTGTAATGTGAAAATAAATTAATAAAATAAAACTTTGTTTGATTTTCAGAGCCAGAAGAAACTTTTTGAATTCAATTGGAACTTCAAACCCATTTGAATTGAATAAAACCTAAAGGGATTTAAAAAGATAAATATTTAATAAAAGGAAAATAAAAACATTTGGAAATACTATTTTGAAACAATCAAAAGAAAAGTGAATTTATAAATAAAGGTTATTTTATAAAACCAAATTAAAACCTTGGCCAAACTTTTGAATTAAAACATTTTGATTTGAATAAAAATAGCAAAGGTTTATTTCAAAATAATAAAGGGTTGTTTAAATAAAATAATAAAGAATTAATATCCAAATTTTATTCAAATAAAAGGTTTTACCAATTTAATTGAAACATCAAAACTTATTAAATTATTTAAAATAAGATTTCCAAATATTTGATATTCACAAATAAAACCTACTAAAGTGTTTTGGCTTTATTTTAGGTTTTAAAATAAATCTCTTAATAAAACAAATTCTATTTGATTTAATAACTAAGGTCCATTTTATTTAATTATTAAATGGATCCTAAAATAAAGATGTTATTTTGTTTTAAACAAGTTTCCAAATATTCTTTATTTCCAAATAAAACCTACTGATTTGGTTTTGAAAGTGTTTGGAATTCAAATGAAGATTTTATTAAATAAATGAAACCATATTAAATAAATAAAGGACCCTTTTATTTAATTAATAAAGTGATCTTAAAATATTATTTTATTTTGAGATTTGGTTTATGTTGATAAACAGAACCAAAAACTCATTACAATTGTTTGAATTGTTTGAATTATTTGAATGCTTGAATAGTTGGATGAAAATCAAATCAGAAAAATAGATTTAGAAATAGAAAAAGATTTAGACAGAAAAAAATAGAACAGCCCACCATTTGGCCCAACTAACCCAACAGCAGCCCACCTAGCCCACCTCACCCTCGCCCCCGAAACGTTTTTCTTCACCCCAGAAGAAACCCGCACCCTCACTGGCAGGTGGACCTCCCCCTCGTTTCTTTTCCACTGACTGACCGACCCCACTTGTCACTTTTCTTCTTCCCACCCGCACGACCTCTTCTCCCTCCTTCGACACCGCTCCTGCCGATGATTTCGCGGCCTTAATTCGCTTTAACTCGACCACCGTTACCAGCTTTGATCACGCAGGTTGAAACGCCCAAGCCTCCTCTATATTTCCCCTCTGACACCCCACGCTAGCACGCCTTAGACCACCCCAATTTCCTCCTCGAGCTCCTCTGTTCTGACCGCCGTCTCCGGCCAATTCAGGCCAGTACACACCACCTTCCACCTTTCCGAGCACCCTAGTAGCTTCCCCACTCCTAGACGCACCTCCC
This sequence comes from Avena atlantica, assembly GCA_910589765.1. Taxonomy (NCBI): domain Eukaryota; kingdom Viridiplantae; phylum Streptophyta; class Magnoliopsida; order Poales; family Poaceae; genus Avena; species Avena atlantica. The sequence continues at coordinate 330,881,997 of OU342738.1, read as the reverse complement.
AGCACTCTTAGTTCGACCGCGGACGCCCCGAAGCGTCGGCTTTGACAAGCTCCGACAGCGCCGTCGTCTGTTTCTTCTCCGTGACGACTCCCCGGTAAACCATACCGCCCCTCTTCTTCTCGTTCACGCTCATAGCACCCCCGTGATCTCCTGCGTCTAACCATAACCTCGGTTGTCCTTCTCGTGACTTGTAGCGACGTCTTCGACCACGACTGAGACCACCCGACATCGTTCTATACTCCGGCGAGCAATCGCAGAAGTACTGGAGCACCCCCTGCCACGACAAGCACACGTCGAGCATCACCCCGTCCTCGCGACCTCGGTAAGCCTACTCTACCCCTCTCTCGCTTCCTAGAACCACCGCAGAGCCACCGCCTGGCCGTGCGCTGCCGCTAGCCACCGTCAGCGCCGCCCCCTTTTGGTCAAACTCGCTAGCACCGTTGGATCTGGATCAGATGCACTAGATAGATCATTTAACGCCGAAGGGGTACGCTTCCAGAACCATACGATCTAACTTGATCCAACGCTCTACAGAGCGCGATCCGGGCGAAGCGATACCGTCCAGTAGGATACTGTCGCGTGGCACTAGAATCTGTTTAAAAGAATGTTTGAATCAGATTTATTTGCAAACTTCAAACCCTTGTATCTTTGGATCCACACGTCCAAAAATTACATTCAGGAGAACAAACCCTAGCCAACCATGCCCTTAGTTTAGCAAATAATATCTGTTAGCTTGTTAGAATTTGCAGAGACATTTGTATGCTTGTTAAGGATGTAGAAATTGTTTAAAATTGTATTTAGGGTTAAAATCTTTGGCATTTGGATTGATTTGAACTTACTGACCCTAGGAACCAACCCATGGTTTTGAAAATGAAATTGGAAAAATTTAGAATGGATTAATTGAATTAGTCTATTTCTAGCTAAATAAAGATAATGGTTTTATTATGAAAAAGGATTTTGGAATAAAACTTTGAGAAAATATTTTGATTCAAATCTACTGACCCAAAAACACCAAGTTTTGCAATAGCAACTCATTTGGTGAAAAACTTAAAAGTTTTGTTTTGATAAAAACATTTTTCACCACATGAAATGATTAATGGATTTTAAAATAGATTTTGAGGAAAACCCTCTAACTAATGACTTTGCCATTTTGGTAAATGACCAATTTGGACCTTACAAAGTTTATAAACCTAGTAGAGACCAACCTTGCAATAGAACCATCCTTTGCATGACTTAGATTCCATTGCTTTGTGAGTATGCAATTGTTTGTTTGACCTTGGTTTGGAATGTTAGTTGATTTTGTGTTTTGCTTGATTGACTTGTAGTGAATTTAGCAAAGTGTGAGACTAGCAAGATCAAGGAGTGAACCACCATTCCCTACCAAAAAGGCAAGTGACACTATCATCAAAATTCCTACTATTTTCATTATACTTAGTGGATTTTGAAACATGCATGAAAATACTTTTTATACTTAAGCTATGCTAATCCTAATAGGATTCCCTATACACTCCTTAGTGAAAATAATGTAGTTGTACATGCTTAGCCATGCTTTATTTTGAAAAGAGATACATGTTGAGATTTTACAAAGGTTGAGAAAAGGACTTGTGTTTTACATAATAAAACAAGGACTCAATGAACCACCTAGGTGGTGGACACTTTAAGTTTTGGAGAAGGTGGCAACAAAAGGGACCATGTCTATGGGAATCACTTTGTGTTGTGCTCCAAAAGAAAACCACCTAGGAAACTTAGAGATTGAACATGTTTCTCCAATTGTGGCTTTCGTGTGCAACCACATGCTAATATGGCTCTGGCTTGGTCAACTACATTGGGAAGACCCATGCACTGTCCTCAGTTAACCGGACATGGGGATCTGGAATGCTTCATGGGTGCTGAAGGCAAGCTAGCAATGGTGTATGGGAGGACCCTTTGGAAAGACTTCGTCACATTCTCAATCTGCCAGTACTCCATCTTGGTGAGAACTAATCCAGTAGGCCACTGGTGGCAAAAGGATGGGATTGTGACATGTGGGTAAAGTGTACTCCTTCTGCAGAAGTTAATAAAATCTAAGTACTTAGCCGTGTCTCCGGTTATGGACAATACTGAGCAACTAAAGTTTGAACCATGGGAGATCTCGACATTCCAACTTCTAATATAAAAACTTGATGCACTTGGGGGTACCAAGGAATTCAAAGAGATTTTGTTAAGCTTGTTGCAATTGGGGTTACCAAGGTGCTCAAGGGCATGATGTACTTGGGGTTACCAAGGAGCTCATGAGATTTGATAAAACTTGTTGCACTTGGAGTTACCAAGTTGCTCAAGGGATTTTTGACAAGGACTTGAACACTTGAGTTTCTACCAAGGAGTTCAAGGAACTTGGAAAAGAGATTTGACAAAGGACCAAAACCATTTTGAAAAGATAGGATAAATGTTGCTTTATGCAAATAAGCCTTAAACTCTACTTAGCCAAATATGCATGTATTGATAGGATCCACTCATATTACACATAGAAGTGAAACTTGCCAATACAATTCAAATGTATTGACCCTTGTGGCTGTAACTTGTAATGTTGCAGGTTTTGATTGATATTTGAGAAGATTTATTATTTAGGATTACAAAGTCTACAACCAACATCTGCCTGTGGCACTTTGAAGATGAAGGACCCCATGATTATAGTTATTCCGCTGCAATGTAATGTAATAGCCAAATGAGCTATGTATGATGTAATAAAATTATGTTATTCCTGGTTATAAAGTTATAATATGACCTTTGTATCTTGATATTACATCTTAACTGTGGATGCTAGCTATTGATCCAGGGACTAGCATTGTAAAACACAGGAGAAATCTATCTTATTAAAGATTGGGACCTCTACACCTCTGCACCGCTAGATCTAAGTTAGATCCTACGGTCTGCGTTTGTCGATCCAAACGAATTGGTATGCGCCAGTAATATTGCAACACGTGGCTAGGGTTGATTCAAAAACAGAATTCAAAAATAGATTTAGATCCATATTTCAAATGGCTATAACTTGAGATTCCCATGTTAGATTTTTGCAAATTTTATATCGTTGGAATCAGTGAATCAAGGCCTTTCTGAATCTGCAATGTGTTTAACAAATAGTATCTGTTAAAATGACTTTGTATGCAGAAACATGTTTAGGTCCATTTTGGGCATAGTTTTTGTTTAGCAAATTGTTTTAGAGCTAAATAAGTTTAGTTAGCAAACTTTGTGACTTGTTTTGTTTCTATATCATGCACTTGCTTGGTAGATTTTTCAAAAAACATCACTTAGTAATTTCTTGCATGCATGCATTCATATTTTTGTTTGTATATAAATTGTGTGTAATTGTATGCTACAAATTTTGTGTAGATTTTGTTAGTGACTGTGATTGTGAAGAGTGCTACTCTCCCCATTACCAAGGCAAGTGATACTACATGATATTTCCACCCTTTATTTTGAATAAGCATTAGAATTATTTTTGCTAAGTCTTGCATGCTACTTTTGCCAAATGCTATGTTGGGAAATCCTATGTAGTGTAGAATTGCTAGGGAATTTTCCTACGTTAAGTTACTATGCCATGCTTAGCCTAGCTAGTAGAAAACAAGGGTTGGTAAAGTATGTACATGCTATGGTGAAATAATTCTAAGTCCTTTGGGACTCATGCTTTTCTTAATAAAACAACTAAGCCAATGAACTTCCTGGGTGGAATGGGACTTGAATGGTGGTTTTTGGTTGAGTGGTTACACAAGGCCATGGATTTGGCTTGTGTATCTCACTTGTGGTATGCCACCCAGGCACAAAGGGATTTGGAGGCCAAGTGTTGAGAAAGCTTACAGTGCAACCACTTGGCAATATGGGCTCTGCCATGATCATATAGGTTGCTAGAACTTAGTCACTTGGAGAGTTGGTGGTAGTGGGAATGATAGGTTGGAGCGCGTCCATTTGACTAAGGAAAGGCTTCTGAAAGGTCATGTCTTGGGAAACCAAGTCTGGTGGGGAAAGTGCACAATCTCTGCAGATGGAAAAATCTAAGTACTTAGCCAAGTCCATGGCAATGGACAACTTGAGCATCAAGACATGGAAGCTACAAGAATCTCATCACTCCAACTTCTAAGTAAAACTTGTGGGTGAACAAGGTGAAGGACCCCAATGTCTATTGGTGGTTTCTTGGGAAGTTTTTGACAAAGAAAAACTTAGTGATTTCAACTAATAGGAAAAATCTATTTTGAGCAAAGCAAGCCAAGCTACACTTAGCCAAAATGCATATAGTAATATAGTCCACTTAAAATTTACTAAGGTATCACTTGCCAATACTATTCCAAAGTATTTGACCCTCTGTGGCTGTAACTTGTAATGTTGCAGGTTACTCCGATGATGACTAGGAGTCATGAGTCTACACTCAACATGCTTGCCTGTGGCACATGAAGATGAAGACTTATGTTTATTTACTTATTCCAAGAACTCTTGTATTAGACCTATGGCCCTGAGTTCTAAATGACTATGTTTTATCTCTGGAATGAATGTAATAAATGACCTTTGTATCTGTGTACTTCATCTTAAACTGTGGATGCTAGCAATGATCCAGGGACTAGCATTGCAATCAAAGGGATCCTTTTCCTTTACAAAGGAGGGATCTTACAGATGGTATCAGAGCACTGTGTTGCCTATAGGATTATGACCCTAGGATTGGAAACCACTAAGGAATTTTTTTTTCAACTACTTCTACACTTGTCTATTCTTCTCGTAAACTTTTCTAATCTTCTCATTCTCATCTCTATTTGTAGATGAACCCCATCAACGAAGCCGTGAAGAAAGGACCACTCATGACCATGACCTTGGAGTTTGAAACTGAGTTTCCCAAAATTCTCAAGGACCTCATGGTGGCAATGGAAGCACATGGTGCAGCTGTTTACAAAGGCTTTCCAGTGATGGATGAAGGAGTGGAGTATTGGTGGGTGTAACTTCACTTGTATAAAAACAAGGAAGAAAACCACAAAGAAAGAGGATTCTGCATGTACACCAACACTGTGATGCACACCACATTCTTTGAGTCAGCAAGAGAAGCAGCTTGGAGGACTATCAAAGAACTAAGTGCTAGAGTCAAGTGCAGAATGCTCAACCTCCAAAAGGACTTAGAGAAAGAGAAGGAACTTACTCAAGAGTTGGAAGCCACCAACCAAACCTTAAGGGTAGATATTATAGACTTAGTGATGGAATCATGTGAACAAGATAGGTGGATTGCCTCTAGGAACATTGTGTTAGCCAACAGATCCAGTGAGATAGGATTGTAAACGCACTTCGTTAGTTGGACCACCACCTATCACCTTATTTTCCAAAATGATACCTTAAATAAGTTTGGACCTTGATTGATGTAATGGAATCATGTATGCATGACTTGTGTGATTTTGTGTTCCATGGATATGTATGAAATGTTTGTCTTGTTTCATCTTAAATTGTGTTGTCCTAACTTTTCTATCTTATAAATAGATGCCTATTACCATCAGCACTGTTGAGGAGTTCCAGGTTACCCGTTTTGGTCCTCGTATTGTTGAGCTTACCACTTTGCTCAATCTCCCTCTTCCCACCATCATGGTGCACCCACTCACCAAGTTCGAGAGGAAGGACCTCTGGGGTTTCAAGGTGAACCAGCCTGGACGCCAGACGGAGCCTACTATGGAGGCCATCGTCTTCAAGCTTATGCACGATGACAGGGAGAGAGGCATGGAGGTCGTCATGCAGGACCTGATAGGGCGTCTGTTAGGCCGTCACTCCCGACAGGTTAGAGGCACCCACTTTCACATCTTCGGAAGACGTGATGATGATGGAGAGTCCATCGACTTTGAGGACGACTCGAGGGACGCAGCAGAGCCGATACATCTCTATCTCCAGGACTTAGAGTCTCATCAGGCACGTGGACACGGACAGGACCAACGTCATGCTCAGCAATGACGAGCTCCAGGTGCAGCTTCGCGAGAAGGACAAGCTTTTCGCACAGCAGGACGAGATAGTCAAGGAAATGGAGACGAAGTTCGAGACCCAGGACCGCAAGTTCAAGAGTCAGGAGAAACGCGTCTAGGATAGGAACAAGAAGATCCGGGACATGACTGAAGAACTGAAGTCCAAGGATTTCGAGCTAGAGCAGCAGCAGATGGTGATCGAGAGGCTTCGCTCCCAGAAGAGGGCTCTCAAGGCCAAGATCGATTCCTTGACCACTATGATTGAGGAGAACAAGACCACGATGGAGATGCAGGTCTTACTTTTGTCGAGGAGGAGATTGATGCTGATGAGTAGACTTGACTACTCGTTTATCTTTTATTATCGTACTTGCTATTTGTGAACTTGTTATTGGACCATCCGACATGTGGATGGCTTGCCACTTGTGTGTTTTATTTCGAGAACTTGGTTATTCTGTTGTTGAGTTTTTATCCTTGAGTTGCATGCTATGTGTTTGCTTGTGATGTATTGTGCATAAAACATCTAAGGGTATCTCATTCTTATCTCTATTTGAACAAACCACATATGCCTCCCCGTCGCACAAACCCCAACCCCAACCACATCACTCCAGAAATGCAACAGATGATGAATGCTCAAACACAGCTTATGCAGATGATGACAACATTCATCCAAAACCAGAATAACAACAACAACAACCCCAATAACAACAACAACAACAACCCTCCGGGTTTTGATATGCTCACCAGATTTCTGCGTTTGAGGCCAGCTAAGTTTTCGGGGACAACTGATCCCATGGTGGCAAATGATTGGCTACGTTCTGTGAACAAGGACTTAGTGACCGCGTGCGCTGCACGGATGCTGAAAAGGTCAGGTTCGCATCTGTTGGAAGGACCAGCCGCCACATGGTGGGACAACTTCCAAATCACCACTCCTTTAGATGAGGTGACTTGGGCTATATTTGAAGATGGCTTTCGCACTGCTCATATCTCATCAGGAATGATGAGTCTGAAAAAGGAGTTTCACAACCTAAAGCAGCGCCACCGCAGCGTGGCTGAATATATAGAAGAGTTCAACAATCTGGCGCGTTACGCACCGGATGAGGTTGACACAGATGCCAAAAGAAAGGAGAAGTTTCTGGAAGGCTTGAACGATGAGCTGAATCTACAGTTGTCTGTGGCATATGTTCCAACTTATCAGTCTCTGTGTGACAAGGCTGCTATTTTGGAGAATAAAATGAAGCAAGTCGAGAGTAGGAAGAGGAAACACTCCGACAAGCACAGCTCGGGATCGTCTCACAAACGATCTCACTATGATGACAGTGGAATCTCAGGATCCGATAAGCATGGGAAATTCAACAAGCACCACAACCACAACCGTCATGACAACAAGCATCACCGCAGTCATGACAATGACAAGTACAAGAACCACAAGAGTGGACATAAGAGCCACCATAGTGGAAATGGTAGTGGAAGTGGAAATCATCCTGCTAAAAGAGACATCAGTCAGGTTGAGTGCTTCAAATGCAAGAAGATGGGACACTATGCAAATGAGTGCCCCGAAAAGAAAGTTGAAGGACCTGGCAAGCCCAATCCTTTCCAGAAAGGTCAGGTGAACCACATTAATGTGGAGGAGGTCTATGAGGAACCTGACGCTGTTGCTGGTAAGTTCAGACTCAATTCCATTCTAGCATTTGTACTCTTTGACATTGGTGCATCTCATTCATTCATATCAAAAGCATTTGTTGATAGAAATGGGTTTGCATCTGAAAACATTGGGTGTCCAATAAAAGTTAGTTCTCCGGGTGGAGATATGATAGTAAGTCTTGGATGCTGGGATCTTGTCATAGAGTTTGGAAAGCATAAGTTTCCAGTGAGCCTGATAATCTTAGATTCCCAAGGACTAGACGTAATATTGGGAATGGATTGGATGGCTAAGTATGAAGGAGTACTAGATTGTGCTAATCGTACTGTTGCACTCACAACCCCAGAAGGAAAAAGAATAAAATTCAGGTCAAACTTTGAATCCAAAGGAAGTAAGCTAAATTCTCTTAAGGGGGTTAGCATGGACAGTGTGCCAATTGTGTGTGAGTATCGGGATGTATTTCCGGAAGAATTGCCAGGGATGCCACCAGATAGAGATGTGGAATTTCTGATAGATTTGGTACCAGGTTGGGGACCAATAGCCAAGAGACCATGCAAAATGTCGGTTGATGAACTGAAAGAGCTCAAGAAGCAACTAGGGGAACAGTTGCAGAAAGGATTTATCCAACCAAGTTCTTCATCTTGGGGAGCCCCAGTATTGTTCGTGGAGAAGAAAGATAGAAGCCAAAGGTTATGCATAGATTACCATTCACTCAACGAGGTAACTATTAAAAACAAATATCCTTTTCCCAGAATCAACGACTTATTTGATCAGCTTGAAGGAGCATGTGTGTTCTCGAAGATTGATCTCCGGTCAGGCTATTTTCAACTCAAGATAAGTGAGCAAGACATACCTAAAACAACATTCACCACAAGGTATGGATTGTATGAGTATACCGTGATGCCTTTTGGCTTAACCAATGCTCCAGCATACTTCATGAATATGATGAACAAGGTGTTCATGGAATTTCTTGACAAGTTCGTTGTCGTTTTCATCGATGACATCTTAGTTTACTCTAAGAGCAAAGAAGAACATGAGGGACACTTGCGTTTGATACTTGAGAAGTTGAGAGAACACAAACTTTATGCCAAATTCAGCAAGTGTGAGTTCTGGTTAGAAGAAGTTGGTTTTCTTTGTCATGTTATGACAAAGGATGGTGTAGCAGTTGATCCTGCTAAGGTTTCAGCTGTGACAGAATGGGAATCTCCCAAGAATGTAAAAGAAGTTCGCAGTTTCCTTGGCTTAGCAGGTTACTACAGAAGGTTCATTGAAAATTTCTCAAAGGTTGCTAAGCCAATGACTGAATTGTTAAAGAAGGACAAGAAATTTTCTTGGTCTGAAGGTTGTGAAGTCAGCTTCCAAGAATTGAAGAAGAGACTTGTAACAGCACCAGTTCTATGTCTGCCAGATTTGGAAAAGGATTTCCAAGTATATTGTGATGCGTCTCATCAAGGTTTGGGTGCCGTACTTATGCAAGACGGTAAAGTTGTGGCCTATGCCTCGAGACAACTCAAAACTCATGAAGTAAACTATCCTACTCATGATTTAGAATTAGCCTCTGTCGTCCATGCACTCAAAACATGGAGACATTACCTTTTGGGTAAGCGTTGTGAAGTGTTCACGGACCACAAAAGTTTGAAGTATATCTTCACCCAAAAGGAAATCAATATGAGACAAAGAAGATGGTTAGAGCTTATCAAAGATTACGATTTGAGTTTGCAATACCACCCCGGTAAAGCAAATGTTGTAGCTGATGCTCTAAGTCGTAAGGTATTTGTGAATGGCCTTACCAAAGGATAATTGCTAGATAATTTGTGTGCTCAATTCAAAGAACTCAGATTGGAGATTGTGCCTGAAGGACATCTTATGTCTTTGGATGTTCAACCCACTTTGTTGGACAAGATCCGAGAAGCTCAGAAGACTGATAAGGAAATTGAAAGGATTAAGGAAAATATTGGCCAAGGGAGAGCTAAAAGTTTCCATGAAGACGAACAGGGTACATTATGGCATGGGAAACGTATCTGTGTTCCACAAGATCCGGAGTTGCGGAAACTGATTCTGCAAGAAGCCCACAAATCTCCGCATTCTATTCATCCGGGTAACACCAAAATGTACATGGACATGAAAGAAAGATTTTGGTGGAACAATCTCAAGAGAGACAACGCCGAACATATTGCTTTGTGTGATGTATGTAGTAGAGTAAAAGCGGAGCATCAGAAACCAGCAGGATTGCTTCAACCACTACCTATTCCTGATTGGAAATGGGACAAGATTGATATGGATTTCATTACCGGATTACCAAGGACCAGATCAGGATATGATTCCATATGGGTGGTAGTGGATCGCTTAACTAAAGTGGCCCATTTCATACCCGTGAAGACAACTTATACAAGTGCCAAGTTAGCCAAAATCTACATGAGTAGAATTGTATGCCTTCACGGTGTGCCTAAGAGTATTGTGTCCGATAGGGGAACCCAATTCACTTCCCATTTTTGGACACAACTACATGAGTCGTTGGGAAAGAGGTTGGAATTCAGTACTGCTTTTCATCCTCAAACCGATGGACAAACAGAAAGGACTAATCAAATTCTGGAAGACATGTTGAGGGCATGTGCCCTAGATTATGGAGCAAGTTGGGATGAAAGTCTGCCTTACGCAGAATTTTCTTATAACAACAGCTATCAAGCCAGCATTGAAATGGCACCGTTTGAGTTTCTCTACGGAAGAAAATGTACCACCCCTTTGTTATGGAATGGTGTGGGAGAGAGAAGTTTATTTGGGCCAGATCTTATCAAAGAAGCTGAAGAGAAGGTCAAATTGGTTAAGGACAGGTTGAAGATAGCACAGTCCCGACAGAAAAGCTACGCAGATCCTAAGCGTAGAGAAGTCACCTACGAAGTTGGTGATAGAGCCTATCTTAGAGTATCACCACTCCGTGGAGTGAAAATATTCGGAGTCAAAGGAAAGTTGGCACCAAGATATGTTGGGCCATTCAAGATTCTGAGTCGCAAAGGAGAATTGGCTTATGAGATTGAACTGCCAGCATCTCTATCAGCAGTCCATAATGTATTTCATGTGAGTCAGCTTAAGAAATGTCACCTGGAAATGGAAGAATCTTCTTTGAAGGATACCATACCTTTGGAAGAAGTTCAACTAGAAAGTGATCTCACCTATGAAGAAAAAACCTATCAAGATTCTTGAGACGGCAGAAAGAGTCACGAGAACAAAGACTATCAAGTTTTGCAAAGTGCAATGGAACCATCATACCGAAGAGGAAGCAACATGGGAAAGAGAAGATGATCTTCGGAAAGACCACCCTCAACTTTTTGCTATCCAATCCGAATCTCGAGGGCGAGATTCACCTTAAGGGGGTTAGATTTGTAACATCACTAAAATCATGATTCAAAACTCATACATATCATCCATGCATCCATCATCATTTAGGGTTTTATCTCAAAATCATTTCAAAAACAGGAGCACAGCTTGCTCATTATTTGATGTATGAAGACCCTAGCCTTTGTGCTACATGCTAATGAGAAAGGTGCTGTTATTCATTTAGGATGTTTTGAATTCCAACTTAAGTGATTTCTAAAGCTTGGGCAAAGTTTCAAAACAAAATATGGAATAAAACCAAAGTTATGCCTATTATTATATCTCCAAAAGGGCTTGGTTTTATTGTATTATTTTCAAATAACCCAAGTAGGTCTGAGTGAATAGAGGTGTTTGACACTTATTTGGGTGCAAGAATCATTGTACAAAAATCTAGAACAGGTTTGAATTCAAACTTATTTGAATTGGAGTTTGAAAACCATTTCTAGAAAATCAGTCAGAAAAAGAAAAGGAGTAAAGAAGAAAAAAAATAGACAGCCAGCCAATCTGGCCGACCCAGCCCAACACGGCCCAACTAGCCCAACAGCTCCCACCCCGCGAAACGTTTTCTTTCACCCGCCCCCGCACCCACCAGCTCGCTGACAGGCAGGACCCACTCCCCCTCCTCCTCTTTCGCTGACAACCGCGGCCCATGCGGGTACCGTCGTCTCCACCCCCACGACTGGTTCATCCCCAAATTGACGCCGGCCATTTCCTGTTGATTTGCACAGCTTCAATTCGCGTAAATGCATGAGTAAATCTCGCTCGTATCTTGGCTACTTAAACCCCCTCCGCCCCCTCTCCATTCTCCCCCAAACCCCAAGCCCAGAGCGCCCCCAGGCTGCACGAATTGCTCACCGCAACCCCGCTGTCTCCGACGAGCTGCAGCCACGATTCCGGCCAACTATGACCACCCCTCTGCTCCTGGTTCACACGAGCAGGCTCCATTTGACCTCGCGCACCTCCCAGTACCACTAGCTCGCCCGCGCGTGACCCAGAACGTCTGCAACGCAAGCGACTGAGCGCCACCATCTTCGGCTTCAACTCCGTCGAGCTCCTCTGGTAAGATCAGACTGCCCCAAACCTTCTCCTTCACGCACGCGTCTTCTCCGTGATCTTCTGCATATGACCAAACCTTCTGTTTGCCTCCTCGTGACCGACAGCGTCGTCTTCGACCTCGAACAGAGCCTCCCGTCGCTAGACCCTACTTCGGCGAGCAATCCACCGCAACCCTGAGAGCCCCTTGCAGAGCCGTTCATATGTTGAGCATCACCACGTCCTTGCGATCACGGTGAGTACCTTCCCTACCCTTCTGGCTTCCTGTATCGCCGGCGCCGCCACCATCTGGCTGTCGCCGCCGCGCACAGCCGTTAAGCGCCGCCAGTTAGTGGCTTGCTATTTGCGTCCATTAGATCCAAATCGTAGGGCTAGGATAGATTATAATCAAAGGGGTATTGCATGCCTCTGCACCGCTAGATCTAAGTTAGATCCTACGGTCTGCGTTTGTCGATCCAAATGAATCGGTATGCGCCAGTAATATTGCGACACGTTGCTAGGGTTGATTCAAAAACAGAATTCAAAAACAGATTTAGATCCAGATTTCAAATGGCTATAACTTGAGATTCCCACGTTAGATTTTTGCAAATTTTATATCGTTGGAATCAGTGAATCAAGGCCTTTCTGAATCTGCAATGTGTTTAACAAATATTATCTGTTAAAATGACTTTGTATGCAGAAACATGTTTAGGTCCATTTCAGGCATAGTTTTTGTTTAGCAAATTGTTTTAGAGCTAAATAAGTTTAGTTAGCAAACTTTGTGACTTGTTTTGTTTCTATATCATGCACTTTCTTGGTAGAGTTTTCAAAAAACATCACTTAGTAATTTCTTGCATGCATGCATTCATATTTTTGTTTGTATATAAATTGTGTGTAATTGTATGCTACAAATTTTGTGTAGATTTTGTTAGTGATTGTGATTGTGAAGAGTGCTACTCTCCCCATTACCAAGGCAAGTGATACTACATGATATTTCCACCCTTTATTTTGAATAAGCATTAGAATTATTTTTGCTAAGTCTTGCATGCTACTTTTGCCAAATGCTATGTTGGGAAATCCTATGTAGTGTAGAATTGTAGAATTGCTAGGGAATTTTCCTTATTTAAGTTACTATGCCATGCTTAGCCTAGCTAGTAGAAAACAAGGGTTGGTAAAGTATGTACATGCTATGGTGAAATAATTCTAAGTCCTTTGGGACTCATGCTTTTCTTAATAAAACAACTAAGTCAATGAACTTCCTGGGTGGAATGGGACTTGAATGGTGGTTTTTGGTTGAGTGGTTACACAAGGCCATGGATTTGGCTTGTGTATCTCACTTGTGGTATGCCACCCAGGCACAAAGGGATTTGGAGGCCAAGTGTTGAGAAAGCTTACAGTGCAACCACTTGGCAATATGGGCTCTGCCATGATCATTTAGGTTGCTAGAACTTAGTCACTTGGACAGTTGGTGGTAGTGGGAATGATAGGTTGGAGCGTGTCCATTTGACTAAGGAAAGGCTTCTGAAAGGTCCTGTCTTGGGAAACCAAGTCTGGTGGGGAAAGTGCACAACCTCTGCAGATGGAAAAATCTAAGTACTTAGCCAAGTCCATGGCAATGGACAACTTGAGCATCAAGACATGGAAGCTACAAGAATCTCATCACTCCAACTTCTAAGTAAAACTTGTGGGTGAACAAGGTGAAGGACCCCAATGTCTATTGGTGGTTTCTTGGGAAGTTTTTGACAAAGAAAAACTTAGTGATTTCAACTAATAGGAAAAATCTATTTTGAGCAAAGCAAGCCAAGCTACACTTAGCCAAAATGCATATAGTAATATAGTCCACTTAAAATTTACTAAGGTATCACTTGCCAATACTATTCCAAAGTATTGACCCTCTGTGGCTGTAACTTGTAATGTTGCAGGTTACTCCGATGATGACTAGGAGTCATGAGTCTACACTCAACATGCTTGCCTGTGGCACATGAAGATGAAGACTTATGTTTATTTACTTATTCCAAGAACTCTTGTATTAGGCCTATGGACCTGAGTTGTAAAAGACTATGTTTTATATCTGGAATGAATGTAATAAATGACCTTTGTATCTGTGTACTTCATCTTAAAATGTGGATGCTAGCAATGATCCAGGGACTAGCATTGCAATCAAAGGGATCCTTTTCCTTTACAAAGGAGGGATCTTATAGTGTGTGACCCTGTGGGTTCGAGAATATGCAGACATCTTCTATAAATAATCAACAGCGGGGTCTGGAAACCCATATTGACTTCCACATACTCATCGATGATCATATAGGATGAACCACGATGTCAGGATTCAATTAATCCCATATATATATTCCCTTTGTCACACGATATTTTACTTGCCCGAGATTCGATCGTCGGTATCGGCATACCTATTTCAATCTCGTTCACAGCAAGTACTTTACTCGTTTCGTAATCCGATATCACTTTGTGATTAACTCCTTAACCACGTGCTTGCAAGCGGTGTTGATATCGATTACCGAGTGGGCCCGAAGTATATCTCTCCGACTTGGGAGGGACAAATTCCATCTCGATACATACAACCCAAAAAGTACTTTTCGATCACCTGAGAGACACCTCTATGATCACCCTCTCATAGGAAGACGTTTGATGACCTCAAAGATTTCTTCCGATACCAGGGAGTTGCATTATCTCATGGTCTAAGGAATACAATATTTGACATAAGAAAAGCTTCGCAAAGATGAACACGATGACATGATCTAATTGCTCTGCATGATAGAGGGCAAGGAGAAGCCGCCCACCCCTCTATATAAAGAGGGCTGGGGGCGCACCCTCCCCCCACACCTCCTCAAGCACTAAGGCGAATCTTCAAGGGTATGAAGATCTCATATATCACCCCTAGTTGTTTGCATCTCCTAGATTAGATATTGGCTTTCTCGTTCGCATCCGTAGAATTTTTTTGATTTACTATGCTGTGAAAACCTTCAGTGGTACCAAGTATGGCCCAAGATGTGATGTGTATGTTGTATGCAATGATCATGTTTTGTAATGTTTCACGACTTGCATGTCGATGAGTACACAACCGGCATGAGCCATATGGTTGTCTTTATAATTGTGTATGACCTGTGTGTCAACTTCTTATACGCCATGTAATATCTTTACTTTATCGCTAAGTAGTTAGCAATAGTCGTAGTTGCTATTCGTGGTGGAGGAAATCATAGTGGAGTGATGGAGATCATGCTGGCATGCACAAGATGGAGATCATTGCGCGGAGATTGGCTATACCATGTCACATAAAATTATATGCATGTAATGTTTATCCTTTTATGTATCTTATTATGCTTAGATCGCGACGGTAGCATTATAATATGATTCCTCACTTAAAGTTCAAGATAAAACTGTGTTCTCCCCATGTATGCACCGTTGTGAAAGTTTGTCGTTTTCAAGCATCACGTGATGATCGGGTGCTATAAACTCTACGTTCACATACAACGGGTGCAAGCCAGTTTTGCACACGCGGAAATACTTGGGGTTGACTTGACGAGCCTAGCATGTACAGACATGGCCTCGGAACACACGAACCGAAAGGTTAAGAATGAGTCATATGAATGATATGATCGACACTTTGTTGTCCACCATTGAAACCACATCTCTTCTCGTGAAGATTGGATTAGGTGTGGTGAATTTGGATCATGTTCACTAAACAACTTGAGGGATGTTGAATTTAGTGGGAGTTCATCTAGTAATTTGATTAAGTTGAACTTATCATGAACATAGTCTAAATTGTACTTGCAAATTTTGTAGATCAAATGGCTAAGTCCAACATCAACTTCAACGTTTTTGCTGAGAAAGAAAAGCTTAAGAATAATGGGACTAACTTCACCAACTGGTTCCGCAATCTGAGAATCATTCTCTCTGGCGAACTAAAGGACTATGTCCTTGAGAAAGCGCTAGGTGACGCCCCTGCTGTAGATGCGCCGGCTGATGAGAGAGCTGTTTATCAGTCGCGCAAGGATGATTATGGTGTGATTAAGAGCACCATGTTGTTTTCTATGTAATCGGACCTTCAAAATCGTTTTGAGGAGTTCCCCGGGCCCTTTGAGATTCTTGAGGAACTGAAAACTATGTTTCAGACTCAGGCCCGTTCTGAGAGATATGAGATCTCTGAGAAATTCTTTAACTGCAAGATGGAGGAAGGGAGTTCCGTTAGTGAGCACGCCATTAAGATGTCGGGCTACACTCAACGCCTTGAGCAACTGGACTGCAAGATTCCAGAGGAGCTCAAGATTGACAGAGTTCTGCAATCACTCTCTCGTAGCTACAAAGGTTTTGTAGTTACTAATAATCAGATTGGTTCCACTGATACGATCACTGAGCTCTTCGCTAAGGTGAAAGCTGCGTTAGGTGGACATAAATAAAGATAATCATGTGTTGATGGTCAACAAGCCCCCCAGCTTTAAGAAAGATAAGGGTGCAAAGAAGCCCTTCAAGGGCAGCGGCAAGCGCGTTGCCCTGCAGAGAAGAAGCTCAAGTCTGGACCTAAACCGGACACTGAGTGCTTCTATTGCAAGGACAAGGGTCACTGGAAGCGCAACTATCCGATGTACTTAGCGGACAAGAAGGCTGGCACCATCAAAGGTATATTTGATATACATGTTATTAATGTTTTCCTTACTAGCCCTCGTTGTAGTGCCTGGGTATTTGATACTGGTTCAGTTGCTAATATTTGTAACTCGAAACAGGGGGTACGGAATAGACGGTGGCTAGCGAGGGATGAGGTGACGATGCGCGTTGGCAACGGATCAAGAGTTGATGTGATGGCCGTCGACACGCTCTCCTTAGTTTTACCTTTGGGATTAGTTTTAAACCTCAATAAATGTTATTATGTGCCTGCGTTGAGCATGAACATCATATCTTGATCGTGTTTATTGCAAGACGATTATTCATTTAAATCGGAGAATAATGGTTGTTCTATTTATATGAGTAACATCTTTTATGGTCATGCACCTGTTATGAATGGTTTATTTCTTCTGAATCTCGAAAGCAATGAAACACATATCCATAACATTGAGGCTAAGACATGCAAGGTAGATAGTGATAATACGACTTATTTGTGGCACTGCCGTCTAGGTCATATTGGTGTAAAATGCATGAAGAAACTCCATTCTGATGGACTTTTGGAGTCTCTTGATTTTGAATCATTTGACACGTGCGAACCATGCCTCATGGGCAAGATGATCAAAACCCCGTTCTCTGGAATAATGGAGCGAGCAACGGACTTCTTGGAAATCATACATACCGATGTATGCGGACCAATGAGTGTTTCGACGCGCGGTGTTTATCACTATTTTCTCACTTTTACTGATGACTTAACTAGATATGGGTATATCTATTTAATGAAACATAAATCTGAAACATTTGAAAAGTTCAAAGAATTTCAGAACGAAGTGGAAAACCATCGTAACAGGAAAATTAAATTTCTACGATCCGATCGTTTAGGTGAGTATTTGAGTTATGATTTTCTCACGCATCTTAAAGCAAGCGGAATCGTTTCGCAACTCACGCCACCCGGGACACCTCAGCGCAATGGTGTGTCTGAACGCCGGAATCGAACTCTATTAGATATGGTGCGATCAATGATGTCTCTTACAGATTTGCCGTTATCATTTTGGGGTTATGCATTAGAAACCGCTGCATTCACTTTAAATAGGGCACCATCTAAATCTGTTGAGACGACACCGTATGAACTATGGTTTGGTGCTGTAGAGGGAGTGTCCCAACCTTTACACAATATAAGGTTGTGTCCCCTGTGTTTACAATGCTAGTCCCTGGATCAATAGCTAGCATCCATAGTTAAGATGTAATATCAAGAAACAAAGGTCATAATACAACTTTATAACCAGGAATAACATAATTTTATTACATCTTACATAGCTCATTTGGCTATTACATTACATTGCAGCAGAAATCTATAAGCATGGGGTCCTTCATCTTCAAAGTGCCACAAGCAGACATGTTGGTTGTAGACTTTGTAATCCTAATCAATCAATCCTCACTAAAAACAATCAAACCTGCAACATAACAAGTTACAGCCACAAGGGTTAATACATTTGAATTGTATTGGCAAGTGATACTATGGTAGTATAGTGGAGTCTATCATCTATATGCATTTGGCTAAGTGGAGTTGAGGCTTGCATTGCTCAAGATAGATTTTCCTTATCATTTGAAAATACTAAGTTTTTGTTTTGACAAAATATTTTCCAAGGCTTCTCTCATTCAAAGATTGAAGATTTCAAATAACCCTTGTTCAAACCACAAGTTTTAACTTAGAAATTTGAATGATGAGATTCTTGATTGCTTCCATGTCTTGATGCTCAAATTGTCCTTTACCAGGGACATGGCTAAGTACTTAGATTTTACACTCTGAAGAGGTGGTGCACTTTCCCCACAAGACTTGGTTTCCCAAGACAAGATCTTTCAGAAGCCTTCCCTTAGACCAAAATGGACGCGTTCCAACCTATCAAAACTCTACCACCCTCTGTCCATATGGCTAAGTTCTTGCAACCTATATGATCATGGCAGAGCCCATATTGCCAAGTGGTTGCACTTGAAGCTTCTCAACATTTGATATCTCAAATCTCTTTGTTCCTGGGTGGCCATCCACAAGTGAGATACACAAGGTCAACCATAGACATGGGCCTTGTGAACCACTCAACCAAAATCCACCAAGCAAGTCCCATTCCACCCAGGTGATTCATTAACTTAGTTGTTTTATTAAACAAAACACAAGTCCTCAGACTTAGAATATTTTTCCATAGTGTGGATATATATTCCACCCATGTTTTCTATTAGCTAGGCTAAGCTTGATAGTAATAGGAATCTTAACTTAGGAAGATTTCCACTAAGGTTTCATCTACTAGGTTTTCCTATAGCAAGGTTTATACTTAGCAAAATTCCATGCAAGTTTTACTTAGAGAAAATCACTAATGCATAGTGAAAGTAATGGGACAAAAAGTATGAAGCATCACTTGCCTTTTTGGTAGAGTATAGGTTCACTCCTTGTCCTTGCAACAATCACATTCTTCAAGTCACTACAAATCAATCAAGCAAGGCACAAACTCAATCGACCATTCAAGCAAAACAACACATAAAATCACAAAGTCAAAGTAACGCATGCAAGCATGCCAGCTTTGTTTTGTTTGAAAAAGTGGTTCCTAATGGGTCATAAACATTTGATAACACCTATTGGTCATTTTGTAAAGAGGCAAAGTCATTTGCAAAAGGTTTCACTACAAAAACCATTTTCAAAACAAAGTATCATTTTATGTGGTGTAGAAAGATTTTTACTAAGGCATTAATCTATAGGGTTTACCAAAAACATTTTCAAATCACAAAACTTGGTGTTTGGGGTCAGAGAGTTTAAAACAAAACATTTCCCAAAAGTTTTCCTTCAAAATCATTTTTAATAGATAAACCACATTTCTATTTGACTAGAAATGGTTTTAAATCAAAGAATCTTTATTTTGTTTCACCAAATACATTTTTGAGTCCACAAAGTGTTTCCTATGGTCAGTAGTTTCAAAGCAATCCAATTGCAAAAGGTTTTAACCCCAAATTCATTTTTAAACAGTTTTTACATCCTTAACAAGCATACAAATGTTTCTGCAAAAACCAACAAGCTAACAGATACTATTTGCTAAACTAAAGGCATAGTTGGATAGGGTTTGTTCCACTGATTACAATGATACCAAATTTGTAATTTTTGGACATGTGGATCAAAAGTTACAAAGGTTTGAAAATCACAATCTAATCTGATTTCAATTTCTGTTTTAAACCAATCTGGCCACACGTCGCTATTTCACTGGTCGGTACCGGTTCGGCCGGATCGGCTCTGCGGTGCGTTGGATCTAATTAGATCGTGTGGTCCAGAGAGCGTACCCTTTCGCGGTTAAGTGATTCTATCGTGAGCGTCAAATAAAGATCCTACGGCTATTATCGCATTGACCAAATGTGAGCGGCGCCGACGGTGGCTAGCGGCGGCGACGGTCTGACAGTGGCGGAGCTGGCGAAACAGGAAGAGAGAGAGGGAGGGAGTAGGCTCACCGAGATCGCAGGAGGCTGGGGAAGCTCGTCGTGTGGTCGACGGGGCAAGGGGTGCACGAGGGCAGGAGGAATTCCTCGCCGGAGTTTGGTCTGGCGACGGTTGGCTCTGGTCGAGGTCAAAGACGATGCTACGGGTCACGAGAAGGCAAACCAGAATCACGGTTAGACGCAGGAGATCACGGAGATGCTGTGTGCATGAACGAGAAGAAGAGGGGCGGCCGGAAACTACCTGTGGGGCTCGTCGGAGTTGGAGCGGACGGCGGCGTCGTTCAGAGCTTGTTGCAGACGTTGCTTTGGGGCGCCCGCGGTCGTACGAAGGGCACAGGTGGATGCGCCTAGAAGTGGTGAGCGTGCTCGTGTGCTCGGGGAGGCAGGAGGTGGCGAGGCTCGGCCGGATTCGAGGGAGGATGATGGTCAGAGCGGTGGCGGTGTCAGAGAAATTCCGAGCAGCCTGGTGGCGATGTGGAGTTGGCGTGTGCGGGGAATGACAGAGGGAGGAGAGGCGCTTATGTACGTGTGGTCAGGGGCGAGATTAACGTGGCCATTAAGGTGAATTGAACGCGGCTTTGAATGGCAGCAACGGCAGCGAGGTTTGGGGGAAGGAGGTCGCGGCGAAGAAGATGACCACGTGGTTGTGGGATCTACCTGGCAGTGAGGGAGAGAGAGAGGGATTGGGTCCACCAGTCATTCACTGCACGGGTCGGAAGCTGGGTGTAAAAACGTTTCGCTGAGGAAAGAGGAGCTGGGCTGGCGCTGGGCCTTGTTGGGCTATTGGGTTGGGTCGACCAGATCCTATTTTTTTCTGTCTTCTGGCTTTTTCTTTTTCTATAACTATTTTCTGTTTTGAAATTCAAACCACCAAACAATGTTCAAATCATTTCAAACAATCACCAAACCTTGCACTATGAATTTTGGTTCTATTCAGTAACATAAACCAAAATCCAAAATGAAATAATATTTTAAATCTTTAGGATCCATTCATTAATTAAATAAAATGGACATTTAGTTATTTAATCAAATAGGGTTTGATTTAATTAATAAAATCTCCATTTGAAATCCAAATATTTTCAAAACCAAATCAGTAGGTTTTATTTGGAAATAAAGAATAGTTTAAAACAAAATAACCTTTTATTTTAGGGTCCATTAATAATTAAATACAATAGACCTTCAATATTAAATCAAATAGGATTTGTTTTATTAAAATATTTATTTTGAAATCTAAAATAAAACCAAAACACTTCAGTAGGTTTTATTTGAGAAAATAAAATACTTAGAAAACTTATTTAAAATAAATAAGTTTTAGTGTTTATTTAAAATGGAAAAGCCTTTACTTAAATAAAATTGGATATTAAATCTTTATTATTTTATCTAAATAAGCCTTTACTAATTTTAATCAAAACAAAACATTTTATTTCAAAATATTGGCCAAGGTTTAATTTGGCTTTATAAAATAATCTTTATTTATAAATCCACCTTTTCTTTTAAAAACAAAATATTTTATTAAAAGATCCAAAAACTGTAATTTTAAATATTTTGAAGTTTCTTTTTTATTTAACTTTTCAAATCCCTTTGGGATTTTATTTGATCCAAATAGGTTTTGAAAGTTTCCAAATGGATTCAAAAAGTTTCTTCTCACCCTGAAATTCAACAAAGTTTTATTTTATTCATTTATTTTTCACATTACAAGATTTGGAAAATCTTGGGATGTGACAGGCTACCACCCTTAAAATAAATCTCGTCCCGAGATTTGGGAAGGCTAGGGTTACAAGTAGGCTCAAAACAACTTGGGTACTACCACCCTTAAAAATTTTCAAACTAAATTACATATTGGCTTGCTTGGGATCTTGGTGTAACTTTCCTGGACAGAGGTTTGCATAGTGGCATAGCTCCTTGCATTTGAAACATGTGATAAGTTTGAGGTCTTGTGGTGGCTTCTCTGGATAATATGATGCATAATGTCCTAACTCTTTGCAGTGTTTGCACATCACTTGGCTGATATCTTTCTTTTCCTTTGGTATCATTGCCTCTTGTTTGTTTCCTTGGTTCTTCTTCTTTTCTGGGCAATCACTAGCATAGTGTCCCTTCTCTTTGCAATTGTAACATTGCAACTGGCTTATGTCCTTCTTCTTTTTGGGTCTCTCCAAAGCTAGGAGTTCTTCTAGTTCATGTTCTTCATAGGTGGGAGATCTTTCTCTCTTCTTGGGGCAGTTACTAAAGATATGACCTTCTTCTTTACAATTGAGGAATTGATCTTCATGTTCCTTGGATGCATGATCCTTGTCTCCATATATATTGCTAGCTTGGGTTCCTTCTAGATTAACATCTTTGTCATCCTTGTTGTCATTAGCTCTTTGGGAAAAGTTTTCACCCATGTTGATCATTTGAGTAACCAATCCTTGCAACAATTGGGATTGAAGTTTCAAAATCCTTTGTATGGCTGGGTCTAGTCCATTGTTGTTGGCTAAAAGCTGAGTTGTCTCTTGGCTCAACTGGTTTTGAGTTGCTATAAGTTCTCTCATGTTGTCCTCTTGGTTGTTGTTGGTGTCATTATCCTTGATGTTGGAGTCTCCTAGAGTAGTCATCTGTTTGGGTTGAAGGGAGTTTAGAATAGGAAAGATATTTCTAAGGAAATATTTCTAATCACACACATCTCAAATCACACAAACAATGCACATGCAATTACAAATCAAACATTTCACTCAAACAACAAGGTTCAAACACATACTTCGGCAACAAAAAATATTTTTGTTACACCACATAAGTTGGTGTGTTTTGACTTATCTAAATATGGTGGTCCATCTATATGGTTCACTTGTGATCTTTCCATCCTTCTTGGTTGATTCTTCTTGTATGAGATCATGGCTTCCTTGAGAAAAACTCTTGGTTACAATAACTTCTAGTGATGTGGGCATTCCCTTAGTCTCTAAATCTTGAGTAAGATTTCCTTGTTTCACTTGTAGTCCTTAATGGTCTCCAAGTTGGAAGTCCTTGGTGAATATGCTGAAGATGTTGAAGTCATTAGAGTTGAAGAAGTTGAAGTCATTAGAGTTGAAAGTGTTGAAGAAGTCCTTTGCACATAGTGTAGTCCTTGGCCATGGGTAGGTTTTCCATCAAGTTGAAGTAGAAGAGATGTAGAGTTGAAACCAAAATGGTTGAGGAAAGAGTTTACAAGATTGTTTGTAATTAAGTTTTGGAACAAAATACAACTCCTATTTTTCTAAGGGTTTTTGTCCAATCCTAGGTTTACAAATCCTACAGGCAACACAATGCTCTGATACCATCTGTAGAGGGAGTGTCCCAACCTTTACACAATATAAGGTGGTGTCCCCTTTGTTTACAATGCTAGTCCCTGGATCAATAGCTAGCATCCACATTTAAGATGTAATATCAAGAAACAAAGGTCATAATACAACTTTATAACCAGGAATAACATAATTTTATTACATCTTACATAGCTCATTTGCCTATTACATTACATTGCAGCAGAAATCTATAAGCACGGGGTCCTTCATCTTCAAAGTGCCACAGGCAGACATGTTGGTTGTAGACTTTGTAATCCTAATCAATCCATCCTCACTAAAAACAATCAAACCTGCAACATAACAAGTTACAGCCACAAGGGTCAATACATTTGAATTGTATTGGCAAGTGATACTATGGTAGTATAGTGGAGTCTATCATCTATATGCATTTGGCTAAGTGGAGTTGAGGCTTGCATTGCTCAAAATAGATTTTCCTTATCATTTGAAAATACTAAGTATTTGTTTTGACAAAATATTTTCCAAGGCTTCTCTCAATCAAAGATTGAAGATTTCAAATAACCCTTGTTCAAACCACAAGTTTTAACTTAGAAATTTTAATGATGAGATTCTTGATTGCTTCCATGTCTTGATGCTCAAATTGTCCTTTACCAGGGACATGGCTAAGTACTTAGATTTTACACTCTGCAGAGGTGGTGCACTTTCCCCACAAGACTTGGTTTCCCAAGACAAGATCTTTCAGAAGCCTTCCCTTAGACCAAAATGGACGCGTTCCAACCTATCAAAACTCTACCACCCTCTGTCGATATGGCTAAGTTCTTGCAACCTATATGATCATGGCAGAGCCCATATTGCCAAGTGGTTGCACTTGAAGCTTCTCAACATTTGATATCTCAAATCTCTTTGTTCCTGGGTGGCCATCCACAAGTGAGATACACAAGGTCAACCATAGACATGGGCCTTGTGAACCACTCAACCAAAATCCACCAAGCAAGTCCCATTCCACCCAGGTGATTCATTAACTTAGTTGTTTTATTAAACAAAACACAAGTCCTCAGACTTAGAATATTTTTCCATAGTGTGAATATATATTCCACCCATGTTTTCTATTAGCTAGGCTAAGCTTGATAGTAATAGGAATCTTAACTTAGGAAGATTTCCACTAAGGTTTCATCTACTAGGTTTTCCTATAGCAAGGTTTATACTTAGCAAAATTCCATGCAAGTTTTACTTAGAGAAAATCACTAATGCATAGTGAAAGTAATGGGACAAAAAGTATGAAGCATCACTTGCCTTTTTGGTAGAGTATAGGTTCACTCCTTGTCCTTGCAACAATCACATTCTTCAAGTCACTACAAATCAATCAAGCAAGGCACAAACTCAATCGACCATTCAAGCAAAACAACACATAAAATCACAAAGTCAAAGTAACGCATGCAAGCATGCCAGCTTTGTTTTGTTTGAAAAAGTGGTTCCTAATGGGTCATAAACATTTGATAACACCTATTGGTCATTTTGTAAAGTGGCAAAGTCATTTGCAAAAGGTTTCACTACAAAAACCATTTTCAAAACAAAGTATCATTTTATGTGGTGTAGAAAGATTTTTACTAAGGCATTAATCTATAGGGTTTACCAAAAACATTTTCAAATCACAAAACTTGGTGTTTGGGGTCAGAGAGTTTAAAACAAAACATTTCCCAAAAGTTTTCCTTCAAAATCATTTTTAATAGATAAACCACATTTCTATTTGACTAGAAATGGTTTTAAATCAAAGAATCTTTATTTTGTTTCACCAAATACATTTTTGAGTCCACAAAGTGTTTCCTATGGTCAGTAGGTTCAAAGCAATCCAATTGCAAAAGGTTTTAACCCCAAATCCATTTTTAAACAGTTTTTACATCCTTAACAAGCATACAAATGTTTCTACAAAAACCAACAAGCTAACAGATACTATTTGCTAAACTAAAGGCATGGTTGGATAGGGTTTGTTCCACTGATTCCAATGATACCAAATTTGTAATTTTTGGACGTGTGGATCAAAAGTTACAAAGGTTTGAAAATCACAATCTAATCTGATTTCAAATTTCTATTGTAAACCAATCTGGCCACGCGTCGCTATTTCACTGGTCGGTACCGGTTCGGCCGGATCGGCTCTGCGGTGCGTTGGATCTAATTAGATCGTGTGGTCCAGAGAGCGTACCCTTTCGCGGTTAAGTGATTCTATCATGAGCGTCAGATAAAAATCCTACGGCTATTATTGCATTGACCAAATGTGAGCGGCGCCGACGGTGGCTAGCGGCAGCGACGGTCTGACAGTGGCGGAGCTGGTGAAACAGGAAGCGAGAGAGGGAGGGAGTAGGCTCACCGAGATCGCAGGAGGCTGGGGAAGCTCGTCGTGTGGTCGACGGGGCAAGGGCGCACGAGGGCAGGAGGAATTCCTCGCCGGAGTTTGGTCTGGCGACGGTTGGCTCTGGTCGAGGTCGAAGACGATGCTACGGGTCACGAGAAGGCAAACCAGAAGCACGATTAGAGGCAGGAGATCACGGAGATGCTGTGTGCGTGAACGAGAAGAAGAGGGGAGGCCGGAAACTACCTGTGGGGCTCGTCGGAGTTGGAGCGGACGGTGGCGTCGTTCAGAGCTTGTTGCAGACGTTGCTCTGGGGCGCCCGCGGTCGTAAGAAGGGCACAGGTGGATGTGCCTGGAAGTGGTGAGCGTGCTCGTGTGCTCGGGGAGGCAGGATGTGGCGAGGCTCGGCCGGATTCGAGGGAGGACGATGGTCGGAGCGGTGGCGGTGTCAGAGAAATTCCGAGCAGCCTGGTGGCGATGTGGAGTTGGCGTGTGCGGGGAATGACATAGGGAGGAGAGGCGCTTATGTACGTGTGGTCAGGGGCAAGATTAACGCGGCCATTAAGGTGAATTGAACGCGGCTTTGAATGGCAGCAACGGCAGCGAGGTTTGGGGGAAGGAGGTCGCGACGAAGAAGATGACCACGTGGTTGTGGGATCTACCTGGCAGTGAGGGAGAGAGAGAGGGATTGGGTCCAACAGTCATTCACTGCACGGGTCGGAAGCTGGGTGTAAAAACGTTTCGCTGAGGAAAGAGGAGCTGGGCTGGCGCCGGGCCTTGTTGGGCTGCTGGGTTGGGTCGACCAGATCCTATTTTTTTCTGTCTTCTGGCTTTTTCTTTTTCCATAACTATTTTCTGTTTTGAAATTCAAACCACCAAACAATGTTCAAATCATTTCAAACAATCACCAAACCATGCACTATGAATTTTGGTTCTATTCAATAACATAAACCAAAATCCAAAATGAAATAATATTTTAAATCTTTAGGATCCATTCATTAATTAAATAAAATGGACCTTTAGTTATTTAATCAAATAGGGTTTTATTTAATTAATAAAATCTCCATTTGAAATCCAAATATTTTCAAAACCAAATTAGTAGGTTTTATTTGGAAATAAAGAATAGTTTAAAACAAAATAACCTTTTATTTTAGGGTCCATTAATAATTAAATACAATAGACCTTCAATATTAAATGAAATAGGATTTGTTTTATTAAAATATTTATTTTGAAATCTAAAATAAAACCAAAACACTCAGTAGGTTTTATTTGAGAAAATAAAATACTTAGAAAACTTATTTAAAATAAATAAATAAGTTTTAGTGTTCATTTAAAATGGAAAAAGACTTTACTTAAATAAAATTGGATATTAAATCTTTATTATTTTATCTAAATAAGCCTTTACTAATTTTAATCAAAACAAAACATTTTATTTCAAAATATTGGCCAAGGTTTAATTTGGCTTTATAAAATAATCTTTATTTATAAATCCACCTTTTCTTTAAAAAATAAAATCTTTTATTAAAAGATCCAAAAACAGTAATTTTAAATATTTTGAAGTTTCTTGTTTATTTAACTTTTCAAATCCCTTTGGGATTTTATTTGATCCAAATAGGTTTTGAAAGTTTCCAAATGGATTCAAAAAGTTTCTTCTCACCCTGAAATTCAACAAAGTTTTATTTTATTCATTTATTTTTCACATTACAAGATTTGGAAAATCTTGGGATGTGACAGGTGCTAAACCTAATTTGTCGTTTCTTATAGTTTGGGGATGCGAAGCTTACGTCAAGAAGTTGATGCCGGACAAGCTCGAACCCAAAGAGGAGAAATGCGTCTTCATAGGATACCCTAAGGAAACGATTGGGTATACCTTCTATCACAGATCCGAAGGCAAAGTGTTTGTCACAAAGAACGGATCCTTTCTTGAGAAGGAGTTTCTCTCGAAAGAAGTGAGTGGGAGGAAAGTAGAGCTAGACGAGGTTATTGAACCCTCTCTTGAGTTGGAGAGTAGCGCAACACCTAAAATTGTTCCAGTGCCGTTTGCACCAACAATAGAGGAAGCTAATGACAAGGATCATGAAGCTTCAGACGATGCTACTACTGAACGTCGCAGGTTGACAAGGTAGCGTGCCCCTCCTGAGTGGTACGGAAACCCTGTCATAACTGTCTTGTTAGTAGACAACAGTGAACCTGCGAACTATGAGGAAGCAATGATGAGCCTAGACTCTGAGAAATGGCTAGAGGCCATGAAATCCGAATTGGGATCCATGAGCGAAAACCAAGTATGGACTTTGGTAGACCCTCCTTGCGACCGAAAGGCCGTTGAGTGCAAATGGATTTTCAAGAAGAAAACGGACACCAATGGTAATGTTACTGTCTATAAAGCACGGCTTGTCGCGAAAGGTATTCGACAAGTTCAAGGTGTTGACTACGATGAGACTTTCTATCCCGTAGCGATGTTTAAGTCCATTCGGATTTTATTAGCAATTGTTGCGTTTCATGATTATGAAATATGGCAGATGGATGTCAAGACTGCGTTCCTCAATGGCAACATTGATGAAGAGTTGTATATGATGCAACCCGAAGGTTTTGTCGATCCTAAGGATGCTGATAAGGTGTGCAAACTTCAGAGTTCCATTTATGGACTGAAGCAAGTATCTCGGAGTTGGAACCTTCGTTTTGATCAAGTGATCAAAAGCTTTGGATTTGCTCCAAATTTCTACGAAGCATGTATCTACAAGAAAGTGAGTCGGAGCTCAGTGACATTTTTGGTACTATATGTGGATGACATATTGATTATCGGAAATGACATTGACATCCTTAACGATGTGAAGAGTTATTTGAACAAATGTTTTTCAATGAAAGACCTAGGGGAAGCTGCTTATATATTGGGCATCAAAATCTATAGAGATAGACAAAGACGCCTGATAGCTTTAAGCCAAAGTACATACCTAGACAAAGTTCTGAAAAGGTTCAGAATGGATAAGGAAAAGAAAGGTTCAGTGCCTATGTTGTCAGGTAAGATATTGAGCAGGGCTCAGTGTCCAGCTACGGTAAACGATAGAGAAGCTATGAGCAAAGTTCCTTTATGCCTCGGCCATAGGATCTATCATGTATGCCATGCTATGTACTAGACCGGATGTGTCCAATGCTCTTAGTTTGACGAGCAGCTACCAAAGTGATCCAGGAGTGGAACACTGGACAGCCGTGAAGAACATCCTAAAGTATTTAAATAGAACAAAAGAAA
Source organism: Avena atlantica (assembly GCA_910589765.1). Taxonomy (NCBI): domain Eukaryota; kingdom Viridiplantae; phylum Streptophyta; class Magnoliopsida; order Poales; family Poaceae; genus Avena; species Avena atlantica. Next base: position 330,853,043 of record OU342738.1, on the reverse strand, counting down.
TGTTCTTAGTCTATGGAGGTGATGAACAGCTCGTCGTAAAAGGTTACGTCGATGCTAGTTTCGACACCGACAAGGATGATTCTAAATCTCAGACAGGATACGTTTATATTTTGAATGGAGGAGCTATGAGCTGGAGAAGCTGCAAGCAAAGCGTGATCGTGGGATCTACAGTAGAAGCGGAATACATGGCTGCTGCAGAAGCGTCAAGTGAAGGAGTTTGGATCAGGAACTTCATCACTGAGCTTGGTGTGGTTCCAAGTGCATTGGACCCACTGGAGATATTTTGTGACAACACTGGCGCCATAGCACTGGCTAAGGAACCAAGATATCATCCAAATAACAAGCACATCAACCGCAAGTTTCATATAATTCGAGATTATATAACAGATGGAGATCTGAAGATTAGCAAAGTACATACGGATCTGAATGCCGCAGATCCATTGACTAAACCTCTTCCACGAGCAAAACATGATCAACACCTTAGTGCCATGGGTGTTAGATTGTTGCCAGATGTAAACTAGATTATTGACTCTAGTGCAAGTGGGAGACTATTGGAATTATGCCCTAGAGGCAATAATAAAGATGTTATTATTATAATTCTTGTTCATGATAAAGTTGATATTCCATGCTAGAATTGTATTAAGTGGAAACTTTGAAACTTGTGTGGTTTATGAACAACACCGTGTCCCTAGTACGCCTCTATGGACTAGCTCATTGATTATTGATGGTTAAGGTTTTCTAACCATAGACATGAGTTGTCGATTAATAATGAGATCATGTCATTGGGAGAATGATATGATGGACAGACCCAAATCAAGCAGAGCAATTAGATCGTGTCATCGTGTTCATCTTTGCGAAGATTTTTCTTATGTCAAATATTGTATTCCTTAGACCATGAGATAATGCAACTCCCTGGTATTGGAAGAAAGCTTTGAGGTCATCAAACGTCATCCTATGAGAGGGTGATCATAAAGGTGTCTCTCAGGTGATCGGAAAGTACTTGTTGGGTTGTATGTATCGAGATGGGATTTGTCCCTCCCAAGTTGGAGAGATATACTTATTGCCCACTCGGTAATCGATATCAACACCGCTTGCAAGCACGTGGTTAAGGAGTTAATCACAAAGTGATATCGGATTACAGAACGAGTAAAGTACTTGCTGTGAACGAGATTGAACTAGGTATGCCGATACCGACGGTCGAATCTCGGGCAAGTAAAATATCGCGTGACGAAGGGAATATATATATGGGATTAATTGAATCCTGGCATCGTGGTTCATCCGATATGATCATCGATGAATATGTGGGAGTCAATATGGGTTTCTAGATCCCGCTGTTGATTATTGATAGAAGATCATGTCTGCATATTCTCGAACCCGTAGGGTCACACACTTAACGTGCCTCGACGCTAGGATAGAATGGATAATTGGTTTATGAGTTTTTGTTCGGAGTCTCGGATGAGATCTAGGACGTTACGAGAGGTTCCGGAATGGTCCGGAGAATAAGATTCATATAAGGGAAAGAAGTTTTTGGATTTCGGAATTGTTTCGGATTGTTCGGTATTGTACCAGAAGCTTCTAGAACCTTCCGGAGTGGTACCAACGTGGCCCCACTTGTCGGGAGGGGGCGTGGGCCTACAAGGGAGTGCCCTGGCTGCATTGGGCCAGGGGCACAAGGCCCCATAGGCCCAGCCGGCCAAAACCCTAGGGAAACCTTCTAGAAGGAGGGGGAAAACTTGCCCCCCACTCCAACCCTTGGGGCCGCCGCCCTAGGGCTTGGAGGAGGGGCCAAGGGGGCCGGCCAGCCCCCTATATATAGAGGGCAGGGGCGCAGCCCTCCTCCCCCACTCCTTCAACCCTAGCCGCCATACTGCTGCCCTCCTGATCTCTCTCTCTCTCTCTCCCGACTACGCGTAGGCGAAGACCTGCCGTAGAAACTCTCCACCTTTGCACCACGCCGTCGTGTTGTAGATCCAATCTATCTCTCCACCCCAGTTGCTGGACCAAGGAAGGAGGAGACGTCGAGGTGTCGTACGTGTGCATCTCTCGGAGGCATCGCCACTTGTGGTGTTGGATCGGATCGGATCGCGAGCAGGAGAAGCGAGTATGACTACATCAACCACGTTCCGTTGAACGTTCCGCTCTGCAAATCTTCAAGGGTATAAAGATCTCAGCTATCACCCCTCGTTTTTTGCATCTCCAAGATTAGATCTTGGCTTTCCCGTTCGCATCCATAGAATTTTTTTGATTTACTATGATGTGAAACCCTTCACATGTAACTTCAAGATCTAGGGCATTGCAGATAAATAATAACAAGCATCCAAGTACTAAACAATCCTAGGCATGTGCTCCAAATATAGTCATACGTTCTCACAATGAGAACTTGCACAACATCTTCTGTCCAGCCAGCCCGTGGCAGCGGGGCCTCTAGGGAACTACTGACAATTAAGGTGTCCCTTTTAATAGAGCACTAGAGCAAAGCATTAACACTCCATGAACACATGTGATACTCACACAACGACCATCCCCTCCGGTTGTCCCAATTATTGTCACTTTGGGGCCTTTGGATCCGGACAATAATTTGTGGACACAACTTGAAGATTAGATCACAAACAATACTATGAGAATGATTCAATAATAAGTCCAGATCTGAGATCATGCCACTCGGGCCCTAGTGACAAGCATTAAGCACAACAAGTTGCAACAAAGTCAAATAGCACTAATAGAGATACTAGACACTATGCCCTAACAGATCTTATTCGATTACATGATAGAACTCATCCAATCCCTGCCATCACCAATCCTACATCGGGGGATTACTCACTCATGGATGAGGGAAACATTGATGGTCGATGGAGATGCGTTGGTGATGATGTTGGCGATGATCCTCTCCAAATTCCCTGTCCCGGCAGGGTGCCAGAACAGAGTTTCTGGATCCGAATCTTGGTTTCTGGTGGCGGCGGCGAAGCAGAACTCTTTTTGGAAAACTATCGAACCCCCCTCGATTTTTAGATCGAAAGGAAACTTATAGGCGCAGAGGGAGGCAGAGGGGGGTGCCTAGGGTGGCTGCACCCCCTAGGCGCGGCCAGTGGTGGGCACGCACCTGGCAGGGATGTGGGACCCCAGGCCCCTTTTCCGTCTCGTCTTCTAGCTCCGTGGTTCTTCTCGTGAAATATAATTTTTGGCATATTTTCCGGGATTTTTCCTGATAGTTGATTTTCGGCACAAAAACTAGACACCAAGGTAATTCTGCTAAAAACAGCGTCAGTCCGTGTTAGTTGTATCCAAATCACACAAGTTTAGAGGAGAAACAATAGCAAAAGTGTTCGGGAAAGTAGATACGTTTTGGATGTATCAGCGTCAGGGGAGGAGACAGGCCCAGGGCAACATGGGTTGTCGCCCTGGTCATGGAATTGTTTTTTATCTATTATTTCAAAAAAAGTGGCCCGGGCCGCCGCACCCCGGCACCCCACAGTCCCGCACGCCCGTACGGAACCCTCACTCGCGTTACCCTCTCCTCTCTCACTCATGCTACGCTTCGCCCATGCCCGCTACCAGCTGCCCTAGCCCCTATCCTAGCCCGCCGCAGTGCTGCCGCCCACCGGAGGAGTAGGAGCAGTGGAGCACGACCCGGCTGCGGGCCGCCACCCTCTCATCTCGCCACTCGCCTGCCTGGCTGCATGGGGCCTGGCCGCTTCTTCCCCTCCACCACAACAGGCGGTCCTAGACACCCAGCGCCGGCGGCCCTGCGAGGCGTGCTTGGCGGCGCGACTGCGCCCTGCCGGCTGGCCCAGTCAGCAGGCGATGGTGAGCAGGCCCAGACGTACAGGGACGATGACCTAAGCCACCGGCAATTCTGAATTTTGACCCAGTCAGCTGCCAACTGAAGATTTAGCTTCTATTCTGTGATTCCATTGTAATTTGTTATTGAATTGGTTAGTTTTGTTCAGAATAGACATATAGGGAATAACTATGGCTTAACCTTTTTGAAAATGATTTCATGTTTCAGGTAGAGAAGATGAAGAGATATTATCCAGTGATCTCAAGAGAGAATGAATCAATTCCCCAAACCGAAGATGTTCCTCAAACCGAAGATTCTCCTCAAACTGAATTGATTCCCCAAAGTGAACATTTAGCCTCAACTCAAGAAAGTGACAATCTTGCATATCGTGTTTCCAATGTCAATACTTATTTGGGTATGGATGTTATTATTTCGGATCCCGGTCTTAGGACACGTATTGAGGACTTGGATCAAAACATACAAGATGTTGCTAGAAGGGAATATGTTAATTTAGGTCCATGCCAACCTTTTGTTCACAAATATAAGAGGTCTCCTTTTGGAAAAATTGGTAGACTTAGAAGCTTTCATGATAGTTGGTTCAAGAATCATGGCGATTGGTTGGAGTATAGTGTTGCTAAAGATGCTGCATTTTGTTTCTATTGCTTTCTTTTTAAGCAACATAAAGCACACAACTTTGGCATTGAATATTTCACAAAGAAGGGCTTTAATAATTGGAAAGATGGGCCTACTGTTCTTAATGTACATGTTGGTGGACCTGACAGTGCTCACAACAAGTCTACACAATGTTATGTGGCTTTCAAAAATCAAAGGCAATCTGTGACACATGTGATGGAGCATGGCACCATAAAGGACCAACAACAATACAAAGCTCGGCTTATCATTATTTTAGGTGTTGTTAGATTTCGTATGTTGCAAGCACTTGCTTTTCATGGTCATGATGAGACTCCGAGCTCAAAGAATAAGGGGAACTTTTTGGAGACGATGAGTTGGTACAAGAAAAAGATCCAAATGCTAGGGCTTTGCTTGATAGTGTCGGTGGGAACCATTTGATGATTTCTCATGAGATACAATTGGACTTGTGCATTACTTGTGCAGAAGAGACCACCCGATCCATTCTCGCCAACATTGGAGATAGGAAATTTTCTTTACTTGTTGATGAGTCTAGAGATGTATCTATAAAGGAGCAAATGGCTATGGTATTGAGGTTAGCATCTTTTTATTGTTTTATTATTAACATGTTACTTAATTGTTTATTTAATTATGATTCTTTGTATTATGTAGGTACGTTGACAAACAAGGGTATGCGATTGAGAGATTTATTAGGATTAGGCATGTTCCTGACATGAGAGCAGCTTCACTAAAGAAAGCTTTGGATGGTATGTTTCTTCACTATGGCCTATCTATGTCTAGATTGAGAGGACAAGGGTATGATGGAGCTTCTAACATGAGAGGGAAATTTCGTGGCTTGCAAAGGTTGATATTAGATGAAAATCCATATGCATTTTATATTCATTGTTTTGCCCATCAGTTGCAGTTAGTGGTTGTTGCTATTTCAAAGTGTTGTTCCTCCATATTGGATTTCTTTAACAACGTCACTTTGATTGTCAACACTGTTAATGCTTCTTGCAAAAGACATGATGAAGTAGCGCAACATCAACATGATACTATGGTCAGCCAATTGGAGTCTAGGGAAATTTTTTCAGGAAGAGGAAACAACCATGCAACCAATCTTGTAAAACCTGGGGACACACGGTGGGGAACACACCATAAAACTTTGTGTAGATTCATAATGATGTGGAAATCTGTTCTTCATGTATTAGAGAATGTTCATGATGATGGAGAAAGTCTTACACAAAGAACCACATCGGGTGGCTTGATTTCTCATATGGAGAGTTTTGAATTTCTTCTCTTATTGAATCTTATGATCAGACTATTGGGCAAGACTAATGAGTTGTCACATTGTTTGCAAAGTAAAAAACCAAAACATTGTTCGTGCTGTGAGTTTAATTAGCGTAACATTGGACAAGCTTCAAGATACCAGAGATAATGGTTGGGATGTGTCAACACCCGGATTTCTAATCCCAGATGCCTGTTATGCCATACATCGCAATCCCAGGATTACCATTTTTGCGAGACATAACAGATTTGGATACCACAGTACATCATCCATTACAAACCATACATAAGGTATTACACAAATAAAGATCTCATGATCTAGTTCTTAATACAACTCAAGCAGCGGAAATAGTAATAATAATGGTAGCGTAGGCGAAGCTCCATCTTCGGGGTCACAGGCAATGCTGACGATGGGAGATGATCCTAGTTGTCGTAACGTTCCTGGGGTCCATCATCCTGGTACTCCTCTTCATAGTCTGGCCATGGGAATAGCCAGGGACAAAGCCATGAGTATGCTTTAAGTACTCGCAAACTAATACTAACAAGTGAAGGGTGTTTTTGTAGTAGGACACTAAGCTCTAGGGTTGTTTTGCGAAAAGCCAGATTTACCTCTACTAAGTTCAGAAGCAAGAAAAGCTAGTTGAAATTTTATAACACCTAAGTGGGAACTTGTATTTCATATCACAACTCTGTTGTGGTCAAGTAAAATTATCAATCCATTTCACAAGTCATTTTGAAAACATCTGACGGGGGAAACAATATGGCCGCTCCAACTGTCCATAACCGTGGACGCGGCTATTCGAATAGTTTGACACTCTGCAGAGATTGTACACTTTCACCACAACATTCGATACATCCGTCAGGAACAAATCCTGAATTCACCATACTCAGTATGCGGATAATCAATCCTAACCTTTCCATTACACGCCCTAGTATAGGCACTTCTCCTGTGAGTTTGGCCTCCCAACCATGACCAACTGTCATCTTGGGTACTGCACAGGTGGACAATCTTCACAAGGTAGCCTCAGCTCAGACCTTGGCCGTGGGGGAGCCCATACTAAGGTATATAAGTTTTCAGTCAAGCCCTACCCAAATTTCGGGTATTGTGGATGTCCGGTAAAATTGGAATGGTATCGCATCCAGACAACCATCAGTTTTATAAAGGGCTAAGGCTCATGCCTCAACATTTTCATCATCAAAAATCATCTGGTGTTCGGAAACACATGTCAAAACATCTCAATAGAATGATCCATCATTCCAAGGTTTTCATAACCATTTTCCACCAAGTATTCCCATCTAAAGTTGATCAAGTTTTATGCTTAGCACTAGCATCTACAAGTGGGGGTAAGTACTAATGAGGGGTGGTAAACTGGTGGAGTTTAACTAAGTTCAATCTTATGCCTTAGGATGACATCAAGATTATCTAGCTTAGGCTAAATTTAATGCTCTTTATGCAACCTTCAATTATCTTCCTAGGATCTACAAATCACTTAAGTAAGCTCTAAGTAATAGCTTTGATAAAGAATTAAATTATAAAGCTTGCAAGTAAAACTAGGATTGGGTATCATCCAATGTGTCTAACCAAGCATGCTTAGTGCATTGCATAGGTTATCTAACTTTCATAATTGCAAGTGTTAGCTTGCATAGGTCAACTTGATTAGTAAGGCTTGCATCAGTATTAGTATAAGCTTGCAAGTATTAGCTTGCATAGGTCAACTTGATTAGCAAGGCTTGCATCAGTATCAGTATAAGCTTGCTAAAGTAGAGTATCTTGCAAGTGTTAGCTTGCTCAATCAACTAGTAGTATTAGGCTTCCCTTGTGCAGAGCAGTGGTTGAAGTTCTCCTCGGCTTCTTCTTCGTAGTATCCTCCTTCCTCCTCGTATCCTTGGTCGGTACTAGAGTCTATGAATAAATACGAGGTACACAATCACCAAACAATACTGAACTACTTTCAATCATCACACAAAAGGGTTCTATAGATGATCTAGCATCATCACTAACATCACACGAATAAAGCATTTGTCTTATTTATTTATTTTTAGAAAAGTAATTTCTACTCATTGAAAAACTACTTAAGATTTAATATTCTCCAACTCAAACATGGGATCATGTTGACACATGTCATCACCACATATTTCAGTACATGGGAATGTGATTTAAAGTGGTGTCACAATTTAATAAGGTTTAACCTTTTTATTTCAAATCATTAAAGTGGCTAGAAATGCCTATGTGGCATTGTTTTATTACTTGAACATTATTTCTTTAAGTACACCCACATATTTTTCTATATTCTGAAAGGTATGATCAAATGTGATTTTTGAGAGTTGGAATCAACTCAAAAGCTATTATAGTTTAAATTTGAAAAATGTTTGAATGCAGAAAAGCTTCTGCCTTGTTATTTTTACCAAGGTTGATCTATAGGTCCAAATGATTTGAATCCAACGGTCTTGGATTAAGCATTTCAATATCTTTCTAACAAAATTGGTTTCATTTAATTTGGTTTAAGGAATCGAGCTGGGTTGATTTTTGAAACTAGGTACATAACTGAGTTTGAATATAAATAGAAAAGCTAAATTCAAACGAGTGGGCTGCGCGGGAAGGGGTAATGTGCCGGCCCAGTGTCACTCCACAGCGCGGGGCGCAACTGACAAGGGGGGTCTACTAGCCAGTGGCTCTTTAAACGTGAAGCGGTACGTGGCGATGTGGTGCGTTGGATTAGAATGAAGATCGACGGCTGAGGGTCGTCGTCGACGATGAACAAGTCACCGGCGAGCTCGAACCCTAATGGCTCAGTGGGGGTGCATATGGGGCATACCGGGGCTCCAGTGACGACAGCGAGGCGGGCAAACGACGAAGTCGATGACGGCGAACTCAGGGGTGGTCGCGGCAGCTTCGGGGGTGGTCGAAATCAACGGCTCCTCTTCTCCTATGCAACAGCGAGCTCCGGAAAAATTCCGGCGATGCGCTGCTCGCCTTGCTCAGGCTAAGGGGTGGAATGATCAGTGAGGTGAGGGGAGTGAGATGGTGTGAAGAAATCAAGCTGGGATCGTCTCCTTTTAAAGGCTCGACGGTGAGACCGAGAGGGATGGGCAGGAGACGGTGGCGACACGGCTACGGGTGGCTAGAGGCATGGACGAGGTTGGCGATCGACGGGCGGTCTCCTGGCGATGCTCTAAGGTTTAAATGCGCGTGTAGGGGCGGTGGCAAACGGTCGGGAATGCGCGATTATCTGCGAGGCAAAGGCGGCGAACTCTGCGGCGAGCGGTGGCTACGGGGTACGAGCGGTGAAACGAACATGTCTGGTGGTCTCCTGGGATTGTGGGGTGCATGCTGGCGGGCGGCGAGGGCTCGAGATGGTCGGGTTGCGTGGGAACGGCGCGTGCTCTGCGGTGCGCGTCGGTATGGTCGACAGCGGCGCGGGCACGGTGTTCCTAGCAGTTTTGGTCGTTGTCTGCGATCTAGGGCTGGTCGAGAGTGGGCGGTGAGGCATGGGCTACCTCCCAGACAAGGTTGGCACGGCTAGTTCCTCTCCTAGATTGTTGTCCACACTAGGTGACATGGGTGCTCTCGGCCTGTTCACCATTGATGACATTGGCAAGCTTACAGTGGTGCTAGAGCTTAGTTAAGGTTGCTAGATGATCTACTGAGGCTAGTGTAACCAAAGAGGGAACAAGGTTGGCTCAAAACACTGCTCAAAATAGTGTTTGTGATTTTGTTGATTTGAATCTGCAACATGTTTGATGAAATGGCCTCATGAACTTAAGTTTTGAATTTTGAAAAGATTATTGGTGGGTGTGGTAGGCATGTGTTGAGGATTCTGTGGATGCTTGGGTTTTGAAAATTGAGCTTGTTTGAGTGGTTTTTGAAATAGTGGGATCTTCCTATATGCAATAGATTCAATTTTAAACTGTCATTTAAACTATGCATTTAAATGTTTTTGCATGATCACAAAGTGGACCTTGGTACCTTGTTATGAGCACTATCAAGGGGTGCAAATATCCATACATGTTTCTGTTAAGTTCTGAAAGTTAGGGATAACCAAAGTAGGCATGGGAGTTAATTTGGCCAAAGTGACCATTCACTTAATTTGTTTGTTTTGATTTGTTTGTCTTTGGGAAAAGCTTGGGGATTGTTTAGATGATGTTTATTTCACCTAAGAATCATTTTACAAGCAAAGAAACACAGAATCATGACAATTCAAAAGAATCCAAATTTTAATGCACACACATATGAATGCTTTCATATTTTTAATTGGAAAAGTTTTTGTTAAACCTAATTTGATGATTAGAGTTTGATGATTTAAGTTTAATATTTTTGGGATGTTACAAACCTTCCCCCCTAAAACAAAATCTCGTCCTGAGATTTGAAAAAGGACGAAAGAGATTACCTAGGATTTGAAAAGATCGGAAACTCCGTCCTGATGTGATCTTCGCGCTCCCAGGTAGCTTCCTCTTCTGTGTGGTTGCTCCACTGAATCTTGAGAAACTTGATGCTTCGGGTTCTGGTAGTTCTGAAAGCTTCTTCCAAAATACGGATGGGTACTTCGGGATAGGTCAGGTCATCGTTGATTTCTATGGTCCGGTGATCGATATTCTTGAACTCTTCAGTCTTCTCTAGAACTTCGAGGCACTTGCGAAGTAATGAGATATGGAACACATTGTGCACGGCTGACATCTCTTCGGGTAGTTCCAATTGATACGACACTTCTCCTCGACGGTTCAGAATCTTGAAGGGTCCGATATATCTGGGGGCTAACTTTCCTTTCAGTTGGAAACGCTGCATTCCTTTCAATGGCGACACCTTCACATACACAAAATCTCCTATGTTGAAGGCGAGGTCTCGACGTCTCTTGTCGGTGTAACTCTTCTGTCTGGACTGGGCTGTCTTGAGGTGCTCACGAATCTTGTGAACCTTCTCTTCTGCTTCTCGGAGGATGTCGGGTCCGAAAATCTGACTCTCTCCTACTTCCGACCAGTTCAAGGGGGTGCGACACTTCCTTCCATACATGAATTCAAATGGGGCCATTTGCAAACTGGCTTGATAACTGTTGTTGTATGAAAATTCTGCAAATGGCAGACAATCTTCCCACTTAGATCCATATTCTAACACACATGCTCTTAGCATATCTTCGAGTATTTGATTTATTCGCTCCGTTTGTCCGTCGGTCTGAGGGTGATAAGCTGTTCTGAAATCTAGTCGGGTTCCTAAACCTTCTTGGACTTTCTTCCAGAATCTCGAGGTAAACCGAGTTCCTTGATCCGATACGATGTTCTTGGGGACTCCATGCAAACTGACGATTCTAGCAATGTATAACTCCGCTAGCTTCGAACTTTGATATGTGGTCTTGACGGGTAAGAAATGGGCGACTTTGGACAATTTGTCCACTATGACCCAGATATAGTCATTTCCTCTACTAGAAGTAGGCAATCCGGTGATAAAGTCCATTCCAACGGAATGCCATTTCCATTCCGAATCTGCAATGGTTGCAACAATCCTGCGGGTCTTTGATGTCCCACCTTGACTCGCTGACATATATCACACTTGGCGATATAGCTTCCGATTTCTCTCTTCATCTTGTGCCACCAAAATTGCTCTTTCAAATCTTGATACATCTTAGTTCCTCTGGGGTGAATATAATAAAGAGTATCATGAGCTTCCTTCAGAATAACTTCTTTCAACTCAGAATCTGCTGGTACACAAAGGCGTCCTTTGTACCACAGAACTCCTTCTTCGTCTTCGGTGAATCCGGGTACTTTGCCTGTACCGATACGACGCTTGATTCCGTCGATACTAGCATTTCCTTTCTGCGCCTCTTTGATCTGGCTGATCAAAGTGGGTTGAAGTTCTATGCTAGCCAAAAATCCTTCACTCACTAATTCCATTCGAAAATCTTCCATCTCTTTGTGCAAGCTTGGTTGCTCTTTCAAAATCATGGAGTTCAAGCGGCACGACAATCTGCTAAGGGCATCTGCTACCACGTTGGCTTTACCGGGGTGATAGTGAATGTCCAGATCGTAATCCTTGATTAACTCAATCCATCTTCTCTGTCTCATATTCAGATCCTTCTGAGTGAATATATACTTCAGACTCTTGTGATCCGAATAAATCTCACAACGGTTTCCCATCAGGTAGTGCCTCCATGTCTTCAGGTCTAGAAATACGGCTGCGAGTTCGAGGTCATGGGTTAGATAGTTCTGCTCATGTTGTTTCAGTTGTCGTGATAGATAAGATATAACTTTGCCTTCTTGCATTAGCACACATCCGAGACCGATCTTGGATGCGTCACAATACACGTCGAAGGGCTTCGTGATATCTGGCATGATTAACATTGGGGCTGAAATCAATCTCCTCTTGAGTTCTTGAAAACTCGCTTCACATTTGTCCGTCCATTCAAACTTCTTGTCCTTCTTCAGCAATTGGGTCATGGGTCTGGCGATACTCGAGAATCCTTCTACGAACTTGCGGTAATATCCCGCCAATTCGAGAAATGCACGAACTTGGGTTTGAGTGGTTGGGGCTTGCCAATCTTCGACATCTTTCACCTTTTCAGGGTCAACGACAATTCCTCCGGCTGATACAATGTGGCCGAGGAATCCTACCTCCTGTAACCAGAATTCACATTTGCTAAACTTGGCATACAGCTGATGCTCTCTAAGGGTTCCAAGAATGGTCCTTAGGTGTAGCTCATGTTCTTCTTCTGATTTGGAATAAATCAGAATGTCATCAATGAAAACAACGACAAACTTATCCAGGAAGTCCATAAAAATCTTATTCATGAGATTCATGAAATAAGCGGGGGCATTGGTTAATCCAAAAGACATGACAGTATACTCGTATAATCCATATCTGGTGGTAAAGGCAGTCTTGGGAATATCCTCTGCGCAAATCTTGAGTTGATGATAGCCTGTTCTAAGATCAATCTTAGAAAACACTTTGGCACCGGTCAACTGATCAAACAAATCTTCTATCTTGGGTAATGGGTACTTGTTCTTGATAGTGACATTATTCAACTTCCGGTAATCCGTACACAAACGGTTACCTCCATCTTTCTTGTCCACAAACAAGACAGGTGATCTCCATGGTGACACACTTGCTTGAATCAATCCAATTTCCAACATGGAATCCAGTTGCTTCTTCAGTTCTGCTAGTTCAGACGGGTTCATACTATATGGTCGCTTGGCTATGGGTCCTGTTCCGGGGATTAGTTCAATGATAAACTCGATATCCCGATCTGGGGGCATACCGGGAAAAACATCTGGAAATACATCGGGGTATTCACAGACTATCCGGACTTGGTCAATGGTAGGTTAGGCTATACTCTTGTTGCACTTGAATTGACGAGGTAAGGTTTTAGATATATGCTCGACTGATATTCCGGCTATACTGGTCATGGTTATGGCTTTCTTGGCACAGTCAATTAATCCTTTATGTTTGGACATCCAATCCATTCCTAGTACTACTTCCAAACCTTTAGTTCCGAGTACTAGCAGATTAGCATAAAAATCTATGCCATGGATTCGGATAGGGACGGCTTTGCAAATATGCCTAGCTTTGGTGGTTGAACCGGGGATTTGAACAATCATGACATGCTTCAGTTTGGTTGGTTGAATCTTACTAGTGCATGCAAATTCTTTGGTGACAAATGAGTGCGATGCACCAGAATCAAACAACACTCTTGCAAGTACAGAATTAACAGAAAACATACCCAACACGACGTCTGGTGCTTCCTGGGCTTCTTCAGCATGCATGGCAAAAAGACGGCCGTTGCGGTTGAGCGAGTTCCCTGGAGCAAACCTTCTTCCTGGCTGAACACGACGCTGTCGCTGAGCTGGGGCATTTGCATTGGGGGCTGCAGCATTCTTCTTGGGGTACTCATTGGAGTAGTGACCCTTATTTCCGAAATCATAACAAGTCACTTACGACTTGTCCTTTGTTGCAATAGGCACATCATTGCTTCCAATCCTCGAGGCAGTGTTGGTGTTGGCGGTAGCATTGTTGTTGTTGAACTTGGGTGGTGCACGGTTGAAATTGCGAGAGTTGCCAGGGTTGTTGTTATTTCCTCTGGGCCTCGGGTTTCCACGGTTGGGGTAGGTCGGACGGTTCATCGGGGGTCTGTTGGTTCTCGGGGCAAATCCTGGAGATGGGTTAGGGCGATACTTTGGGGTCTGATGGGTTCCTTGTTGATGCATCATGCGACGCTTGCGGTTCTCATTGGCTTGGTTGATCTTTCCTTCCATCTGGATGGCAGAGTCGACAAGGGCTTCAATGTTAGCAAAGGGGATATTGACCAACACTGTATGCATCTCATCATACAGACCATTCAAGAATCTCTCTTTCTTCTTGGCTTCGGTGTCGATCTCATCCGGGGCATACCTAGCTAATGACAAGAATTTGTCACGGTATTCCACTACGGTCATCCGTCCTTGCTTCAGTTCTCTGAACTCATCTCTCATTCTCTTGATCAAACCCGGTGGTACATGGGTTCTGGTGAACTTGAACTTGAATTCCTCCCAGGTCATAATCTGTCCTCCGGTCATTGCACGAACGATGTTCCACCATGCTCTTGCATCTCCGGCTAGATAGTGGGTGGCGAACAGAAATTTCTCGTTAGCTTCCACTCCGGCGAATTCCAGGCTGTTTTCCATGGTTTGGAGCCAATCGTCTGCATCTAAGGGCTCTTCCGACTTAGTGAAAACAGGTGGGTTGGTGTTTTGGAAATTCTTAAGCTTAGATCCATGGTTGTCCTGATTTCCTTGGCCTTGATTGTTGTGGGCTAGCTGAGCTATTTGTTGAGGGGTGGCTAGGTTGGCTTGACGTTCGGCTCTTTCAGCTTCGCGGTCAGAAACCAACATTTGCAGGATCTGCAACATCGGGTCCGGGGATGAACCACTTCCTCCGTGTGGCATCTGAAGATTGAGATAGATCATGAGAAAAGAGGGAAATTTCTAAGGTTCAGGGTATTTGGAAAGTTTTTAAAGTTTGACTCAATTTTTCTAGAAACTTGCTTTTCATTCATTCATTCATAGCACACGATACAAACACACACCACAACAAAGGTAAACAGATAGTTTTAAGAACCGTTCTAGAAACTATGATACAGTGGGACCGAATACAACTCACTACGCTAGTGCTCAAGTGCTACTACTCCTCAGAGTCGTTGTAGTCGTCATCCTCATCATACTCATCGTCATCGATGAAGGCGAAATCATCCTCATCGGTGAAGAAATCCATAGCCTGATCCTCCAGAAAATCATCATCATCGCTGAGATAGGAGTAGGGGTCTCCACGAAGATCCTCTCCGGCATTCTCCCTTTCTTCCAACTACATGTCTCTCTCATGGATGGTCTCCTCCAAATTCGAGATACGGTGGCGAAGACGGGCAATGATGCGCTCCTTCTTGTCCAGCTGACGGCGGCGAGAGTTGCGATCCTTCGCTAGCATGGCGATGGTTTGATCCTTCGTCTTGATGATGGCGGACTTATGGTTAGAGTACGGCAATTGTCCAATTCCTGCTGACGATCGTACATCATAAAGCTAAGGTTGTCCAACTGAGTCTTCAGCTCGTGGTGGTATGGGGCTTCCAGTGGCTGTCCCATAGCATCAAGCCTTGGACAAAACTCAAAGCGGGTACCCTTGATTTGGTTGATACTCTGCCCACACAGACGGGAAAGAGCTTCCTACATGGCCCTGGCAAGTCCATCGAGCTAGTTGTTCTCTCTTAAGGTGAATTGAATTCCCTCGGAAGTGGGAGGTTCAATCTTTCCTCGGAGACTTGCAACAATTATCCACTGCAGATCTTCTCATCCTTGATCATTGAGCCGAGCTCCGAAGAACTCGGGGTGCGGACGCTCCAGAAGTTCCAAAAGCTGGTCCAAATCCCGCTCAAAGATAAGGTCTCCTCCATTCCCCAACTGATAAAACTTGCTGTACTTCACGTCCATCTATAAGAATATAGGATGAATAAGTTAGTAGAGTGATCAAGTGTGTAAAATTTTATGTATTTGCAAGAGTTTTTGAGGAACATGAATTTTTATGAAAGAATCAAGGTGATAAGAATGGGAATAAGTTTTTGTAAATATTTGGTTCCTTTGGTTTGGAACAAAGTTTTTGATTCAAACGTCCAGTCTAACTAGGGTCTCCGATGGTCAGGATGGCTCTGATACCAACTTGTCAACACCCGGATTTTTAATCCCAGATGCCTGTTATGCCATACATCACAATCCCAGGATAACCATTTTTGCGAGACATAACAGATTTGGATACCACAGTACATCATCCATTACAAACCATACATAAGGTCTTACGCAAATAAGGATCTCATGATCCAGTTCTTAATACAACTCAAGCAGCGGAAATACGTAATAATAACGGTAGCGTAGGCGAAGCTCCATCTTCGGGGTCACAGGCAATGCTGACGATGGGAGATGATCCTAGTTGTCGTAACCTTCCTGGGGTCCATCATCCTGGAACTCCTCTTCATAGTCTGGCCACGGGAATAGCCAGGGACAAAGCCATGAGTACTCTTTAAGTACTCGCAAACTAATAATAACAAGTGAAGGGGGGTTTTGTAGTAGGACACTAAGCTCTTGGGTTGTTTTGCAAAAAGCCAGATTTACCTCTACTAAGTTCAGAAGCAAGAAAATCTAGTTGAAATTTTATAACACCTAAGTGGGAACTTGTATTTCATATCACAACTCTGTTGTGGTCAAGTCAAATTCTCAGTCCATTTCACAAGTCATTTTGAAAACATCTGACGGGGGAAACAGTATGGCCACTCCAACTGTCCAAATACCGCGGACGCGGCTATTCGTATAGTTTGACACTCTGCAGATATTGTACACTTTCACCACAACATTCGATACATCCGTCAGGAACAAATCCTGAATTCACCATATTTAGTATGCGGATAATCAATCCTAACCTTTCCATTACACGCCCTAGTATAGGCACCTCTCCTATGATTTTGGCCTCCCAACCATGACCAACTATCATCTTGGGTACTCCATAGGTGGACAATCTTCACAAGGTAGCCTCAGCTCAGACCTTGGCCGTGGGGGAACCCATACTAAGGTATATAAGTTTTCAGTCAAGCCCTACCCAAATTTCGGGTATTGTGGATGTACGGTAAAATTGGAATGGTATCGATTCCAGACAACCATCAGTTTTATAAAGGGCTAAGGATCATGCCTCAACATTTTCATCATAAAAAATCATCTGGTGTTCTGAAACACATGTCACAACATCTCAATAGAATGATCTATCATTCCAAGGTTTTCATAACCATTTTCCACCAAGTATTCCCATCTAAAGTTGATCAAGTTTTATGCTTAGCACTAGCATCTACAAGTGGGAGTAAGTACTAATGAGGGGTGGTAAACTAGTGGAGTTTAACTAAGTTCAATCTCATGCCTTAGGATGACATCAAGATTATCTAGCTTAGGCTAAATTTAATGCTCTTTATGCAACCTTCAATTATCTTCCTAGGATCTACAAATCACTTAAGTAAGCTCTAAGTAATAGCTTTGATAAAGAATTAAAGTAGAAAGCTTGCAAGTAAAACTAGGATTGGGTATCATCCAATGTGTCTAACCAAGCATGCTTAGTGCATTGCATAGGTTATCTAACTTTCATAATTGCAAGTGTTAGCTTGCATAGGTCAACTTGATTAGTAAGGCTTGCATCAGTATTAATATAAGCTTGTAAGTATTAGCTTGCATAGGTCAACTTGATTAGTAAGGCTTGCATCAGTATCAGTATAAGCTTGCTAAAGTAGAGTATCTTGCAAGTGTTAGCTTGATCAATCAACTAGTAGTATTAGGCTTGACTTGTGCAGAGCAGTGGTTGAAGTTCTCCTCGGCTTCTTCTTCGTAGTATCCTCCTTCCTCCTCGTATCCTTGATCGGTACTAGAGTCTATGAATAAATACGAGGTACACAATCACCAAACAATACTTAACTACTTTCAATCATCACACAAAAGGGTTCTATAGATGATCTAGCATCATCACTAACATCACAAGAATAAAGCATTTGTCTTATTTATTTATTTTCAGAAAAGTAATTTCTACTCATTGAAAAACTACTTAAGATTTAATATTCTCCAACTCAAACATGGGATCATGTTGACACATGTCATCACCACATATTTCAGTACATGCGAATGTGATTTAAAGTGGTGTCACAATTTAATAAGGTTTAACCTTTTTTATTTTAAGTCATTAAAGTGGCTAGAAATGCCTATGTGGCATTCTTATATTACTTGAACATTATTTCTGTAAGTAAACCCATATATTTTTATATATTCTGAAAGGTATGATCAAATGTGATTTTTGAGAGTTGGAATCAACTCAAAAGCTATTATAGTTTAAATTTGAAAAATGTTTGAATGCAGAAAAGCTTCTGCCTTGTTATTTTTACCAAGGTTGGTCTATAGGTCCAAATGATTTGAATCCAACGGGCTTGGATTAAGAATTTTAATATCTTTCTAACAAAATTGGTTTCATTCAATTTGGTTTACTGAATCAAGCTGGGTTGATTTTTGAAACTAGGTACAGAACTGAGTTTGAATATAAATAGAAAAGCTAAATTCAAACGAGTGGGCTGCGCGGGAAGGGGTAATGGGCCAGCCCAGTGTCACTCCGCAGCGCGGGGCGCAACTGACAGGGGGGGTCTACTGGTCAGTGGCTCTTTAAACGCGAAGCAGTACGGGGCGATCTGGTGCGTTGGATTAGAATGAAGATCGACGGCTGAGGGTCGTCGTCGACGATGAACAAGTCACCGACGAGCTCAAACCCTAGCGGCTCAGTGGGGGTGCATAGGGGGCATACCGGGGCTCCAGTGACGACGGCGAGGCGGGAAAACGACGAAGTCGACGACGGCGAACTCAGGGGTGGTCGCGGAAGCTTCGGGGGTGGTCGAAATCAACGGCTCCTCTTCTCCTCTGCAACGGCGAGCTCCGGCCAAATTCCGGCGATGTGCTGCTCGCCTTGCTCCGGCTAAGGGGTGGAATGATCAGTGAGGTGAGGGGAGTGAGATGGTGTGAAGTAATCGAGCTGGGATTGTCTCCTTTTATAGGCTCGACGGTGAGACCGAGAGGGATGGGCAGGCGAAGGTGGCGACACGGCTACGGGCGGCTAGAGGCATGGCCGAGGTTGGCGATCGACGGACGGTCTCCTGGCGATGCTCTAAGGTTTAAATGCGCGTGTAGGGGGGGTGGCAAACAGTCGGTAACGCGCGATGCTCTACGAGGCAGAGGCGGCGAACTCTGCGGCGAGCGGTGGCTATGGGGTACGGGCGGTGAAACGAACATGTTTGGTGGTCTCCTAGGACGGTGGGGTGCATGCTGGCGGGCGGCGAGGGCTCGAGATGGTCGGGTTGCGTGGGAACAACGCGTGCTCTGCGGTACGCGTCAGCATGGTCGACAGTGGCGCCGGCGCGGCGTTGCTGGCGGTTCTGGTCGTTGTCTGCGAGCTAGGCCTGGTCGAGAGGGGGTGGCGAGGCATGGGCTACCTCCCAGACAAAGTTGGCACGGCTAGTTCCTCTCCTAGCTTGTTGTCCACACTGGGGTGACATGGATGCTCTCGGCCTGTTCACCATTGATGACATTGGCGAGCTTATAGTGGTGCTAGAGCTTAGTTAAGGTTGCTAGATGATCTACTGAGACTAATGTAACCAGAGAGGAAACAAGGTTGGCTCAAAACACTGCTCAAAATAGTGTTTGTGATTTTGTTGATTTGAATCTGCAACATGTTTGATGAAACGGCCGCATGAACTTAAGTTTTGAATTTTGAAAATATTTTTGGTGGGTGTGCTAGGCATGTGTTGAGGATTCTGTGGATGCTTGGGTTTTGAAAATTGAGCTTGTTTGAGTGGTTTTTGAAATAGTGGGATCTTCCCATATGCAATAGATTCAATTTTAAACTGTCATTTAAACTATGCATTTAAATGTTTTTGCATGATCACAAAGTGGGCCTTGATACCTTGTTATGAGTACTATCAATGGGTGCAAAGATCCATACATGTTTCTCCTAAGTTCTGAAAGTTAGGGATAGCCAAAGTAGGCATAGGAGTTAATTTGGCCAAAGTGACCTTTCATTTAATTTGTTTGTTTTGATTTGTTTGTCTTTGGGAAAATCTTGGGGATTGTTTAGATGATGTTTATTTCACCTAAGAATCATTTTACAAGCAAAAAAACACAGAATCATGGCAATTCAAAAGAATCCAAATTTTAATGCACACACATATGAATGCTTTCATATTTTTAATTGGAAAAGTTTTTGTTAACCCTAATTTGATGATTAGAGTTTGATGATTTAAGTTTAATATTTTTGGGATGTTACAGAATGAACTCATAAAAGAGACAACTGACTTTTATATCAAATATAGTATTGTGGTGCCAAACATGGATGATACAATGCCCGCTCGAGGTCACTCAAGGGGTCGTGGATGTACAATGGTAACTTACTATCACCACTTTAGATATGAAATATTCAATGTTGTGCATGACCAAGTTCTTGTTGAGTTGAATAACCGCTTTGCTGAAAAATCTACTCAATTGTTGAGGTGCATTGCTTGTCTTGATCCAAAGAACTCATTTGCTAATTTTGATGAAGACAAACTTGTTGAACTCGGTAAGATGTATGCTGAGGACTTCTCCATGTATGAGATTTCTTTTGTCCTTAGAAATCAAGTTGAGACATTCATTGCTGATGTGAGAGGTGATTCAGATTTTCTGAATTGTCATGACCTTGATAATCTTGCTGTGAAGGTGGTTCAGACTTATAGACACATGTTTTTTCCTTTGGTGTATCGTCTTATTGAGTTGGCATTGATTTTACCGGTTGCAACAGCATCATTAGAGAGAGCTTTCTCAGCTATGAATATTATCAAGACCGAGTTGAGGAATAAAAGGGATGATGATTGGATGAATTATAGCATGGTGTGCTATATTGAGCGAGATGTATTTCGCTCCATCAATGATGATGATATTGTATATCGTTTCCAATCATATAAGTCACGTAGAGGAGTTTTACCTCATCGTTTTGGTAAGTTGTTGTATTTTGTATCATTGATTGACTATTTCATTTCATGCTTATGCCTTTTCTTATGAAATATTCTTGCTTTTTGAAGGTATTAGTTCATGTTCTAGTAGTGATGAGATTATGGGAGGCTCAGATGAACCAACCGAGTGATTTGGTACTATCTTTTGCATTCCATACTACTATTTCTAGCTTTTTAGTCATCTCTCGTGTACGGATTGTTAACATAAACTTTAATAATATATGTTTATGTTTGCTACCGTAACAAAAAATTCCAGTATTACAAGATTTTCTTTCTAATAGTTTTTTTACGTTTAGATTTTGGCCCGGGGTTTGCTCCATTTCTGGCTCCGCCACTGGTCGGCGTAGCATACGCCAAGAACATTTTGGCCTACACCAACGGCTTTAGCGTACCGTTTATGTAGAGTAGGATTACCGATTCGGAAAAGGAGATCCGTGTCCGCGCCGAGGAGCAAGATTTCGAACGTTCTCTCTGTAAAAATTCTACTCCAATCTTTTTCTACGGAATGTAGATATCACACACTTCTACATTCAACCAATGCATTTAAGTTTCAGTCGGACAGTCAGTAGGTTTATTGAACGAGCCAAGAGACACAAGGCTCCCAGAATTTTCTCCGCCGCAAACGCTGAAAAAAGGAAATTATCTGTGCACCGCGTGAATGCTACTGTAGATAATATCTGAGGATTGGCCGCATGCAGTTCAAAGATTTTAACAGAACCTGTAGCCAAAGAAGAAATGTCGTGGTATTGCACGGCAGATGCTACTGGGGGTAGCTTACGTAGAGGGAGCAAGGCGACGTAGGAGAATTCGGGAGCGAGATTGGCACACGATGTACCCAGGTTCACGTCCCCTCGGTGGAGGATCGCTACGTCCTGCTATCAATCCAGTATATGATCATAGATTGGTTTACAATGGAGCCGCCGGAGGCGGTGGGGAAGACTAGATCTCATATGACGTACCCTTGGGGGTGCCCTTGGTGGCTTTATATATGCAGCTAGTTAGGGTTTACAAGTGCTTTAGTGGGCTTTCTATTGGAGTCGCCGTCTTGGACCTCCAGTCGGCGCCAGTCGCCTGGGTGCAGCATGCGGCACTCGCCGTATTGGGCGAGTCGACCTGCTCCGGGCTTGGCTTCAGTCGGCTCGATCTAGCTGTCGAACCCGCTTTGTGGGTATACCCCGATTGGTATTCCCCCATCAGTAGTCCCTGAGCGCGTTGTCGATTCGACGTGGGCTTGAGGCAGGGCGCGGAGAGTCTTGACGATGGGCCGTGGAGAATCGGCGACGAGCTCCTGAACAGAGAAATGAACCGTGAAGCGGGAGGCGGTCGGCGTGAGCCAGTCGGTGATGGCCAGTTGGCGAAAGACGCAGGGTGTCGGTGAAGCCGCCAGTGCTGGCGAGTACGTCCCCGAACGTGGAGCGTGCCGAGTCCCCGAGCGTGGCGAGTGGCGAGGTCGAGCGACCGGAGAGTGGTGCTGTCTGTAGCACGCCGAGTCCCCGAGCGCGTTGAGTACGCGAGGGGGAGTCCGCGGTGGCGAGTCCCCGAGCGCGTTGAGTACGCGTGGGCGAGTCCGCGGTGGAGAGTCCCCGAGCGTGTCGAATACGCGAGGGCGAGTCCACGGTGGCGAGTCCCCGAGCGTGTTGAGTACGCGAGGGCGAGTCCGCGGTGGAGGGTCCCCGAGCGTGTCAAATACGCGAGGGCGAGTCCGTGGTAGAGAGTCCCCGAGCGTGTCAAATACGCGAGGGCGAGTCCGTGGTAGAGAGTCCACGAGCGCGTTGAGTACGCGAGGACGAGTCCACGGCCGAGCGTGTTGAGTACGCGAGGACGAATCCACGGTGGCGAGTCCCCGAGCGTGTTGAGTACCCGAGGACAAGTCCACGGTGGCGAGTCCCCGAGCGTGGAGAGTGCGAGAGGTTAGCGAGTCGTGGTCGCGGAACCACGCGTACACGCGGTATGCCTAGGAGTAGTCCCCGAGGCTCGAGTTGGCTTGTAGAGGCGACTTGAGGCTCTTTAGAGATGCATATTCTGAAAATAGTAGTGGTTGCTGCCGAGCATGCGAGTGGCGAGGTCGAGCGACCGGCGAGCACCGAGTCCCCGAGCGCGGCGAGTGGAGAGGTCAGGCGACCGGCGGGCACCGAGTCCCCGAGCGCGGCGAGTGGCAAGGTCGAGTGACCGGCGGGCGCCGAGTCCCCGAGCACGGCGAGTGGTAAGGTCGAGCGACTGGCAGGCACCGAGTCCCCGAGCGCGGCGAGTCCGTGATGATTGCGAGTCCGCGAGAGGAGAGTCCGCGAGCGTGGCGAGTCCGCGATGATTGCAAGTCCGTGAGCGTGGCGAGTCCGCGATGATTGCGAGTCCGCGAGCGTGGCGAGTCCGCTATGATTGCGAGTCCGCGAGGGGAGAGTCCCCGAGCGTGGCGAGTCCGCGATGATTGTGAGTCCGCGAGCGTGGCGAATCCGCGATGATTGCGAGTCCGCGAGCGTGACGAGTCCGCGATGATTGCGAGTCCGCGAGGGGAGAGTCCCCGATGATGTTGATTGCGCTGTTTCTGTTAGCGAGTCTCTCGTCTTGGCCCGGGGGGCCAGTCGCATGGCGACTCCAAAGATGGCTCTCGGCTTGGCGTTCTTCCTGGACTATCCGAGGCTCGGTTTGCGAGTCCTCGTCCGCAGTACTTAGCCGTGCGAGTCGCACTGTCTAAGGTTGAGGAGGACATGGTGCTGTTTGTGTAGCACTACCAATTGTCTTGGCCCGGAAGGCCAGTCGAGCAAGGCGACTCCAATGATGGCTCTCAGTTAGCGTTTTTCGTGGACGATCTGAGGCCCGGTTTGCGAGTCCTCGTCCGTACTACTTGGCCATGCGAGTCGCTCTTTCAAAGGTTGACAAAGGCGAATAGATTTTTCCCGGGGTGAAGAGACACCCAGTGGTGAGTCCATGCAGCGTGGCATGCGACCCTCTCTGGCGACTCGGATGATGAAGGTCCCTTAGTAGGCACGGCGTACGCAGTCGACGTAGCGGATGGGGTCGTACGGTAGACGTATGGTCGCGCTATGGCGAAGTCGACGCGGCGGACACTGGGTCTACGCGGTGGAAAGAGGTCGCACTATGACGAATTCAACGCGGCGGACACTGGGTCTACGCGGTGGACGGAGGTCGCGCTATGGCGAAGTCGACGCGGCGGACACTGGGTCTACGCGGCGGACAGAGGTCGCGCTATGGCGAAGTCGACGCGGCGGACACTGGGTATACGCGGCGGACGGAGGTCGTGCTATGGCGATGTCGACGCGGCGGACACGGGGTCTACGCGGCGGACGGAGGTCGCGCTATGGCGATGTCGACGCGGCGGACACTGGGTCTACGCGGCGGACGGAGGTCGCGCTATGGCGATGTCGACGCGGCGGACACGGGGTCGACGCGGCGGACGGAGGTCGTGCTATGGCGATGTCGACGCGGCGGACACGGGGTCTACGCGGCGGACGGAGGTCACGCTATGGCGATATCGACGCGGCGGACACTGGGTCTACGCGGCGGACGGAGGTCGCGCTATGGCGATGTCGACGCGGCGGACACGGGGTCGACGCGGCGGACACGGGGTCGCGTTATGGCGATGTCGACGCGTCTCACATGGGGTCGACGCGGCGGACAGAGGTCGCGCTATGGCGATGTCGACGCGACAGGCGAGTCCGCAACGGGCAAGTCCCCGAGCCTAGCGAGTCCGCGTTTGAGCGTGTCCGCGTATAGTGAGCCTTTGAGCCTAGCGAGTCCGCGTTCAAGCGTGTCCGCATTTAGGCAAGTTCCGGAGCATGGCGAGTCCGTGTTGGACGAGTCGCCGGACGTGGCAAGTCCACGGCCGTCATGAATCCACGATCGACGAGTCCGCGACGGGCGAGTTCCCGAGCGCGATGAGTCCGCGGCGGGCGAGTCCTCGAACGCACCGAACACGTGAGGGCGAGTCCTGAGTGTGGAGAGTCCGCGGAGGGCGAGGGAAGTCGCGAGGAGCGAGTCCATGGCAAACGTAAACCATCACGTCGGCTCGCCCATGGATTAATTCTCCACGGTATTGTTGATTCAATCGCCCACAGGCTGACTCCAATCCACACGATCTGGCTGCGGTTATTCAGCTTCTGTACTGATCTTGGGGATGGCTTAGATTTAAGATTCTGCACACAGGAAACAATACAAACAGGAGAGAGAAAATATTTGTCGATTGAGATTTACATAATATGATAAATGATTAGAATAGTAGAACCTGGTACGAAGTAGTAATTAGGAGAAGTCGGTGTCCAAGAAAAACACTTGTGCAATCTTATGATTTTCATCGGTACAGGTTCCGATCAGGTCTAGCAAGATTGATTGAATTTTTCCAGCAATTCAATGGGATCAATTTTCCGCAGCGTGAGCCAAGGCTCCCTAGTTCCAGGCCCGTCGACGTGGCCGTCGGCGGCATTGGAATCAATCGTTCGCTTCCCATGCACAGAAAATTGCATACAAGGGTTAAATCTGAGTAAATAATCAACATGCAATCGATCGATGCATAGAACATATATTGAATAAAAAACTCAATAGAGATTGGGACTGATCGGTGTTAGCTCGCGGCTTCACGCGCATGCGATTTTCCAGATCAACACACGCACGTGTATGTGCTTGGCGGCTGGATCAAACTGTTCAGCACATGGAACACCTGGTCGTTGCTGCTGATGGTGAAATCCGGCACGCCTGATGAAGAAATCTAGCACGCCGACATGGATGAGCCTATCCTTGCTGTTGATGACGATGGATCCCGCCCGGATCATCACCCTCCAAGCACCGCTTGCCCCACGGTGGACGCCAACTGTCGTGGTATTGCACGGCAGATGCTACTGGGGGTAGCTTACGTAGAGGGAGCAAGGCGACGTAGGAGAATCCGGGAGCGAGATTGGCACACGATGTACCCAGGTTCACGTCCCCTCGGTGGAGGATCGCTACGTCCTGCTATCAATCCAGTATATGATCATAGATTGGTTTACAATGGAGCCGCCGGAGGCGGTGGGGAAGACTAGATCTCATACGACGTACCCCTTGGGGGTGCCCTTGGTGTCTTTATATATGCAGCCAGTTAGGGTTTACAAGTGCTTTAGTGGGCTTTCTATTGGAGTCGCCGTCTTGGGCCTCCAGTCGGCGCCAGTCGCCTGGGTGCAGCATGCGGCACTCGCCGTATTGGGCGAGTCGACCTGCTCCGGGCTTGGCTTCAGTCGGCTCGATCCAGCTGTCGAACCCGCTTCGTGGGTATACCCCGATTGGTATTCCCCCATCAAGAAAAGACGTGTGTTTCACTATTTTACGCACTGCCCACTGGCCATCCGGTCAAGTTATACAAGAGTCATGTTTCTCGAGTGTCACCACTTCCTCACTCTGCTCCTGGTCCTCTCAGCCACCGGCGGTGCCAGCGGAGGCGGCGATGATGGTCGCCAGTTCACCTACAACAGCTTCGTTGGCGCGAACCTGACGCTTGATGGCGGCACGACCGTCACGCCAAACGGCCTCCTCATGCTGACTAATGGCAGCCTTCAGATGAAAGTCCAAGCCTTCCACCCGTCGCCGCTGCCGCTCCGCGCCGAGGCGAATGGCGCCGGCACCGTGCGGTCCTTCTCGTCCACTTTCGTCTTTGCCATCTTCGGGCAGTATGCCAACCTGAGCAGCCATGGACTGGCCTTCTTCGCCACCGCGTCCAGGGAGGTGCTCTCCTCTGCGCTTCCAGGCCAGTTCTTGGGCCTCCTCAACGTCACCAATGGTGGAGGCAACCGGAGCGACGACATCTTCGCTGTGGAGCTTAACACGCTCCTCAATTCCGATTTCCGTGACATTGACAGCAACCACGTCGGCGTCGACGTTGTTGAATATGTATTGTACGTGTATAGGTTTGGGTTTTGTATGTCGTATCTGTAGCGTCTCTCTCCCCTATATTTATTGGGAGACTTGACCCGGTCACACCCCTGTACCTATATATGTGCCTAGTGCACGATCAATGAGAATTATCGATGCACCAATCACTTTCCACATGGGATCAGACACCAAACATCGGTCCCTAAACCCTAGCTTCCGCCGCCCCACCTAGCCGCCGCCGCCTTGGGCTCCACCCTGCCGCCGCCTCCTCTT
This sequence comes from Avena atlantica, assembly GCA_910589765.1. NCBI lineage: Eukaryota > Viridiplantae > Streptophyta > Magnoliopsida > Poales > Poaceae > Avena > Avena atlantica. The sequence goes on along the minus strand of OU342738.1, from coordinate 330,826,163 downwards.
GGCCGCCGTCGCCGCCGCAGTAGCCCCACGCCGCCGCCGCCCCCGCCGCTGCCCCTCCCCGCAGCCGCACCTCCCACCCAGCCGCCGTGCCTCTCCTCTGTGCCGCCGCTCTCCCTCCTCTCCGATATGTCGTCAACGCCGGCCTCCTCCCGCACCAAACCCTTCGCTGGACCCGATCCCGCTGTCATCCGCGAGATCAAAATCCGGGAACGAGTCCCCGTGACCCTCTACGCCTCCAACGCCTCCTACCATCCGTGGAAGACCTACTTCGCCCTCCTTTTCCGTGAGGAGCATCTCCTGGATCACGTCGATGGCTCCACCGACTCGCGCATCATGGCGTCCGACCTCGAGTGGACCTCGATCTACCCACGCTCATCCGGTGGTTCTTCACCACCATCTCGCGCGACCTCTTCCACACCGTCCTCACCGACGGCGACGATGCCGCCTCCGTGTGGGCCAAGCTGAACGCCTTCTTCACCGACAACAAACTTCAGCGGTGCGTCTTCCTGCAGCAAGAGTTCTTCGCATGTCCTCAGGACGACAAGACCATCGACGAGTACACTCGCCGTCTCAAGCAGTTGTCGGACGAGCTCCGCGACATCGGCCACCCCATCGGTGATGATTTTCTCCTCAGCACGCTCACCGCCAACCTCAATGAGGACTTCGGCCACGCCGCTAGCAACCTCTCGTTGATCCCGGATCCATCCTTTCCCAAGTTTGTGGCGTTTTTGAAGCTTGAGGAACGTAGAATGCGCGGGGTGAAGACGCGCGGGCAGCACCTTTCCCTCGCCGCCGGAATCTCCCGCGGCGCTTCATCGCCTCCTGCCCCGCCCGCTCCACGGCCGCCGCAGCAGACCACCCGCCACTGTGGCAAACTCCCGCCCCACCTGCCGCTCCTCAACAGCAGCAAGGCGGCGGTAACCGTCGCGGGGGTCATCGCGGGGGTCGCAAGCAGCAACACCAGCAGGCCGAGGAGGACAAACGCCTGGGGGGGCGCCCCGCCCGAACCAGCCCACCCCGTCCTGGACCTACGGTACCAATCCGTGGACGGGTGTGGTCCACGCCTACTCCATGCCGGTGCCTCGCGCACCCGCCCAGAGCATCTTCGGACCGGCCCCGTCCAGCCACCAGGCGTACTTCGCCGGCCCCGCTGCAGCGGCACCCGGCGCCTCCTACCCGGCCTACGGCGCCGCCCCTTCAGGCTACTATGCGCCGCCGATCACTGCTGGCTACACCGCCGCCACGCCACCATCCGGAGGGTATCCTCCCCAGGTGCCGCCGCCGTGGGATCCAGCTCTCCTTGCCGCGCTGCACTCGGAGCCATCACCGAGCCACTACGGTGGCGGCGGTGACTGGCACATGGACACGGGCGCCACCGCTCACATGACATATCATCCCGGTAACCTCACGTCTTCCTCTCCTGTTCAAACTTCTACTCGCATCACCGTCGGTGACGGTTCCTCCTTGCCCATTACACATATCGGTCATAGGTCGTTTCCTTCAACGTCTACCCCCATCACCATGTCTAATGTTCTTGTTTCTCCTAACTTAGTTAAAAATCTTGTTTCCGTTCGTCGCCTTACTCGTGAGAATCCCATTACTGTTGAATTTGACGCCGTTGGTTTTTCTGTGAAGGACGCCCGTACACGGATGGTCCTCCACCGATGTGATAGTCCAGACGAGCTCTACCCGGTGCATTCCTCCACCACCGCCACCGCCACCACCCGTCCAGTCGCTCTCGCCGCTAGCGTCGATCTCTGGCACGCTCGTCTTGGTCATCCCAACTCCACCGTCTTGCACCAAATTCTACAGAGTTTTTCTTTCTCATGTAATAAGGCCGAACACCACACTTGTGAGGCGTGCTGTCTCGGCAAGCACGTTCGTCTCCCGTTTAGCGAGTCTACCACTATATCTACTTTTCCGTTTCAGTTATTACACAATGATGTTTGGACGTCCCCGGTTGCTAGCAACACGGGCTATTTATATTATTTGGTGATTTTGGATGACTTCTCTCATTATGTGTGGACGTTTCCTCTCCGTCGTAAATCCGACGCCCTCGCCACACTCACCAGTTTTTATTCCTATGTCACCACACAATTTGGTCGTCCCATCCTTGCGTTACAAACTGATAATGGCAAAGAATTTGACAACACTACCGTCCGCCACCTCCTCGCGTCTCACGGCACCGTCTTCCGTCTTACTTGTCCCTACACGTCCCAGCAAAATGGCCGTGCTGAGCGCGTTATTCGCACTCTTAACGATTGTGTCCGCACGTTGTTGTTTCACTCCAACGTCCCTCCTCGGTTTTGGCCGGACACTCTCGCCACTGCCACGCTTCTTCTTAACATCCGTCCCTGTCGTGTTCGCTGGAATTATGCTCCTCACCAGCTCCTCTACGGTGTACCCCCGTCCTACGACGATCTTCGGATCTTCGGGTGTCTTTGCTATCCTAGCACCGCGTCCACCACTCCTCATAAACTCACTCCACGGTCGGTCCCTTGTGTCTTCCTTGGTTATCCTCCTAACACCAAAGGTTACCGGTGCTATGATCCCATGTCCCATCGCGTGTACACCTCGCGACACGTTTACTTTGATGAGCTGGTTTTCCCGTTTCAGCAGGTACACTCTCCCAGCAGCGCCGCGGCTCCAGTTGCGCCCGCGCCCCCTGCGGCCCCGGCTACGCCCGCTCCTTCTACGGCCCCGGCGGCGCCCGCGCCCATCGTGGCCCCGGCAGCACCTCCCGCTGCGTCCTCCGAGTCGACGCCCGGCCAGCCTTCCGCGCCACTGGCTGTCTCGACTCCACCCGCTCCGGCCGCACCCATCAACGGTGCGGTCACTCGCGCTCAGGTTGGGACTCGGCGTCCCAATCCCCGCTACACCAACCTCGCGTTCTCCTACGCCGCGTCTACATCAACCCCGTCTCCGTCGACCCCGTCGCCGCTGCCCTCCTCCGCTCGTGCCGCCATTCGGGACCCGCGTTGGCTTTCCGCCATGCGAGAGGAGTTTGACGCTCTCCAGCGCAACCGCACGTGGCAGCTAGTTCCGCGACCCCCCAACGCCAATGTCATCACTGGCAAGTGGGTCTTTCGGCACAAGACTCGCCCTGACGGTTCCCTCGAGCGCCGCAAGGCGCGTTGGGTGGTACGCGGGTTTCGACAGCGAGCCGACGTGGACTTCACCGACACCTTCGCCCCGGTTGTCAAATCGGGCACGATTCGAGCTGTCCTTCAGCTCGCCGCCTCCCGCGCCTGGCCGGTTCACCAGCTCGATGTCTCCAATGCATTCTTGCATGGCCATCTTGCCGAGCAGGTGTTCTGTCAGCAGCCCACCGGCTTCGTCGACAGCGCCTTCCCAGATCACGTGTGCCTGCTCTCCCGTTCTCTCTATGGGTTGAAGGAGGCGCCTCGCGCCTGGTACCAGCGGATGGCGGGCTTTCTTCAGCAGCAGGGGTTCCGGTCCACTCGGTCCGATGCCTCCCTGTTCGTGTACCACCAGGGAGCCGACATCGCGTACTTGCTCCTCTACGTCGACGACATCATCTTGACTGCTTCATCGATGGCCCTTCTGCAGCGGATTACAGCTCAGCTCAGCGCTGAGTTTGCCCTCAAGGACTTGGGAGCACTCCACTACTTCCTCGGCATCGAGGTTGTCCGCCGCGATACTGGCTTCTTCTTGCATCAGCATAAGTACGCGCACGAGCTTCGGGAGCGCGCAGGCATGCTTAACTGCACGCCTGCCTCTACGCCTGTCGACACCAAGGCCAAAGTGTCCGCCGTCGAGGGTTCTCCGGCGTCCGACGCTACCTTCTATCGCTCCATCGTGGGGGCCCTCCAGTACCTCACGATGACGCGGCCGGATCTCTAGTACGCCGTCCAGCAGGTGTGCCTCCATATGCATGCTCCACGTGATTCTCACTGGGCTCTGGTAAAACGGATTCTTCGGTACATCCGTGGCACTATGTCCATGGGCCTCACGTTGACTGCTTCCTCCGACACCAGCCTCGTCGCCTACTCCGACGCCGACTGGGCTGGGTGTCCTGACACTAGACGCTCTACCTCTGGCTATTGCGTCTACCTCGGCCCCTCCTTGATCTCGTGGTCGTCCAAGAGACAGCCCACGGTTTCCCGATCGAGTGCCGAGGCTGAGTACAGGGCTGTGGCTAACGCCGCAGCTGAGTGCTCCTGGCTCCGACAGCTCCTACAGGAACTGCTATGCGAGATACCAAAGGCCACGATTGTCTACTGTGACAACGTCTCTGCGGTGTACCTTTCAGCTAATCCTGTTCATCATCGACGGACGAAGCATATTGACCTCGACATTCACTTCGTTCGGGAGCACGTCGCCCTTGGTCGTGTTCGTGTTCTACACGTGTCCACCGATCAGCAGTTCGCCGATGTGATGACGAAAGGCCTTCCTACCTCGACTTTCGAAGGTTTCAGGTCCAGTCTTTGCGTCACCGGCGCCGCTTCGACTGCGGGGTGGTGTTGAATATGTATTGTACGTGCATAGGTTTGGGTTTTGTATGTCGTACCTGTAGCGTCTCTCTCCCACTGTATTTATTGGGAGACTTGACCCGGTCACACCCCTGTACCTATATATGTGCCTAGTGCACGATCAATGAGAATTATCGATGCACCAAACACTTTCCACATACGTCAACAGCCTGATTTCTCTCGAGTCCGCCAGCGCCGGGTACTACGATGACGGCACTGGGAGGTTCCAGAACCTGAGCTAGTGTGGGTGGACTACGATGGGATGGCCACGCAGATCATCGTGACCATGGCTCCCATGGGCATGGCTAGGCCTAAGAAACCCCTTCTGCAAACCAGCCTCAACCTCTCGGGTGTGCTGCAGAGCACGGCGTACGTCGGATTTTCGTCGGCCACGGGCGTCATGTCCACACGCCACTTTGTCCTCGGCTGGAGCTTCGCGCTGGACGGGCCAGCCCCGGCGCTGGACATATCGGCGCTGCGAGCCTTGCCGCGGGCCTCCGTAGCCTCAGCAACACCGCTTGTCGCTGTGGGCATCGGCATTTACCTCTTTGTCCGACGGCGTCTCAAGTACTCTGAGCTGCGTGAGGACTGGGAGGACGCGTTCGGCCCGCACCGATTCTCTTACAAAGAATTATACCATGCGACCAAAGGGTTCAGCGACAAGAACCTTCTCGGCAAAGGAGGTTTTGGAAGTGTTTATAAGGGCAAGCTCCGCAAGCCTCACATCGAGATCGCTGTAAAGGGGGTGTCCCATGAGTCAAGGCAGGGAATGAAGGAGTTCATTGCAGAGGTTTCAAGCATCGGACGACTACGACACCGTAACCTTGTGCCATTGCTTGGGTACTGCCGGCGCAAAGGGGAACTTCTCCTGGTGTACGATCACATGCCAAATGGAAGCCTCGATAAATACTTGTATGATAGATCTGCAGGTACACTGGATTGGCGGCAAAGACTCCACATAATCAGAGGGGTGGCTGCTGGGTTACTGTATCTCCACGAGGACTGGGAGTTCCACCGAGATGTGAAAGCAAGCAATGTTCTTCTAGACAGCGAGATGAACGGGCGATTAGGAGATTTCGGCCTTGCAAGATTGTACGATCATGGAGCCAACGCGCAAACAACACATGTCGTCGGCACCATGGTCTAGCTAGCTCCTGAGCTTGGAGCCAACGCGCAAACAACACATGTAGCGCTACCTAGCTCCTGAGCTTGGATACATCGGCAAGGCAACCCCGTCTACCGATGTCTTTGCTTTTGGTGCATTCCTTCTGGAAATGACCTGTGGGCGAAGGCCAATCGAGCAACACGAGCGCGAGAGCACCATCGTGCTCGTGGATTGGGTGACCGAACAATGGCGCAAGGGCACGATCATTCATGCAGTGGATAAGAGAATTCCAAATGGTTTAGTCTGGACAAGGTCACACTGGTGCTGAAACTTGCGTTGTTGTGCTCACACCCGTTGCCCACTGCGAGGCCAACCATGCGGCAAGTCATGAAGTACCTCAATGGTGACATGCTCCTCCCAGAGTTGTCGCCGGCATACCTCAGTTTCACGATGCTGGAGCGAATGTTTAATGGGGGAGTTTAACCAGAACATGATGGCAGACGCATCATCAACGAGCATAGGTGCCATTTCTGATCTATCAGGAGGAAGGTGAGGTTCTCGCAGTGAGTAAAGAAGTGTGAGGAGTGTAATTGACCAGACGCTCCCATATCTCTATATTGTAGTACTCATTTTACTGTAAACGAATGTTTTTTGTTGGATTCTATACGTCATTATATTTTCAACAAAATTAGTTTCGTCTCGTTTAGAGTTCAAATGCGAAAGTTATTGCATTTTTGGTTTCTAAAATTTCCCTAGGCGAAAGTTCCGGCTCGCCACTGGTAGTACCGCTAGGGCATGTTTACCACCGGTAGTACCGAGGGAAGTACCGGGGCTACTTCCGCTCATCCTGGGTTTAGTTTAGTAACCTCTTTATATGTTGTGTGCTATTTGGCGGAATTTTATCGGAAGATGGCCGGGGCTACTTGCATCTTTTTAAGGATTTTGAGAGAGGGGTTCTAGATCTACAACCCCACCAAATCAAATCCCTTCGTGAAGGAATCCTTGAGATCTAGATCTTGGAGAGTTTTGTATTCTCCTCTTGTGTTGTTTCTCTCTTATTTCCCTAATAGATTTTGTATCTTTGGTGAAATTTGAGACTGAAGGATTTGCCTCTTGCATTTTTTGCATAGGTTTGATTTCTCCATGGATATTCAGCGAGTACAAGCTTGTGGGCTTATTACTCTTGGGTTTTTGGAACCCTGGACGGTTGTGCGGTTGGTGTGTTGACTTCTTGTGGCCTCCAATTAAGTTGTGGAGCAAAAGACCTCGACCTCGCTCGGCTGGAGGTCGCCGGAGTTTGGTGGTGGAGGCTTGTAAAGTGGAGGCCCCTTTATATATTTTGTAGTTTTGCTAGGGTGTTAACTACTAGGGGCCTTCCTAAACTTTGTACCTGACACATTGCAAAACACAACATCTAGGGTCTTCGACCCTTTTATTGTTCAAAAAAAATTAAGTTGTGGAGTGGCCTCAGGCTTGTGGACTTTTGTGGCTTTGTAGATTTTTGTGGCTTTGTTTTTGGAAGCCTCCAATTGAGTTGTGGAGCTAGTCTCAAGCTTGTACAGGTTCGGTGACTTCTCTCAAGTGTTCCATAGTGAATCGAGTGTCCGCCTTTTATGGTGCGCACTCCGGAGAATAGGGTAAGCTTGTTGTGATGTCGGTGTGTTACGTGTCTTTACATCTTCGGGTGAGGCCTTGTGTGGCATCGGGTGAGCATCGAGCCACTACATCCTTAGATGAGCCATTTATGATATTTGGAGAGCATTGTGTCATCGCACCTCTCCAGCGGAGATATATCTTCTTTGGAAATGAACTTTGGGATAAAAATCATCGTATCCATGTTCATCGGTTATCTCTTAACCGAGCCCTTTACTTATGTAATTTATTGTGATATTCATCGTGCTTGAAATTTTATATTTTTCTATCACCTTGTTGCTTGTCTTGCACCATAGGTTGTTGGTGCAATTAGTTGAACCTAGTGGTTAGGTTTTATGCTTAATAAATTAAACGATAGTTTTATTTCGTATTTATTTGAGCCTAAACCGTAATATGTTTAAAAGTCTATTCATCCCCTTCCCTCTAGGCGACATCCGTTGTACTTTCAGAGTTGGATCAGTAATATCCATTATTATATAATATTGTACAACTAAAATTTTTCTTAGTTGTCAATGTTTAGGAAACTGTTTCTCAGAATATAGGTTCAGGAGAACCTTAGTGGGTATTAACTGGAATGAATGGTTACGGTTTTTGCCAATTTTTAATGATGGTGTACCTTTCCGATGAGCCTGATAATACATGATTGTTTACGGGCCATTCATATGGTCTAAATATACTTACCCGTAAACATTGTGAATAGAAAAAATGTGTTTGTTCATGATGTGCTATTCTATAATCTACTTAGAATTGGATTTCGAAAGAGTTTAACTAGAGACAAATGGGTTGCATGATTGCATCTTGTGAGACTGATGTCCATAACTCTGTCAGAGAATCAGAATTCTTTTATATGAAAATTGACAGAAAATGGGTTTTTTTACTGTTAAGTCTGAAGATCTTATGAATGGACATCTGAAATTTCCTTCTCGCTATCTTTGGAAACTAAAGATACCTCAAAAAATTAAAAGATTCATGTGGTTCCTTAATAGAAAGGTTTTGCTCACTAAAGATAATCTTCCAAAGAGAAATTGGACTAGTTGTACAAAATGTTGCTTTTGTGACGAGGCCGAAACAATTGAACATTTATTTCTTTCATGTCCTTTTGCAAAAATTATTTGGCGTATTGTTTTCTTCACATATGATCTCCTTCCTCCAACCAATGTCACTAATATTTTTGGGAATTGGCTTAATGGAGTGGATAGGACAAATAAGGCTAGAATTCATATAGACATTTCAGCTTTATGTTGGTCCATTTGAAAATATAGAAATAATATTATTTTTAACAAGGCCGAAGTTTCATCTTTTTTGCAGATTATCCATACGGCGACACACTTCATCCTGCTATGGGCTTACCTTCTACCAGAGCATCGACGTCAATTTATGGTCTCTGGGTGCAATCACCTTGTGGAGGTAGCGTTGGATATATACCGACTGTTTTCGTGGCCGCATACTAATAGATTGTCTTATGTCTAGATTCAGTATGTATCCTCTTATGAGGCTTTTAGTATTGTTCATATGGTTGGTGTTTGTATCAATCTTATCTGACCCATAAATTGTTTTTTTCTTTTTAAACTTGTTACTTGATACTTCTTTTAATAAAGGGATGTATGCATCCTAAAATGCAGAGGCCGGGTCAACCCCATTTTGAAAAAAAAGATCATATGAATGACAACACTATGTTTCTCTGCCAATACGTATGGAAGTTAAAATTCTCTCTTAAAATAAATATTTTTATGTGGTTCCTTAATAGTAAAATTTTATTAACTAAGGATAATCTAGCAAAATAAAATTGGAATGGATGTCAGTGTTGTTTTGCGATTCACTCGAGCCCATCGAATATATGTTTCTCTCATGTCTTTCCGCACATATAATTTGGCTATTTTGCGTATAACATACCACCTCCAACTGATGTTACAACTATGTTTAAAAATTGGTTAAATGGGATTAATGAGAAAAAACAAGACTTAATAAATATTGGTGTTTCGCTTTATATTCGCCTATTTAGAATTGCATAAATAACATTATTGTTAACAAGACAATGGGTACAAAGATTTTACAGGCTATTTGTTTTGCTACCAACTCGATTCAACTTTAGTCCTACCTTCTTCCACGGGATCATCGGGGATATATGATTACTGGATGCAACTACCTATTGATGATCGCTCTGGATTTTATAACACGGCTGGTTGAGAGCATACTAGTAAACTTTAGAATGGCTAGCTACATTACATCATTTTTTTCAAATAGTTGATTTATGTTTCAACCCATTGTAATCAATGATTGCAATTTACCAAATTTCTGAAACTTCGCAATAAAATGGTTGCATACATCGCTTCATGCAGAGTTCGGAGCTATGCTCCAAATTTTCCAAGAGAAAAAAAAGATTGAATTTCAAGATCATCAAATCAAAACACAGTAATGTTCTCAAACGAGAGATATGAGTTTTTTCTTCGAGGTGCTCAAACTCCAAGAAATCATGCCAAACAAGAAAATAGTACATTTTATCATCTAATTATGTCACCGAATCCGAGTTAACCCTCACATATAAAACAAGATCTCTGAGGAAGTTTTACTAAAGTGATATATGATGCTGATGGTTTAACTACCTCGCAATGTCAACAAATTGGTGGGAAACAAAATTTCTAAAAAAGGATCTTGAAAAATTTAGGGAAGAACGGACAAAATGATGTATGAGACGACTAGTCCTTGTAAAATGACTGCAGGAGTTACGCATGTATCACTATCGGAACTACGAACCTTATCGGATAGCAGTGGAAGATATAATGCCCAGGAGTAGAAGAGCCCGGAAGTCCATGGATTTTTCCTTAGAAAAGTAAAAGAGGCCTCGCTCAGCCATCCTTCTTTTCTTGTTTACTACTGCGTGCAATGACAAACGCTCCTCATAGTTTTGTTGTAGCCTACGATGCAACAAATTATCTAGCAAAATCTATTTATCCATGTTAATTTATTTTGAATTTTTTTGAATCATTTTCTCTCAAAAAAACTACGGATCTACTAATCGACAACAATATAAATATCTTCAAAAGTAATAAAAATTATAAATAGGTACTTGGACCATCTAGCGAGACACTAGGGCGAGCAGAATGCGCGTCGGCGTCCTTGTCACTCCATCATTGGAGCTAGGTAAATCTTGTCATAGTCGAGTTTATCTTAATAAGCAGACGGAAACTGTTAGAGTATTGTACGTATACGATTGTTATGATAGTTTAGAATAGTTAGGACTCTAGCGTAACTTAACTTATACTCCAAGATGATATTTGTACGTCTATATATACTCGTCCATGAGGCTTAATAATACATCCAACATATTCCGTCAATCCCCTCTCTATTGTTCTACATGGTATCAGAGCGGCAAGATCCTTGACCTAGCCGCCGCCGCATCCACCAAGCGTAGCTGCCGCCACTTCTCAAACCCTAGCGCCACCGTCCGCCATGGAGCCGCGCTAGCCGAGCAACACGCTTCCGCCGTGCCGCCCTCGGGGAGGTCAATCTCCATGATCTCCGCCGGGGGCCGCGCAATCCGTACGCAGGGTTTGTCCGCTGATCCGTGATCGGCTATTATGTAAGTCTTTTTTTTAATCTCTTGATTGGTTTTCTTTTTGGTTTACCGATCTTAGATCGGATTGCGTCGCCCATCGCCGTCATCATCGCAGCGCCTCTACTCCGACCATTGGCACCGGCGATCTACACCGTGCTTGTGTGCTTGCCCTCTCTGCTGTCGCGCCTGCCTCGACAGGATGTCGCGCACCATGACCGGCTGCTACGCCTTCCTTGGAAGGCTGCCGCGGCTGCCCCTCTCGGATCGTCTTCGTCGTCATCATCCGGGACTTCACCGACAACGCCGCCATCAACTCTGATCTACGCGTTGTCCATGCCATGGCGCATACGGCGCACCGTCGGTCTGATCAACCGATCCTGCGCCTGTCTACGCCAAGCACGTCCCTGAGCACGCGCCTATCACCGATCGAGCTACGGGTTGCCGTTGTGTCACCCCATCGGGCCGCAGCGCCGCCGCCTTTGGTCCACGCTACCAGCTTCCAACGCGCCTTCTTTGGCGTGTACGTCGCTGGTGGTCTCCCAGCCGCTGCACCGACTTGCGCCCTGCAGCTATGCCGCCCCCTCGGGTCATAGCGCCGCTGCACGCAGTCTACTTCGCTGTGGCATCCCGCAAAACCACTACTAGAAAATCGCGTTGAATTTGTGCATTGCATCGTCATCATCATGCATTGTTTGCCAAAACTATTTTTCGCAACACCCGTTTTTGTTTTCTAAAACGCCCCCTCTGGATTCAAACATCAACATCCGGGTCGCCGGAATATTTTGTTTTGCCCGATATCGGTTTGCAAAAACTTTGTTTGAAATAAATAAAATATTTAATTTATTTTAGTAGGGGCAGTCGAACGGGCCAACCCGACCCGAACGACCGCCCCAGATTTTAAATCGGTCCAACTCCTAAATCCTAGACCTACCCAGCTATCTACCCAACCCAAACAGCCACCTCACCCTAGCCTATCAGACCTCGCCACCTCACCTCTCCTCTCTCCCTCACCACTCCCTGCATGCCACATCAGCCCCCAACCCTCCACCTGTGCTAAAAACACCCCAACACTCACCCCTGTCACACTCCCTGTCCCACCAACCCCCCACACACGCACACTACACGCACGCCACACGCTGCAGCCGCGCACCCCTGACACCCGGGACCCACTCCCGCACGGCCCCGCTGCCAGCAACCCACCCCAAAAGCATACACACGCAAGCCGCCCCAGTCAAACCCCACCCGCGTCCCTGGGCCCCACCCAGTCACCACCGCCTGCCGACCCCTCCTCCCACCCACCGACGCGGCCCACGCGCGGGACCCGCTCGCCCCCACGCGCCCACGCTCCCCACGCGCTCCTCCCTCTTTCCTCCCCATCGTCTTCCCCATCCGCCTGCAACCCCCGTGGCGCACCACGCGCTCCCGCTGCGGCCTCTCCTCTGCTCCCCTCTCCGGCGACCGGCCCGCCGGCGCGGCCGCCCCTCTTCCCCCCAGCGACCCTCTGCCCCTCTGCGAGCCCCCAAGCCAGCGCGCACGCCCGCGCTGCCTCGCCCCGTCGCCTCCGCCGCGCGCGAGCGCCAGCGCCGCCCCAGGCCGCTCCCTCTCCGCCCCTCCTACGCCCTCCGCAGCTCCGCTCGCCGGAGCCCGCGACCGCGACCAGCGCCCCCAGCGACCTCGCCGCCCGGCCGCTGCCCGTGCTCGCCCCGGCCTCCGCTCCGTCCCTCCGCGAGCGTCGCCGGCCCGCCTCGAGCGTGGCCCCCGTCGCCTCCGCCGCCGGACCACCTTGCCCCGCCCCGAGCCGCCCTCTGCCGTGCGCGCAGGCGCCGCCTCCCTCCGGCGGCCGCGTCAGCAACCACCGTCCCTGGAGCCTCCACCGCCGACGGGCCCTCACGCTCGCTGCCGTCAGCTTCCCGTCGCCAGTACCCACGCGTGCCTGTTCGTCGCTGGTCCCTGCCTGGCTCGCACGCCTCCTTGCAGTACCAACAGTTGCTGGGTCAACCAAGCCTGGTGGTACCTCCAGAACGACATGGAACAGATGTATGACGGAGCCCAGGATCTTCCTCTCGACACGCCAAGACCTCCGCCACGGGTTTCGAGCACTTGGACATGGACACCGGAGACCTTCGGCTAGGACGCCAAGTTCGCCGTCACGGACAACTGAAGCCGGAACTCCAAGATCTCCGCCACTAACCTCAAGATCATCGAGAGGGAACCGACGACCCCGGAATCGAGGACCGAACCCTCGACACGCCAAGAACCACCCCCAAGATCACCTCGCCAAGGTCTTCATCGAGAACTTTCCCCCGGAGCCGAAGGTCCGGAGCTCTGCTTCATAGAACGCCAAGTACCCCCGAGACCGTCGACAAGAAACCGCGAACCCCGGAACCCTGAGTTCTCCATCTAGGACGCCAGGATCTTCACCCCGGACACCGAGACCCCGATGCGACAAGATCTACCCCGCTACCGAGAACGTTCCCGCCGAGGCCAATCCGTCGAACCCTGAACCCCAGATCCGACCCCGAACCCCGGAACCCCAAGAACGTCGAGAACCCTAATGTGTGAACCTTTTCCTGAACCCTATTTTATAACATAGCACAACTTGTCGCATATTAAATTGTTCATACATGCATCCTTGCCTGTGGTTTGGGGGCCTTACGCCGATTCACCTAATAATTAAATATGGGGCCCATATGCGGGCAAATCTAGTCTCATATCGGCCTCATTTAAACTTGTGTAGCGAACCGGTGATATCTTTTGCCTCGTTAAACAACATTTAAAATGCGGGGTTTCTAAACAACTTGAACCATCTAAATAATTGTCCGGACCCCGGTTCCGCTTAATCTTGACCTAATTGCATCGCACTTTGCCATGCCATGCATTATCCATGCATCATGCCGATCTTCTGCCGTGTATTAAATATTGCATCCGGTGTTTCTTCTAGTGTTTTGCTTCTTCGCGGATAAGGCCGTTGAGTTGATGTGAGCTTCGATCCTCGGTTGAACCTTCGGCAATGTTTTCAGGCGAGCATCTCCCCCTTTCTACCTATCTTACTTTTATAGTATTTACTTCCCTCCTGTTGATCTATTGCTATCTGTGTTGCGATGCTCTAGTTTCCGTACCCGTGGTATTCCCTGCAGCCTCATATTGCCTTGGACACATCCTATTACCTGTTGTTTGGTAGATAGTTGGACTTGCGCGTCGTAGTCGCTTGCTCCAGTAATGTTGCGTGTTGTCAAATGCCACAGTTGTTGATGTATTGCCGCATGTTGTTGTTGGAGATGATTCTAGCTTTACTTATCGTCACTTTAATTTCTGTTTAACAACTAAAAGTGATTAAGCAGAGGCATCGGTGGGTGATAGATAATATTTGGTTTCCGAACGCCCACTTGTGTCCCGTAAGACCCCGAGTACTTGATACCTGTTCCTTGATTTATCGCGCTATCCACATCCGGGAGGTATATGGGACCCCCCTCAGCCAGAGCTTGATTCCGTCTTATTTCTTGGGGCCACAAACTAGTTTGAGGTTTTATTACTATCCTGTACTTATGCCATGCTTTACTGCTTTATTTACGATTGTGCGAGGAGCACACTGTACTGTTTTGGAAGCGGAATGTTTACGCGGTATCGACAAGCCCAGCCACACTTTCGGGTTCCCAGTCGTTTACAGCCATTGACGCAGACCTTGAGGCCGTCTCGGAGCTTGCTTACTCCGTTACGGGATCTACTCAAAGGGGTGGCCCCCTGAAATATTTCTGAATCTTGTGATTGCTTTGTCGTGAAGGCCTCGTTGGGTTTTGATTTGGTTTTTCCGAGGTTGATCGAGTGTGTGTTGCTATTGGTGCACCCCGGCCGGGTAATACTTTCTGAAAGCCGTGTCCGCGGATATGGACGACTTGGAGCACAGTTTCTCGATCATAGACAAGCATAACTAAAGTTTACTGCTATAAATTTGACTTATAATGACTAGTAATCAGCTTCACTCTAATGGAATGACTAATTAATACTGCCCACAATTGCTTGTTTGGTTGTCGCTTGCGACCATTGTACCTGACTAGTAAGTATAACAACTACAACGGAAGGGCTGAATAAAAGTACCAACAACTGCTGGGTTTTGGGTTTATCTCATGCTACCTGTATCTGATTAGTAATTGTTGCAACTATAACGGAATGGTTAACTAAAAGTGCCCACTGCTTACTTTATCAGGATGAATATCTAAACCTGACTGGTAAAGTGCCGCAACTATAACTGAATAAGTAAAACTGCCAACTGTGTGAGTTCCTCGGTTGACTTCCTCGTTTGGTCTCGAGGGGGAAACACCAGGATGGGTTTGTTTGGTGTTAGCCTCAGGTTGGATCCGGATAGGTCATTCTTACCCCTCTCTGATAATCGCCAGTTGTATCGAGTCTCTATAGGTTGTTTAGTGCATGCTGCCGCTGCCGCTCAGTCCACCATACCTATGTAGGCGAGGACCGCCGAATTCTAGCCTCGCCGTGTACTGGCCTCAGTACTGACGCTCCTTCTTTTACCTTTGCCCTTTGTCGGCACCCCTTTGTTTAAGCAGGTTTTGAGATCGACGTCGTTAGCAGGGTTACCCTTCCGGCTTGGCCTGGGCAGGGTTATGGACGCCATTGGTTACTCTTCAGGGCTCTTAGCCCCATTTGCATCTTGTCCGTAGCTGGACGCTATATCGTTTTCAAGGTGATTTGGATCTTGTATATTATATCTGTATTCTTGACTCTTTGAGTCGCTGTTATATATATCTGTTCTGTGGGTCCCATCGAGGACTGTTGTGTAATGTTATTACTTCGTTTTCCACCCGCACGAAAGTGCCTGGTGGGCACCTTTGAATCGTTTCTATGCGGGTTTGGCGAATTTTGCTCAAACTTGCATAGGTCCGATTCTGAGGGTGTTACAGAGTGGTATCAGAGCTCAGCAGTTGCGATACCCCACAAGTCCAGCCTGTAGGATAACCTTAGCTAACGGCCGAAGTAGAGTGTCAAAAACTATTTTTGAAAATTGGTTGGATAGTTCTGATTAGGTCTAATTTTACTCCTTACCCCTCTGCTATTCTCCTCTTATCTCGACGTGTTTTGAACCTACCCTCTTATCTTTTCTTCGAGTCCAGGATTTCTCGTGGTTGGGTTTCCGTCGTACCTTCAGGGTTTCGCTTTCTCCCTTTTTGGTAACGGAGGTGCTACGATCATCAATCTGCAACTTGTCTGTTGTGCCCTACATCCGATCTTTTGTTCTTGAGATCTTTTATCCATAAGTGTTCCTTGCTGGATATCAGTGCCGTTGAAAAACATATGAGAAGGACGAGCTTTGGTGAAGTTGGAGTCGACCTTGAGCATGTGTTGTTCATGCCAATGGAACCATCGCGGAACCTAATCATTGTGTCTTTCATACGACTTCTGTTGTCTCTTCCGGTGTTTCCGACACGACGGCATCATCCACGCCAGATCCGATGCAGAGTTCGCATCATTCCTTTGTTCCTGAACCTCGCTTGTCGAGATCTTCAGTCTAATTCCGAGAGTTGGTTGCATGATCCGTCTATTCGCGTGCAGAGTAATGGTTTGAGTGCGGGATGGAGTAGCTACCCTACCACTGCTCTTATCATTCGCTCTTGTACGTCGAATCAGTGGATCCAGCAGTCTTACTCCGTCCATGGAAGTTAGGGGTGGCCTTACCTTCAACTCCGTCCTTTGTTTCCCCGGAGTGTTCTCTCGACGGTCAGGAACAACGACCCTTTGCTGGTGGTGTCGCCGATTTCAGATGAAGAAGGAACCCTCGTTAGTGGTGTCGCGAGGATCTACACGAAGCGAGAAGACGCAGTTCGCCGACCTCCCTCCCGGTACCATGAGGCGGATCTCGAGGGCGAGATCCCTTGTTAGTGGTGTCGAATTGTGGCATCCCGCAAAACCACTACTAGAAAATCGCGTTGAATTTGTGCATTGCATCGTCATCATCATGCATTGTTTGCCAAAACTATTTTTCGCAACACCCGTTTTTGTTTTCTAAAACGCCCCCTCTGGATTCAAACATCAACATCCGGGTCGCCGGAATATTTTGTTTTGCCCGATATCGGTTTGCAAAAACTTTGTTTGAAATAAATAAAATATTTAATTTATTTTAGTAGGGGCAGTCGAACGGGCCAACCCGACCCGAACGACCGCCCCAGATTTTAAATCGGTCCAACTCCTAAATCCTAGACCTACCCAGCTATCTACCCAACCCAAACAGCCACCTCACCCTAGCCTATCAGACCTCGCCACCTCACCTCTCCTCTCTCCCTCACC
Organism: Avena atlantica; assembly: GCA_910589765.1. NCBI lineage: Eukaryota > Viridiplantae > Streptophyta > Magnoliopsida > Poales > Poaceae > Avena > Avena atlantica. Next base: position 330,809,059 of record OU342738.1, on the reverse strand, counting down.
ACTCCCTGCATGCCACATCAGCCCCCAACCCTCCACCTGTGCTAAAAACACCCCAACACTCACCCCTGTCACACTCCCTGTCCCACCAACCCCCCACACACGCACACTACACGCACGCCACACGCTGCAGCTGCGCACCCCTGACACCCGGGACCCACTCCCGCACGGCCCCGCTGCCAGCAACCCACCCCAAAAGCATACACACGCAAGCCGCCCCAGTCAAACCCCACCCGCGTCCCTGGGCCCCACCCAGTCACCACCGCCTGCCGACCCCTCCTCCCACCCACCGACGCGGCCCACGCGCGGGACCCGCTCGCCCCCACGCGCCCACGCTCCCCACGCGCTCCTCCCTCTTTCCTCCCCATCGTCTTCCCCATCCGCCTGCAACCCCCGCGGCGCACCACGCGCTCCCGCTGCGGCCTCTCCTCTGCTCCCCTCTCCGGCGACCGGCCCGCCGGCGCGGCCGCCCCTCTTCCCCCCAGCGACCCTCTGCCCCTCTGCGAGCCCCCAAGCCAGCGCGCACGCCCGCGCTGCCTCGCCCCGTCGCCTCCGCCGCGCGCGAGCGCCAGCGCCGCCCCAGGCCGCTCCCTCTCCGCCCCTCCTGTGCCCTCCGCAGCTCCGCTCGCCGGAGCCCGCGACCGCGACCAGCGCCCCCAGCGACCTCGCCGCCCGGCCGCTGCCCGTGCTCGCCCCGGCCTCCGCTCCGTCCCTCCGCGAGCGTCGCCGGCCCGCCTCGAGCGCGGCCCCCGTCGCCTCCGCCGCCGGACCACCTTGCCCCGCCCCGAGCCGCCCTCTGCCGTGCGCGCAGGCGCCGCCTCCCTCCGGCGGCCGCGTCAGCAACCACCGTCCCTGGAGCCTCCACCGCCGACGGGCCCTCACGCTCGCTGCCGTCAGCTTCCCGTCGCCAGTACCCACGCGTGCCTGTTCGTCGCTGGTCCCTGCCTGGCTCGCACGCCTCCTTGCAGTACCAACAGTTGCTGGGTCAACCAAGCCTGGTGGTACCTCCAGAACGACATGGAACAGATGTATGACGGAGCCCAGGATCTTCCTCTCGACACGCCAAGACCTCCGCCACGGGTTTCGAGCACTTGGACATGGACACCGGAGACCTTCGGCTAGGACGCCAAGTTCGCCGTCACGGACAACTGAAGCCGGAACTCCAAGATCTCCGCCACTAACCTCAAGATCATCGAGAGGGAACCGACGACCCCGGAATCGAGGACCGAACCCTCGACACGCCAATAACCACCCCCAAGATCACCTCGCCAAGGTCTTCATCGAGAACTTTCCCCCGGAGCCGAAGGTCCGGAGCTCTGCTTCATAGAACGCCAAGTACCCCCGAGACCGTCGACAAGAAACCGCGAACCCCGGAACCCTGAGTTCTCCATCTAGGACGCCAGGATCTTCACCCCGGACACCGAGACCCCGATGCGACAAGATCTACCCCGCTACCGAGAACGTTCCCGCCGAGGCCAATCCGTCGAACCCTGAACCCCAGATCCGACCCCGAACCCCGGAACCCCAAGAACGTCGAGAACCCTAATGTGTGAACCTTTTCCCGAACCCTATTTTATAACATAGCACAACTTGTCGCATATTAAATTGTTCATACATGCATCCTTGCCTGTGGTTTGGGGGCCTTACGCCGATTCACCTAATAATTAAATATGGGGCCCATATGCGGGCAAATCTAGTCTCATATCAGCCTCATTTAAACTTGTGTAGCGAACCGGTGATATCTTTTGCCTCGTTAAACAACATTTAAAATGCGGGGTTTCTAAACAACTTGAACCATCTAAATAATTGTCGGGACCCCGGTTCCGCTTAATCTTGACCTAATTGCATCGCACTTTGCCATGCCATGCATTATCCATGCATCATGCCGATCTTCTGCCGTGTATTAAATATTGCATCCGGTGTTTCTTCTAGTGTTTTGCTTCTTCGCGGATAAGGCCGTTGAGTTGATGTGAGCTTCGATCCTCGGTTGAACCTTCGGCAATGTTTTCAGGCGAGCATCTCCCCCTTTCTACCTATCTTACTTTTATAGTATTTACTTCCCTCCTGTTGATCTATTGCTATCTGTGTTGCGATGCTCTAGTTTCCGTACCCGTGGTATTCCCTGCAGCCTCATATTGCCTTGGACACATCCTATTACCTGTTGTTTGGTAGATAGTTGGACTTGCGCGTCGTAGTCGCTTGCTCCAGTAATGTTGCGTGTTGTCAAATGCCACAGTTGTTGATGTATTGCCGCATGTTGTTGTTGGAGATGATTCTAGCTTTACTTATCGTCACTTTAATTTCTGTTTAACAACTAAAAGTGATTAAGCAGAGGCATCGGTGGGTGATAGATAATATTTGGTTTCCGAACGCCCACTTGTGTCCCGTAAGACCCCGAGTACTTGATACCTGTTCCTTGATTTATCGCGCTATCCACATCCGGGAGGTATATGGGACCCCCCTCAGCCAGAGCTTGATTCCGTCTTATTTCTTGGGGCCACAAACTAGTTTGAGGTTTTATTACTATCCTGTACTTATGCCATGCTTTACTGCTTTATTTACGATTGTGCGAGGAGCACACTGTACTGTTTTGGAAGCGGAATGTTTACGCGGTATCGACAAGCCCAGCCACACTTTCGGGTTCCCAGTCGTTTACAGCCATTGACGCAGACCTTGAGGCCGTCTCGGAGCTTGCTTACTCCGTTACGGGATCTACTCAAAGGGGTGGCCCCCTGAAATATTTCTGAATCTTGTGATTGCTTTGTCGTGAAGGCCTCGTTGGGTTTTGATTTGGTTTTTCCGAGGTTGATCGAGTGTGTGTTGCTATTGGTGCACCCCGGCCGGGTAAAACTTTCTGAAAGCCGTGTCCGCGGATATGGACGACTTGGAGCACAGTTTCTCGATCATAGACAAGCATAACTAAAGTTTACTGCTATAAATTTGACTTATAATGACTAGTAATCAGCTTCACTCTAATGGAATGACTAATTAATACTGCCCACAATTGCTTGTTTGGTTGTCGCTTGCGACCATTGTACCTGACTAGTAAGTATAACAACTACAACGGAAGGGCTGAATAAAAGTACCAACAACTGCTGGGTTTTGGGTTTATCTCATGCTACCTGTATCTGATTAGTAATTGTTGCAACTATAACGGAATGGTTAACTAAAAGTGCCCACTGCTTACTTTATCAGGATGAATATCTAAACCTGACTGGTAAAGTGCCGCAACTATAACTGAATAAGTAAAACTGCCAACTGTGTGAGTTCCTCGGTTGACTTCCTCGTTTGGTCTCGAGGGGGAAACACCAGGATGGGTTTGTTTGGTGTTAGCCTCAGGTTGGATCCGGATAGGTCATTCTTACCCCTCTCTGATAATCGCCAGTTGTATCGAGTCTCTATAGGTTGTTTAGTGCATGCTGCCGCTGCCGCTCAGTCCACCATACCTATGTAGGCGAGGACCGCCGAATTCTAGCCTCGCCGTGTACTGGCCTCAGTACTGACGCTCCTTCTTTTACCTTTGCCCTTTGTCGGCACCCCTTTGTTTAAGCAGGTTTTGAGATCGACGTCGTTAGCAGGGTTACCCTTCCGGCTTGGCCTGGGCAGGGTTATGGACGCCATTGGTTACTCTTCAGGGCTCTTAGCCCCATTTGCATCTTGTCCGTAGCTGGACGCTATATCGTTTTCAAGGTGATTTGGATCTTGTATATTATATCTGTATTCTTGACTCTTTGAGTCGCTGTTATATATATATCTGTTCTGTGGGTCCCATCGAGGACTGTTGTGTAATGTTATTACTTCGTTTTCCACCCGCACGAAAGTGCCTGGTGGGCACCTTTGAATCGTTTCTATGCGGGTTTGGCGAATTTTGCTCAAACTTGCATAGGTCCGATTCTGAGGGTGTTACATTCGCTGTCCTCACGCACCGACGTTCTCGGTTTCCACCGCGCTATCTCCTCCGGCGCGGTTGACCGCCGTTTGCGCATGGTCTTCGTCACGTCGCCGGGTTCTTCCTCACCTACTTCAAGCACCGCCGCCGCACTTCACAAGGTAATCTGCAAGGCGATCTCACGCCGTCTGATGTCTACGCACTTCTATTCTTGTAGACAGTTGTTGGTCCTCCAAGTGCAGAGGTTTGTAGAACAGCATCAAGTTCCCCTTAAGTGGATTACCCAAGGTTTATCGAACTCAGGGAGGAAGTGGTCAAAGGTATTCTCTCTCAATCAACCCTGCAATCAAGATACAAGAAGTCTCTTGTGTCCCCAACACACCCAATACACTTGTCAGGTGTATAGGTGCACTAGTTCGGCGAAGAGATAGTGAAATACAAGTGGTAACGGTGCCAAAAAAGAGCTTGACGGTGAGGTAAAGACTAAAGCAAGCAAACATGCAACAGATCTAGATGCAAACGGTGTTTCAATGTTTAGAAACAAGGCCTAGGGATCATACTTTCACTAGTGAACACTCTCTCATATAAATATCCTCTCTTCATGATACTACTCTTAACTACTCTCCGGTTGGACACTCTAGTCATCGGTAGGGCTATAAAAGCACTCCTCAAAGTTCGCTTTCCCCAATCTAGATAACCCCACACTGTCACCTTGAGCGCTAGATGGTTCCAACAAACACCACAATTTCATAGAGACATCCAACTCCAAATATAACTCCTAACAAATATTCAATCTAGCCAAAGTGCCACACACGGTATGCACGCTGTCACTTTCACACACGTGGGGAAAAGCATAGATCTATTAAAGCACAAAGAGTATTTATGTAGACTCAAGTCTAAGTGCCACCATGGCTTGCACGCTGTCACTTTCACACACATGGGGAGAGCAGAGATATAATGAAGCACTTGAGTAGCAAGATAGATCTACTTGATACAAAGCTCATGACCACAAGATCATGCATAGAGAGAGAGATGAACACATAGCTACCGGTAGAGCCCTTAGCCTCGAGGAAAAACTACTCCTTCCTCATCATGGGAATCAGCAATGGTTATGAAGATGACGATGGAGATCGATAGAGATGGCTCCGGGGGCACTTCCCCGTCCCTGCAGGGTGCCGAGACAGAGACTTTCTGTCCCCCGAATCTCCCCTTCGGTGGCGGTGGCGCTACAGAGGTTTTCGTGGATTTCTTCTGGATTCTTTAGGGTTTTCCCATCGGAGGCTTCTTATAGGCACAGGAATCAAGGTCGGTGGGGGTTTAGGGGGCCCACACCCCCTCTAGGCGCCTCCAGGGCTTGCCCGCGCCTAGGGGGTTTGGCCACCCTGTGGTCCCCCTCCGGCTCTACTTCGTGGTTCCGTGTTGCTCCGGGAAAAATAATAACTTTGGCTTTTGTCCAGTCCAATTCCGAGAATATTGATTTTTTTCCTTTGTGGAACCAAAAACAGAAGAAAACATGCAACTGGCACTGTGACAACTTGTTAATAGGTTAGTTCCAGAAAATATATAAAAACACCTCAAATTATAGACAAAGAAAAGCAAAGTAGATACAAAACAAGCATGGAGCATCAAAAATTATAGATATGTTTCCGACGTATCAAGCATCCCCAAGCTTAACTCCTGCTCGTCCTCGAGTAGGTAAGTGATAAAAATAATAATTTTTGAGGTGACATGCACCATCAAAACCAAGATCAAACCATTTGAAAGCATTGAAAGCTGGGATCAAAGAACTCTAATCATGTGCATGAAAGATGGAGTTCTAATAGTAAGACAAAGTAACTATGCATGCAACATGAAAGGCTACAAACAAAGATCATGAATAACATGCATTGAAAAACGTTTGTTTGTTTCACATAGAAAACATAGCATAGTGGCATTCAGCTTGTCCCTCATGGAGTAGCAATATAGATGCATAGGACACCTTCAAAGTTTACAAGGGTGACTAGAGACAAAAAGCACAAGAACAAGTAATATCACAATATGCATCAATCAATAAGCTTTGGAACAGTGCACACAGTATGACAACTATGCTCTCTTAATGGTTCCCAAAAGGTAGAAGGTGGAGACTCAATAATGGTGGAATAAAGGCCTTTTTGTAAAGGAAGCAGGGATTACAAGTTTCAAAAAGAGCTTCCAAAAATTATGGTATTAGTTAGATTTTAGCCCTCATTGCCCCTATCATAAGCATCTTGAAGTGGTTAAGGTTAAAGTGGAAAAGCTGGAGTATATGCTTGACGAAGTATAAGTTGGCAATCTCATGCCCCTTGAATACGAGGGCCACACCTCATGCATACTCAACTTTGGGTCCAGGTAAGTTCTTGTCACTGTAAGTATTTGCATATCATTGAGAACCACTAATGGGGGTACCCCTTGCACATGGTACATGAGCTTTCCCATGACCAAAATGACAAGGCAAGCATACAATGAGCATCTCAACAATTCTTCTTATGTACCATGGGAATATGGTGCTTTTTTCTCTCTTCTCTTTTCTCAATGTGTCTCTTTTTTATAAGAAGAATGCTTCATAGATGTCACTACGGTGATGCTGCAAGTTTCCACCATGATTAGGCATGGCTTAGGCTAGCGGCCCATGCGTTTCTCTAACACATGTTACAAACTCTATGGACTTACAATTTCCCTCTTTATTTCACACCGGTGACATCCATAGACAAAAGAACATGATATCAACTGAGTACAACAAGGTACAAGTGCAATGTTGAAAACGTTCCCCGTGACAACACAGTTCTGCTAATTCCAACTTATAAGTGCAAGCATATACAACAAAGTTGTCAAATGGTTCAAGTTTATTAGGGGCAAAGAATAAAGTGTGCCATCAAGTTCGTGAGAGGCTTTAATCACTAAGTTTTGACATAACAAAATAGTTTTTAATTGGAAGATAGTTGAAGACAAGAATATACTTGGAATGGTGTAACACACCATGCATAGGAGTTTATAGTGGACACTTTGGAATAACTTGGTTTCTTCGGGGTTGGAAGCATAATTAGGACTTAATCATACAACTATGAGTAAATGAAAAGCAAGTTGCTAGAAAAATCTGAGTCAAACTTCAAAAACCTTTTCAAAAACAAAACCCCTGAACCTTAGAAATTTCCCTCTTGTCTCATGATCTATCTCAATCTTCAGATGCCTCGCGAAGGAAGCAGTTCATCCCCGGACCCAATGTTGCAAATCTTGCAAATGTTGGTTTCTGATCGCGAAGCTTAAAGAGCCGAACGTCAAGCCAACTTAGCCACCCTTCAACACATAGCTCAGATGGCCAACAACAACCAAGGCCATGGAAACTAGGACAACCATGGATCCAAGCTCAAGAACTTCCAGAACACCAATCCACTCATCTTTACTAAGTCTGAAGAGCCCCTAGATGCAGATTATTGGCTGCAAACCATGGAGAACAACTTAGAAGTTGCAGGAGTAGAAGCCAACGAGAAGGTACTGTTTGCCACCCACTATCTGGCAGGGATGCAAGAGCTTGGTGGAACAGCGTTCGCACCATGAATGGAGGACAGATGATGACTTGGGATGAATTCAAACTCTAAGTTCAGCAGAACCCATGTGCAACCGGGTTTGATCAAGAGGATGAGAGATGAATTCAGGGAACTAAAGCAAGGGAGGATGACAATAGTTGAGTACCGTGACAAATTTTTGTCATTGGCTAGCTATGCACCTGATGAGATTGACACTGAAGCCAAGAAGAAGGAGAGATGTTTGAATGGTCTGCATGATGAGATGCAGACGGTATTGGTCAACATCTCATTTGCGGACATTGAAGCCTTAGTGGATTCTGCCATTCAGATGGAAGGCAAGATCAATCAAGCCAATGAGAACCGCAAGCGTAGAATGATGCATCAAGCAGGAACCCACCATACCCCAAAGTATCACCCCAACCCGTCTCCAGGATTTTCCCCAAGAAATAATCGACCCCCGATGAACCGCCCAACCTATCCCAACCGTGGAGGAGGAAACCCAAGGCTCGGAGGAAACCACAACAACAACAACCCCGGCAACTCCAGCAATTTTGTAGCACCCCCCGGGGTTAGGGTTAAACTAACCTCAGATCACCATCTAAGAGCATCTGCAGCAGAGGCTCTATTTTAGAGCGCCGAAGGGCGCGTTTGCAGCGCGCGCTGCAGCGTTCGGGCGCTCTAAAATAGGGCGCCCACTTTCAGACGCGCTAAACGCGCGCGCCATTTTTGTGCGCCCCATAGCAGAGGCTCTATTTTAGAGCGCGCAAACAAGTTTGTCACACGAATCACAGAAACAAAGATCTAGAAAATGCATTAAAATTATTTCAGACGAACACAAATTAAACTATACGAATAGAAATTAAACTAGACGAATATTAAAAAACTACTCCTCTACTCCTCGTCGGACGCGGTGTCGTCGGACACCTCCGACAGATCCAAATCCTCCCAGCGTGGATCATTGTCCGGGATAGTCTGCTCGATCTCGATATGGTCGTTGATGAACTGCCGGCGCCAGCGCCGGTCTGAGTGCTCGGACCTCCGCTCCGCCTTCCTCTGCGCGAAGAAGTTGCGCTCGTTGATGACGTCCTGCGGGAAGCGCCGGCACCACTCCGCCATGGCGCGCTCGTCCCCCTCGGCGATGGCGAAGCGCCGTTGAAGGTCGCGATTGCGGCGTCGATCCTCCGCCATGATGAGGGGCGGGTCCGGCGCGAGGAACTGAGCCTTCTCGAAGCTCTCCATCTCCGGAAAATTCATATCGCGCCGGGGCCGGCCGAGGCGCCACGCGTAGGCGTCGTACACGTGGGCGGCCTCCTCCGCGCGCTCGTACGTCCCGTTTTCACGCGCGCGCACGCCGCGGAAGCCGGAGGTGGAGCGGGAGCGGCGGCGGGGCGACATGGCGGCGGAGAGCGCGCGTGGCGGCGGAGAGCGCGGGAGAAGAGGATAGTAGTGCGCGGGAGGAAGAAGAAGAGCGCGCGTGGCGTGGATAGCGCGCGCTGTATTCGGCGCACGATATATAGCGCACAGGATAGCGCAGAGCCCCGCGCGCGGCAAATTTTAGCGCGCGCGCTATTTTCCCGCGCCTGGTAGAGGTGTTTTCAGCGCGCGCGGCAAATTTTGGCGCCGCGCTATTTTAGCGCTCCTGCTGGAGATGCTCTAAGATAAGTTCAACTCCCAAACGCGAAAGATCACAGTATGATTCGGTAACTTTACAGAACACGGGGATTCAACAGCATAAGTTTAAACTCTTAACAGAGTAAGATATTAGAGTTATTACAAACCAGAGGTCAAAGACCCAATATTACATCACACAGCGAAAGAAAATTATGCCGTTCTACACAACAACTTAGCAAAAGGCCTAAGAGGCCATAAAAAAAAGCAACGTCCATCCCACAGTCCTCAGGCTGCTACCTGGGACCCCCAACTACTCGTTGATGTCAACGTATAAGCCACCTTCAGTTGCAACCAGATCCTCTGTAGAAAAATAACAATGGCGCAAGGCTGAGTACGAGAATGTACTCCACAAGACTTAGATAACCTAGTATCTATATGCTCTGGCTAGAAAGGTTTTCTCTGGATTTACTTTTTCGAAGAGCAATCTTTATTTGTAAACAAGAGAGAGAAGAGGCTCGTCTACTCAGAATCTTTTAAAAGGGGGTAAGATAGCGACTTCTTCATCTTGTTCATCACATCTCGGTAACCACCATCTTCATCAGAACCTATATCTAGGATCACCCCCTTGACCTAGAGGAAGCATCCTTAAGCACATGTGGATCAACAAGTTTTATAGTGGTTAGAGTTATCTATGATCTTAGAATCTGGTCACCAAGCATTCATAACCGCGAACACGGCTTTTCGAAAAGATTAATACCCTGCAGGGGTGTACAACTATACCCACACGTACCAACCGACTCTTAATGCCAAATATTATTAGCCCTCTTCCTTGGAAGGCCGGCAGAGGGTGGTTGACCACGACCTTTACCTTGCTTTCGCCGAGACCATGAGTCATGCAATAAGCATGATTCCGCCGTAACGGGTCAAGACCCGAAGCCGGTACTTAAAGATGTGAGGCAAGCTTGGTTCACCAGGGGCTCCATCGACCCCAAGCAACCCGGTCCATGCTTCCCTACCTGTTATGATGCACCTCCATCACCTCCTCTTTTGAAAACGTTTTCAACGCGTATGCCAAATGGAAAGCCCAAACTATGTGACTCATGGAATCTACTAGGCAAGTTAGTTAGTCGAGGGGTTGTCCAGGCCCCGTTTGGCTGTACGCTCGTCTTGGTTCCAAAGGCAAGAACTCAATTCCTAGTGGTGGCGAGCATGGGACTACAAAAACCACACCCAACGTGGCCTCCCATACAAGCCTTAGCATGATTAGTTAACTCCTCCGATGACGTCACCATCTCCTACCTCACTACCTTCTTGGCACCTCTGATTCATCTTTGAATAGATCAGACGTTGTTTCTATGCTTGGCTAAGCTGATGGTAGCAGAAGCTCTACAACGCTCACAAGCCAAACCTAGGTATGCTAGGAGCAGTGGTTCAGGAGTATAAGGCTGCAAAAGGGAAACAGTGCAGCAGATAGGTAACACTAGCTACTGACAAAAGACCACATTGGAATCGTGTGCATCATAGCGAGAAAGTAATATACTTTATGAAACATGGGTTCAGAATGAGAGGCTACGCTTGCCTTGTCCGTCAGAAGACAGGTATGGAGCTTCGGTGTTGTTGACTTCAACTTCAGGTTCGGATCCTATCGCGAAGAACATATACTAGAAAGAAAGGAAACAATCAAGACATGGCATCGATGCAATGCTCAAACAAGGATGATGATATGACAAGTTGAACTGCATTGAAATGAAACCCTAAAACATGCTCGTCAATTTAAACGGGGTTCCGAGGGTTGAAAACCCTAATTCGGAAAACGCCGGAAACACATGAGAGGGGTGCAGTTGTTCTTCTAATTAAACTTTCCATTTTAATTGTTGAACAATGCATGATTATAGCTCTATTAGATAGTTCTCAATTTTCTGAACATTTTGATATATTATTTGTATTTTTCTGAATTACAGATTAAAAGTTATTGAATTTAAAATATTCAAAACAATTTCTGAAATTATTAACCCTTTTATTAATTTAAATAAGGCTAGGAATACTTTTTACACGGGGGGCTAGGCTAGCCACAGACACCGACAGGCGGGCCCGTGGCCACCTCAGCAGCCACGCACGCGAAGAGGATCAGGGAGAAATTTCACTGAGGCAGAGGCTACCCACACCGACTGACGGGTGGGGCCAAGGCCACGCAGGCAAGCCACGCGTGAGCCACGTCAGACACGACGGCGCAAACATCAGGCGGTGGTCGCTGACGATGATCTGGTCCACCCCAGCACGCGTGGGAGGGCGCGTTCGAAAGAGCTCATCAAGGCGAACCTAACTATCCTAGCGCCGCTAGTTATTGGTCGCCGGAGCAGCCTCCACGACGATGGACGGTGGCGGCGGTTGCAGGTCGGTGGCGCGACATTGGCATAGAGGAAGAGGAAGCATGCGGAGGGTGCCTTGAGCACCGGAGGCTCACCACGATGCTCGCAGAAGGGTCGGGGAGGACAAGCGAGGCCGGAATCGATGGCGAGGAGCTCGTCGGACCTCGTCAGTGTTAAAGAGGAAGGAGTCGATGCGGCTGATTGGGGGCGTCCTAGCCTGATTCCTTCGGGGAGGAGGAAGCTCGCGTCCAGGCGGAGCTCGTGGCGGTGTCGGATGGGCGAGGGGAGGCCGGAGACGGCGGCTAGCCGGCGGCCATGGCGGCTAGGTTTCGGTGGGGAGGAGCTCTGCCGAGAGAGAGCGAGAGGGAAAGGGATAAGGGGACGAGGAGAGAGAGCCGAGCAGCGGCGTTCTTATCCTGACTCCGGGGGCGGCGGGGGTGCCGCGATTCGGGCGAGGATCAGGCGACGGCGGCGCTGCCACGCAGGAGCTTCCCCGGCGTCCACTAGCGAGGAAGAAGAAAGAAGAAAAGAATCGAAGGGGTACGGGCCTTCTCATGGGCCACGGGTGGGCTGACCTGGGTTGCGGAAGAGAGAGGAAGGGGAGGAGGCTTGCTGGGCTGCGGCTTGGCTTTCCCCTGCTCTATTTGTTTTAAATAGAAGCTTTTCCTTTTTCTAATTTTGGTTTATGTTTGAATTTCAAATTCACTTACTGTTTTGAAACTTTTCAAATTACCAGGAGCTTTGATAAAACATATAAACTATTGTGGGTCCCATTATAATCAATTCGGCTTCAAACATTTTGTGATTTTCCAAAAATTCAAACACCATTTGAATAAAGTTTCAAGGAGAGGGAAGATTTAGGGTTTTGAATTTGCATTTATTCAACAGACTTGACCACATGCAATTATTGTATTGATTTAAACAGATGCATGCCATGCTTAAGTACTGATTACATATTACAAACTTGGGTTGTTACAACTCTACCCCCCTTACAAGAATCTCGACCCGAGATTCCTAAGTTTTAGAAAAGAAGGCAGGGTACTCAGATCTAAGACGATCTTCTCGTTCCCAGGTTGCTTCATCCTCGGAGTGATGAGACCACTGATTTTTCAGGAACTTGATGTTTAGACAATGACTTTTGCGCTCGGTTTCATCAAGGATACGAATAGGATAGTCACGATAGGTCAGATCCTTCTGGAGATCAAGAGTTTGGTGATCAACACCATAGACAGGGTCTTTGAAGCAACGCTTGAGTTGAGACACATGAAAGACGTCATGCACCTCAGGGAAGTTTGCAGGCAGCTCCAATTTGTATGCGAGGTTACCTTGCTTGGAGAGAACACGAAAAGGACCAACATAGCGAGGAGCCAGTTTGCCTTTGATACCGAAACGGTGAACAACCTTCAAAGGAGTGACCCGGAGATAAGCTTGATCACCAACTTCATATTCAACATGTTGATGGTGACGATCATTATAGCTTTTCTGGCAAGACTGAGCAGTTTTCAAACAATCTCGAATGATACGAACTTGATCTTCTGCTTCCTGGATCATATCCGGACCAAAGAACTTTCTTTCGCTGGTTTCTGACCAGTTCAAAGGAGTGCGGCAGGTTCTTCCATATAGAAACTGGAAAGGTGCCATACCAATACTGGACTGAAAACTGTTGTTGTAGGAGAATTTAGCAAAATGAAGGCATTTCTCCCAGTTCTTGCGAAAAGATATGACACACGCTCTTAGCATGTCTTCAAGGATTTGATTCACTCTTTCGGTTTGACTATCGGTACTAGGATGATAGGCTGTGCTGAAGGAAAGGCGAGTTCCCATAGCTTGTTGGAAACTTGCCCAAAACCTTATGGTGAACAAACTTCCACGGTCAGAGATGATTTTCTTCGGTACCCCATGAAGAACAACTATTCGGGACATATACAGATCAACCAACTGATTAGTAGTAATGCTCTCGCGAACAGGTAGGAAGTGGGCAACCTTGGACAAGTAGTCAACGATTACCCAGATGGCATCATTTCCTTTCTGAGTCTTAGGGAGACCAGTGATGAAATCCATACCAACTTCATCCCATTTCCACTCCGGAATTTTATGTGGTTGCAGAAGTCCAGCGGGTCTTTGGTGCTCAGCTTTGACGCGACGGCAAACGTCACATTCAGCAACAAAATGAGCGATATCCTTCTTCATACCAGACCACCAGAATCTTTGACAAAGATCCCAATACATCTTGGTACCTCCAGGGTGGATAGAAAGAGGTGTTTCATGAGCCTCTTGGAGAATTAGATCCCTCAACTTTGTTCTCTTCGGCACTACCAGACGGCCTCCAAAGTAAACAGTACCTTGCTTATCAATAGATAAACACTTAGCAACTCCGCTAGCAATGTTCCCTTTGATCTCAGCAATTTCGGAATCATATTTCTGAGCATGCTTGATTTCATCCTCTATGTAAGACTTCACTTCAAGGGTAGAAAGGAATCCCTGAGGAACTACTTCAAGATTCAATCGAGCGAATTCCTCATGAAGATAAGGTTGTGCTTGTTTGATCAACAGAGTGTTGCAATAAGATTTACGGCTCAGCGCATCAGCAACAACATTGTCTTTTCCAGGTTGATAGTTGAGACCCAAATCATAGTCCTTGAGGAGTTCCAACCATCTTCTTTGCCTGAGGTTCAAATCAAGTTGTGTGAAAAGATACTTGAGACTCTGATGATCCGAGTATAACTCGCAACGACTACCGAGAAGGTAATGTCGCCATTGGTTAAGAGCATGAACAACAGCTGCAAGCTCAAGATCATGAGTTGGGTAGTTGTTCTCATGTGGTTTTAGCTAACGGTAGGCATAAGCCACCACATGCCCATATTGCATCAACACATATCCGAGACCTTGGTGAGAAGCATCACAAAAGACTACAAAGTCTTTGCTAGTGTCGGGGAGAACCAACACGGGTGCAGTGGTTAACTTGGTTTTCAACAACTGGAAGCTTTCTTCAGCCTTATCAGACCATTCAAACTTCTTCTCCTTCTTGAGAAGATCAATCATTGGCTTTGCAATTCTGGAGAAGTTCTCGATGAATCGACGGTAATAACCAGCCATCCCGAGAAATCTTCTGACATCCTGACGGATTTAGGAGACTCCCAGTCAAGGATAGTTTGAACCTTATCAGGGATAACAACAACCCCTTTGGCGGAAACAGCATGACCAAGGAATACGAGCTCTTGTAACCAGAACTCACATTTAGAAAACTTGGCATATAGACGATGTTCTCGAAGTTTTGTTAACACCAAACGAAGATGTTCGACGTGCTCTTCTTCAGTCTTGGAATAGACCAGAATATCATCAATATAGACCATGACGAACTTGTCAAGATACTCCATGAAGACAGAGTTCATAAGGCGCATGAAAGTGGCTGGACCATTGGTAAGACCAAAGGACATGACTGTGTACTCGTAAAGTGAAGGGTTTCGCGGCATAGTAAATAAAAAATTTCTACGGAGCGAACAGAGGGAAAGCCAAGATCTAATCTAGGAGATGCAAACAACGAGAGAGATTGGATTAGATCTTCATACCCTTGAAGATTCGCACAGCGGAACGTTCGTCAAACGTGGGTGATGTAGTCGTACTCGCTTCTCCTCCTCGCGATCCGATCCGATCTAGCACCACAATTGGCGGTGCCTCCGTGAGATGCACACGTGCAGCACCTCGACGTCTCCTCCTTCCTCGGACCAGCAAGTATAGTGGAGAGATAGATTGGATCTACAACACGACGGCGTGGTGTATATGGTGGAGAATTTCTGCAGCAGGGCTTCGCCTACAAACAGTCGGGAGGGAGAGAGGAAAGCTAGCAAGGCGGCTAGGGTTTGGAGGAGAGGTGTAGGGGTTTGGTGCGCCCCCACCCCTCTTTATATAGAGGGGGGTCGCAGCCCTAGCCCCTCCCCCAAGCCCAAAGGATAAGGAGTGGGGGGCATGGACTCTCCCCTCTTCTAGAAACCCTATCTCTAGTTTGAACGATTTAAACTCTCTAGGATGGGCTGGGCCCTATGGGGCCTTGTGCCCCTGGCCCAATGCGGCCAGGACACTCCCTCATAGGCCCATGCCCCCTCCCGGAAGGTGGGGCCACGTTGGTCCCCTTCCGGAAGGTTCTAGAAGCTTCCGGTACAATACCGATTAACCCGGAACAATTCCGAACTCCAAAAACTGCATTGCCTTATATGAATCTTATTCTCCGGACCATTCCAGAACCTCTCGTGATGTCCCGGATCCCATCCGATACTCCGAACAAAAATTCATAAACCAATTATCCAATCTATCCTAGCGTCGAGATACGTTAAGTGTGTGACCCTACGGGTTCGAGAATATGCAGACATGATCTTCTATCAATAATCAATAGCGGGGTCTGGGCACCCATATTGACTCCCACACATTCATCGATGATCATATCGGATGAACCACGATGCCAGGATTCAAACAATCCCATATATATATTCCCTTCATCTCGCGATATTTTACTTGCCCGAGATTCGATCGTCGGTACCGTCATACCTAGTTCAATCTCTTTCACAGCAAGTACTTTACTCGTTCCGTAAGCCGATATCACTTTGTGATTAACTCCTTAACCACATGCTTGCAAGCGGTGTTGATATCGATTACCGAGTGGGCCCGAAGTATATCTCTCCGACTTGGGAGGGACAAATCCCATCTCGATACATACAACCAAACAGATACTTTCCGATCACCTGAGAGACACCTTTATGATCACCCTCTCATAGGATGACGTTTGATGACCTCAAAGCTTTCTTCCGATACCAGGGAGTTGTATTATCGCATGGTCTATGGAATACAATATTTGACATATGAAAAGCTTCGCAAAGATGAACACGATGAAACGATCTAATTGCTTTGCTTAGTTTGGGTCTGTCCATCATATCATTCTCCAATGTTATGATCTCATTATCAATTGACAACTCATGTCTATGGTTAGGAAACCTTAACCATCATTGATCAATGAGCTAGTCCATAGAGGCGTACTAGGGACACGGTGTTGTTCACAAACCACACAAGTATTAAAGTTTCCGCTTAATACAATTCTAGCATGGAATATAAACTTTATCATGAACATGAATTATAATAATAACATCTTTATTATTGCCTCTAGGGCATAATTCCAACAGTCTCCCACTTGCACTAGAGTCAATAATCTAGTTTACATTTGGCAACAATCTCACACCCATGGCACTGAGGTGTTGATCATGTTTTACACGTGGAAGAGGTTTAGTCAATGGATCTGCGACATTCAGATATGTATGTACTTTGCTAATCTTCAGATCTCCATCTGCAATATAATCTTTGGAAACTTGCGGTTGATATGCTTGGTCTTTGGATGATATGTTGGTTCCTTAGCGAGTGCTATGGCGCCAGTGTTGTCACACAATATCTCCAGTGGGTCCAATGCACTTGGAACCACGCCAAGCTTAGTGATGAAGTTTCTGATCCAAACTCCTTCACTTGACGCTTCTGCAGCAGCCATGTATTCCGCTTCTACTGTAGATCCCGCAATCACGCTTTGCTTGCAGCTTCTCCAGCTTACAGCTCCTCCATTCAAAATATAAACGTATCCTGTCTGAGATTTGGAATCATCCTTGTCGGTGTCAAAACTAGCGTCGACGTAACCTTTTACGACAAGCTGTTCATCACGCCCATAGACTAAGAACATTTCTTTAGTCCTATTTAGGTAATTTAGGATGTTCTTCACGGCTGTCCAGTGTTCCACTCCTGGATCACTTTGATATCTGCTCGTCAAACTAAGAGCATTGGACACATCCGGTCTAGTACATAGCATGGCATACATGATAGAACCTATGGCCGAGGCATAAGGCACTTTGCTCATAGCTTCCCTATCATTTACCGTAGCTGGACACTGAGCCTTGCTCAATATCTTACCTGACAACATAGGCACTGAACCTTTCTTTGCCTTATCCATTCTGAAACTTTTCAGAACTTTGTCTAGGTATGTACTTTGCCTTAAAGCTATCAGGCGTCTTTGTCTATCTCTATAGATCTTGATGCCCAATATATAAGCAGCTTCACCTAGGTCTTTCATTGAAAAACACTTGTTCAAATAACTCTTCACATCGTTAAGCATGTTGATGTCATTTCCGATAATCAATATGTCATCCACATATAGTACCAGAAATGTCACCGAGCTCCCACTCACTTTCTTGTAGATACAAGCATCGTAGCAATTTGGAACAAATCCAAAGCTCTTGATCACTTGATCAAAACGAAGGTTCCAACTCCGAGATGCTTGCTTCAGTCCATAAATGGAACGCTGAAGTTTGCATACTTTACTAGCATCCTTAGGATCGACAAAACCTTCGGGTTGCATCATATACAACTCTTCATCAATGTTGCCATTGAGGAAAGCAGTCTTGACATCCATCTGCCATATTTCATTATCATGAAACGCAGCAATTGATAATAAAATCCGAATGGACTTAAACAATGCTATGGGAGAGAAAGTCTCATCGTAGTCAACACCTTGAACTTGTCGAAAACCTTTCGCGACAAGCCGTGCTTTATAGACGGTAACATTACCATCCGCGTACGTTTTCTTCTTGAAGATCCATTTGCACTCAACGGCCTTTCGGTCGCTAGGAGGGTCCACCAAAGTCCATACTTGGTTTTCGCTCATGGATCCCAATTTGGATTTCATGGCTTCTAGCCATTTCTCAGAGTCTGGGCTCATCACCGCTTCCTCATAGTTCGTAGGTTCACTGTCTTCTACTAACAAGACAGTCAAGACAGGGTTGCCGTACCACTCAGGAGGGGCACGCGACCTTGTCGACCTGCGACGTTTAGTAGCAGCATGGTCCGAAGCTTCATGATCCTTGTCATTAGCTTCCTCTATTGTTGGTGCAGGCGGCACTGGAACAATTTCAGGTGCTGCGCTACTCTCCAATTCAAGAGAAGGTTCAATAACCTCGTCAAGCTCTACTTTCCTCCCACTCACTTCTTTCGAGATAAACTCCTTCTCAAGAAAGGAACCGTTCTTTGCGACAAACACTTTGCCTTCGGTTCTGTGATAGAAGGTATACCCAATAGTTTCCTTAGGGTATCCTATGAAGACTCATTTCTCCGCTTTGGGTTCGAGCTTGTCCGACATCAACTTCTTGACGTAAGCTTCGCATCCCCAAACTTTAAGAAACGACAACTTAGGTTTAGCACCAAACCACAGTTCATACGGTGTCGTCTCAACGGATTTAGATGGTGCCCTATTTAAAGTGAATGCAGCGGTTTCTAATGCATAACCCCAAAATGATAACGGCAAATCAGTAAGAGACATCATTGATCGGACCATATCTAATAGGGTTCGATTCCGGCGTTCAGACACACCATTGCGCTGTGGTGTTCCGGGTGGCGTGAGTTGTGAAACGATTCCACTTTCTTTAAGATGCGTGAGAAAATCATAACTCAAATATTCACCTCCACGATCGGATCGTAGAAACTTAATCTTTCTGTTACGATGGTTCTCCACTTCATTCTGAAATTCCTTGAAGTTTTCAAATGTTTCAGATTTATGTTTCATTAAATAGATATACCCATATCTACTTAAGTCATCGGTAAAAGTGAGGAAATAGCGATATCCACCGCGCGTCGAAATACTCATCGGTCCGCATACATCGGTATGTATGATTTCCAACAAGTCCGTTGCTCGCTCCATCATTCCGGAGAACGGGGTTTTGATCATCTTGCCCATGAGGCATGGTTCGCATGTGTCAAATGATTCAAAATCAAGAGACTCCAAAAGTCCATCAGAATGGAGTTTCTTCATGCGCTTTACACCAATATGACCTAGACGACAGTGCCACAAATAAGTAGTATTATCACTATCTACTTTGCATCTCTTAGCCTCAATGTTATGGATGTGTGTTTCATCCCTTTCGAGATTTAGAAGAAATAAACCATTCATAAGAGGTGCATGACCATAAAAGATGTTACTCATATAAATAGAACAACCATTATTCTCCGATTTAAATGAATAACCGTCTTGCAATAAACACGATCCAGAAATAATGTTCATGCTCAACGCAGGCACATAATAACACTTATTAAGGTTTAAAACTAATCCCGAAGGTAAAACTAAGGAGAGCGTGCCGACGGCCATCACATCAACTCTTGATCCATTGCCAACGCGCATCGTCACCTCATCCCTCGCAAGCCGCCGTCTATTCCGTAGCTCCTGTTTCGAGTTACAAATATTAGCAACTGAACCGGTATCAAATACCCAGGCACTACAACGAGGGCTAGTAAGGAAAACATCAATAACATGTATATCAAATATACCTTTGATGGTGCCAGCCTTCTTGTCCGCTAAGTACTTCGGACAGTTGCGCTTCCAGTGACCCTTGTCCTTGCAATAGAAGCACTCAGTGTCCGGCTTAGGACCAGACTTGAGCTTCTTCTCAGCAGGAGCATTGCGCTTGCCGCCGCCCTTCTTGAAGGGCTTCTTTGCTCCCTTACCTTTCTTTAAAGGAGGGCTTGTTGACCATCAACACATGATTATCCTTTTTGATGTCCACCTCCGCAGCCTTCAGCTTTGCGAAGAGCTCGGTGATCGTATCAGTGGAGCCAATCTGATTATGAGTCACTACAAAACTTTTGTAGCTGGGAGGGAGTGATTGCAGAACCCTGTCAATCTTGAGCTCCTCTGGAATCGTGCATTCCAGTTGCTCAAGGCGTTGAGTGTAGCCCGACATCTTTATGGCGTGCTCACTAACGGAACTCCCTTCCTCCATCTTGCAGTTAAAGAACTTCTCAGAGATCTCATATCTCTCAGAACAGGCTTGAATCTGAAACATGGTTTTCAGCTCCTCGAGAATCTCAAGGGGCCCGGGATAGGTTTCAAAACGATTTTGAAGTTCCGGTTCCATAGCAAACAACATGGTGCTCTTAATCACACCATAATCATCTTTGCGCGACTAATAGACAGCTTTCTCATCAGCCGGCGCAGTTGCAGCATGGGGGTCACCTAACGCTTTCCCAAGGACATAGTCCTTTTGTCCGCCAGACAGAATGATTCTTAGATTGCGGAACCAATTGGTGAAGTTAGACCCATTGTTTCTAAGCTTTTCCTTCTCAGCAAAAACGTTGAAGTTGAAGTTGGATTTGGCCATGTGATCTACAGTATTTGCAAGTACAATTTAGACTATGTTCATGATAAATAGTTCAACTTAATCAAATTACTAGATGAACTCCCACTAAATTCAACATCCCTCAAGTTGTTTAGTGAACACGATCCAAATTCACCACACCTAATCCGATCATCACGAGAAGAGATGTGGTTTCAATGGTGGACAACAAAGTGTCGATCATATCATTCATATGACTCATGCTTAACCTTTCGGTTCTTGTGTTCCGAGGCCATGTCTGTACATGCTAGGCTCGTCAAGCTAGACCCAAGTATTTCCGCGTGTGCAAAACTGGCTTGCACCCATTGTATGTGAGCGTAGAGTCTATAGAACCCGATCATCACGTGATGCTTGGACACGACGAACTTTCGCAACTGTGCATACTTGGGGAGAACACAGTTTTTATCTTGATCTTTAAGTGAGGAATCATCTTATAATGCTACCGTCGCGATCTAAGCATAATAAGATACATAAAAGGATAAACATCACATGCATATAACTTTATGTGACATGGTATAGCCAATCTTCGCGTAATGATCTCCATCTTGTGCGTTCCGGCATGATCTCCATCACTCCACTATGATTGCCTTCACCACGAATAGCAACTACAACTATTGCTAACTACTTAGCGATAAAGTAAAGCTATTACATGGCGTATAAGAAGTTGACTCGCAGGTCATACACAATTATAAAGACAACCATATGGCTCCTGTCGGTTGTGGACTCATCGACATGCAAGTCGTGAAACATTACAAAACATGATCATCGCATACATTATACACATCACATCTTGGGCCATACCATATCACAGAAAACACTCCCTGCAAAAACAAGTTAGACGCCTCTACTTTGTTGTTGCACGTTTTACGTGGCTTATGGGAGTAATGCTAAGAAAGATTCTTACCTACGGAAAGCCACAACGGTGATATTATGGTTGCCAAACTACGGTGTTAATCCCATGACAACTATATTGAGAGAAACTGACATCCACCAGCCGCATGTGTGGAACAAGCCACACGTCAAGTGCGGAGCCGGTCTCGCGAACGACGTCGCGTAAGGTTGGCCTGGACCGCTTCAATCTCACTATCCCGCGTCATAAGAAGAACACAAACAAGAGGCTTGCAACAGAAAACATCAACGCCCGCAACAACCATGTTGCGTTCCACTCGTGAAACACATCTACGCATAGATCTAGCTCTGATACCACTGAAGGGTTTCGCGGCATAGTAAATCAAAATTTTCTACGGAGCGAACAGAGGGAAAGCCAAGATCTAATCTAGGAGATGCAAACAACGAGAGAGATTGGATTAGATCTTCATACCCTTGAATATTCGCACAGCGGAACGTTCGTCGGAACGTGGGTGATGTAGTCGTACTCGCTTCTCCTCCTCGCGATCCGATCCGATCTAGCACCACAAGTGGCGGTGCCTCCGTGAGATGCACACGTGCAGCACCTCGACGTCTCCTCCTTCCTCGGACCAGCAAGTATGGTGGAGAGATAGATTGGATCTACAACACGACAGCGTGGTGTATATGGTGGAGAATTTCTGCAGCAGGGCTTCGCCTACAAATAGTCGGGAGGGAGAGAGGAAAGCTATCAAGGCGGCTAGGGTTTGGAGGAGAGGTGTAGGGGTTTGGTGCGCCCCCACCCCTCTTTATATAGAGGGGGGTCGCAGCCCTAGCCCCTCCCCCAAGCCCAAAGGATAAGGAGTGGGGGGCATGGACTCTCCCCTCTTCTAGAAACCCTATCTCTAGTTTAAACGATTTAAACTCTCTAGGATCGGCTGGGCCCTATGGGGCCTTGTGCCCCTGGCCCAATGCGGCCAGTTCACTCCCTCATAGGCCCATGCCCCCTCCCGGAAGGTGGGGCCATGTTGGTCCCCTTCCGGAAGGTTCTAGAAGCTTCTGGTACAATACCGATTAACCCGGAACAATTCCGAACTCCAAAAACTGCATTGCCTTATATGAATCTTATTCTCCGGACCATTCCGGAACCTCTCGTGATGTCCCGGATCCCATCCGAGACTCCGAACAAAAATTCATAAACCAATTATCCAATCTATCCTAGCGTCGAGATACGTTAAGTGTGTGACCCTGCGGGTTCGAGAATATGCAGACATGATCTTCTATCAATAATCAACAGCGGGGTCTGGGCACCCATATTGACTCCCACACATTCATCGATGATCATATCGGATGAACCACGATGCCAGGATTCAAACAATCCCATATATATATTCCCTTCGTCTCGCGATATTTTACTTGCCCGAGATTCGATCGTCGGTACCGTCATACCTAGTTCAATCTCGTTCACATCAAGTACTTTACTCGTTCCGTAATCCGATATCACTTTGTGATTAACTCCTTAACCACATGCTTGCAAGCGGTGTTGATATCGATTACCGAGTCGGCCCGAAGTATATCTCTCCGACTTGGGAGGGACAAATCCCATCTCGATACATACAACCCGACAGATACTTTCCGATCACCTGAGAGACACCTTTATGATCACCCTCTCATAGGATGACGTTTGATGACCTCAAAGCTTTTTTCCGATACCAGGGAGTTGTTTTATCTCATGGTCTAAGGAATACAATATTTGACACAGGAAAAGCTTCGCAAAGATGAACACGATGAAACGATCTAATTGCTTTGCTTAGTTTGGGTATGTCCATCATATCATTCTCCAATGTTATGATCTCATTATCAATTGACAACTCATGTCTATGGTTAGGAAACCTTAACCATCATTGATCAATGAGCTAGTCCATAGAGGCGTACTAGGGACACAGTGTTGTTCACAAACCACACAAGTATTAAAGTTTCCGCTTAATACAATTCTAGCATGGAATATAAACTTTATAATGAACATGAATTATAATAATAACATCTTTATTATTGCCTCTAGGGCATAATTCCAACATAAAGACCATAACGAGTGGTGAAAGCAGTCTTTGGAATATCTTCCTTACGGATCTTTATCTGGTGATACGCTGACCTTAAATCCATTTTGGAAAAGACAGTGGCACCACTTAACTGATCAAATAGATCGTTGATCCTAGGGAGAGGATACTTGTTCTTGATAGTCACAGAATTGAGTGGGCGATAATCCACAACCAAACGCGGTATATTAGTATCCCGCTTCTTGACAAAGATGGTAGGACATCCCCAAGAAGATGTGCTGGGCTGAATGTATTCTTTTCCTTCTAACTCCTCTAATTGCTTCTTCAACTCCACAAGGTCACGAGGAGGCATACGATAGGGTCTTTTAGAAACAGGAGCAGTTCCAGGGACTAACTCTATGACAAACTCCACACTTCGATCAGGTGGCATGCCAGGCAACTCCTCAGGAAAGACATCCGGAAACTCACAAACCACGGAAAAATATTGGATCTCTAACGGAGGTAGAACTTCAAGAGCATACAAATCCGCTTCAGGAATAGAAACAACTGAAGGAGATAGTGACCCTACGGTCCAGTACTTAACTGTTATGCCAGCAGGACTAGTCAGAGTCACAGACTTGGTTGTACAATCGAGAATATCTTGATAACGGGTCAACCAGTCCATGCCCAAAATGATGTCAATATCAGTTGACTTGAGGGCGATCAAGGAAGTGGGGAAAGTTGAAATGCAACTTCGATTAGATTCCCATTACTAACCATGGTGGAACACCACCTAGAACCAGGATACTGAACTAGCAGAGGAACGGATAACCCCTCAAAACTTATCCCATGCATTTGAGCGAAAGCTTGTGACATAAATGAATGCGATGCTCCAGAATCAAACAAAACTTTAGCTGGAATTTGGTTGATACGAAGCGTACCCATTATGACGCTTGGATCTTCTTGAGCCTCCTCAGCAGAGATATGGTTCCGGCGTCCTTTTCCAGCACCTGGATACTTATCTTTCTTCTTTGGTGGTTGTGCCTTCTCAGCGGCATTCTTTTGAGGACACTCCTTTGCATAGTGACCAGGCTGGCGACAATTGAAGCATATAAAACCTAATGCATTGCCAGCAGAAGAGTAGTTTGATACACCAACATTGCTTGAATTAGCATTCGGACGAGGAGCGTATCCAGAAGACCTTGGAGTATAAGGAGCACGTGGCACAACACTGTAAGGCACAAAGACACGATGCTTCTTATTACCAGAACCTGCCTTGTTGTACCCCTCCTGAGGACGCTTACGAGTTTCTTCATACTCCACTTTTCCACTCTCGGCCTTCATAGCCTTATTAACAAGACCTTGGAAGTTACCAAAGTCCATAAGATGGATATCACGGCAAACCTCAGGATCCAGTCCCTTGCGGAACAGAGCTTGCTTCTTAGCATCAGTGGAGACCTCTTCGGTAGCATAGCAGGCGAGACAATTGAAGTTGCGCTGGTAATCACACATGGAACCAGTGCCCTTCTTCAGCTTGAGGAACTCCTCTCTCTTCTGATCCATCAGACCCTCCAGACTATGATAAGCTCAGAAGGCTTCAGTGAACTCTTGCCATGTAACAACATGTTGAGCTTCTTGCATAGCCAAAAAAAATTCCCACCAGGAATTAGCTGCTCCCTCCAGATGGTAGGCAGCAAAAGTCACCCAATCAGCTTGAGCAACATGACCAACCTGAAGTTTGCGCTCCATGGTGCGAAGCCAGTAATCCGCATCAAGTGGCTCGGTGGAATAGCTGAAAACTGGCGGAATGAGACGTGTGAAGTCCTTGATACCAACTTGATTGTTCTGGCGTTGAGCAGTGTTGCGCTCAATCCGTTCAAGGAGCCTCATGTTGTCAGCACGGTTGGTTTCGTACATGGCCATGATTTGAACCATGGACGGTGGTGGAGGAAGGTTGGAAGATTCACCCTCATTTGCGGCACCCCGAGCATGAGCACGGGTACGGGCACGAGAAGTGTCACCCATCCTGAAAGAACAAGAGGAAGGTTAGACAAGGGATCCAAAGGAACAAGACGGAAAGATGAACAA
Source organism: Avena atlantica (assembly GCA_910589765.1). Classification (NCBI taxonomy): domain Eukaryota; kingdom Viridiplantae; phylum Streptophyta; class Magnoliopsida; order Poales; family Poaceae; genus Avena; species Avena atlantica. The sequence goes on along the minus strand of OU342738.1, from coordinate 330,783,493 downwards.
AGAGTACTTGATATAAAGGTATCAAATTATCAGGCATGGTAGTACCAAAGCATACTAAAGTATACACTAACCAACTGACTTACAAACCATGACAATGGAATGCTAAGATGTTACATACCAAGCAAAACTGAGATATCTTGGAACTCTGAGAATAGTAACCAAGTACGGAGTACTTTTTAGAAGAACAACCCCAAAACCACGATCCTAAAAGTTTTGAGATATATGGTAAGGAATGAAAACCTTTTCAAACCAAATAAGGTAAGAGAAACTCCAGCAACAGAAACACACCAGAGAAGGAGTAAAAAGAATCCTAGTCAGAGTTTCTGCAAATAGTTTTAACTTTCAAATAGTTTTGTCAACTTCTAGACTCAACATCGACCAATAAAAGGGATTCCTACATGCAGTCCTGCTCTGATACCAAAACCTGTAGCACCCCCCGGGGTTAGGGTTAAACTAACCTCAGATCACCATCTAAGATAAGTACAACTCCCAAACACGGAAGATCACAGTATGATTCGGTAACATTACAGAACACAGGGATTCAACATCATAAGTTTAAACTCTTAACATAGTAAGATATTAGAGTTATTACAAACCAGAGGTCAAAGACCCAACATTACATCACACAGCGAAAGCAAATTATGTTGTTCTACACAACAACTTAACAAAAGGCCTAAGAGGCCATAAACAAAAGCGATGTCCATCCTACAGTCCACAGGCTTCTACCTGGGACCCCCAACTACTCGTCGATGTCAACGTAGAAGCCACCTTCAGTTGCAACCAGATCCTCTGTAGAAAAACAACAATGGCGCAAGGCTGAGTACGAGAATGTACTCCGCAAGACTTATATAACCTAGTATCTATATGCTCTGGCTAGAAAGGCATTCTCTGGATTTACTTTTGCGAAAAGCAATCTTTATTTGTAAACAAGAGAGAGAAGAGGCTCGTCTACTAAGAATCTTTTAAAAGGGGGTAAGATAGCGACTTCTTCATCTTGTTCATCACATCTCGGTAACCACCATCTTCATCAGAACCTCTATCTAGGATCACCCCCTCGACCCAGAGAAAGCATCCTTAAGCGCACATGGATCAACAAGTTTTATAGTGGTTAGAGTTATCTATGATCTTAGAATCTGGTCACCAAGCGTTCATAACCGCGAACACGGCTTTTCGAAAAGATTAATACCCTGCAGGGGTGTACAAATTTACCCACACGTACCAACCGACTCTTAATGCCAAATATCATTAGCCCTCTTCCTTGGAAGGCCGGCAGAGGGTGGTTGACCACGACCTTTACCTTGCTTTCGCCGAGACCATGAGTCATGCAATAAGTATGATTCCTCCGTAACGGGTCAAGTCCCGAAGCCGGTACTTAAAGATGTGAGGCAAGGTTGGTTCACCAGGGGCTCCATCGACCCCAAGCAACCCGGTCCATGCTTCCCTACCTGTTATGATGCACCTCCATAACCTCCTCTTTCGAAAACGTTTTCAATGCGTATGCCAAATGGAAAGCCCGAACTATGTGACTCATGGAATCTACTAGGCAAGTTAGTCAGTCGAGGGGTTGTCCAGGCCCCGTGTGGCTATACGCTCGTCTCGGTTCCAAAGGCAAGAACTCAGTTCCTAGTGGTGGCGAGCATGGGACTACAAAAACCACACCCAACGTGGCCTCCCATACAAGCCTTAGCATGATTAGTTAACTCCTCCGATGACGTCACCATCTCCTATCTCACTACCTTCTTGGCACCTCTGATTCATCTTTGAATAGATCAGACGTTGTTTCTATGCTTGTCTAAGCTGATGGTAGCAGAAGCTCTACAACGCTCACAAGCCAAACCTAGGTATGCTAGGAGAAGTGGTTCAGGAGTATAAGGCTACAAAAGGGAAATAGTGCAGCAGATAGGTAACACTAGCTACTGACAAAAGACCACATTGGAATCGTGTGCATCATAGCGAGAAAGTAATATACTTTATGAAACATGGGTTCAGAATGAGAGGCTATGATTGCCTTGTCCGTCAGAAGACAGGTATGGAGCTTCGGTGTTGTTGACTTCAACTTCGGGTTCGGATCCTATCGCGAAGAACCAATACCGGAAAGAAAGACAACAATCAAGACATGGCATCGATGCAATTCTCAAACAAGGATGATGATATGGCAAGTTGAATTGCATTGAAATGAAACCCTAAAACATGCTCGGCAATTTAAACGGGGTTCCGAGGGTTGAAAACCCTAATTCAGAAAACTCCGGAAACACATGCGAGGGGTGCAGTTCTTCTTCTAATTAAACTTGCCATTTTAGTTGTTGAACAATGCATGATTATAGCTCTATTAGATAGTTATCAATTTTCTGAACATTTTGATATATCATTTGTATTTTTCTGAATTACAGATTAAAAGTTATTGAATTTACAATATTCAAATCAATTTCTGAAATTATTAACCCTTTTATTAATTTAAATAAGGCTAGGAATACTTTTTACACAGGGGGCTAGGCTAGCCACAGACACCGACAGGCGGGCCGTGGCCACCTCAGCAGCCACGCACGCGAAGAGGCTCAGGGACAAATTTCACTGAGGCAGAGGATACCCACACCGACTGACGGGTGGGGCCAAGGCCACGCAGGAAAGCCACGCGAGCCACGTCGGACACGACGGCGCAAACATCAGGCGGTGGTCGCCAGCGATGATCTGGTCCACCCCAGCACGCGCGAGAGGGCGCGTTCGAAAGTGCTCAGCAAGGCGAACATAACTATCCTAACGCCGCTAGTTATTTTCGTCGGTGCAGCCTCCACAACGACGGACGGTGGCGGCGGTTGCAGGTCGGTGGCGCGGCGTCGGCACAGAGGAAGAGGAAGCAGGAGGAGGGTGCCTTGAGCACCGGAGGCTCACCACGATGCCCGCAGAAGGGTCAGGGAGGACAAGCGAGGCCGGAATCGATGGCGAGGAGCTCATCGGACCTCGTCGGTGTTGAAGAGGAAGGAGTCGATGCGGCCGTTTGGGGCGTCCCAGCCCGATTCCTTAGGGGAGGAGGAAGCTCGCGTCCAGGCGGAGCTCGTGGCGGTGTTAGATGGGTGAGGGGAGGCCAGAGACGGCGGATAGCTGGCGGCCATGGCGGCTAGGTTTCGGTGGGGAGGAGCTTTGCCGAGAGAGAGAGAGAGCGAGAGGGAAAGGGATAAGGGGACGAGGAGAGAGAGTCGAGCAACAGCGTTCTTATCCTGACTCTGGGGGCGGAGGGGATGCTGCGATTCGGTCGAGGATCGAGCGACGGCGGCGCTGCCACGCAGGAGCTTCACCGGCGTCCACTGGCGAGGAAGAAGAAAGAAGAAAAGAATCGAAGGGGTATGGGCCTTCTCCTGGGCCGCGGGTGGGCTGACCTGGGCCGCGGAAGAGAGAGGAAGCGGAGGAGGCTTGCTGGGCTGCGGCCTGGCTTGCCCCTGCTCTATTGTTTTAAATAGAAGCTTTTCCTTTTTCTGATTTTGGTTTATGTTTGAAATTTCAAATTCACTTACTGTTTTGAAACTTTTCAAATTACTAGGAGCTTTCATAAAACATATAAACTATTGTGGGGCCCATTATAATCAATTGGGCTCCAAACATTTTGTGGTTTTCCAAAAATTCAAACACCATTTGAATAAAGTTTCAAGGAGAGGGAAGATTTAGGGTTTTGAATTTGCATTTATTCAACACACTTGACCACATGCAATTATTGTATTTATTTAAACAGATGCATGCCATGCTTAAGTACTGATTACATATTACAAACTTGGGTTGTTACAAATTTCAACCGTGCACCGCCTAAGTTCAACAACAACAATGCCACCACCAACACCAATACTGCCCCGAGGACTAGAAGCAATGCAGTGCCTGTTGTAGCAAAGGACAAGTCTCAGGTGACTTGTTATGAATGTGGAACCAAGGGTCACTATTCCAATGAGTTCCCTAAGAAGGTTGCAGCAGCTCCCGATGTGAATGCCCCAGCCCAGCAGCAGCGTCGTGTTCAGCCTGGAAGAAGGTTTGCCCCAGGGAATTCACTCAACCGCAACGGCCATCTGTTCCTCATGAATGCTGAAGAATCCCAAGAAGCGCTAGATGTCGTGCTGGGTATGTTTTCTGTTAACTCAGTACCAAGAGTATTGTTTGATTCTGGAGCATCGCACTCATTTGTTACAGAAGAATTTGCATGCACTAGTAAGATTCAACCAACAAAATTGAAGCATGTTATGATAGTTCAAATACCTGGTTCAACCACCAAAGCTATACAAATTTGCAAGGTTGTACCTATCCGAATCCATGGCATAGATTTTTATGCTAATCTAATAGTACTCGGAACTAAAGGTTTGGAAGTAGTACTTTGAATGGATTGGATGTCAAAACATAAAGGATTAATCGACTGTGCCAAGAAATCCATAACCATGACCAGTACAGCCGGAATATCAGTAGAGCATGTATCTGAAACCTTGCCCCGTAAATTTAAGTGCAACAAGAGTCTACCCTAGCCAACCATTGACCAAGTCAGAGTAGTCTATGAATACCCCGATGTATTTCTAGATGTTTTGCCCAGTATGCCTCCAGATCGGGATATCGAGTTTATCATTGAACTAATCCCTGTTACCGGATCCATAGCCCAGATACTGTATAGTATGAACCCATCTGAATTAGTGGAACTGAAGAAGCAACTGGATGCTATGCTAGAGATAGGATTGATTCAAACAAGTGTGTCGCCATGGAGATCACCTTTCTTGTTTGTGGACAAGAAAGATGGAGGTAACTGTTTGTGTACGGATTATTGGAAGATGAATGATGTCACCATCAAGAACAAGTACCCACTGCCAAAGATAGAAGACCTGTTTGACCAGTTGACTGGTGCCAAAGTGTTTTCTAATATTGATCTTAGAACTGGTTATCATCAACTCAAGATTCACGCATAGGATATTCCAAAGACTGCTTTTACCACCAGATATGGACTGTATGATTACACTTTCATGTCTTTTTGATTAACCAATGCCCCCTCTTATTTCATGAAGCTCATGAATAAGATTTTTATGGACTTCCTAGATAAGTTTATCGTTGGTTTCATCGATGAAATTCTGATCTATTCCAAATCAGAAGAAGAACATGAGCTACACCTGAGGACCATCCTTGGAACCCTTAGGGAGCATCAGTTGTATGCCAAGTTTAGCAAATGTGAATTATGGTTATAGGAGGTAGGATTCCTCAGACATATTGTATCAGCTGGAGGAATTGCCGTTGACCCTGCAAAGGTGAAGGATGTTGAATAATGGCAAGCACCAACCACTCAAACCCAAGTTCGTGCATTTCTCGGATTAGCGGGATACTACCGCAAGTTTGTAGAAGGATTCTCGAGCATCGCAAGACCCATGACCCAATTGTTGAAGAAGGATAAGAAGTTTGAATGGACAGACAAATGCAAAGCGAGTTTTCAAGAACTAAAGAAGAGATTGATTTCAACCCCAATCTTGATCATGCCGGATATCACGAAGACCTTTGATGTATATTGTGACGCATCCAAGATCGGTCTTGGATGTGTGCTTATGCAAGGAGGCAAAGTTATATCTTATCTATTCTGATAACTGAAGAAACATGAGCAGAACTATCCTACCCATGACCTTGAACTAGCAGCCATAGTTCTAGCCCTGAAGACATGGAGGCATTACCTTATGGGAAACCGTTGTGAGATTTATTCGGATCACAAGAGCCTGAAGTATATCTTCACTCAGAAGGAGCTGGATATGAGGCAAAGGAGGTGGATCGAGCTAATCAAGGACTATGATCTCAAAATGGAGCTAGTAAGTGAAGGATTTTGGGCTAGCATAGAACTTCAACCCACTTTGATCAATCAGATTAAGGAGGCGCAGAAAGGAAATGCTAGTATCGACAGAATCAAACGTCGCATCGGTATAGGCAAAGTACCCGGATTCACCGAAGACGAAGAAGGAGTTTTGTGGTACAAAGGACATCTCTGTGTGCCAGCAGATTCCGAATTGAAGCAAGCTATATTGAAAGAAGTCCATGATACTCTTTATTCTATCCACCGTGGAAATCAGGATTGGAAGGAGCAATTCTGGTGGCATAAGATGAAGAGAGAAGTCGGAAGCTACATAACCAAGTGTGATATTTGTTAGAGAGTCAAGGCGGGACATCAGAGACCCGCAGGACTGTTGCAACCATTGCAGATTCCGAAATGGAAATGGGATTTAGTCAGAATGGATTTTATCACTGGTTTGCCTACCTCTAGTCGAGGAAATGACTCTATTTGGGTCATAGTTGATAGACTGTCCAAAGTCGCCCATTTCTTACCTGTCAAGACCACCTACCAGAGTTCGAAGGTGGCGGAATTGTACATCGCTAGAATTGGCAGTTTGCATGGAGTCCCCAAGAACATCGTGTCGGATCGAGGAACCCAGTTTACCTCGAGATTTTGGAAGAAAGTCTAAGAAGGATTGGGAACAATATTAGATTTCACCACAGCTTCTCACCCTCAGACAGATGGAAAAACGGAGCGAGTAAATCAAATACTCAAAGACATGTTGAGAGCCTGTGTGCTAGAGTATGGCTCTAAATGGGAAGACTATCTGTCTTTCGCACAATTTTCGTACAACAACAGTTATCAAGCCAGTTTGCAAATGGCCCCATTTGAATTCATGTATGGAAGGAAGTGTCGTACCCCTTTAAATTGGTCGGAACTAGGAGAGAGTCAGATTTTCGGACCCGACATCCTACGAGAAGCAGAAGAGAAAGTTCACAAGATCCGTGAGCACCTCAAGACCGCCTAATCCGGACAGAAGAGTTACACCGACAAAAGACGTCGAGACCTCGCCTTCAATATCGGACATTTTTTTTATCTCAAAGTGTCGCCTTTGAAGGGAATGCAACGTTTCCAGCTCAAAGGAAAGTGAGCCCCCAGATATATCGGACCCTTCAAGATTCTGAATCGTCGAGGAGAAGTATTGTATCAACTGGAACTGCCAGAGGAGATGTCAGCAGTGCATAATGTGTTCCATATATCGTTACTTCGCAAATGCCTAGAAGTCCCGGACAAGACTGAAGTTTTCAAGAACATTGATCACCGAACCATAGAGATCAACAATGACCTGACGTATCCCGAAGTTGTTGGAGATATGCCCTAGAGGCAATAATAAATATAGTTATTATTATATCTTTGTGTTTATGATAAATGTTTACATTCATGCTATAATAGTATTAACAAGGAAACATTAATACTTGTGTGATTAGTAGACTGAAATAAGAGTCCCTAGTAAAGCCTCTATATAATACTAGCTTGTTGTTTAATAGATGATTGTGGTTTCCCTATCATGAACATTGAGATGTTATTAACAGCAAGATCATATCGTTAGGAGAATGATATGGTGGACATACTCCTATAGATAAGCGTAGCATAAAGATCAAGTCATTTTAATAGTTCAATTGCTATATGCTTTCTGATACATAGTAATCTAATTCCTTCGACCATGAGATCATGCATATCACCTTTACCGGATGGATCCTTTGATGAAATCAAACACCACACCGTAACTGGATGGCTATAAAGGTGGCATTGAGTGTTCGGAAAGTATTGGTTGAGACACATGGATCAAGAGTGGGATTTGTCCATCCATATGACGGATAGATATACTCTGGGCCCTCTCGGTGAAATGTCATCCAATTAGCTTGCAAGCATGTGACTGGCTCACAAAGGATCACATATCACGGGAACGAGAAAAGAGTACTTATCAGTAACGAGGTTGAACTAGGTATGCAGAGATACCGACGATCATAACCTCGGATAAGTAAACTATCGTGAGATAAAGGGAAATTTATATCGTATGTAAGTGGTTCATTCGATCGCAAAGTAATCGTAGAAATATGTGGGAGCCATATGAATTTCCAGATTCCTCTATTGGTTATTGTTCGGAGAAGTGTCTCGATCATGTCCGCATAATTCAGGAACCATAGGGAGACACACTTAAGGATTCGACGTTGTTTGAGTAGTTATAGAATGATGAGAAAGAGTCCGAATGTTGTTCGGAGTATCGAATGGGATTCGGGATATCACGAGGAGATCTGGAATGGTCCGGAGAATAAGATTCATATAAGGAAAGTCTTGTTTCGGAGTTGGAGAATGGTTCCGGTGTTTTCATCGGGAATGTTCTAGAAGGTTCCGGAATGTCGACACTCCGGAGGGGAAGGGTACATGAATGTTTTATATCAAGTTGGTATGATTGCATTATGTACTCGGTGTCATCTCTAAACAAAATAGAGGGTTTATTCAAATCCTAGTTTGAAAAGTCAAACGCCAAGTTTGAAAGTCAAACGGCTATTTTTGGGAAGTGGGGAAGGAGGAGGAAACCGAGTTGGGGAGGAGTCCCTCCTCCACCGCCGTCCCACCTCCAAGCCGAGTTGGGGAGGGAATCCCCTCCCCTTGACCGGCCGGCCCCTCCACCTATATAAGGAGGGGCAGGGCTCCCCTCCTAGACACACAAGATCCCCGCCTCCAAACCCTAAGCCGCCGGCGCCGCCACCTGCTGCCGCCGCCGCCCTAGGGCAAACCGCCGCCGCCTAGCAACCCTAGCCATCGGCCTAGCCCCCTCCTCGGCGTGTCTAAACCCTAGATCGTGGAGGGCTCTCTCATACTCCACCATACTCGCTCCGGCTTAAGGCGAGGCCCTGCGAGATCTCCCCTCTACTTCCGGTACCACGCCGTTGTGCTGCCGGAATCGCGAGGAGAGTGCTACAACCTCCGCTGCCTGCTGGAACAAGGGAGAGAGAGGTCTTCGTCGAGTACCGAATGTGTGAACGACTGCGGGAGCGCTGCCGGAACGCAGCGCCGGAAGGATCGTCTACGCGATCTTGAGATCGGGAAGAGTACGACTACATCACCCACGAGAATCCGCTCTCGTTAAACACTTTGGAATCTTCGAGGGTGAGTTATTCCATCGACTCATTGCTACAATCTAGTAGATAGATCTTGGCTTGTTTGTTTGTATGCGATAGAAATTTTTTGTTTTCCATGCTACGAAATCCTACAGAAGTACCCATCTGTATTTTGGAGGAAGCTTTCAGAACCACCAAGACCCGGAGAATCAAGTTTCTCAAGATCCAATGGAGCAACCACACCGAAGAAGAAGCTACCTGGGAGCGAGAAGATTACATTAGGATGGAGTTTCCCTATCTCATTAAATCCTAGTTTTCTTTTTCTTCTTTCTCAAATCTCGGGACGAGATTTGTTGAAGGAGGGAAGGTTTGTAACATCCCAAAAATATTAAATCACGGTTATCAAATTCCAATCACCCAAATTTAGGGTTAACAAAAACTTTTGTTAATTAAAATCAATATGAATGCATGTGTGTATGTGATGAATGTATGAATGCATGAATGGACTTGTTTGATTGTTGTGAATAGAAAGGAATGGTTTAAAGATGAAAACAACATAATCTAAATCAATTCCAATAAAAAACAAATCAAGAGAAATTCAAAAACAAACAAAATAAGCTAATGGTCATTTTTGTCAATCTTGCTCACTATACCACTTTGAGTGTTTCTAGTCCAAGATTTCAAACAGAAACAAATCTATTTCTTTTCACCCCTTGCTAGACCAAGTGAAAGTAAACCCAATCCCACTTTGCAAACCCACAGAAATATTTGGCAACTTGATTCAAATGGCAATTCAAAATTGAATCTATAACATATGGGAAGATCGCCATTTCTCAAAATCCCACCAAACCAGTGCACCTTGACCAATCCAAGCAACCGGAGACTACCTAGTAAGATACTAGTACACCAACCAAGTTTCATCCAAAAATTCAAATTCAAATCTCTTGCGGCTATTTCATCAAACACCTTGTAAACACATATCAAATAAAACATCAAACACTATAGTGAGCAGTGTTTGTGCCTAACTTGTTCCCTCTCTAGCTCACACTACACTCCCAGTAGATCATCTAACTAAATTAACCAGCCCTAGCTCACTGTAAACTTGGCAATGCCATCAATGGTGACCATTGCCGAGCCCAACTTTCCACCCCAAGGTCGACAGCAAGCTAGGAGCCTCTCTAGCCTCGCCAACCTTGTCTAGTAGGCAGGTGACCGTCCACCGCCACCCCCTATCCATCGCCCAAGCATTGCCAGCCCCTGGACCATCTAGAACGAGCGCGCCCAGCCTCTCTACGACCATGCCGAGAGCGCGCCAGAGCGCCGCACTCGACATGCTCGCACAGACCACGCCCCTCCTCGCTGCTCGCCTGCGTGATCACCACCGCCCCAGCAACCGCCCAGACATGCCCGTTTGTCGTCGCGCGACCAGGACCGCCCGTGCGACATTAAAACTTCCGTCGGACCAGCCTAGAGCATTGAAGTGTTCCAACCAATTCGCACCGCCCCACGCCTCGCGACCATGCCATTGAGCTTCGCCAGGAGGTAGCGCACTGTTGGGGAGGTGACCCGGGATAGGGTCAAGACAGGGGAAAGACGAAAGGAATCTCCCTTGTCATGAGCCGAGTTACTGTTTGTGTCGTCCGGGTCATATAAGAGTCGGCCGAGATAAGCAAGGCCATGTCAGATATAGAATGGGTAATGCCTTATCCGGCCGACATATGAGTTAAGTCGGCCGAATGAGTCTGACTAACTTGAATGCAGGCGAAGGCCGAGCCGAGTTATGCAAGACAAGGACGAGTAACACGAAGCTTGTAGGAGAAGGAGGTGCCTATAGTCAAACCCTATTCACTGGCTAGGAGGAATCTAAACAGAGCCAAGCACAAAGTACAAGGAGCAGAGCAGCAGAAGGGCAGAAGAAGGTAACGGAGGTGACAGTCAGGGAGCTTGAGGCGCGCATGTGAAGGTCTCTGGAACATTGCTGCCGATAGAAGGGGGACACGGAAAGGAGGCCGCCGAGTTACCATATTGGGACAAGCATATTCCAAGAATATGCTTGCCATGTCAGCCCTAGAAGGAACCAAGGCACCCCTTTATAAGGGGGGACGCTGGCTCCTGAGAAGGGGATCGATTCATTCTACGTCATAAGGCTCGTGTAGTAGTGTTCTCCCTCTCTATGAGACAGCTCTTGGAGCACTTGTATTCATTGAGGAGAAGAATAGAGATTTACTTGTTGAGCATTTGAGTGTAGAAATCACTACATCTTTCCTCCCCGGATCCCTCTAGCATCCATTGGCCCCATACTTTAGCCTACCCATGGCATCTGCTGTGCCACCACCACGACAGTTGGCGCCCACCGTGGGGCCAGCAGCGGTGCTAGCTGGAGTCAAGATCCAGACGGGAAACTTCATCCACACCGGCGAGCGAGTTGTATCTAGCTTAGTCTAGAGATTTGATCTCTGGGACTATGTCAGCGATAACGCAGGTAGCTTCAGGAGGAAAGCACCTCAGCGCAACGACGTCTTCATCAACCTAGGCACGCACAAGGTCTATGTCGGCGTTGACACTTCCTACGTCTATCCTCACCGAGTTATTGATGCAGGAGAGCCTCCCCTCAATGCTGCCAACGGTCCCCGTCGGCAGCGTGGAGGTGATGGTGACAGCCGCAGGCAGCCAGAAGGAGCAGGCGCTGAACCAAGCAAGAACCCGGCGGCAGAAGGACAGGTGACCATGAAGCAAGCAGCTCCACAGCCCACCGAGGTAGATCCGCCAGCAGCCAAGTCAGCCGAGGTGCAGGAGACAACCCCAAATGCAACAAGGGTAAGATGGATGCCTCTGGAAAGACCAGAGAATATTCTCTAGGCAACTATAGATAATCTAACCATGCCTATGGCGCCGATACTTGACCCGGCTAATGCCCAGGCGGAGTTATAAGAAACTAGACAAAAAGTACTTGTAGAGGCAAAAAAGGTGTCGGCCTTGCGGGAGTCCTTGAACAGGACCCTACGAGAATATGCTAAGGCAAACAAATTGGATGTGGCCCCCCGAGCGGGTAGATGAATTGAGATTGAGAGGAAAGAACTCATGAATGATATGAATAAAGAGCATGAAGCTCATGGAGGTGATTCAGTCGATCTAGGCTTGCCGAGGTATAGTACCCCAGCAAAGAACCTAAGGGCGGCGAATGCCGCTGCTTTGGAACTGGAAGGATTAAGCGGGGAAGCCCGGCAGAAACAGCAAGAAAGAGTGAATGAGCTGGTGCGCATCGCGAATTAGCAGAATGAGGAAATGCTAAGGGCTGACCCGGCGAGACCGGGAGCCTTGCGTATGGTTCATTCGGCAGCAGCAGCATCCTCACCCGGGAACAACGCACGAAAAGATAGAGCTATGACCTCAGGAAAAAGAAATAAGCAAATTCTTCTGTATGATCCGGCGGTTGCCGGAAAGTTCAATGATAAAAGAGGCAACGGCAGCCGAGGTAACAGTGGAGATACAAACCCTGGCCATGCTAACAAGGGGCACAGAGACCTCGGAAGGGGAAATCATGAAAACAATAACCCGACAGAGGGAAGGAGAAACCCTCCACCTAATCCTCAACCGAGTTATGAACCTCGGCAAGATCGAGAAGTGAGACCAACTCAGCATAATCAGGCAAATGATAGGTACAATGATGGTTATTCGTACATGGAGCATGCCGAACATGGTGGGAATAACCATTATGAAATACAAGAGAGGATCGTTTACAGAAACTTGCCGTCGAGTGATGCAAGACTGAAACTGGATAGATTATATCGATCCGAATTATTAGAAGAACAGGGTCCGCCGGGTCCGGCATGTTTCGAACCTTGGATCATGGGCGAACCACCAGTGCCGAATTTCCAATTGGCAAGGGGCACAAAAACATACAATGGGAGCACAAAACCACAAGATTGGTTGATTGACTATGCCACTGCAGTAAAAATAGCTGGAGGAAACCTACGATGGGCGGTGAGATACGTCCCACAAATGCTGGAAGGACCAGCCAGAGTATGGCTGAACAATCTGCCCACAGGTAATATAAACTGTTGGCTAGATTTTGAAGAAATGTTTGTCAGCAATTTCACCAGTACATATAAGAGGCCGAATAGGCCTCAAAAGCTCGCTATGTGCAAACAGAAGCCGAATGAAACAGATAGGGAATTCTTGAATCGGTGGTGTAACCTCAGAAACTCATGCGAAGGGGTCATAGAGTCTCAAGCGATAGCTTGGTTTGCTAAAGGTTGCCGATATGGGAGTGTACTATGGTAGAGGCTAAAAAGAGATTTGCCGACCACCTTGACAGAGACCATCAGGATAGCAGATTCGTATGCATTAGGGGATCCGACGCAACCAGAATTAATGTCAGCAGAGCATCGGGAGCACCAAGATCAATATGCAAGAGATGCAGCCGGATCATCGAGGCGCAACGAATTCCGAGGTAGAAGAAGGGAGGAAAGACCGGATTACTGATATGCATCCAATCAGGTGGCAACGGTAGTACAAGACCAGCCGAGTCATGGAAACAGTCAGCGACAGAAGAACAGTCCTCAGCAGTGGACGCCGAGGAATGAAGGGAAAAGGCAGTGGACACCAGAACAGAAGAAGCAATGGCAGGAGAGGCCGAAGTACACGTTTGAATCCATGCTGGATCAACCATGTAAATTCCACACTCCAAACCCGGCCAAGCCGGCTAATCAAACAACTCGTCAATGTGCTTGGATGAAAAATGCAATGGGGAACCCGGCGGGCATGCAAGCGCCCCCTCATCAAGCGCATCAACAGCAGCAGCAGCCACAGCTAACAGGAGCAAATGCGCAGCAGTTAATGTTACCACCACCTCCTCCGAGGTATGATAACTCGGACCGAAGAGATGGAGTGCATCAAGTGATAATTCAAGGTCAGGATGGAAGGACAAACCCCGGAAACAACGGACGTAATGATTATAGAGAGCATCATCAATCATATTGTGTGTTCACAACAGAACAACAAGACAGGCAAAGTGTAGAACGCCGGCATATGGAAGTGAATGCTGTTATGCCGACAGTACCAAGATACGTGCCTTGGTCCGATCAGGAAATAACCTGGAGCATCAAACATCACCCGAAGATAATGCCGAATCCAGGGTCGTATGCACTGGTACTAGATCTGACATTTGTTGGACCCAGTATTAACGTCAAATTCTCAAAAGTGCTCATTGATAATGGGAGTAGTATCAACATTATGTACAAGGACACAATGCACAAACTTGTCATAACACCGAATATGTTGCAATCCACAAGAACGACGTTCCATGGAATAGTGTCGGGTCTTTCATGCGAACCCATTGGGAAAGCCCGAGTAGATGTATTATTCGGCACAAGGGAGAACTGTAGAGCGGAGAATTTGGAGTTTGAAGTGGTGGACCTAGAGAGTTGCTATCATGCTTTACTCGGACGGCCATCGCTGGCTAAATTCATGAGCAGCTGTCATATTACTTACCTGAAAATGAAGTTACCCGGGCCACAGGGGGTGATAAAAATAGTGGGAGATTACAGAAAGTCAATGGAGTGTGCTTCGGCCGGATCAAACCTGGCCGAGTCATTGGTGATTGCAAGAGAAAAAAGAAGGATTCATGAGGTAGCGGCTCTGGCTCAGTCGGCACAGCTGAATATGCCGGCACTAGCCAACCCCCATGGAAGTGTTTCTTTCCAGATGACTAAAGAGATGAAAAAGATGCAGATAGATGAGCAATTCCCAGAGCGCACCATCACAATTGGTGCCGGAATAGATGCCAATAGGAAGGCGAGCTCACCAACTTCCTCCGTGAGAATCGGGATATCTTTGCATGGTCAACTCAAGACCTGCAAGGTGTGCCGAGGGAGTTGGCTGAGCACTCTTTGCATGTAAGGCCAGGAGCAAGGCCGGTGAAGCAACCTCTCCATCGCTTCGCCGAAGACAGGAGAAAAATAATAGGGGATGAGATAGCTCGGCTCCTTGCGGCCGGGTTCATCATGGAGGTGCTTCATTCGGATTGGCTATCAAATCTGGTGTTAGTGGAAAAGAAAAAGGATTACCCAAATGTAGCCGTCGTATGGGCAATGTGTATCGATTACACGAACCTAAACAAGGTGTGTCCCAAAGATCCTTTTCCTTTACCTAGGATAGACCAAGTCATTGATTCGACCGCTGGTTGTGAGTTGTTGTCATTTGTAGATGTGTATTCTGGTTTCCACCAGATACCGTTAAATCCGGCCGATCAAATAAAGACTGCGTTTATTACCCCGTATGGGGTTTATTGCTATCGCACCATGCCATTCGGCCTGCGTAATGCAGGAGCAACATACCAAAGATGCATGCAAAAGTGTCTACATGACCAGATAGGAAAAAATGTACAAGTATATGTAGATGATGTGGTTATAAAAACCAAAGAGAGCAAAACTCTCCTTGATGATATTCGATAGACATTCGCAAACTTGAGAAGATTCCAAATGAAGATTAACCCGGAAAAATGTACCTTCGGTGTGCCGGCTGGAAAATTACTCGGTTTACGTGTCCAGCCGAGGTATAGAGGAAAATCCAACTAAAATCCGGGAAGTTGAAAAAATGGAACTGCCGAGATGTCTTAATGATGTACAAAAATTCACAGGATGCCTGGCTTCGTTGAGTCGATTCGTATGTCAGCTAGGGGAAAAGGCATTACCTCTATATCAACTGATGAAAAAATCTGATAAATTCGTTTGGACACCGCAAGCAGATAATGCATTTCATGAGTTAAAAAAGATGTTGGTCACAGCACCAATCTTGGCTTCTCCATTATCAAAAGAACCTTGTTACTTTATGTAGCCGCCACTAACAGAGTGGTAAGTGCGGTGGTTGTTGTGGAACGGAATGAAGGAGATAGGTCGATACAAAGACCGGTATATTACCTGAGCGAGAAATTATCGGCCTCAAAACAGAACTACCCGCACTACCAGAAGATGGCTTATGGAGTATACATGTCGGCGAAAAAACTCAAACATTACTTCGAAGAGCATCCGATAAAAGTGATTTGTGAAGCGCCCATAGCCGAGATATTGAGCAACAAAGATGCAAGTGGCCGAATAGCAAAATGGGCAATCGAGTTATCACCTTACGCTCCGCAATTCGATAGGCGAGATGCAATCAAATCTCAGGCAGTGGCCGACTTCTTTGTGGATTGGGCCGAGGTACAATATGAACCACCATTACCAGATCCGAATTATTGGACAATGCATTTTGACGGATCCAAGCTGAGAAATGGTTTGGGGGCAGGGATAGTATTAACTTCACCAAAAAAAGACCAGCTGAAGTATGTGTTGCAGATACATTTCGCCGCATCAAACAATGTAGCCGAGTATGAAGAACTCGTCCATGGGTTAAAAATGGCAAAAGAGATTGGTATATGTCGGATCCTGCGCTATGGGGATTCAGATCTAGTAGTACAGCAAATATCAGGCAATTGGGACGCATTAGATGCGAATATGGCCCTATATAGATTTCATGTGCAAAAAATCAGTGGTTACTTCTATGGATGCGAGTTTCATCATATACCTCGGGCGGAAAATGATGCTGCAGACACACTGTCAAAACTTGGATCAACTAGGCAATCAATTCCCCCAGGTATCGCCCTAGAGCACCTGAGAAAACCATCGATTACACCATCACCAGAGTCCGAGTCAATTCGTATCTCGGCAGAATTGAAAGAAGGGAATTTCCCAATGGAAATCGACAAAGAATGCGACCCGGATTTTATGAAGGTGAACCCAGCCATCGCACGAGCGAACACAGAAAAATCCGAAGCTGTTATGTTGGCGGAAAATATGGAAATCGACAGTGAAACTATCCCAGAGAAAATCACGCCGATATGGGCGCAACCCATATTCTCATTCCTTAAGGAGGCAATCTTGCCGAGTAATGAAGTACTGGCTATACAAATAGTAAGAAGAGCAAAAGCTTACACAATCATAAACAATGAGCTGTATAAGAGAAGCGTCACGAACGTACTACAAAGATGTGTTGACTCGGCAGAAGGACAAGAAATACTCCTAGATATACATCAGGGAGAATGTGGGCATCATGCCTCATCCAGAGCTTCAGTGGCCAAGGCATTTAGCCATGGGTTTTATTAGCCGACAGCATTAAAGGAGGCAAAAGAATTAGTGGAAAAATGTAATGGTTGCCAGAGATATGCCAGCAAGATACATCTGCCCTCGTCCGAGTTAAAAACGATGCATATCACTTGGCCTTTTTCTGTATGGTGCTTGGATATGGTAGTCCATTCAAACTAGCCCGAGGCGGAATGACTCACATTCTAGTCATGGTAGACAAATTCACAAAGTGGATCGAGGTGAAACCAATAAGAAAATGTGATGGACCAACAGCGGTAAAATTTCTAAAGGATATTATATTGAGATATGGATATCCACACAGTGTTATCACAGATAATGGCACAAATTTTGCTGAAGGAGCCTTCGCTAGATTCTGTCAAGAAAAACACATAAGACTAGATGGTGCCTCGGTGGATCACCCAGCATCAAACGGGCAAGTAGAAAGATCAAATGGACTGGTATTGTCAGGAATAAAACCCCGGCTTATCTAACCACTGCAAAGGTCGGCATGATGCTGGATTGAGGAGCTCCCAGCAGTATTGTGGAGCCTCAGAACCACCCCGAACAGGTCGACAGGGTATACCCCTTTCTTTCTGGTATACGGGGAAGGAGCTATGCTTCCAGCTGACATAATGCATGACTCACCAAGAGTAATCCAATACACAATGGCCGAAGTAAACGAAGTATCACGGCAAGACGATGTAGATCTTCTAGAGGAAGCAAGGGAATTGGCGTTATCAAGATCAGTTGTTTAGCAGCAAAACCTCAGACGATACCAGAGCAAAAAAGTAAATCCAAGAGTTTTTAAAGAAGGAGACTTGGTCCTTAGACTAGTGCAACGCACAACCGACATGCACAACCTCTCACCTCCATGGGAAGGACCATTCATTGTGAGTAAAGCATTGCATAATGATGCATATTACCTGATCGACGCTCAGCCACAAGAGAAGAATAAACAAAATAAGGCCGGAGATGAATCAAAAAGACCGTGGAACATAGCTTTACTTCGCCCGTTCTACACTTAGAAGCCATATGTTGTACGTCGTGATGCGACGCATCAAGTTGGAGTATCAAGCATGTATTAAACCTCGGCACCTCGAGCAGCGACTCGGGGACTGGACAATGTTGTTTCTATTTTTAAGACTATGTGTAAACCTCGGCACCTCGAGCAGTGACTCGGGGACTGCACCGTGTTATTTACTATTTTGAATTATGTATTAAATTTCGGCACCTCGAGCAGTGACTCGGGGACTGCACCGTGTTATCCCTTATTTCGGATTATGCATTACACCTCGGTACCTCGAGCATCGACTCGGGGACTGCCCCATGATTGTTTCTTGTTTTGAAATATGTATTAAACCTCGGCACCTCGAGCAATGACGCGTGGACTGCCCTGTGGTATTCTCTGCATTGAGCTATGAATTATATTTCGGCAACCCAGTTTGTAACTCGGGGACTATTTCGTGTTATTCTATATTATCTGAACAGATATAAACCTTCAGCGACCCAAAGGATAACTCGCGGATGACTTACACCACTCATTAATTTCTTCCATTCATATAAGAGCTCGATAGCTTTAGCAGAAACTCGGGGACTACCCCAATTTGCTGCCCATAATTCATAAGATGCAAAATAAGCGTGCCTCGATCAACAAAGCAACAACAGGGAGAAAATAATTAATGATTTCTAGAGGAAACACCCTCAACAAGTCAAAGTATGATAAGGAATACAAGCCGACCTATGAGGTTGGAGCATTATACTTCAGGTAGAAATCGCGAAAACAACAAGTATACAACCAAGTTTACAAAGGGCAAGCAAGATAAATGTCGGATGAAGATCAACTACATGGGAGAATACGATCTGGCCTTACGAAATTAAAATTGGGCAAGCCAAAGATATGAAACAGATAGCTTAAATTAGACGAAATAACAATAGTTACCATCACCAATGCCTCAGCGGCGGAAGGCAAAAAGGTTCACACCACACACAAAAGATGGACAATTGTTTAACAAACATCATACGCCCGACATGCCGGGGACTTAAAGCGAAATGAAGTTTTTCAAGCCTAAACACCAGAAGAGGCCAAACAACCCTTAAGGGGCAGTAGCATTGTCAGGAGCATCGGGCATGGGTATCTCGGACGCTGGCGGAGGGACCTCGATCTCCTTCAGAAGGGTATCCTCAGGAACTAGGTGCTCCGAGGTAGTTGCTGCCCCAGCCGAAGTTACCTCGGCTTCGACAGAATCCACGGTAACCTCGGGCGCAAGCCCCGGCTGCAGAGAGACATCAGTTTGAGCTCGTGAGTTTTCAGTCCCTTTAGAGGACGATCGCGCATTGCCATCCTCGCCTGAGCTGTCCTCCGAATCACGGGAATTATCCAAATCACCCTCCGATTCATTTTGATCGGCCGAGTCGTCACCCGATGCATCTTCAACTTCGACATCATACGCCGGATTGGGAAGGAAACTCGGCCCTTCGATCCAATTATGCAAGTCAGCATACTCGATAAACTGGAAGGCACGAGCTTGGCGACGAGCAATAAAATCCGGATTTTCAACCCAAGGAGAGCCAGTGCATAGATGCATCAGAGTATCGAGGGAAATATCTTCATACCAAGACAACACGGCCGTAAGGGCCATGTCGGCACCAGCCCTCCCAGTAGATTCTCTCCAGAGATTAAGTTGGGTCTGAGATGCCATCAGCCTCGACACGAGCACTTCAACTTCATCAATCTTAGGCGTTCTAGAGGTGTTCGGCCAAAGAACATGGTAAGCACGGATAGCTGCTTGCACCAAATCTCTTGCCATGATTTTCATTGGTCCAATAGCAGCATCGACGGTGATCAGAAAGTCTTCCATCGAATATTCTTGACTCGGAGCAACGGGGACGCCTCAGCGCTCACGAGCAGCAATCACACCCTTAGTGCTCACTGGTTTCGCTTCCGGAAAATGTTCTACGCAAAAGGAAAACATATCATTTAAAAATAAGAAAGAGAAGAAAATAACTCGGCCATAGGCGGAGACTTACGATGGATGTAACTCAACATTTTCTGAAGATCCAGGGACCAATTGTCCCTACTCTTCTCGAACCGAGTTATTTCCTCGCTCATCGTCCGGGTCTTTAGCTCGGCAGCATCAAGAAGTTTCTTATTTTTCTGCAACTGCAGGCTCAGTCGATTCTTTTCTTCAGAGAATTCCTGATAAACTTTTTCTAATTCGGATTTCTGGGAAAGCTTGAGAGACTCAACCTCGGCACGTAACCAGGTTATTTCATCATCCTTTTCCTTGAGTAGCGCCTAATGAGTGGCAACTTGCTCTAAAAAATACAGCATCATATCAGGCATAGGTATGCATTCTTGATGTGATGCTGCAAATGTGTGTAACTCGGCTATAGTAAAGCCGGAAGGCTGTAAGAAACCCAATATTAATCCCGGATAGGATTTAAAAAATTAAAAAACAAAAACGAGTAACCAACCTTCGAGAGCGTCAACTTTCTTGGTAAGGCGGGTATTCAGATTATTGATACTAGTTGCACACCAGCAAAGAGTGAGTTAGCACGACAAGCCAAAAATGTTACAAACTTAAGGAACAGTACAAAGATTTATCAAATTACCAGTTTTATTCACTACGGGAACAACTTTCTCAAATTTTTCTTGCTGTTTCTTGTGGGCAAAGAGCAACCTTTGAAATTCGGCAGTCCGCCGATCATGAGCAACCTAGGTATAATAGAAGGTTACAAAACTGGATATTCAAAGTTAAAGAAGATCCGAATCAAATAAAATTTGAGTCGGATCTAGGTGGCTGGATATTCAAAGTTAAAGCAGATCCGAATCAAATAAAATTTGACTCGGATCTAGGTGGCTGGATATTCAAAGTTAAAGCAGATCCGAATCAAATAAAATTTGACTCGGATCTAGGTGGCTGGATATTCAAAGTTAAAACAGACCCAACCTAAGTGTAACTTGACTTATATCAAAGTGGCTAGATATTTAAAGCTAAAGCAAATCCGAACTAAGTAAAACTTGGTTCGGATATCACGGCTAATGGAGTCATGACATTTGATGCTTGACAAAGCTTCCAAACGAACAACAGGTTATCCGATTGCAAGCTTCGGGGACTAATGTGTATATGATACCATTTGAATGATAGACAAAGTATCAACAAAAGCACTTACCTCATTCAGCGTGTCAC
Organism: Avena atlantica; assembly: GCA_910589765.1. Classification (NCBI taxonomy): domain Eukaryota; kingdom Viridiplantae; phylum Streptophyta; class Magnoliopsida; order Poales; family Poaceae; genus Avena; species Avena atlantica. Next base: position 330,762,291 of record OU342738.1, on the reverse strand, counting down.
TATCAAGGAAAATTTTGGCAGCCATGTGCAGGCGGCTGCTAATGTCGGAAAGCTGGAATGGTTGGCTACTCGGATTGCCTTCAAGTTGATCCGCGACATTCTAGTTATTGGCATATTCCACCAAGGAGCCGAGGCTGTTTCCGCTCTCAGTGCGAGTCAACACTTTACCTCGGGCCCGTTGTGTGACCACCGCCGTCGCCGGACTCTTGTGAAGAGTAAGTTGAGTGTCGGCAGCGGGAGTGACAACAGTCTTAGCGGAGGAAGCTCCCTTGCGAAGTGCATCAGCTATGTTGGGCTGAGAAGAGGAGGCTAGCCCTTTCTGAGATGTCGAAGATTTAGTAACAACAGTCTTCCTACTTTTAGAAAAGACTTCGGCGGGGGCAGCAACTTTAACACTATGAATCACGTCCTCGAGGTGCAGGAGGAACTGAAACCTCCAAGGGGGCCGAGGTGGTGGTATTCTCGGATGGAATAGGAGTAGAAGTTGGAGTTGTGGTGATCAAGGGATCATTGGGGGAAACTTCGCCGGTGAAGACAGGAGCAATAGGCTAAACCGGATGATCCGGTGTGGGAGTTATGTCGGCAGTAACAGTGGGGTCAATAGGCAAGTATCGTCCAGGCGACATATGTGTCGGCGCAGGAGGACAATCAACATGAGGAGGACTGGGAACCCGAGTATCTTCTGGAGGAGGAGAAGCCGGCCGAGTAGTATGGGTCATCATACTCGGAACACTAGGCTTTGCAGAGAGAGGAGCTCTGCGGAAGACAAAAAGTCGAGTCAATAGACAGAAAGAGAGAAACAAGAAATACGAATGAAAGTAAACTCACCCAGTAACCGTAGGCATGGTTTTATGCCTCGGAATATGCTGCGTAGACTTCTTCACTCACTTCTTGGGAGCAGCACCGAAGGGATCTGCCGAAGCGGTGCGCTTCTTCGAAGGAGCAGGAGCTTGAGAAGCGAGAGGTTCGGCGTCGTGCACCTGACCAGCCAGATTAGCTAGGAAAGAAGGAGCCGGAAATGCATAAGAGATAGGCACCGCGGCAACTACCTCAAGAATTTGGAGGTCGTCCGAGTCACCTTCATCCGCATGAGCCGAGGTCTTGCCTCTGACACGAACCGGAGCGACATCTGACTTAGGGACAAACTCCTCCGAGTCAGGTTCTCCGGTGTCCGGAGTTTTACGATCTGCGGTCCATGGAAGAGCCAAAACCTCGGCATCCTCTGTCTTTTGCTCGGTAAACCTCTGCGAGAGAAGAAACAAAGAAGGATTAGCAAAAGAACAATCATGAGTGCGACTTGGAAGCAAACACCAATGCGTAAATTTACCTGAGAAGGGGGATTCCCGCGAGTGAAGGGCTTTAGTCCCCATGCCCACTCCTCCGGCATATCGGTCTTGAAGATATCCCGGACACGCTTGTAAATGTGATAATCGTCGAGCTCAACTGTTGAAACTCGGTTGGGATCGAGAGGGCCACTCATATAACAAAGCTTGTGAGAGCGAAGCTGAAAAGGGCAGATTCGGCTGCTGATGAATGCAGTCATCAGATCCTCACCACGGAGCCCGGCGCGAATCAACTCCTTGAGCCGAATCTCGAATGCCTCGGGCAAAGCATGGCTCTTCCTAGGATTATAGTTCCAATTCTTCTTGGAAGGGGGGCCAATAGAAAAGGCAGGGAGACAAATCTTATCTTCTTTCCCAGTATTTTTGACATATAAAAATGATTTATGCCATTTCTTACAAGACTCGAGGCCGGCAACACGTGGGAACTCAGAGTTCCTCCGAGGTGTAATGGACGCAGCCCCGCATTGGGTAAGAGATTTCTCGGAAGGGTGAAGAGATTTGTCCGACACGACATTAGATCGGATTTGGAAGAATTTGGACCAGACATGTATGGAGGGCCAAAGGCCGAAGTACCCCTCCGAAGCCGAGATAAAAGCTGACAAGGAGGCTATAGCATTGGCCGGCAGATGATGTGGCTGGAGGCCGAAGTAATCGAGGAACCCCCTAGCAAAATCGCCGGAGGCCAAACCCACGAGCAAAATGGGACATGAAGACTACGTACTCTCCCTCGTTGAGCACTTGAGAGGATTCTTTGACGGGCAAGCGATAGCTTACCTCGGAAGGGATCCGGCGTGTCTTGATTAACCACTACCTCACGGTGAGTGACAGTGGAACCCTGCCAAGAACCCCGTTCTGGACCGGACGTGAAATCATCCTCCTCGAGGAGGGCTCTGCTGGCAGAACTAGACATGGGCTCGTCGGAGGAATCAACGGAGGAGAAACTAGCGACGGGGAGAGGCCTAGAAGTACAGGGCGCCGTCGTGGTTCTAACGAGCGCGGCGGCGCAACGAACAAGAACCGCCGCGAGGAATCTAGGAAATAGAGGGATTTCCTAGGGCGGAAATCTAGCGGCGGTTCCGTAGGATAACTCACCAGCGAAGGTGATGGAAAAGGGCACGACGGTGAGGTCGTCGGAGCAGGAGAACAGCAGCGTGACCATCGAGGAGGTCGACGATGGCGCGGCCGCTAGCGCACGAACGGAGGCGCCAGCGCGAGGAGGAAGAAGAAGGGCAAACGAAGGGGGAAAGTAAAATCGTCTAGCCCCGCTCCCCTCTTTATAACCGCGCTGTATTAGAGGTAGTGGGATCGTGGGTGCGCCACGATAACCGCATAATCGCGTGCGTGGCGGAACCGCTCGCAACTAGTGGAGCCACACCGAAGACCACACGGCGCAGGAGAGGATCGGGCCTCCTGACCGATGCGGTACTCGAGGCTTCACTGTGTCGACGCGACGGGCGCAGTAATCACTGTAGCTTGTCAGTGGACACTGTAGAGGAACAAAAAACTAGAAGAACAATGATGAGTGGTACACGTAGGACGAGGCGTGCTTGGTAAGCTGCACGGATACCTCGAACAGAAAGAAGTAACTCGGAAAGAAAGAGAGAAGTATGTTGGGAAACTGATGTGGCCCGGCCGAGGTTTCAGGCAGGACCACACCAGCTTCGGGGACTAATGTTGGGGAGGTGACCTTGGATAGGGTCAAGACAGGGGAAAGACGAAAAGAATCTCCCTTGTCATGAGCTAGCCGAGTTACTGTTTGTGTCGGCCGGGTCATAAAAGAGTCGGCTGAGATAAGCAAGGCCATGACAGATATAGAATGAGTAACACCTTATCCGGCCGACATATGAGTTAAGTTGGTCGATTGAGTCTGACTAACTTGAATGCAGGTGAAGGCCGAGCCGAGTTATGCGAGACAAGGCCGAGAAACATGAAGCTTGCAGACGAAGGAGGTGCCTATAGTCAAACCCTAGTCACTGGCTAGGAGGAATCTAAACAGAGCCAAGCACAAAGGACAAGGAGCAGAGCAGCAGAAGGGTAGAAGAAGGTCACGGAGGTGACAGTCAGGGAGCCCGAGGGGCGCATGTGAAGGTCTCTGGAACATTGCCGCCGATAGAAGGGGGACACGGAAAGGAGGCCGCCGAGTTACCATATTGGGACAAGCATATTCCAAGAATATGCTTGCCACGTCAGCCCTAGAAGGAACCAAGGCACCCCTTTATAAGGGGGGACGCTGGCTCCTGAGAAGAGGATCGATTCATTCTACGCCGTAAGGCTCGTGTAGTAGTGTTCTCCCTCTCTATGAGACAGCTCTTGAAGCACTTGTATTCATTGAGGAGAAGAATAGAGATTTACTTGTTGAGCATTTGAGTGTAGAAATCACTACATCTTCCCTCTCCGGATCCCTCTAGCATCCATTGGCCCCATACTTTAGCCTACCCATGGCATCTGTCGTGCCACCAACACGACACACACCATCCCCTACCCCTAGCCATGTCGTTAGCTCGATGTGCAGCTGACCCCGACGAGCTCCACCTGCACCCTTCGGTCCCCTCGTCACACTATAAATAGAGGCCTTCCTAGCACGAATTCTCCACAGCATCTCACTCCCCACCTCTCACTGATCGTACCCACTCATCCCCAGAGCAAGGAGTGCACCAGGTGGCCGGAATTTTGCTGGAGCTTGCCGCTGCTGGAGTAGAAGGGCGCCGTTGATTGGAGCCTCCCCAGGAGGAGTCACCAGTACCAGGAGGATCACCATCGTCGACTTCGTCATTCGCCCCCATCGCCGACCATCGCCGGAGCCCGGATGAGCCCCCACTGACCCCCACTGGCCGCACTAGGGTTTGACCTTGTCGCGTCATGTTCAGGCGTGGACGATGAACCTCAGCCGTAGATCTAGCTTCTAATCCTACGACCCTAATCGCCCCGTACCGCTTCGCCACTCTGTCTCACTGACGAGTGGGGACAGCCACTTAACCAGCCCCCGCGCGCTGTGCGCAGTGGGCTGGCCCAGTTAACACTCCCGCGTGACCCAGTAATTCAAATTTAGGTTTATCAATTTAGTTTCAAACCTAGTACTGCCTGTTGATTCAAAATTCAATTCAGAGAGTTTCACTAAACCAAAATGCATGAAACTAATTTTGTTAGAAAGATATAGAAATTCTTAATCCAAGCCCATTGGATTCAAACCATTTGAATTGATAGATCACCTATAGTAAAAATAACAAGGCAGATACTTTTATGCATTCAAACATTTTTTAAAATTCAACCATAAAATTTTTTGAGTTGATTCCAACTCTCAAAAATAACATTTGATAAGACCTTTCTAAAAATATAAAAATGTCTAGGTTTACTTGCAGAAATAATGGACAAGTAATAAAAGAATGCCCCATAGGCATTTATAGTCACTTTAATTAATTAAAATAAAAAGGTTAAACCTTATTAAATTGTGACACCACTCTAAATCACATTCCCAAGTACTGAAATATGTGGTGATGACATGTGTCAACATGATCCCATGTTTTAGTTGGAGAATATTAAATCTTAAGTAGTTTTTCAATGGGTAGAAATTACTTTTCTAAAAATAAAAGAAATGAAACTAGTGCCTTAATCTTGTGATGTTTGTGATGATGCTAGATCATCTAGTGTAAGCCTTTGTGTGCTAAATAGAGTAGTTACGAATTTTTTGGTGATTGTGTACCTCGTATTTATTTATAGACGCTAGTAACGAGCAAGGATGCGAAGGGGAAGGAGAATGCTACGAGGAAGAAGCAGAGGATAACTTCAACCACTGCACTACACAAGGAAATCTACTATCTTAGCTAAACCATGCAAGTTATACTTGCAAGCTTAATACCTACAAGCTAACCTATGCAATGCATTAGGCATGCCTTGGTTATACCACTTGATGATACCTAATCCAGTTTTACTTGCAAGCTTAGTATTTTATTTCTTTATCAAAGCTTTCTATTAGTGTTTACTTAGTGAATTGTAGATTTTAGAAAGAATTTTGAAGGTATCATAAAGAGCATAAAACTTGGCCTGAGTTAGATAAATCTCGATGTCATCCTGAGGCATGAGATTGAACTTAGATAAGTCACACTTGATTACCACCCCTCATTACTTTTATCCCCACTTGTAGTTGCTAGTGCTAAGCTCAAAACTTGATCACTTTAGATGGGAATACTTGGTGAAAATGATTATGAAAACCATAGAATGATGAGTCATTCTAATGAAATGTTTTGATATGTGTTGATGAACACCAGATGATTTTGATGATGAAAATGTTGAGGCATGAGCCTTATCCCTTTATATACTTGATGGTTGTCTGGATGCGATTCCAATTTTACCGTACAACCACAATACCCGAAATTGGGTAGGGCTTGACTGGAAATTTATATACGTTAGTATGGGTTCCCTTGCGGCCGAGGTTTGAGCTGAGGCTACCTCGTGAAGATTGACCACCTATGCAATTCCCAATATGACAGATGGTCATGGTTGGGAGGCCAAACTCATAGGAGAGGTGCCTATACTAGGGCATGTAATTGAAAGGTTAGGATTGATTATCCGCATACTGAGTATGGTGAATTCAGGATTGTTCCTGACGGATGCATCGAATATTATGGTGAAAGTGTACCACCTCTGTAGAGTGTCAAACTATTCGAATTGCCACGTCTGCGGTTATGGACAGTTGGAGTGGCCATACTATTCCGCCGTTAGATGTTTTAAAAATGAGTTGTGAAATGAATCGTGACTTTGACTTGACGACAACAGGGTTGTAAATGTGAAAGCTAAATTCCCACTTAGGTGTTATAAAACTTTAAACTATCTTTCTTTGCTTCTGAACTCAGTTAAGGTAAATCTGGATTTTTTCAAAACAACCTAGAGCCTAGTATTTCCTACTGAAAACCACTTCACTTGTTAGTCTTAGTTTGCGAGTACTTAAAGAGTACTCATGGCTTTGTTCCTGGCTATTCCCGTGGCCAGACTATGAAGAGGATTATCAGGAAGATGGAAATCAGGAAGTTTATGACAACTAGGATCATCTCCCATCGTCAGCATTGCATGTGACCTTGAAGATGGAGCATCTCCCATGCTATCGTTATTATATTATTCCGCTGCTTTGATTGTACTAAGACTAGATCATGTGATCATTTATTTGTTGTAAGACCTTATGTATGGTTTGTAATGGATGATGTACTTTGATATCCAATATGTTATGTCTCGCAAAAATGGTAAACCCAGGATTGCGATGTATGGCATAACAGGTATTTGGGATTAAAAATTTGGGTCTTGACATTATTCCAATAGGCATTGTTGCTGAAATTGTTGTTTCTAATGAAGTTCACATCAACTTGCTCTTGTTGAGCAACCAAAGAGGCTAAGGGAACATTAGTTGGATATATATGAGCTTTTCCATTAAGAATCATAGCCATGATAACCTCAATATTATCACTCAAAGAGGAAGTTTCTTCAACAGAATTTACCTTCTTACCATGTGGAGCTCTCTTAGTGTGCCATTCAGAATATTTAACCATCATATTATCAAGGAGATTTGTTGCAGCATCCACGGTAATGGTCATAAAAGTACCTCTAGCAGCTGAATCCAACAGGTTTCTTGAAAAGAAGTTTAAACCAGCACAAAAAGTCTGGATAATCATCCAAGTTGTCAGTCCATGAGTGGGACAATTCTTTACCAAAGATTTCATTCTTTCCCAAGCTTGAGTAACATGTTCATTATCAAGTTGTTTAAATTTATTATTTCACTTATCATAGATATAATCTTAGCAGGAGGATAGTATTTTCCAATAAAAGCATCCTTACACTTAATCCAAGAATCAATACTATTTGTAGGCAAGGATAGCAACCATTTTTTAGCTTTTCCTCTCAAGGAGAAAGGAAAAAACTTGAGCTTAATAACATTTACATCTACATCCTTATATTTTTGCATGTCACAAAGTTCAACAAAGTTATTGAGGTGGGCAGCAGCATCATCAGAACTAGCACCAGAAAATTGCTCTTTCATCACAAGATTCAACAAAGTAGGCTTAATTTCATAAAAGGTAGCATCAGGAGCAGGTGGAACAATAGGTGTACTCAGGAAATCATTGTTGTTTGTGCTAGTGAAGTCACACAACTTGCTGTTCTCAACAGAGTTCATTTTTGCAAAGGTGGAGCAAACCAACAGCAGCAACAAGAGTATGAACTATTTTTTTGTGTGTTTTTATAAAAGAAAGCAAACCAAACGAAACTAATTTTTTGGATTTTTTTTATAAAAAGAGGCAAACAAAACAAGACAAAATAAACTAAGTAGAACAAAAACAAAGTAAAGAGAAAGGTTGTGAAGGACTCCCCGTGTGAAGCCGTCCTTAGCCTCCTCGGCAACGGCGCCAGAAATTAGCTTGATGATGCAGCTTAGATCACTGTAGACCTTCGTTGGGAGACCCTAAGAGGAAGGTACGATGAGAACAGCAGCAAGTTTTCCCTTAGTAAGAAACCAAGGTTATCGAACCACTAGGAGGAAGGAAACGACTCAAAGATATTGCTGGCAACTTGGAAACATGCACAACACAAACTCAAGACTTTGCCCCAACGAACAGTGAGATTGTCAATCTCACTGGTTTGCTGAAAACAAAGGATTGAACGTATGGTTGGAAGGTAATGGTGGTTTGTAGAAAGTAAACTGGAACAGTGGAAGATGTATCAATGCTAAAGATTGGACCGGGGTCCATAGTTCACTAGAGGTGCTCTCCTTAAGATAAACAATATAACATGCTGGGTAAACAAATTACAGCAGGGCAATTGACAAGACAGAGCAAGGCATAATAATGCAATACTAGACATTCATGATCCTATGAGATTTGATTGGGCAATACAATAAGATACATAGAACGCCATCCAACTACATATATGACTAGTAATCCACCTTCAGTTTATCATCCGAACCCCCTCCAGTATTAAGTTGCAAGGAACGGATAACTGCTTTAAGCAAAGTGTGTAAGGTAAACAAGCCACTTGTTCCATGAACAAAAGATCATTGTTTTCTTCCTAGTAGCAACAGCACATCTACAACCTTAGAGATTTCTACCACTTCCATAGATTAAATAGAGGCATGAACCCACTATGGAGCATAAATACTCCCTCTTGGAGTCAGTTGACGAGGTTTGATCTTGTCAATGCCCATTGTTATGAGCTTGGGTTTTGGAGAAGATGGGGGTACTGGAGATCATGGAACGGTTAACAGACAAGAAACCAGGGGACATGAGATTTACCTAGGTTCAGGCCCCCGGAGGGAAAACCCTACTCCTGCTTGTCTGCTCTTGATTACAGTGGAACCGAAAAGTACAGGGGTGCGCAGATGTAACACTACAGGAAAAAGGGCCATCCGTTTGCCACCCCTGGGAGCATTAGTCCCGGTTGTGCCACCAACCGGGACTAATGCTGGCACGCGTCCCGGTTGGAGCGGGCACGGGGCCAGGGGCATGGGTCCCGGTTGGTAAGGGGGCATGCGTCCCGGTTGGAGCCACCAACCGGGACTAAAGGTTTGGCCACAGCCACGTGGCGTGGCACGCACCTTTAGTCCCGGTTGCTGGCTCCAACCGGGACTAAAGACCCCTTGCCCTCTATAAATGCAACGCCCCAGCCCCCTCTGCCTCCACTCTGTTTTTTCGAATGGTGTAAGGTGTGAGGGTGTGTGCTAGTTTTTTCTCATGCATGCATTGAAGGTGTTTGTTGAAATGTTTGAGTGAAAAATCCAGTTGAATTTCTCATAGAACAAAAATATAGAAGGTGTCCGAGACGCACTTGAGCTTTCTCCTCTTTATTTCCCTCGATCGAGGTTAGCAATCCTATCTTTTCTAGGTCATTGATACAATTCATGTGTCGGTGTGAATTGGTTATTTCACTATTTATGATGTCCTGTTTTTTGATAAACTTACTTATATGATGCAGATGAACGGTCGGGAATGGATGTACGGTGACCGGCGGGTAGCCGGGTATATCAAAGGCGTGGATAAATTTATCGATGTGGCTACGGCAAACAAAGAGAATGGATTTATACGTTGTCCATGTGTTCAATGTCGGAACAACAAGGAGTACTCTTCCTCGAAAATCATTCGCGGCCACCTGATTATGAAAGGCTTCATGCCCAACTATAATTGCTGGACCAAGCACGGGGAAAGAGGGGTTATGATGGAAGATGGTGAAGAAGAAGATGATGATAACAACTATCATCATATATTTCCTGAATACGGTGATACTGCTATGGAAGACAATGGAGAGGAAAAAGGTGAAGAACGGGCATCAGATGAGCCGGCTGATGAACTTGGTAGGGTCATTTCTGATGCAAAGCGAGACTGTGAAACAGAAAATGAGAAGTTGAAGTTAGAGGGCATGTTAGAAGATCACAAGAAATTGTTGTACCCAAATTGTGAAGATGGCAGCACAAAGCTCGGTACCACACTGGAATTGTTGCGATGGAAGGCAGAGTATGGTCTAACTGACTCCTCATTTGAAAAGATGCTGAAAATAATGAAGCCGAAGTTTCCAAAACATAACGAACTTCCCGAGAGTACCTACGAAGCAAAGAAGACTATCTGTCCTCTGGGATTAGATGTGCAAAAGATACATGCATGCATTAATGACTGCATCCTCTACCGCGGTAAGGAGTATGAGAATTTAGATAAATGCCCAGTATGCAACGCGTTGCGGTATAAGATCAGACGAGATGACCCTGGTGATGTTGAGGGAGAGCCCCTCTGGAAGAGGGTTCCTGCTAAGGTTATGTGGTATGCTCCTATAATACCAAGGTTGAAACGCATGTTCAGAAACAAAGAGCATGCCAGGTTGTTGCGATGGCACAAAGAAGACCGTAAGAAAGACGGAGAGTTGAGACACCCTGCTGATGGGTCACAGTGGAGAAAAATCGAGAGAGACTTCCCAGACTTTGCAGGTGACGCAAGGAACTTATGGTTTGGTCTAAGTACGGATGGCATGAATCCTTTTGGGGAGCAGAGCTGCAGTCACAGCACCTGGCCCATGACTCTATGTATCTACAACCTGCCTCCTTGGTTGTGCATGAAGCGTAAGTTCATTATGATGCCAGTGCTCATCCAAGGCCCGAAGCAACCGGGCAACGACATTGATGTGTACCTTAGGCTATTAGTTGAAGAACTCTTACAGTTGTGGGGCAAACCAGGTGTACGTGCGTGGGATGAGAACAAACAGGAGCCATTTAATCTACGAGGGTTGTTATTCGTAACCATCAATGATTGGCATGCTCTTAGTAACCTTTCAGGACAGACAAACAAAGGATATAAGGCATGCACCCACTGTTTAGATAAGACCAAAGGTACATATTTGCATAAATGCAAGAAGGTTGTGTACCTAGCGAATCGACGATTTCTTCCGACCAATCATCCCGTAGGAAAGAAAGGCAAGCATTTTAAAGGTGAGGCAGATCACCGGAAGAAGCCTGAACTCCCTGCTGGTGATGATGTATTTGGTATGGTCAAGGGCATAGAAGTAATCTTTGGAAAGGGTCCCGGCGGTCAATCAGTTCCGAACGACGTCGCTACAGGACACGCACCCATGTGGAAGAAGAAATCTATATTTTGGGAGCTGCCATATTGGAAAGTCCTGCGTGTCCGCTCTTCAATCGACGTGATGCACGTGACGAAGAATCTCTGCGTGAACCTGCTAGGATTCCTAGGCGTGTATGGTAAGACAAAAGATACACCTGAAGCACGGGAGGACCAACAAATTATGAAAGACCCAAAGAACATGCATACAGATAACAAGACGGATAAAGGGCGTCACTTAAGTCGTGCCAGCTATGCTCTTACCAAAGCAGAGAAGTAAATCTTTTTTGAAGTCCTTTACAGTATCAAGGTGCCGTCGGGCTTCTCATCTAATATAAAGGGGATAATAAATATGGCAGAGAAAAAGTTCCAAAACCTGAAGTCTCATGACTGTCACGTGATTATGACGCAGTTGCTTCCGATTGCATTGAGGGGGCTTCTACCGGAAAATGTTCGAGTACCCATTGTGAAGCTGTGTGCATTCCTCAATGCAATATCTCAGAAGGTAATCAATCCAGATATTCTGCCAAGGTTACAGAAGGATGTGGTACAATGTCTTCTTAGTTTTGAATTGGTGTTCCCACCATCCTTCTTCAATATTATGACGCATCTCCTGGTTCATCTAGTGGAAGAGATTGCCATTCTCGGTCCGGTATTTCTGCACAATATTTTCCCCTTTGAGAGGTTCATGGGAGTCTTAAAGAAATATGTTCATAACCGTGCTAGACCAGAAGGAAGCATCTCCAAGGGATATGGAACAGAGGAGGTCATTGAGTTTTGTGTTGACTTTATTCCTGACCTTAAGCCGATTGGTGTTTCTGACTCGCGGCATGAGGTAAGACTAAGTGGAAAAGGCACGCTGGGAAAGAAAGCAATGATATGTAGGGACGGGGATTCTTTCACTAAAGCACACTACACAGTTCTACATAATTCCACCTTGGCAGCTCCGTATATCGAGGAACACAAGAATATTGTACGCTCCAAAAACCCGGGGAAGCCTGAATCATGGATTACAGATGAACACATGAAGTCTTTCGGTGGTTGGATGCGGACACATCTCTTGAATGACACCACTGTTGGAGATCAGCTATACTTGTTGGCCGCGTCACCATCTTCTACTGTATTGAATTTCCAAGGGTACGAAATAAATGGGAATACATTCTACACGATCGCCCAAGATAAAAAGAGCACCAACCAAAATAGTGGTGTCCGCTTTGATGCAATAGACGAGAATGGACAAAAGGACACATATTATGGTTACATAGAGGAGATATGGGAACTAGACTATGGAGTCTCTTTTAAGGTCCCTTTGTTTCGCTGCAAATGGGTCAACCTGAATGGGGAAGGGGTAAAGATAGACCAGTTGTACGGAATGACAACAGTGGATCTCAACAATCTTGGTTATAGAGATGAACCATTCGTCCTAGCCAATGATGTGTCTCAGGTTTTCTATGTGAAGGACATGTCCTCCAAACCGAAAAAAAGAAAAAATATGCAAACGAATACATCATATGATGAGCCAAAGCGTCACATAGTTCTTTCAGGGAAAAGAAACATCGTGGGAATCGAGGACAAGACAGACATGTCAGAAGATTATAATAAGTCTGATGAAATTCCGCCCTTCACAGTGAAAACTAACCCAAGCATTCCGTTAAGTAAAGAAGATGCTCCATGGTTACGTCTGAAGCGGTCATAAGGAATGACATATGCCAAGAAGTTCATGCTCATATTATGTAACTCTAGTTCATGTCTTTCGCGGTTTGTGGCTTGACCGAAGGATATCTTTCGCGGTTTGTGGCCTTTAGTCCCGGTTTTGTAGTCTCAGTTTTTAAATATTAATAAATGTCTTGAGTGTTAGTCCCATTTTGTGGCTGGAGCGGGAGTGCCTCTATGACCAGTTTCTCAGAGATGCCGGACGACTGGGCTCCGTCGGCATCTCCCTGAAACTGGCCGCAGTGGTGTCCCTGCTCTCGAAAACCATCTTGCAGCTTGTAACTTCACTAACTAGATCAATACGCCTCGGAGCTAACTAATTTCACATATTAGGGAGTTCCTCTATGACCAGTTTCTCGGAGATGCCGGAGGACTGGGCTCCGTCGGCATCTCCCTGAAACTGGCCGCAGTGGTGTCCCTGCTCTCGAAAACCATCTTGCAGCTTGTAACTTCACTAACTAGATCAATACGCCTCGGAGATAACTAATTTCACATATTAGGGAGTGCCTCTATGACCAGTTTCTCGGAGATGCCGGAGGACTGGGCTCCGTCGGCATCTCCCTGAAACTTGCCGCAGTGGTGTCCCTGCTCTCGAAAACCATCTTGCAGCTTGTAACTTCACTAACTAGATCAATACGCCTAGGAGCTAACTAATTTCACATATTAGGGAGTGCCTCTATGACCAGTTTCTCGGAGATGCCGGAGGACTGGGCTCCGTCGGCATCTCCCTGAAACTGGCCGCAGTGGTGTCCCTGCTCTCGAAAACCATCTTGGAGATGCCTCAAACTGGCTGGAGGACTGGACTCACAAGGATGCATATTTATAGTACAAGCAGCTCGGCATAATGTCGACACTCACGACATAATGTCGACACTCACCCCTATTATTAGTGCTGACTCATCTTTAGTCCCGGTTGGTGTCTCCAACCGGGACTAAAGGTTCATCTTTAGTCCCGGTTGGTGACACCATCCGGGACAAGGTACAAGCCGCACGACATAATGTCGACACTCACCCCTATTATTAGTGTTGTCTGGCCCACTCTGCCGCAATCCCTTTAGTCCCGGTTTGTGACTACATCCGGGACTAAATGTGTGCCGAACAATGATCATGTTTCGCAAAATACCAGACTTGGTATGTTGATCATGTTTCGAAAAAACCTTCACAAAATGACCTATCATGTTCGAGGTTTCATGGCTTTCGGTCCAAATGACCGATGTTATGTGCTGAATCACGGCATAGTTTGTGATGTTGTGCCCATATTATGCATGTGTGTGGACATTGGTATGTAGAACAATGTTGCAGGAGGAAGTTTTCCTTTTTGTCGCACGGAAAATCCCTTTTCCATTTTCCGAGCGCAAAAAACGGGTCGTTTTGTGAAGTAACCACCAAAATGCCGTTTCAGAATGCTACCGTCCTATTTTCCTAAAATACTAGACCACCTTACATGGACTATATCCCAACCGGTACATCTCAAACCTTTTCGTCCATCCCGGGTAAAAAGGACAAATTTCTGCCGAATCGGTAGGAAGTGGGTCCGGTTTGTACTACAGGTACATGATCTATCGCCCGTGATTTTTTGAAAAAATCATTTTTAGACTCGCAATATGTGGTTTCTTCAGAGATCCAATGCAAGTTCTAACGATGCCCGTCCCCTATTTTCATGCACACCGGTTCGACCATAGTTAGAAATTCAGATAATTCAAAACGGGCATAATAAATTCAAAAAAAACCCGAACAATGAAAATCCTTCGCGTGGTGTCATATTATGTTACATAGTTGAAAGGAAAAATACCATACTTGGTATATTGATCATGTTTCGAAAAAACCTTCACAAAATGACCTATCATGTTCGAGGTTTCATGGCTTTCGGTCCAAATGACCGATGTTATGTGCTGAATCACGGCATAGTTTGTGATGTTGTGCCCATATTATGCATGTGTGTGGACATTGGTATGTAGAACAATGTTGCAGGAGGAAGTTTTCCTTTTTGTCGCACGGAAAATCCCTTTTCCATTTTCCGAGCGCAAAAAACGGGTCGTTTTGTGAAGTAACCACCAAAATGCCGTTTCAGAATGCTACCGTCCTATTTTCCTAAAATACTAGAGCACCTTACATGGACTATATCCCAACCGGTACATCTCAAACCTTTTCGTCCATCCCGGGTAAAAAGGACAAATGTCTGCCGAATCGGTAGGAAGTGGGTCCGGTTTGTACTACAGGTACATGATCTATCGCCCGTGATTTTTTGAAAAAATCATTTTTAGACTAGCAATATGTGGTTTCTTCAGAGATCCAATGCAAGTTCTAACGATGCCCGTCCCCTATCTTCATGCACACCGGTTCGACCATAGTTAGAAATTCAGATAATTCAAAACGGGCATAATAAATTAAAAAAAAACCCGAACAATGAAAATCCTTCGCGTGGTGTCATATTATGTTACATAGTTGAAAGGAAAAATACCAGACTTGGTATATTGATCATGTTTCGAAAAAACCTTCACAAAATGACCTATCATGTTCGAGGTTTCATGGCTTTCGGTCCAAATGACCGATGTTATGTGCTGAATCACGGCATAGTTTGTGATGTTGTGCCCATATTATGCATGTGTGTGGACATTGGTATGTAGAACAATGTTGCAGGAGGAAGTTTTCCTTTTTGTCGCACGGAAAATCCCTTTTCCATTTTCCGAGCGCAAAAAACGGGTCGTTTTGTGAAGTAACCACCAAAATGTCGTTTCAGAATGCTACCGTCCTATTTTCCTAAAATACTAGACCACCTTACATGGACTATATCCCAACCGGTACATCTCAAACCTTTTCGTCCATCCCGGGTAAAAAGGACAAATGTCTGCCGAATCGGCAGGAAGTGGGTCCGGTTTGTACTACAGGTACATGATCTATCGCCCGTGATTTTTTGAAAAAATCATTTTTAGACTCGCAATATGTGGTTTCTTCAGAGATCCAATGCAAGTTCTAACGATGCCCGTCCCCTATCTTCATGCACACCGGTTCGACCATAGTTAGAAATTCAGATAATTCAAAACGGGCATAATAAATTCAAAAAAAACAGGCATATAAGTTCAAAATCCAAACACTTCTTATGTTTAAAGATTTTCTAAATTCCAAATTGATATTAAAAAAATATAAGTTAATTCATTTTTAATTGTAAATGGTTCATATTTTAAATGGTTACATTAATTATTTTTTAAAACAGAAAATGTTTTTGAATTATTTATTTAAATCCAAACACTTTTTATGTTTAAATTTTTTCTAAATTCCAAATTAATATTCAAAAATATAAGTTAATTCATTTTAAAAGGTTACATTAATTATTTTTTAAAAATAGAATATGTTTTTGAATTATTTATTCAAATCCATACACTTCTTATATTTAAAGTTTTTCTAAATTCCAAATTAATATTCAAAAATATAAGTTAATTCATTTTAAAAGGTTACATTAATTATTTTTTAAAAATAGAATATGTTTTTGAATTATTTATTCAAATCCATACACTTCTTATATTTAAAGTTTTTTCTAAATTCCAAATTGATATTAAAAAAATATAAGTTAATTCATTTTTAATTGTAAATGGTTCATATTTTAAATGGTTACATTAATTATTTTTCAAAACAGAAAATGGTTTCGAATTATTTATTCAAATCCAAACACTTTTTATGTTTAAAGTTTTTCTAAATTCCAAATTAATTATCATTTAAAAAACATTACAAATTTAAACCCCAAAATAAAAAAAAGGCGGGAACAGAGAGAAAATAACTGAAAAAATTTGAAAACAGGGGAATACGTCCCGGTTGGAGCCACCAACCGGGACGGAAGAGTCCCCTGCGCGCGCGCCCCTTCACCTGCTAAAAATTGGACTATAGGTCCCGGTTGGTGGCTCCAACCGGGACGTATGCCCTTTTAGTCCCGGTTGGAACCACCAACCGGGACGTATACTCCCTCCCCTTTATATAACTTCTCTTCTTCTTCTCTGCTTCTCTTCTCTGCTTCTCTGCTTCATCGACGTCGCCGCCAGGCTGCCCGCGCACTGCCCGACGACCGCCGCCCGCGCGCTCCCTGACGACCGCCGCCCGCGCGCTCCCCGACGACCGCCGCCCGCGTCTCTTCCCGCCGACGACCGCGCCGCCCGCGCCTTCCCCCATCGCCGCGCGTCAGGTACATCCCTCTGCCTCTGTCCTCCCCCTCCCTCTACTGCTGCTTGTGTGTGGCGGCGGCTGCTGCATGGTGGGCGGCGGCGGCTGCTGCATGGTGGGCTGCTGGTGGGCGGCGGCGCGGCTGCTGCATGTGGTGGGGCGGCGCTGCGGTGGGGGAGCTCTGGAGGCGATGCGGCGCTGCGATGGTGGGCACACAGGGCGGCGGGGCCAAGGGAAGCGGGGAGGGCGAGGCCGCGAGGTGGAGGCGCGCACAGGCGGGGTCGCGGCAGCGGCGTCGGGGAAGCAAGGAGGCGCGGGAAAAAATAGAGGCAGGCGGCGGCGGTTTTCTCGCGGGCCCATAAAAAGTTCACAAATAGACCTAAATGAGATGTATCTGAGCTCCGCCTTGACACATCAGCACTTACAGTGGGCCCCATCAGTCTGAAATTGTGCTAACAGGCCTTAATTTCACAATCTGTGCATATTGGAACGAATCTACTCAAAGGTGGATTTTTACAATTTCACGCAATACCGGTAGTTTTGCGTATTTCACACTAAAATGTGGGGCGGCTGCATGGTCGAGGAATAAAACGACAGAGACGCTGACGCTCGCCCAGACGACAAACACTACGGATGCAGAAAAAAATCATATTTAGCGCGTTAGCGGTTTCCGTCGGGGGCCCATTGCCATCCCTAATCGCATCCTTATCATCGGACTATCCTCGTTTGCTATAGGAGTATCACATTTACTCAATGATAGATTTATACTCCCTCATGTCGGGTTTGTAAGGCTCGGAAGGAGATGTCGGTGGCCGGTTCCGCAGGACATGGGAGGCGTGCATGGACGCGTGGGGCGGGTGTATTGTGGCAAGAGAGAGGCAGAAGCTCTGTTTGCTCAGGGAAGGTGAGGAGAGGGGGTGGAGGCGGCGCCGATGGGAGTTCCCCTGTTTGCTCACGCGTGGGCGAGACATGGGCGAAGGGGTCGCGCGGTCAAAACCATTGTGTTCGACGTAGGAAAGCTCGGTCTGGCTCCCTCTGCTGCTGCTGGTGGGCGCGGCGGCTTCGAACGGGTGGTGCACCGTCGCCGGCGCCGTTTCCTCCACCGCCGCGTCCTCCTTGTCCACAGCCACGGCGGCCGCGTCCTCCTTGACAGCGGCGGCGAGGTGGCTCCGGGCCCCACCTCTGTTTCCCCTTGACAGCGGCGGCGAGGTGGCGAGGTGGCTCCCTTTGATTGTTTCCCTTTCTTTCCGGTGATTTGGTTCTTCTCGGTAGAATACGATATCGAGATCGAGATCGAAGACCGAGATCAAGACCATAGATAGATCTAATTAAATGACAAGTTTAATTAGAACACCCTAGTAACCCTAACAGGTGATTCCGGAGTTCCTTGATTTAGGGTTTGCGCCCCTCGGAACCCCGATTAACTTGTCGAGCATGCTTTAGGGTTACATTCCAATGCACATTAACTTGTCGTATCATCATCATTGCTTGAGCATTGCATCGATGCCATGTGTTGATTGTTTCCCTTTCTTTCCGGTGATTTGGTTCTTCTCGGTAGAATACGATATCGAGATCGAGATCGAAGACCGAGATCAAGACCATAGATAGATCGAAGACCTTTTGTAGCCTTATACTCATGTTCCCCTCTCATAGCCTTAGGGTTTAGGGTTTCTCTTCATTTTTATTATTGTGTATGTATATATTAGGGTTTCACCTTTGATCCAGAAAATATTCATTAGCCGCTTTGACTTATTCGTAACTTTCTCCTTTAGCCGCTTTGACTTATTCGTTTTTCCACCTATGCAGAAAATATGGACCCACACGTCAGAGACGAAGAAAAGGAAGAGTTGATCCAAGGTGTGATCCGTGGGGAAGATAATTTAGACGTATCAACGTTTCTGAACAACTCCGGTGAGGGTGATCCTCTTTTTACCGGAGTAGACAACTTGTTTGAGGTTGAAGGTGTTGCCTTCCGCGAGGGAGAAGGCGATGCCTTGTGTAACCGAGAAGACGACCGCTCCGGCGAGGTGCATGTAATATAAATCAATTCATTAATTAATCATCTGCTATCTATATAGAAATAGTAATGACGATCTTTCTTCTTTTAGCCCTCCGGATCGAAGGAATCTACTGAAAAGAGGAGACGAGGCCCAACCAAAAAGTTGCAAGACCATGAGAGGTTTAGGATCGAAGATGTCGCTGAAGACGGCAGACCGACAGCTCCCGAAGTTGTCGCAACCAAATTTGTGGCACAATGCGGAGTAATCGTTAGGGACTTAATCCCGATCACCATTAGAAATTGGAATAGGCCTGCTAAAGCGGATGAAGAGGGAACATGTTTATTTGTCCCTAACCACGCCAAAGATTTACTGTGGAAGAGGCTCATGGTTAATTTCAAACTACCGAAGATAGAGCTGGATCCAAATGCGGAGGATCCAGTTGAGGACGCCTTACAACATGGGAGAGCCATGGAGGCTAAGGTCAGGGAGTGGGCTTTGAAGAAGATGGCCCAGTGTTTCACCAACTGGAAGAAAAGATTGCACCTTGACTATGTCGTGAAAAAGAAGACTCCCGATTTCAAGAATATTCAGTTTGAGAAGATAAAACCATTCTGGGATGAGTTTGTGGAATACAAGAAATCAGAAAAAGCTAAGAAAATGTCTGAAACGAATAAGGTGAATGCTGCTAAGAAGAAGTATCACCATACTATGGGGCAAGGTGGCTACAAGGTTGGCATTCCTAAGTGGGAGAAACTTGAGCAGGAACTGTGTGATAAAAATATCACCCCAGAGACAGACGATTGGGTAGAACATGCAAGGAATTGGTTTTACGGGCATGGGGGCACGTTGAACTCGGAAGGGAGGTGTATATATAACATACGACATAAAGAAGACCCCTTGCCAATCGAGAGGATGAGAAAAGCAGTAAAGGCTGTTAAAGATGGGGACTTCATTCCCGATAGAGAGAATGATGAGCTCACACTCGCCCTTGGAAATAAGGAACATGATGGACGAACACGAGGCACAATAGGCTCCCAATCATGGAGGACTGGGTTTCCCGAAGAGAGGAAGAAATATCCTGATAGAAGCCGTCAGAGGAGTAAGGACAGGGCGGCAGTTGAAGCAGAAAGTCAGAAAGAGCGAATGCGTTTAATTGAAGAACGATTAAAGCAACAACAAGATGAAATTAACTCACTTAAAGAGCAAAGTACTACCGGCCCATCTCAGCAGCACACTGCATTCGATGCTACCGGCCTATCGAATAATCGAAAAAGCAGTGTGGCTTCCACCGAGGTCCCGGGTGATGACAATGGCGATGCCGATGATGCACCGACGATGGCTCCTGTTGGCTACCCAGTGGATGATATCACAGAGATGACACACTGCGAGCTACATGTCAAAGTTGTGAACATATCAATGAAGGTGGCGGTCGGCTATGCCTTACCAATTGGACCCACACCAACTTACCACAGTCGTCCGGTTCCAGAGGGCTACGCTGTTGTCGGCGTGGATGAAATCATGCCCACCTTTGAGGTTTTGGATCTTCACTACCCTGCTGGTGAAGGGGATGTGACTGTGCTGGGTGACGCAAAAAACGTCACCATTCTATGGCCGAAGGATTGTATCGTGCTTCGAAATCACACGCCAAGGCCATCTTCGCCGCCGCCTCACCCGTCTCCAGCGAGGTCGTCGCCGCCGCGGCAGCCGTCTTCGTCGCCTCACCCGGCTCCGTCGCCTCACCCGTCTCCGGTGCAGCCATCGCCGCGGGAGCCATCGCCGGCGCCTCAGGATAAAAAGCGTAAGCGTACCGCTACTGTGCGTCGTAAGCGATCGCCGAAACGTAAACAAGAGCCTCTTCCAAAAGTACCAACTGTTCCTCCCAAGAGAGCTTATGACTGTACTGAAGAGGAGACTGCGGCGATCGTTGATGCGGAAACGACAGCGTTTTTCGCTAAGCTGAGGCGGCCGAAAGAGCCAGAGTTCCCCAGCACCAAAGAAGAAAAAGCCAAAGTGTTGAAAATGCTAAAGACTCTTCATCAACCCGAGCCAAAGCTGTCATCAGACTATGAGCGTTCTATTCTCAAGTCACATGCGGCACAAAAAGCCTCGAAGAGCAGTACTGATGCAAGCGGGAAATCTGTTGCCCAGCTCAAAGAACAAGCAAAACAGACTTGCGCCCCTCTCAAGGTGATTTCTCAAACCAATGTGGGGTCTAGCAAATATGGGGCCGAAGAGCAGTATGATCCAGAGGTAGTTGCACAATACGGAGAAGCTGCCGCTGCTCAAGGTATGAGTATTGCCCAGTACTTATCCCAGTTAGAGTTCTTCCCCGTGAGTGAAGTAGCATACCAATACCAGTACGGAAAACCTCTCGTCAAACCTGAGGAGGTAAACAATCTTTCAACAAAAATGCGAAGATTGCATAACTGGTACATGCATGCCACAAGTGCCGGGGCTAACTGGATAGTGCTGAGGGTTACAAAAAAGCATCATGGGAAAGATAAGGATGACATGATATCCATTGAATTTGATGAACTATTTTAATTATTCAATCAAGACGCCTTGGACAAATCGATCATGAGTGCCTATTGTCTGTAAGTACTAATTCTGTAATTAATTTAGTCTCCATCTATATTATTTTGTTTATTGCATGTATATAATCATACTTTAATATGCAGAATGAAGATTCTCGAATGCAGCAGAGGACAAATCTATGACATTGGCTTCATTGACCCATATTGGGTTCATGAAGCTAATCTCAAAATAAGCCCCCAGGATACGGAGGATAATATAGTACACGCGTTAAGGTTTCAAGAAACCAAAAGGGAAATACTATTTCCTTACAACTTCCAGTGAGTGTTATTGTCTTGTATACACTTTCTATTTCGCTTACTCGATGTTAAGTATATAATTGATAAGTTCTGCATTCGCAGGTACCACTATATTCTGTTAATCATTCAACTTGACAAAGGGCGTGTACTAGTCATGGACTCGAAACATAAACCCCTTGAGACGTGGAAGGACATGCAGATACTTCTCCAGCGGTAATTCTAATCATTACGACACTATATCGGCAACGTTCGTGAATTTTATGATATCAAGTACTTAATAACTTATTTTATTCGTTTTCTACGCCGGGCAGCGCTTGGAAACGGTTCACCAAGAAGGCTAGGGGTGTTTGGAAAGAGGAGCTTACATTTCAACCACTAGATGTAAGCACCACTAGCTATATCCGCGCATCTCTTTGATTCTAGTTTTGATACAGTTATTATCATGCTTGATTATTATTTTGATTGAACTCTGTTGTCGTAAAGTGCCTGACGCAGGGACCAGGTAACAATCTATGTGGATACTATGTATGCGAGTTCATCCGGCAGACGTGCGATGAGAAGGGCAGAAATTTAGAGCAACTCCGCGTATGTAAACAATTTCTATAGTTTTTAATTACAATCAAATTGTGTTTAGTTTCATATTCATATAGGCTGACTCCTTTTTTAAATCAGATCGAACGTCTACGGGACGGTCTTCTGCCAAAGGATCGCATACGAGCAATACAGGAGGAATTGGTGGGATTCTTGGATGCAGAAGTCCTAGACCCAAAAGGAGAATACTATTCGGCTGTGTATAGACAATAGGGATTGTAAAAATAGCAACTTTCAAGGGATTGTAAAATGTTGTCATGATGATCTTGTGTAATATAAGGTTCCTTCATTGATAAGTGCAAAACACTAAATAAACAATAAAACAACCTAAATGAATTCTCTGCCGCGGCACAAAAAGTAGCGAAAATGCTGCCGCGGCAACAAAATGTGCCAAAATGAATTCTCTGCCGCGGCAGAGAAATGGGCCAAATCTCTGCCGCGGCAGCAGGTTATTAGTCCCGGTTCGTGTTACGAACCGGGACTAATGCTCCACCCCCCTCGCGCTCTGATGCCGCCACGTGTGCCCCCATTTGTCCCGGTTGGTGGGGCAACCGGGACTAATGGTTGGAGCTTTAGTCCCGATGTCCCCGTCCCGGTTGGGCAACCGGGACTAATGGCCCTTACCAACCGGGACGCATGGGGCGTTTTCTACCAGTGTAATCTGAAGTGGAGGTGTGTATGCGGTGAGAAGTTGCCCTCCTCGTCATGCCCTCCTAGCCTTTATATAGAGATAGGCAGGTCTCGAGCACACATCGAGTCGGTTACAAGTTAGGGTTTGCCCCTTTGAATATTCTATCTGCTCTAGTCTTGCTCTCCAAGGATCCGAAGACGCCATAGGCTTGGGCCACCCGAAAATCTCCACATGCCGCGTATATTCTTGTGGACCTTCCTTGGGCTAGACCAGGTATGCTAATATTGTGTACCCGTAGGGTATAACCATGTCAGTAGCCCCCGAGTGTTTAGTCGAATCGTAGATTCGGCTAACAAATCTTCAATCTTTCGGGTGCAGTTGTTTCTGTTCATAAGAGAAAGAATGATTTTAGTTCATAGGGATTGTTGATGTGCGTGCCTGACTCTCCTGACGGATCAGGGTCATTTAATCGTCTTAGGACAAAACAACACGATCTTCAAACTCGAGTTCCTAGACTCGAATTTGGAACGGATGCTGGTGTAATTCGACTCAGGCTGTTGAGGTCTTACAGGAGTCGAATCCCAGTTGTTTTCGAGTGATGTACCCAACGCGTCCGTCAGGATTTTCAGCGTGCCTATTGACATGGTTTTTTACTGGAAGAGCGCAGTCAGGTGCGTTACCAGGCCATCAGATGATATCTGCGGGTCTTATCTTTGTGGCATAGACACAACATCTGAAAAGTTATCACTGCGGAGGTGTTTTGCGTGGCCAAGGAAGATGCTTCTCACTTAGCGTTGATTGGGTCAAACTTGCCAGAAAGTTTTCTCATTTTGATCCAAAGGATCGCAGTAGAAGAATTCATGGGTGTGCGACCAGCGCTCCCTATGGGAGTAGCCCCCGAGTGTATGTTCGAGTCGTAGACTCGAGAAGAGACTTTAATTCAGGTAATTGAGCTTTAGGTCCGTAGGACACAATTTTTTCAGATGCTTGATCAATCTTCCCTATGGGAGTAGCCCCTGAGTCCTTAGTGGAGTCCTAGATTCGACGTAGGACTTGAAGAATCAACAGTGGTGTAGTACCTTAATCATGCCTCATGTGCATGGGCAGCGCTCCTCATAGGAGTAGCCCCCGAGTACTTGCTCGAATCGTAGATTCGAGTGAGTACTTTTAGTTATCAGCCGAAGATTTCTAATCGTTGCTAGCGTGGTTTTGATGACATCAGTGCTAATGATCGGTGACCTCAACCGTCTGCGGCGCCAGATGTGACGTGACTGGACGGACGTGGGTCCCACTTTCTGACTTGGAGTTGACTGGTCGTGTGCGACGTGGCGAGAATTACGACGTCTCCCCGGTTTTCGTGCATAGTGGACGGCGTGCGGGCGACGGTTCGCTGCTGTGTTGACACGTGGACGGTT
Source organism: Avena atlantica (assembly GCA_910589765.1). Lineage (NCBI taxonomy): Eukaryota > Viridiplantae > Streptophyta > Magnoliopsida > Poales > Poaceae > Avena > Avena atlantica. Next base: position 330,738,037 of record OU342738.1, on the reverse strand, counting down.
GGATCTGACCCTAGCGTTAGGGCTTCTGGATGAACGGTTCCTATTCGTCGTCTTTATCCTTATAATCGTGGGGAAAACAGTGGTTTTTTTCACCCTTCGCCATTTGCTTTCACTGCTTCCATTTTCACGAGCTTTTCTCCTCGCGCGCTGGACGTTCTCCAGTCCTTTCCCTCCTTGTTTCTGCATGCACACCGCCACTGTCGACGCTCCATGATGGTGAAGTCTAAGAAGGCCTCCGCCAGAGCGGGCTCAAGTGCTGCTGTCGACGGCAAGAAAAGCACCACCACTGCTCGCGTCACTGATGGCGGGTGGAGGCGCACGGAGACGCGTGAGGGTGACCTGCGCAAGCTGTGCGATGCGGGTTTAATACCGCAAGATAAGGAGGCCGTCAAAATCCCCGGCGATGAGGTAATTCCTCGTCCACCCGTAGGGTATCGGGTGATGTTTGTCGCCTTCGTTCTTCGCGGCCTTTCTCTCCCAGTCCACGATTTTCTTCATGGACTTCTATTTTTCTATGGCATCCAACTCCATCATCTTTCGCCCAATTCTCTTCTCCACATCGCCTGCTTCTTCATTAATTTTTTTGAGTGCTGGCTCGGTATCGAGCCGCACTTTGGCCTCTTTCGGAAGCTCTATTCCGTGAAGAGGCAGGTTGGCACCGGCGGGGCCTACCCGTTCGGCGGCTGCGTTATTTCTCTGCGATCTTATGTTCTCTTCTTTTCCTTTTCTATGTCTGAGTCTGTCCAATGCTAGCGTAGGAAGTGGTTTTATATCCGTGACTCCACAGTGGACGGGAAAAACTTCAGCCTTGCCCCCTTCGACCCCGCCCAGGAGATCTTGCCGAAGAGATCCTAGAAGAACCATATCCTGGAGGGCGATGTGGCAGAGGTAGAGGAGCTCTACCGTTAGGTGGAGGCGCTCCAGATGGAGCCTGGGAAGGAGGTTAATGGTGTGGATATAATCCGCACCTTCCTCAAACGTTGGGTGCAGCCACTTCAGGCGAGGGCGCATCCGTTGTTTCTTTATGCTGACCGCAACGATCCGACGAGGGTCTCGGCCAAGGAGTTATCCCGAGGCGACATCGATAGAGTTCTTCGGCCTCTTCTGAAGTACAAGTCCAAGGAGGATCTTCCGGGGAAGTCGTTGACGTCCCCCTTCAGTGCCACGAAACCAGTTCCGCAGGTGTAGATTTGCGACGTGCGCACTGCGCCTTTTTCGAGTGCTTTTCCTTATGATTGCTTGTACTGATCTTTGATGTCTTCATTGTGCAGGAGTTCAAGGTGGCTGGCATGGTGCCTCCACTGCCCGAAAAGTTTCTGATTGCGCCAGACAACGAAGTTGTAGACTCTGAGTCCGAGCTTCCACCGGCGCAGTCGCCAACTCAGGAAGCCCCTGAGGCGAGCGAGGCGCAGACCCGTAAGCTAGCATGGAGTTCGAGCGAGTCTTCAGATGCCTCGACTCCGCCAACACCTAGGGACACATCCTTCCTTGTGCGTCATAGCGGGGATGATGATACTTCATCCTCACCGTTCCCGGCCGTGCCTCTGCGGGCCTTGGCGCCGCAGCCACTGGCCAAGAAGAAGAAAAAGGAGAAGGCACTGCCCGTCTTCGATTTGAGCAACATCGACTCGTAAGTACCTTCAGATGCTATTCATTCTTGTCTTGTGCACTTCTCTTCTTGATTTGATGAATGTTTTCCTTGCAGCCACTCCTAGGAGGGTTCTCTTAGTGAAGGATCCCAGGAGGCCGTAGGGGAGTCGAAGCCGACGGCCCCTCCCTCTCAGACGGTGGCCACCTCTGGGGGCGATGCCCCGAACCCCTCTCCGCAGGGGGCTCGAGTAGTCGTTACTCAGAAGACTGCACCTGGACCTTCAGAGTCCCTGTCTGAGCATGTAAGTTGTTTTTCCTTTTGTCCTGGGACCCGAGCCCTTTTCTTGATTTTTTCTTGATTGTTTTCTTATGCTTCTTCACATAGTCCTTTGTGCGCAGTGCGAACCTGCTCATCCAGCAGCATCTGGCGTTGGAGGCCAGTATGCAGCAGCTCCGAGGTACGTGCACTGCTTGATCTTGCCTTTTTCACTTGTTGCTTGTATGTAAGTTGTGTTGCTCATGTATATCCTTGATGCTTTGTAGATGAGAATAATGTGGACCTTCGTCGGCTGGACACTCTTGAAAAGAGCCTCGGTCGCACGGAGAAGCAGGCTTCTAATGCCATGGAGGTGAAGGAGCGCCTGCAGCAGGAGTTGGCTGATGCTGCCGAGGCCAAGGAGCACCTGCAGTGGGAGGCTTCAGACCGCGAAGAGCAGCTCGCAACTGTTGCGGCTGCGCGCGAGAAAGAGGTGGCCGAGAAGCTGATGGATGCAGCCAAGGCCTTCTCCGGTGCGTGTCTTGCATGAAGTTGATCTTTTGGATTTTCTACTGTTCATTCTTTCTATCCTTATTCGACGCTTGCATGTTCTGCTTTGTGCCAGATGCTTCGGGTATTGCGTTTGATCGCAATGTCTTGGAGCACGGGAGCGCTCTGGATGATGCCACCGCAGCGGTCGAAGATCGTTGCGGCACTGCTGCTAGCTCCCTTGCCAAGGCCAAGGAGGTTCTCCAGCGTTTCTACAAGGAGATCATGCCCAAGGGCGCTGCCCTTGAGGATGTTGATTCTCTGGTGGATGCGCTATCAGAGGATGCCCCTGTGGCCTAGAAGCGCAAGCAGAAGTTCATCGGTGCTTCCATGGAGATGGCCATGGCCATGGCGTCTGGAGCGGAGTTGGATCTTCACCACGTCACCTCTCGGATGCCAACAGCGCCGGACGGCTCAGAGGTAGCCTTTGCTATCTTCGCCTCTTGTTGTAAGCGTTATGGTCCAAAGCTTATCGATCTGCTGGCGGACTATGCTGTGAAGCAGCAGGGGGAGGTCAAGAGCAGGCACTCTGGCTCCGAGGCCACTCCGGATGCGGGTGCTTAGGCTTCTTTGTTGTAGCTCTAGAATAGTGTATCCTCTTTTGTAATGTATGCTTTTGTTGATGAACAATTTCTCCTTGTGCCACGTAGTGGCTTTTGATGTATATAAATGATGCTTCGAGATGTTGCCCAAGACATGTGTTGTTCATATTCTTGCTTTCTTTTCTTTAGGGACCTTTGGGTGAGGCTCATGTGGATACTCCGACTGTCCCTCAGCCGCGACCATCTTTGGATGATGCGTCGCAGCTTGCCTTTCTTCGTGATCGCATCCGTAGCTTGGAGAAGGGGATCCTTAGCATTCGGGGCCACACGAACGTGTGGAAGTTAAAGACTGAGCGAGCTGCCGCCAGGGAGGAGTGTCTAATGGGGGAGCTGCGGCAGTTGAGCAAGCAACTGCAGTGTGAGTTTTCTTGGGCTGCTGCACGTCTTCGGATGTGCCTTGTTTGTGTGTCATCTTACTCTGAATTTCTGCAGGTGCCAACCTTATTCCGAGGGAGGAGAAGGAACGTGTTGCAGTTCGGATCAACTGCCTGACCCAACAGGATATGGAAGCCGGAGGATTTTTCTGGATGGAACACGACTGGGCCACCGTCCTTGTGACGGTGCAGGATCGTGTTCATTAGGTGTCACGGGTGCTGAGGCAGGTGAAGACTTCCCTTGCATCGATTATGTATGTCATGTTTCCTCTGGATGAGGCATCGTCCACCCTATAGGGTTTGCTATCGAAGTTTCGGGACATGAATCACGTGCGGGAGTTGGTGCAGTAGCAGCTGGTAGCGGGGGTGAAAGCCGCCCTTTCGCTTGTTCGCCTGCATCGCCCAGATGTTAATCTTGCGGCGGTGGCGGCTGGGCCGCCCCCTCGACCAGATGGTGGCCTTTGGGATATGCGCCTGCATTATGCGGCTATTAGGCAGTATGCCGAAGAGATTGTAGACCTTTTTGAGCATCGGGCGCACTTTATCCTTTAGAATAGGTAGGTCCTATAAAAATATAGATGTAAAACTTGTATATATTTTGTTTGGGCTTGTTGTGCCCTTTGTTGTATACTTTATTTGTGTTAGAACGTTGTGCTTTGTTGTATGCATATCCTTTTCGTTAGCCTGATGTGGTCAGCTACTCAGGTTTACATGCGTTATTTTCGGACGACAAAGTCGTGAGGTGAGGCGGAGCCCCTGAGTGTGTTTTAAGAAAAAGTAATGTAAGGAAAAAATATTTTAGGACTGGGGACTTAGCTTTTGTTCATATTGTAACGAGGAGGTACATTGTTCGGCTGAGTAGCCTTGGCTGAGTAGCCTTATTGAAAGTAAAGAGGGGTAGCTAGGGGTAGAAGCGTTGCAATTGTGCGACATTCCACGGATTGGAGTATGCGACTCCTGACTCGACGTCCTTGATGCGGTAGGCGCCACCTGGGATGACTTCGGTGACAATGTAGGGTCCTTTCCAGGGTGACTCGAGCTTCTTCGGCCGCTCTTGCTTGAGTCGTAGGACGAGGTCTCCTTCGACGAAGGACCTTGGGCGCAGCCAACGGCTGTGATAGTTGCGGAGGCTCTGTTATTAAACCGCCGAGCGAGCCGCGGTGATGTCTTGTGCCACGTCGAGTGTGTCGACGGCGTCTTCGAGTGCAGCCGTTGATTCAGCTTCGCTGTAGGCTCCGACCCGTGGGGCCTTATGGCGTACTTCTGTAGGTAGCACGGCTTTGGCTCCGTGTACCTTGAAGAAGGGCATGTAGCCGGTTGAGCTGTTTTGCGTTGTGCGCAAGCTCCGGAGGATGGAGGGTAGTTCTTCTGCCCAGGCTCCCGCAAGCCGTTCGAGTGGTCTGAGTAGGCGTTTCTTGATGCCGCCGCCTACGAGACCGTTGGCCTTTTTGACCTACCCGTTGGTTTGCGGGTGCGCCACGGAGGCGTATGATATGTTGATGCCAAGGCCTTCGCAGAAGTCCTGGAATTCTTTGGAGATGAAGTTTGACCCGTTGTCCGTGGTGATGCTGTGTGGCACGCCGAATCTGTAGACTATGGACTCGAAGAACTTGACGGCTGTTTTGCCCTTTTGGTTGGTGACGGGCATGGCTTCGATCCACTTAGTGAACTTGTCGACTGCGACTAGGAGGTAGACGTGGCCTCCTTTCGATGATTTGGGCAGTTTGCCGATCATGTCAAGGCCCATTGGGCGAAGGGCCAGGCCAAGGGTATGGGCATGAGCTCTGACCCTGGTGCGTGTGGCTTGTCCGCAAACCTCTGGCAGCCGTTGCACCTCTAGAAGATGTCCTTGGCATCATTCATGGCCGTTGGCCAGTAGAATCCAGCTCATAAAGCTTTGGCGACGAGGGCGCGGCTGCCCGCGTGATGGCCGCAGATGCCCACGTGGAAGTCTTGGAGGATGGATTTGCCGTCACCGATGGTTACGCACCGTTGGAGTACACCCGAGATGCTGCGCTTGTATATCTCGCCATTGATGATGGTGAAGGCCTTGGACCGGCGAGATATGCGTCGAGCATCTGTCGGGTCATCAGGCAGTTCTACGTTTATCAGGTACCGAAGGTACGGCTGCGTCCATGTTTCTTCGATTGCCATGACCTGCATCGGGCTAACCAACTCAACCTCTGTGTCGAGCTTTTCGGGTCCTTCCTGTCCTTCGGGTAGCGCAGCCCGAGTGCCCTGCTTCTTCGGGTGATCCCTTAGGGAATTTCCTTTTGATGGAAGGTACGCAGATTTGTTCGAGGAACACACCTGGTGGCACCCGTGCGCAGGTGGAGCCGATGTTGGCGAGTCTATCGGCTTCCTCGTTGCTTTCCCTTCCAACGTGCTGAAGCTCGAAGCCATCGAAGTCTCCTTCGAGTGAGTTGTAGAGCACGCGATACGCGATCTTGTTGGCGGCGTGTATGTCGCACTCGTTCATCGTCTGCTGGACGACAAGGTTCGAGTCACCGTAGATGACTAGGCGCGTTGCGCCATAGATCTTGGCCATCCTCATGCCATGGATGAGGGCCAATACAAGAAATGTGTCAACTTATGACATTTTGATAGTGACCATGCATATTATCGTCATAGAGTTACGACGATTTCGCACCAGATGGTCGTAAGCTAGTTGGAAGAGTCAGAATCTTGATTTACTATGACGATTTGGCTAAAAACGTCATAGTTTTAATATGTAAAATCGTCACAGCCAGCGAGATATAAGAGAGAGCAATACCGGTCGTTGGATATGAGTGTGATAAACGGCTGAGATAGCGTTGTGTGGGAAGTTGCTGCGGATTGATGACCTGGCACCCATTCATCGCGGGAAGACCCGGGAGTATTTCCCTTTGCGAGCGACCTGGCGCCCAGTCAGGGAAGGGAACCGGGGAAACAAAATTTATGAGGCGCGATAGACCAAATTTTTCACCAAGTCCCACTGCATCTTTGGAACCCTAGATATTTCTTCTCTACAGCGCCGCCACCCCCTCTTTCTTCTCTCCGGCGCCGCCACCCTAGATTTCCTGCCGCAACCACCCCTCACCCGCTGCATCCATCGTTCCCAGGTTGCGTGCTCTCCCAGACCAAACCCACATCACACCCTTCGCCCCACAGCCTCCACCTCCCGCACATGTAGAGCAGGAAAACCCGACAAGCACCCTAGATTTCCTTTGATGGGGACGATGCGGTCGATGCGGATGTCGCCTCTGTCTCCAGATCCCAGGCTCCCCGCTCGCCTCTGCACCGAGCCCTCCTCTCCACCCGGCCGGTGGAGCCTTGGGGCTACAGGATCTTGTTCTCCCTGACGACGTCCTGCTCCCCCTCTACGACAACAGCAGGTTCGTGCTTTTCGGCGCCTCAGTGAGCTCCGTCAACCCCACTCCACCGCTGCACCAAACCCTTGATAAATCGATGGTAACTGTTCTTCTTCTTCTTCTAAATTAGTGGATGCCACATCTCCTGCTGCTCTGCATCTTGAATCCTCCGCCGCCGTCGAGAAGGACCCGATCAAGCTCTGGGACCGCTACGTCGAGTGGATCTACCAGCACAAGGAGCTGGGCCTCTTCGTCGACGTCAGCCAGATGGGGTTCACCGACGACTTCCTCCACCGGATGGAGCCGCTCCTGCAGCGGGCCTTCGTCGCCATGGGGGAACTCGAGAAGGGCGACATCGCCAACCCCGACGAGGGCCGCATGGTCGGACACTATTGGCTCCGCGACCCCGGCCTCGCCCCCAATTCATTCCTCCGAACCAAGATCGAGAAGACCGTCGACCACATCCTCGCATTCTCACAGGACATCGTCTCTGGCAAGGTCAGCTGATTTATTTGTTGTATTTTCCCATACAGTTATTGCTACCCCAAATCCTGAAGGAGTAGAACTGAAGATTGGATGCAAATATTCGGGGTTTGTAATGCAACAGTATCATACTCTTCTATAATTATAGTTCTGTCATGATAATAAAACTTTAATCTAGGGGTTGAGTTGAGGAAATGCAATTGCTTATAGCCAGTCAAAGAAACGGTGGTAGTTAGCTTGAGTTGTCCACAAAAGAACACCTGGAAGCATTAGGGGATGATATTGTAAAGATAATTTGACTGTGCAGGTTTTGTTATACATTTCTATTACTGGATTTTCCATCACCAAGAAGGTTAGAGCAATGCATGCTCCGTCATAGTAATACACACACCCACACGGTTTGGTGATTGGTATGAATGGATGCTAGGGAATGTGCATCGTACAAAGATATATGCTGATTATGTTTAGCCTATTCAGGCCTTTCCTATCTTCATTTTAATCATTACAACCTCTGGCATAGTAATACAAACACACACACAGTTTGTTCGCTGACATGAATGGATGCTAGGGAATGCGCATTGTACAAAGATAAATGATGGTTATGTTTTCAGGCTTTTCCTATTCATTTTAACCATTACAACCTCTTATAAGCCAGTTTTCCTATAAAAATGCAGATTAAGCCTCCGTCATCTCAGGCTGGCCGTTTTACTCAAATACTCTCTATAGGCATTGGAGGATCATCTTTGGGGCCTCAGTTTGTTTCTGAGGAACTTGCACCTGATAACCCCCCACTGAAGGTATTGTCCCAAGTTGTCTAATCTGTGCAATGTGGTTTGATTGCATCTGTCCATTCCGTGGATCTAGGTGTCTATCATGCAAGTATAATAAGCTTTACCCTTATTATTCTGCTTGATATCAGATACGATTTATTGACAACACCGATCCTGCTGGAATCGATCATCAAATTTCCAGTAAATAAATTATCAGTACGATGGTGCAACCTCCCTTTATCTCGTGTTCGATCCTAGTGTTTGCAAGTGTTTTGTCCAGCAAGCTGTATCCGATACATGTCTAGGGATGATTACTAGCTAACTTAGCCTAGCGATGCAAGTTTCTCTACATTTCTAGCTAGCTAGTTAAGTTTGTTTTATGTATTACCACTACTGTTTCTGGAGAAAGTGTAGCATCCATCTCGGTGCTGATTATGCTGTGATGTGTTCTGTGACCAGCCGCCGCCAAGCATCGCCGATTTGCTGCTGTTTCGTGGGAGGCTCCTTTTGCCACTGAAACCTGATGTTCCTATGCCGCCCGGAGGGAGTGTCAGGTACGTGGTCGAACTAGAAAATCTCAATTGGTTCTTCCTTTGTTGCCTAGTCCAGAGTTAGCGCCTCGACTGAGGGCATTAGTTGGTTTGAAGGAAATTAAAGATCTGAAGTTTAAATCGCTTAGTCGTGCTTATGAGAGAATTAATTTTTCAAAGATGATAACTATTTCTGTTGAAGTGCTATTCCAGAATCTAGCTAGTTTCATGATTCCTTGATCATTCTTTTAGCACCACGGTACGAGGGACAATTTGGTATTCAAGTGTTTCGGCATAGTATATATATACTTACACAAACAAAACTATCTGGTATTCAAGTGTTTAGGGGTAGTGTATATATATACTCACACAAGCAAAGAAAAGGATCGCACCTGGCTACTGTTGGTTCTTGTAGTTAAAACAATTTGAGGTAGAATACCTATGGTCTGTAGACTGGTCATAGTTATTAGACCTTGATGATTAACAATTACATACTGATGCGGTCAAGTTTGATTTAGGAGTGTGTTGATCTTATAAGAATTTGTGTTCTGTGATAATTAAGGCGAGTTTTCCATAGGTTTTGGAGCTACAGGTGCCGGAAGCAGTTCTGTTAGTTAAACGTTTTCTACTGTTTGAACATATTTCTAACAAAATTAAGTTTGAGCTAAATGTGATGTGTGAACCTAGTGACAAGAAACTTAAGTTCCATTCTAGTCAGGTTTGAAAAAAAGGTTACTTTCAGATACAAACCTTATTTAGGCTTGTAGCCATCAAAGACATCTATCAATTTCACTTATTCTTTCTCATGTTGTAGCTTGAAGACGGGAACATAGTCTGTTTCCTGAAGCCATTGGCTTGAAGACCTTGAAGATGGTGATACTCAAGTGCTCTATCCATATGTTCCTTCTTTCTTGGAGTATTTTCATAATAATTGGTGGGGGTAGTAGGGCGTTCCACAAAATCTGATTTGATCAGTCATCCGATGTTTCTTGCTATATATACAACATTTCTTACTGTACAACTATCCATGTTTCTCTATATTGTCAAAACAGAGACATTTCTTGGTGTATATACACCATTTTCTGTCCAGATGTGCAACTATTACACTGATATTATTTTTGTTAATGTTGACATGCATCGTGGCATAGTAATAAAATAGTGGCTCATAATTCATATAGGTGGCGTCAAGGCCTTATTTGACTTTGGCTTTGCTTTTGTATATGCTTATATGAGATATAATATGAGACATAGGATATAGATTTAACTAGATGGGAGTTTCTGCAATAGCTAGTTTGCAATTTCTGTAGTTTACTCCATATTATACATATAGAACTCTTTCAGGTGATTCTACTTGACATTCCCTCAATATTCATATAAATTATGGAGGGTTTTTTCGATGAATTACTATGCTTTGATTTCTGTTGATTCCAATAACAGTGACGGGCTGGCTGACCATCCCAACGAGGCTCTGTAGTGTGTACTACTGTCTAGTTTCTACTGTATTAGGATGTGTAACAATCCTAGTCTAATATTCTAAACTTTCTAGTTATTTTGTAAACCCATTCTTCAGGCTTCAGTCTTTGTACTGTGTACTGATGCATGTTAATGTATTGCTCTTCCTCAATTTGTAGCTAGTTTCTCATGTGCCCTTTATTTGCTACTTTGCAATGTGTACACAGATGTTTTTATTTGCAGTGTGTACACAGATGTTTTTATTTGCAAGTATAATGTTTTTATTTTGTTGGGACTGTTGCAGATACCCTATTGTTTACAGGAGCTACGGGCTGATCTGGAAGCATGCATAAGTTCGAGAGGATCAAATTGTAGCTAGTTTTTACACTTGCTCAGAGCTTTAGTTGTTGATTTGTAGGTACCAGGTCATCGAAGATTTGATTTCTAAACTAGTTGTATTTTGAATGAGTGGAGTTTCATGTGTTCCATCTATTCTGACCAGAATATTGTAATAAACTCATCTTTGCTGTGATGTGTATTTTCTACTTATTGGTACATTTTTGCTATTAATCTGGTGTGATTTGTTATTAATGTGACCCCCTGTCCAAAATAATCTTATTACTGGGACCCACTGTCTATCAGTTCTGACAATTTGGACCCACATTTTCAAAACGGATCAGTCCAAAATAAAAGGGATAGTACAATGGCTATTTACTGGTGTGACCAGCCCAAAATAAGAAGGCCCAAAGTAAGAATCTGTCCATATAAAAGACCAATGCAAAGAAAAACAATCCAGAATAGTTGGGCTGAGCCCATGTGGAACCTAGAAATGGGCTGGGCTGATTTTGATTTAAGACGATTTAATTTCGTCACAATTTTGCCACGTAGGATCTGACTTGGCCAGGCTAGATGGCCCATGACGATATTGGATCGTCATAGACGTTATGACGATCTAATATCGTCATAGACGATTATGACGATTTTACCAAAAACGTCGTTATAGTTCATTTGCGACGCCCAGCTTTCGACGATCTCAAAATCGTCATAGAATCGTCATAAATGGACTACTATGACGATTTTGTGACGAAAATGGAGGGTCATATATAGCCAGATTTCTTGTAGTGGCCTCGTATTCGGCCTCGTTATTGGAGGCGGGAAATTTCATCTGAAGGACGTATTTCATCTTATCGCCTTATGGGGACGTCAGTATGATGCCAGCTCCTGCTCCGGCCTCGCGCTTGGAGCCGTCGAAGTGCATTGTCCATGATTGTTTCATGTTCGGGGTGTCTGGCAGCTGGAGCTCCATCCAGTGGACGAAGAAGTCAGTGAGGACCTGAGATTTGATCACATGGCGCCACTCATAGACTATGTCTAGAGGAGATAGCTCGATGCCCCACAGGACTACGCGTCCTGTAGCTTCGGGGTTGTTCAGGATGTTGGACAGTGGCGCCTAGTTGATGACCATTATCTGATGCTCCTAGAAGTAGTGGCTCAGCCAACGAGCCGTCATGAACACGCCGTAGGCGAGTTTCTGGTAGTGAGGGTACCTGTATTTTGTTGGCGTCAGTACCTCGCTGAGGTAGTAGATTGGGCATTGGACCCCATGGGTCTTGCCTTATTCGGTTCGTTCGACCATGAGTACGGTGCTTACCACCTGATGCGTGGCTGCTATGTATAGCAGCAGAGGCTCACGTTCCTTTGGTGTGACCAGGACGGGGGAGGTGGAGAGCAGTCGCTTCAGATCTTCGAATGCGTCGTCTGCTTTAGGTGTCCACTCGAATTTGTGTGCTTTGCGTAGCACCTGGTAGAAAGGCAGGGCCTTCTCACCCATGCGGCTGATGAATCTGCTTAGCGCCGCGATGCGCCCAGCTAGCTGCTGGACACCTTTGAGGTTCTTCGGCTTCTCCATGGCCAGTATGGCCCGGATTTTCTTAGGGTTCGCCTCGATCCCTCGCTGGGAGATGAAGTAGCCAAGTAGTTGGCCAGATGGGACACTGGAGGCCTACCTTGTCTTGATGACTATGTCGTCGACATAAACCTGTATGTTTTGGCCGATCTGGCTCTTCGGGCACGCCTGCATGCACCGCTGGTACGTGGCACCTGCGTTCTTTATCCCGAAGGGCATTGTGTTCTAGCAGAATACTCCGAACGGCGTGATAATGCCGTTTTCTCCTGATCTTCGACCTTCAGCCGAATATGATTGTAGCCTGAGTAGGCATCGAGGAAGGAGAGTTTCTCGCATCCTACAATCAAATCGATGATCTGATTGATCCAAGGAAGGGGAAGTGGTCCTTTGGGCAGTGCTTGTTGAGCGACGTGAAGTCCACGCACATCCGTAGGATGTCCGTATCCTTTTTAGGGAATAGTACAGTGTTGGCTAGACACTCGCTCTCCTTGATCTCCCGGATGAAGTCGGCATCGAGGAGTCTGTTGAATTTGATTTTGACGGCTTCGGCTCGTGGTTAGGACAATCGTCGGATGGACTGTTTGACGGGCTTGGCATCCTGAAATACATTGAGTGCATGCTCGGCGAATTCCCTGGGAACTCCTGGCATGTCCGCAGGACACCAGGCGAAGATTTCCCAGCACTCACAGAGGAATTCGACGAGCGCGCTTTCCTATGCGGGGATGAGGTCGTTGGCGATCAGCGCCGTCTTGGAGGCATCTGTTGGGTGGACCTGCACCTTTTTTGTGTTGACTATGGAGTCGAACGACATGTCGGGTGAGTTTTTCCTGGAGACTGGGGTGCCCCATTGTCTGTCACCCCTCGAAGCCTTGTGAGCTCCTCCTGCATGCCGAACGACTAGGAGATTGTGTTGAAGTCTCTGTCGCAATGGTCGGATCGGGTGAAGCTGCCCTGGACCGTGATGACGCCCCTAGGCCCTGGCATCTTGAGTAGAAGGTACGCATAGTGCGGTACTGCCAGGAACCTTGCGAATGCCACACACCCGAGGATGGCGTGGTATTGTGATGGCTAGTCCACCACTTCGAACTCGAGCCGCTGACACTGAAAGTTTTCGGGTTTGCCGAAGATGACGTCGAGCCATATATTTCCCAGGGGATATATGCCCTTTCCTGGGATTATGCCATGGAATGTTGTGTTGGATTGTTCCAGGTTGCACAACGGGATCCGCATTGCTGCTAGGGTGCTAACGAACATCAGGTTGATGCCGTTGCCACCGTCCATGAAGACGTGGCTCATCTCGAACCCTCCGCTCTGCGCCTCAAGCACCAGGGCAGCATGTCATGGGCGAGGGATCTGGCGGGGGTGATCCGAGCGACTGAATGTGATGCAGGACTCCGAGCCGCTGAGGTACTCAGGGATGGCAGGCGGAGAAATCACAGCCAGGCTGACTTGGCGGGTGATCTTCTTTTGCATCCTATTTGTTGGGCGCCCCTTTTGGATCATCAGGGACCCTTTTGGCCCTGGGTACCCATTTATGTCGTTGTTTTGCACGGGTGCGAATGCTTGATTTTGAGGTCCCACGGGTGGTGGAGGAGGAGCTCCGTGGGCGATGGCACCTAGTGCAGGTGCGGGTCCGAACCCTGGGTTCACTATCTGGTGTCGCATTTGGGTGAGGCCCTCGCTGAATTTCTGGAACTCGTAGCAGTCCTTGAGCATGTGGCTGGCCTTATTTTTTCCATCCTGCTTGTCGATGTAGAAGTGGATGGTGCACGGGCCCGACAACTTGTCGTATGCCGAAGGTTCATTGTCACGGCCGTGGCGCTGCCACGTTTGTGTTGGGCGTCCTCCATCGCGGAAGTTGCTTCCACGGTATCCTCCGCTATTGCGGTTGCTTTCGTTGTGGCGTTCGGCGTAGCCAGCCGCAACCATGTTGGGTCCATCGCGGTCATCGTAGACACGCGATCTTCGCTTGCTATGGCGCTCGCGCCTGTGGCTGTATTCATACTCCTCGTCCGAATGCGCTCGGTGGAGGGAATCCTCGCCATTTGCCCACCTGTTGGCGATGTCCATGAGGTGGTCGAGTGTCTTGGGCTTGACGCGCCCAAGTTCTTCTTGAAGTCCGAGCGCTTAACGCCATCCTTGAAGGCGTCGATCGTTCTCTCCTCGGAGATGTGTGTCGTGGAGTCCTTGATGTTGGACCAGCGCAAGATGTACGAGCAAATGGATTCGCCCGTTCGTTGAGTGTAGGCCCGCAGCTCCTCGATCGAGGATTGCCTCTTGCTGGTGCCCTTAATGTTTCGGATGAAACTGTACGCCAGCTCCTCCCAGCTTCGGATGGAGCCTGAGGACAGGCTGATGAGCCAGATCCGGGCTGCGCCTGTCAGCTGCAGCTCAAGGCATTGCAAGGCGGTGTTCTTGTTGCCACCATGCAGCTTGACGAACGATAGGTGGTCGCTGAGCCATGCCTTCGGGTCATGCGTGTCGTCGAACTCCGGAGTGTCCGAAGGAAGCTTGAAATTTTTCGGCATCCGCATGCGCCAAACAGATCTGCTGAAGCATCGAGCTCTGCATAGTTCCCCTTCGTCGTCCTCTTCGGATTCGGTTGAGCACGCACGTTTAGCACGTGCCTTGTCGACCTTGCTCTGAGCGAGGTCGCTTCGAGCGTCGTAGTCGCGGCTGCGACGCCTCGGACTCTTGCGTCGTCGAGGTAGATCATACTCGTCTTCCTCCTCGTCGGATGAGGTCATGGGGCTGTGGTTGAATCTGACCAGAGCTTTCTTTTTTGGCTCCACAGGAGCCTCATTGTGGAGCGCAGCTCCGACGGGTCCGAGTCCGGCTAGTGCGGACTTGTGCATAGCTCTCTTCGGGTCCCCCACCGGAGGTGGATGGGACGCGAGATATGTGGTGGCTGCCATGATCGCAGCTTGCGGCGTCTTTGGTATGACATTGCCGTTGACGTCCATCTCCATGAAGGACGTGTTGAGGGTTTGGGTGACCTCGTGACGTGCAGCGGGGTCCATGTTATCCGTGCGAGAGAGATGATTGTTGGCTTGATTGTCGTGCGAGCTGGAGCCACCAGTGGCGGAGAGCGCAGCTCGCCGCGCGCTAGACTCTGATGCTGCTTGCTTGCGTTTGTCGAGCTCCTCCAGCAGCTTCACCTGCCTGTTGTGCTCGCCAATGAGGAAAAGATGGTATAACATCAGCAAGTCCCGTGAAGAATTCACGGGTAGGATCTTGTTGCCCGCCACGGCTTCGCGTGCATGGCGCCAGCCGTCCTCATTGAGGTTGATCCGCTGATAAGCGGTGGCATCTCCTTCGTTGGGCGGGAGGGATGGTTGCCTCTTGTTTCCTCCGTTTTCACGCTGTGGGTTGGGTGGTGGTACGTGGGCACCCGAACTTGGTGGTTATTGTTCCACATCACTTTGGATGACCACGGCGCACTGGTAGCACCCGCGGATTGGATCGCTGCTGCCGCAGCTTTCGGATCTGGAACCGTAGGTTCCCTCATCTGATGGGGGGCCGCACAGATCTGAGTTGCAGCTGTTGTTGTCGTGTGACTCGTGTGTCAGCGTTGACATGTGTAGCACGATGGGATGTGGGGCCCATGAGGCGGGCCTGATTGATGGCAGTGGCACCCGCTCTAGGAGGCGGAGAGTGCCGGTCTGTCCCACCTGGAAGCAGAAGCTCCCGAACAGAATCTTGAGCCCGTCGCCTATGGGCTCGAAATTCTTCATGGTGGCTGGCGAGTGGGTGGTGAAGTCGAAAACGCCGAAGAGGAGATGGCTCACCGTCGCTGAGGAGTTGTAGATCGCTTTGGTTGGGACCGTCATGATCGCACAATCAGCGCCCCCGTTCCCCACGGACGGCGCCAATTGACGAGGTCCGATCTCGTCAATGCCCATGGTTATGAGCTTGGGTTTTGGAGAATATGGGGGTACTGGAGATCGTGGAACAGTTAACAGACAAGCAACCAGGGGACACGAGATTTACCCAGGTTTAGGCCCCCGGAGGGAAAACCCTACTCCTGCTTGTCTGCTCTTGATTACGGCGGAACCGAAAAGTACACGGGTGTGCAGATGTAATCTGGCATGGAGGTGTGTATGCGGTGAGAAGTTGTCCTCCTCGTCGTGTCTTCCTAGCCTTTATATAGAGATCGGCAGGTCTCGGGCACAGATCGAGTCGGTTACAAGTTAGGGTTTGCCCCTTTGAATATTCTATCTGCTCTAGTCTTGCTCTCCAAGGATCTGAAGACGCCATGGGCTTGGGCCACCAGAAAATCTCCACAGGTCGTGTATATTCTTGTGGGCCTTCCTTGGGCTGGACCAGGTATACTAATATTGTGTACCCGTAGGGTATAACCATGTCATCACTAGCATCTTCTTGGCCAAGATAGCTACTAGAAACGGAGAGCATGCAAGATCTCAAACAACTCAGACATGATAGAATCAATAAGATAGAATCATTAACCAATATGACATAGTAATATCAATATCCATCGGATCCTGGCAAACACAACATGCATAATTACAAATAGATGATCTTGATCATGAACGGAGCTCACAAGATCTAAACATGGTAGCACAAAGGAGGAGAAACAACCATCTAGCTACTACATGGACCCATAGTCCAAGGTGGAACTACTCACGCATCATACCGGAGGCTGGCATGGTGATGAAGAAGGCCTCTGGGATGACCTCTTCCCTCCGGCAGGGTGCCTGGAAGAGCATTAGATCCCCCCGATCTAGGGACGATGGTGGCGGTGGCTATGGACTGTTTCGTGAAAGATTGATCGGGTACTTAGGGTTTTGGTATCGGGGGCTTCTTATAGGCGAAGAGGGAGGCCGAGGGGGTGCCTGAGGCGGCTACACCCCCCCCATGTGCGGGCCAGGCCTGGCCGTGCGGCCAGGGGGTGTGGCCCCCTCGAGGCCCTCCTCCGTCTCGTCTTCTGGCTCTGTGTTCCCCACGGTAAAATATTGACTTTGGCTTTTGTCCCGTCCAATTCCGAGAGTATTCAATTTTTACCTTTTCTGGAACCAAAAACAGAAGAAAACAAGCAACTGGCACTATGGCATCTTGTTAATAGGTTAGTTCCAGAAAACATATAAAAATACATCAAAGTGTAGACGAAGCAAAGCAAAGTAGATACTAAACAAGCATGGAACATAAAAAATAATAGATACGTTTTAGACATATCATAGCCTCATGAATAAAATCAACAATGTAACTATCACATAAAGCATGCTTTTCATGATCTGCACACACATAATTTTTATCAAGCTCAAAAATAGTGGGATTAAAACCTTCAAACCCACTTTTAACAATTTTATAACAAGATGATTGATCATTCTCAAGAGGTATGGGGTTGCAAGATAAAGTCAAGACCTCTCCAATCTCATTTTCAATAGTAGTACTATTAATATTATCAACCAATATAGGACCATCATCTAGATCTTTATCATAAACATTTTCTAAGCAAAACTCTTTAGTACCATGCATTTTGAAACTAGGTGCAAATAAAGGTTTATCATAAGATTTATCAAAATAGCATGGATTATCATAGATAACAGAAGCACAATTATTATCACAGGTTTTACCCAAAGTAGATATTTCAAAAGGATCCTCAGGAACATAACATTCATCCTCCTTTGGTAAGCATGAGGGACAATCAAATAATGTAAGGGATAAAGAGTTACTCTCATTAGAAGGTAGGCATGGGTAGATCCATTCTTCCTCCTTTTGTTCATCACTCTCCTCCTCTTTTTCATCTAATGAGCTTCCTGTTTCAGCAATTTCTTCTTCCATAGGCTCCTACAAGGCATTAGTCTCTTCCATTTGTGAAAAGCATCTATTAATATATTCAAGAATATAGCCATTTTCTTCCTTGTAATTATAAAAGCAATATTTAAGTATATCATAAACCTCATATTTATAAGGTGAATAATTAGTATTTTCAAGCAAACTAGCAAGTTCAAATGCACCCTTCCAAGCAATAAATTCTTCAATTTTTTCCACATCATAAAATTCATAATTTCCTTTAACATAAGAAGATATGGTAACATTATCATTATACTCACATTGAAAAGGGAGGTGTTTATACCTCCTACAACAACAAGATTTATCCAAGCAATAAGTAACATTATAAGTAGAGCACATGTTTCTAGCAATGGTATTCAATTTAACAATTTGTTCCCATAAGTGTTTCCCTTTTTGTGACAAGCATTGTTCCTTATAATAATATTTTTGTTCTTACGTGAACCCACCTTGCTAATAAGAACTAGTTTCAAAGAAACCAACCATTGATAGAAAGCATGATAAAGCAAGGCAATAACAGACCAACAACTATAGTAGGAACTAATTTTTTTGTGTTTTTTATAAGAAAAAGCAAACCAAACGAAACTAATTTTTTGGATTTTTTGATAAAAATAAGAAAGAAAAACAAAGCAAAAGAAACTAAGCAAAACAAAAACAAAGTAAAGAGAATGGTTGTGAAGGACTCCCCTTCTGAAGCTTTCCTTAAACTCCCTGGCAATGGCGCCAGAAAATATTTTGATGCGGCTTAGCTTTAGAGCTTCGTTGGGAGACCCCAAGAGGAAGGTATGATGAGCACATCGGCAAATTCTCCCTCGGTTATGAAACCAAGGTTATCGAACCAGTAGGAGCAAGGAAACAAATCCAAGGTGTTGCTAGCAACTTGGAATCCGGCACAGCACAAACTCAAGACTTTGCCCCAACTTACAGTGAGGTTGTCAATCTCACTGGTTTGCTAAAAAACAAATGATTAAACATATAGTGTGGAAGGTAACAATTGCTTGCAGAAAGTAAACGGTAACAGTAGATGATGTAACAATGGTAAAGATTGGACCGGGGTCCATAGTTCACTAGAGGTGTTCTCCTTAAGATAAATAACATAACATGCTAGGTGAACAAATTACAGCGTGGCAATTCATAGGAACTGAGCAAGGCATAACAATGCAAATACTAGACATTCATGATTCCTATGAGATTTGCTTGGGCATTACAACAATATACATAGACCGCCATCTAACTGCATCTATGACTAATAATCCACCTTCAGGTTATCGTCTGAACCCCCTCCAGTATTAAGTTGCAAGCAACGGATAATTGCATTAAGCAATGTGTGTAAAGTAAACAATACAATTGTTCCATGAACAAAAGATTGTTGTTTTCTCCCTAGTAGCAACAACACATCTATAACCTTAGAGATTTATGTCACTTCCCCAGATTCAATAGAGGCATGAACCCACTATCGAGCATAAATACTCCCTCTTGGAGTCACTAGCATCTACTTGGCCAAGATAGCTACTAGAAACAGAGAGCATGCAAGATCTCAAACAACATAAACATGATAGAATCAATAATCTATAAGACATGATAGAATCAATAATCAATCTGACATAGTATCTCAATATCCATCGGATCCCCGCAAACACAATATGCATGATTACAAATAGATGATCTTGATCATGAATGGAGCTCACAAGATCTAAACATGATAGAATAAAGGAGGAGAAACAACCATCTAGCTACTGTATGGACCCATAGTCCAAGGGTGAACTACTCACGCATCATACCGGAGGCTGGCATGGTGATGAAGAAGGCCTCCGGGATGATCTCTCCCCTCTGGCAGGGTGTCAGAAAGAGCTTCAGATCCCCCGATCTAGGTACGATGGTGGTGGCGGCTATAGACTATTTCGTGGAGATCTGATCGGGTACTTAGGGTTTTGGCATCGGGGGGCTTTTATAGGCGAATATGCGAGGCAGGGGGCGGCCAGGGCACCCACACCATAGGGTGTCACGCCCTAGGGTGGGCCCGCGTGGCCCTCGGGTGTGGTGGCCGTGTGGCGCCCCTCCGTCTCTCCTCTAGACTCCGTGTTCTCCTTAGTGAAATATTGACTTTGGCTTTTGTCCCGTCCAGTTCCGAGAATATTTCCTTACTAGTTTTTCTGAAACCAAAAACAGCAAAAAACAGGTAACTGGCAATGCAGAATCTTGTTAATAGGTTAGTCCTAGAAATGTATAAAAACACATCAAATTGTAGGCAAAGCATATCAAAGTTGATGCTAAACAAGCATGGAACATCAAAAATTATAGATACGTTTATGACGTATCACATAACATGGTATACATGGCATGCAAACTTCAAACTAATTTGTGGCCCCTAGTATAGTACTTTGAAATCAGGTGCTAAGCCGATATGGGTGTCCATACACCCGACATGTGGTTAGCACGCACAATCTCGGAACAGGTATCAAAAACTCGGGTCATAAGTGGACACAAGGGGGCGGGATAATAACCAGATCTCAACTATTACCCACATGTGACTCTGTACTAATTATACATACTTTCAATATTAATTATTAAACTATAATTAAAGCCATAATCATTTCCACCATTAAGCATGTGCCAACTCAAACATCAGTGGAACATCAACGACGCGAAGCAACGCCTGAGAAAGGAACTACGACTCACTGTGGCATCCCGCAAAACCACTACTAGAAAATCGCGTTGTTTTTGTGCATTGCATCATCATGACCGCATGCTCATGTCATCATGCCACATTGCATTTGAGCATCGTCATCATCTTGCATTTGCTTGCATAAAACTATTTGCAGAAAAACCTATTTTGTGTTTTCTAAAAACGCCCCGCCTCTTCAAACGTAAACCGGGTCGCCGGAATATTTTGTTTTGTCCGCTGTAGGTTGCAAAAGCGCCGGTTGAAATAAATAAAGTTATTAAATTATTTTAGTGGGGGCAGTCGAACGGGCCGAATCGACCCGAACGACCACCCCCATGTTCAAAACGGCCCACCTAAATTCCTAAAGCTACCCAACCTATCCTACCCAACCCCTCTCCACCTCACTCCAACCAACCCCCTCTTGCCACCTCACCTCCTCCCTCTCCCTTACCCACTCACACGCTGCCACCTAGACCAACCACCCCCACACCCTCACCAGCACACACACCCCACCACACACGCGCCAGCACCCCCCCTGCCCACTCTCTCACGCCTCCTCCCTGGCCCCCTGTCCCCCCACCGACGCGTCCTCCCTCCTTTCCTCTCTCTCTGGCCGCTCGCTCCTCACCCCCGCGCGCCTGCCTCCTCCCTCCTCTCCATGGCTCCTCGCCGCCGCTCTCCCCTCCTCTGGCCTCCCGCGCGCCCGCCTCCGCGCCACGTTCCTCCCACCTCGCCGCACCTCCGCGGCCACCTCCGTCCGCCCCGCGCCTTCGAGCTTCTCGCCGCCTTGAGCTCCACCCCGTCGCCGGCCCTATCCTGCCGCCCGCGGGTCGCCTCGCCACCGGCCGGCGAGCGCCGCGCCTCGCCACCGGACCCCTGCCCGCTGGCCCTCCGTCGCATCTCCTCCCCGCCTCCCGCCTCGAGCGCCGACCGCCCCCGAGCTCGCCTCCGACCCCCTCCGCCTCGTCGCGCGGCCCCGAGCCCCGCCCGCACCGGCGCGCCCCCGTCGGTCCCGCACCGCCTCGCCCTCGCCACCTTCCGCCGCCCTTCTCCGTCCCGTTACCGCGGCCGCCGTGCGCCGGCGAGCCCGTCCCCGCCGCTCCGGCCACCGCGAGCTCGCCCCTCCCCCGCAAGGCCGCGCCCCCTCGCCTGCCGCCCCGTCGCCCCATCGACCGCCTCCCCGGAGCCGTCCCCAGCCGCCCCATAACCTCCGTCCGCGGGCCCACTTCACCGTCAACCGCCGCTGTGGGCGCTGTCTGGCTTGGTGCTCTTGGATGAGGCCCCTGATGGATGTGATCATCTTCAGCTGCTAGTCCTTGGCAACATCTAAGGCAGACCCTCTTGTGTCGTTCTCGACCATATCAGATGCCAAACTCTGTTGTGCGCCAACAAGTTCTACCGCTCGGAACGCCTTCCCGGAACCCAAGACCACCGAGGCCGTCCCAATCCCGTCATCGACAACCGTCGCGGAACATCTTCGACATGGGACGTCAAGGCCTCCGTCATGAAACTAACAAGATCAGCCACACGGAGCCGAAGACCGTGGAACGCCAAGGTCTTCCCCCCGGAACGTCGAGTGCTTCTTTCCGGATCCGAAGCCGCCAAGTTTTCCATAGAACGACAAGCACTTCACCCCGAACGCCAAGACCGACTCGATGGCGCGGACCCGACAAGAGCTTCGCAACGACAAGAACGGCACCGACCAAAACGAACCCGATGCGCCTCGACGCCACGCCAAGTTCGTCTACCCGAACGCCAAGATCTACCCCAGTAATCCGAGAACGCTTCCGCCGAGACCGAACTCGTCGAACCCCGAACCCTGAGACCGACCCCGAACCCCGAACCCCGGAACCAAGACCGTCAAGACCCCTAATGTGTGAACCCCTTCCCGAAACCCTATTTTATAATATCATAAACTTTTTGCACATTAAATTGCCATACTCGCATGCATATTTGTGTGGTTTGGGGGCCCTATGCCGATTCACCTCTAATTAAATATGGGGCCCTATGCGGGCAAATCTAGTCTCATATTGGCCTCATTTAAATTTGTGTAGCGAACCCGGTACCTTATTTTGCCATGATAAAACAACATTTAATTTGCGGGGTAGATAAACAACTAGAACCATATATCTAATTGTCGGGACCCCGGTTCCACTTAATATGACCTAATCGCATCGCATCTTTGCCATGTCATACATCCTACATGCATCATGCCGATCTTCTGCCGTTGTATTAAATATTGCATCCGGTGTTTCTCCTAGTGTTTTGGTTCTTCGCGGATAAGGCCGTTGAGTTGATGTGAGCTTCGCCCCGATCTTCGGTTGAACCTTCGACAATGTTTTCAGGCGAGCATCTCCCCCTTTCTACCTATCTTACTTTTATAGTATTTATTCCCTCCTGTTGATCTATTGCTATCTGTGTTGCGATGCTTTAGTTTCCGTACCTGTGATATACCGTGCAGCCCTATATTGCCTTGGACACATCCTATTACCTGTTGTTTGGTAGATAGTTGGACTTGCGCGTCGTAATCGCTTGCTCAAGTACTGTTGCGTGACATTCAGTGCCACAGTTGTTGATGTAGTGCCGCATGTTGATGTTGGAGATGATCATAGTTTTACTTATTGTTCACTTTAATTCCTGTTTAACAACTAAAATTGAAGTAAGCAGAGGCATCGGTGGGTGATAGATAATATTTGGTTTTCGAACGCCCACTTGTGTCCCGTAGGGCCCCGAGTACTTGATACCTGTTCCTTGATTTATCGCGCTATCCACATCCGGGAGGTATATGGGACCCCCCTGAGCCAGAGCTTGATTCAGTCTTATTTCTTGGGGCCACAACTAGTTTGAGGTTTTATTTACTATCATGTACCTATGCCATGCTTTACTGCTTTATTTACGATTGTGTGAGGAGCACGCTGTACTGTTTTGGAAGCGGAGTGTTTTCGCGGTATCGACAGTCCCCGTTTGGGGATTTGCTGTCGTTTACAGCCACTGACGCAAACCTTGAGTCCGTCTCGGAGCTTGCTTACTTCGTTGCGGGTGTACTCCAAGGGGTGGCCCCCTGAAATATTTCTGAATCCTGTGATTGCTTTGTCGTGAAGGCCTCGTTGGGTTTTGATTTGGTTTTTCCGAGGTTGATCGAGTGTGTGTTGCTATTGGTGCACCCCGCCGGGTTAAAACTTTCTGAAAGCCGTGTCCGCGGTTATGGACGACTTGGAGCACAGTATCTCGACCATAGACAAGCATAACTAAAGTTTACGGTTATAAATTTGACTTTATAATGACTAGTAATCAGCTTCACTATAATGGAATGGCTAATTAATACTGCCCACAATTGCTTGTTGGAGTGTCGCTTGCGACAGTTGTATCTGACTAGTAAGTATTGCCACTACAACGGAATGGCTGAATAAAAGTACCAACAACTGCTGGGTTTTGGGTTATCTCATGCTATCTGTATCTGATTAGTAAGTGTTGTAACTATAACGGAATGGTTAACTAAAAGTGCCCACTGCCTACTTTATCAGGACGATTATCTAAACCTGACTAGTAAAGTGCCGCAACTATAACTGAATAAGTAAAACTGCCAACTGTGTGAGTTCCTCGGTTGACTTCCTCATTTGGTATCGAGGGGGGAAATGCCAGGATGGGTTTGTTTGTTGGTAGTATCAGGTTGGATCCGAATAGGTCTTTCTTACCCCTCTCTGACTGCCGCCAGTTGTATCGAGTCTCTATAGGTTGTTCAGTGCATGCTGCCGCTGCCGCTTCAGTCCACCATACCTATGTAGGCGAGGACCGCCGAATTCTAGCCTCGCCGTGTACTGGCCTCAGTACTGACGCTCCTCTTTTTCCTTTGCCCTTTGTCGGCACCCCTTTTGTTTAAGCAGGTGTTGAGATCGACGTCGTTAGCAGGGTTACCCTTCCGGCTTGGCCTGGGAAGGGTTATGGACGCCATTGGTTATTCTTCAGGGCTCTTAGCCCCATTTGCATCTTGTCCGTAGTCGGACGCTCTATCATTTTCAAGGTGATTTGGATCTTTGTATATTATATCTTTATTCTTGACTCTTTGAGCCGTTGTTGTATATATCTGTTCTGTGGGTCCCATCGAGGACTGTTGTGTAATGTTATTACTTCGTTTTCCACCCGCACGAAAGTGCCTGGTGGGCACCTTTGAATCGATTCTATGCGGGTTTGGCGGATTTCGCTAAAACTTGCATAGGGCCGATTCTGAGGGTGTTACACTCACATGGCTGACTGTCAACCAAACAACAGGTAATACGAGATGTCCAATACAATATAGATGTTGCCAAGGATATAACTGGTGTACGAAAGCTAAAGCATCGCAACACCGGTAGCAATAGATCAACAGGAGGAAGTAAAGACTATAAAAGAAAAATAGGTAGAAAGAGGGAGAATGCTCGCCTGGGAAACTCTGCTGAAGGTTCATATGAAGATCGGGTCGACACTCGCATTAACTTGTCAGCCTAATCCGTGAAGAAGCAAAGCACTAAAAAACACTGGATGCACTATTTAATACTATGGCAAAAGATCGGGCATGATGCATGACATGGCAAAGGTGCAATGCAATTAGGCAATATTACGCGAAACCGGGGTCCCGATAGTTAGGTAGATGGTTCATATTAGTTACATACTCTGCAATTTAAATGTTGGCTTAACAACACAAAACATGGCAGTTTGCTACACATATTTAAATGGAGGCAATATAAGACTAGAAAAGCCCGCATATGGTCTCCATATTTGATAATTAGATGAGTCGACTATTTAACCCAAAGCCACAAGATAATATGTATGCAAGCATGTATGATCCCGTGCAACAAGTTTTCTATATAGAATTTATGAAAATAGGGCATCAAAAAAGGGTCACACTTTGGTTCCGAAGGTCTTGGTTACAAAGGGTCTTCGAACTCTGGGAACAGGGCTCACTACGGCACACACGCTCTTTGCCGTGTGGGCAAAAGACACGGCAAAGGCCTTTCGGAACACGGCAAAGGCTTTGCCGTGTGTATACACACGGCAAATGCCACACGGCAACGTTCGCCACGGCAAAACCCTTTGCCGTGTGTTTTCTAAATAAGACACGGCAAAGGCTTTGCCGTGTGTCTCATGCGTAGACACGGCAAAGTAAAGTAAGATAACGGTTCCCGCGGAGATGACGGTGTCTATTCTTTGCCGTGTGTCTTCTTGAAAAGTACACGGCAAAGAAGTTGTCTTTGCCGTGTGTCTCCTTGAAAAGTACACGGTAAAGAAGCTGTTTTTGCCGTGTGTCTCGTGGAAAAAGTACACGGCAAAGAAACTGCCTTTTTTAAAAAAATAAAAATAATAATTTTGTTTCAAACTTTTTTGAATATTATTTACTTGATAATCTCATATAGAATATTTGAACCCTTTGTATGTTAAATATTATGTCAAATTTCAATCATAATCAAACTTCCCCTGTGGTCACCCATCCTAACACTACTCTAGGCCTAGCACGCTTAACTTCTTCGTTCCTTCCGAATGAGCTACCAAGAAAGAAATCATACCTTGTTGCTAATACTTTCATATCAATGATATTAACTCTTGGACCATGATGTCACACATCTCAGTTTTAGATTCCAAACAATTATTTAAGTAAACAATAATGAAAAGTAATAATAATCTTGAATCCAAATAAAAAATAAAATAATTTTATTTTATTTCCTTTTTCTATTTAATATGGAATAATTCATATATTTAAATCCGTAAATCGGAATTCGACAAATAAAATGTCTAAATCGATCAGAAAATTGTGAGGAATCCAAATATGACATCCATATAATCTTGTGAAAATGGGGTGGTATCATTTTAAATTATCCATTTGGTGGTTGCTTCATAAAACCCCCCGTTTTTTGTGCCCGGAAAATGGAAAATGGCTTTTTGGTGCGAGGAAAAGGAAAACTTCCTTCAGCAACATTATTCGCCATTCCATAATGCACATGCATGCATGATATGGGTATATTATCACAAACTATGCCTTGATTCTAGCCATAATATTGGTCATTTGACTCGAAAGTCAGGAAACCTCGAATGAGATAGGTCATTTTGTGAAGGGTTTTATTGAGACATATTCAATATAACAAGTTTGATATTTTTACTTCCAACCATGTCACATAATATGACACCACGCGAAGGTTTCGCATTGTTTCGATCGTTTTTGAATTTTTTATGACTCTTTTAAACTATCGACAAACTTTTTCGAACGACGGGTATGAAGATTCTTAGCTCGGAGCTGAGCCTCTCTAAACTTTCACTGGATCTTTGATAAAATAGCATATTGTGAACCTAAAAATTATTTTTGTAAAAAATCATGCCCATCAGATCATGTACATGTAGTTCATATCTGACCCACTTCCTACCGTTTCGGCAGGAATTTGTCTTTTTCACCTGGAGTGGACAGAAAGGTTTGAGATCCCCCCGTTGAGACATTGTCCATTTAAGGTGGTCTAGTATTTTTGAAAAATAGGATGGTAGCATTTTAAATTAGCCATTTAGTGGTTGCTTCATAAAATCTCTCGTTTTTTTCGCTCAGAAAATAGAAAATGGCTTTTTGGTGCGACGAAAAGAAAAACTTCCTCCTGCAGCATTGTTCACCATTCCATGAGGCACATGCATGCACAATATGGGCAGATTATCATAAACTATGCCTTGATTCTAGCCATAACATTGGTCATTTGACCCGAAAGCCAGGAAACCTCGAATGAGATAGGTCATTTTGTGAAGGTTTTTTTGAGACATATTCAATATAACAACTTTGATATTTTTCCTTCCAACCATGTCACATAATATGACACCACGCGAAGGTTTCGCATTGTTTCGATCGTTTTTGAATTTTTTATGACTCTTTTAAACTATCGACAAACTTTGTCGAACGACGGGTATGAAGATTCTTAGCTCGGAGCTGAGCCTCTCTAAACTTTCACTGAATCTCTGATAAAATAGCATATTGTGAACCTAAAAATTAGTTTTATAAAAAATCATGCCCATCAGATCATGTACCTGTAGTTCATATCTGACCCACTTCCTACCGTTTCGGCAGGAATTTGTCTTTTTCACCTGGACTAGACAGAAAGGTTTGAGATCCCCCAGTTGGGACATTGTCCATTTAAGGTGGTCTAATATTTTTAAAAAATAGGGTGGTAGCATTTTAAATTAGCCATTTGGTGGTTGCTTCATAAAATCTCTCGTTTTTTTCGCTCGGAAAATAGAAAATGCCTTTTTGGTGTGACAAAAAGAAAAACTTCCTCCTGTAACATTGTTCACCATTCCATGAGGCACATGCATACACAATATGGGCAGATTATCATAAACTATGCCTTGATTCTAGCCATAATATTGGTCATTTGACCCGAAAGCTAGGAAACCTCGAATGAGATAGGTCATTTTGTGAAGGTTTTTTTGAGACATATTCAATATAACAAGTTTGATATTTTTCCTTCCAACCATGTCACATAATATGACACCACGCGAAGGTTTCACATTGTTTCGATCGTTTTTGAATTTTTTATGACTCTTTTAAACTATCGACAAACTTTGCCGAACGACGGGTATGAAGATTCTTAGCTCGGAGCTGAGCCTCTCTAAACTTTCACTGGATCTCTGATAAAATAGCATATTGTGAACCTAAAAATTAGTTTTATAAAAAATCATGCCCATCAGATCATGTACCTGTAGTTCATACCTGACCCACTTCCTGCCGTTTCGGCAGGAATTTGTCTTTTTCACCTGGACTAGACAGAAAGGTTTGAGATCCCCCAGTTGGGACATTGTCCATTTAAGGTGGTCTAATATTTTTGAAAAATAGGGTGGTAGCATTTTAAATTAGCCATTTGGTGGTTGCTTCATAAAATCTCTCGTTTTTTTCGCTCAGAAAATAGAAAATGGCTTTTTGGTGTGACAAAAAGAAAAACTTCCTCCTGTAACATTGTTCACCATTCCATGAGGCACATGCATGCACAATATGGGAAGATTATCATAAACTATGCCTTGATTCTAGCCATAACATTGGTCATTTGACCCGAAAGCCAGGAAACCTCGAATGACATAGGTTATTTTGTGAAGGGTTTTTTTAAACATTTTCAATATAACAAGTTTGATATTTTTTCTTGCAACCATGTCACATAATATGACACCACGCGAAGGTTCCGCATTGTTTCGATCGTTTTTGAATTTTTTATGACTCTTTAAAACTATCGACAAACTTTGTCGAACCACGGGTATGAAGATTCTTAGCTCGGAGCTGAGGCTCTCTAAACTTTCACTGGATCTCTGATGAAATAGCATATTGTGAATCTAAAAATGATTTTAAAAAAAAATCATGTCCATCCGGTCATGTACCTGTAGTTCATATCTAACCCACTTCCTACCGATTCGGCAGGAATTTGTCGTTTTCACCTGGAGTGGACGGAAAGGTTTGAGATCCCTATGTTGGGACATTGTACATTTAAGTTGGTCTAGTATTTTTGAAAAATGGGGTGGTAGCATTTTAAATTATCCATTTGGTGGTTGCTTCATAAAATCTCTCGTTTTTTTCGCTCAGAAAATTGAAAATGGCTTTTTGGTGCGACAAAAATAAAAACTTCCTCTTGCAACATTGTTCACCATTCCATGAGGCACATGCATGCATAATATGGGCAGATTATCACAAACTATGCCTTGATTCTAGCCATAACATTGGTCATTTGACCCGAAAGCGAGGAAACCTCGAATGAGATAGGTCATTTTATGAAGGTTTTTTTGAGACATATTCAATATAACAAGTTTGATATTTTTCCTTGCAACCATGTAACATAATATGACACCACGCGAAGGTTTCGCATTGTTTCGATCGTTTTTGAATTTTTTATGCATGTTTAAATCTATGGTCAAAACGGCGAGCATGAAGATTCTTATTCAATATAAATATCTAATTTTTGAGTGTACATGGATAGATCTTATTTTTCTGCAAATTTTGATATATTATTTGTATTTTTATGAATTAGAATGATTTTTTTATGATTTTCCTAAGAGTAATGTGATAAAAGGCAAAAAAAAAGAAAAAAAGACTTTGCCGTGTGTACTGCGAAATACACATGGCAAAGGCCCTTTGCCGTGTGTACTAACGAATACACACGGCAAAGGACCGGCGAGGGCACACGGCAAAGAGACCACCGTCTACGGCCGTTAGCTCCTCCCGTTAAATGGACTTGTGGGGTCACGGGTCCCACCTTGTTGCCGTGATAACACCTATGCCGTGTGTCGTTGTCAACTTTGCCGAATGTATTTTCTTTGCCGTGTTCCTTTATGGGTCTTTGCCGTGTATATTTCTTTGCCGTGTTCTTTTTCAGAAATTTGCCGTGTTCACGTACTTTGCCGTGTATTTTCTGAGTTACACACGGCAAAGACTGTCTTTGCCGTGTTCCGGTGCGTTTGACACACGGCAAAGACGTGCCTACACAGCAGCGACATTTTTTCCCGTAGTGGCTTTAGATCCGGTTTCCATGAGGGGGCCTCGGCGTTCCGTGAAGGAGCCCTTCGTGTTTGGAGGTCTTGGCGGGACCGAGCTTTGGATCTGAGGTGGCGATCTTCGTCTTCGAGCCTCCGGTACTGGTCTTCGGATGACGGGGTTCTCGGTGGAAAAGGATCTCGTGAACGAGCTTGGTAGGCATCGGCACATGGTACATGGCTTCTTGGAAGAACTTGGCATTACGTACTTGCACTATTGCAAAATAGCCTATCAGTGACAGGATGAAAAGGCCCATTAGTCACGGACAGAGCGTCTATCAGTGATGACTAGTCACTGGTATGAGGTTACTAGTATGTGTACTAGTGACAGACATTTAATTGTGCTAGTCACTGGTAGGTGTTTACTAGTGAACAATCATTTATTTGTGCCCGTCACTACGTAGCTAGTGCTCATCGCTAGTATGTGATTTTACCTCATCATTAGTGATAGGTACTTGTCATAAATCAGAACTCAAGGATAATCATAAATAAATTATAATGCTTTATTAACTAAAACTTGGGAAACACAATCTGAGTTACATCCATCATCTTGATAGAAAATGAAAATTGAACACTAAATCCTCTAGCTATTCATATTCATGACACATTATTTATAAAATTAAATCTAAGACGAAATAAAGTGAAAAGTTTCATTGTGCCTTCTCGATGCCTTCTCCCCGTCGAATTCTTGATGTATGGATGTCTTCCGTACAATTATCCTTTTATATTTACCTCCTGCAATGGAAAATTAAATAGGTTACGTGTAAACTAGTTCACGGTTAGAATTAGAAAGAACTGTTATTGTAGGAAAAGAACATAATAGAGAACCGTAATGTCTTATTAGTTGCAGAAGACAATCATTGACCGGGAAAACAATTTTAACTACTAACTCGTGCCTCGAGTGAAATGTTTCCAGTAATCAATTCAAAGTCAAAACCTTCACTTAAAGATGAAAGACAGAACCATTAGATACATCGTGAAGAAATCAGGAGATTTAGCATTCATTGGCAAGAGATGTCACGCGATATCCAAATTCATTCGATCCGAAACCTGAAGTAGTTTCGTGCGTCTAACACTCCAATTTGTAAATGTAAGATCAGCTAACATGGACAAAAGTTTGTAAAGCCTTATGCAAACATTAAAGTGAGTTGACATCAAATTGACCTGAGTTGTTTTGTGTCTGACCTTTTTTATGCAGACAACGCAGCTGAACGCGATGCAGATCAAATCTCTTTCCCTCCCACCAACACATAAATTCATCTATGGTATTGCTAACCACTGGAAATATATAAAACTAACCTTATTTTATATATATCAGATATTAGGAATAAATTCAATTTGTGGGGCTTCTGTGAGTAGTAAATCTGCTAGTGCCACGTACTGTAATCAAATTTGTTTGCCACCAGCTTGAGGAACATATTAACGAATGGTAATCTGCAATAGATTCAAGAAAATACATGATTTGTCTTAAATGATTAACACGTACTTATACTGCTATTCTAAGTATATATAACATGGCCCATATAATTGTGACAAGTACTGCTACTCCAAGTACATATATACTGCTGCCCAATAGATTTAAGCAAAGCCATTCGCCGGAGGAAAACTTTCCATATAATTGTGGCATAGGACCAAGAAGATTGAACCAAACCCCTAAATTTTTGTTACAGCGGTCACGCGATGGGTCAACAAACCTGTGTGGCTTCAGTGTGGAGCACACGATGTGGATTGGCAGCCGAAATTCAGTCCACCATGGTTCATAAATTTACTGCAGTTGACAACTTGGAGGGGCAGGATGTCGTCGAGCTGGATGCCTGGATGCAGAGACGTGCCGCAGTGCTGGTGCAGGAAACTTGGCGATGACAGGTGAAGCGCAGGTCGTGTGGTCGCGTGTGCAACAGCGACGTTTGGGACGGGCTATCTCATCGATGTCGTGCACAACGTCGCCACATGTAGCCCCCACATCGGCGCCGCCGTCGGTAGCAAGGTGTTCCATCTATAGTGTGGCCGGAGTCACAGGAGGCCGACAAGGCGGTTGCTGGCGATGCCACGACGGAGCGGGATGGGACCGAGGAAGAGGAACACGGGGATGCGAGCTTGGCCATTGCCGGGGAACGAGGCCGGAGTTGACGGGACTGGCGGCCGCGTGCATGCGTTGTGGCGTTGGGTGGTTGCTGGATCGGGCATTGGTGGAGATCGTGGCCTGGAGGCGTGTGCGAAGGGTTGAGGCGTGCTAGATGTGGTCAACATGACTCCGCGGAAGATTGGGTGATAAGGCGTTTCCACAACAGATTCATGTTGACATAGTTGGCAATTGGCATGGACGCTTCCGATTTTTTTGTGGGACGGGACATGGGATCCTACATATCAACCTACTGAATGACGTCTTCTTATTTAATAGTAGTACTCCTTAGTCCTTAGTACTAAAATAGGTGATTTGATTTTGTCTAGATTTAAATGTATCTAGACATGTTTTACCGTCTAGATACATACTAATCTAGATAAACTCAAATCACTTCTATTATTTTAGGACGAAGTGAGTATATAGATACTAGTGACATGCGTTTGTAATTCTCCGTCATTGATCATATAGTTATCGGTGACAGACATTTATAGATGCACGTCACTAAATATATTTTTTTTAAGTTGCCCCTCATAAATATGCTAGTGGCAGTCACTTCTTTGAGCCTGTCACTAGTGTTTTATACTAGTGACAGACTTATGTATGCCCGTCAGTGGTAATGTTTACTAATGACAGGCACATTTTTGCCTATCTCTAACCACCTGGAGGCTATAAGCATTTCTACACTAGTGTTGGTCTTCGTCTGGACGGGTCATCGAGTGGCATCCTATCTCCAGAACAACAACCACGCAACTTCACCTGAGTAGGGTCACGAGCACCAACACCTTACCGATCGATCAACAGACAACAACACGACAGGCATGGTCAACCAACCAAGAGTAGAGGTCGCAGGCACGTGAGCTGCACCTTGGTTGTTAAGGGGCGCAAGGTGGCAGAGCTCTCGCGGAAGTGACCATGGCGGCGGTCGATGGGGTGGGACCGCGGAGTGCACGGCGCCGGTGCGGGACAGCACGGGAGGCCCCTAGCGGCGGATGTGTGGCAGAGCCGGAGGCGGTGACAAGGGTAATAAGACCGGCAGCGGCGAACGAGGTTGAGGCCGACATCGGCGGACAAGGTCGGAGGCAGGGACGAGCAACATGCCGGATCGATGGGGCTCGCGCGCGCGGGACGGCGCCAGGGGCGAGCTCTGGCAATGGGCGAGCTCAGTCCGACCGAGGAGGAGGTGGGGCCACAGCGAAGAGGAGCCTGCGGGGCGTAGTGCTGGCGGGGTAGATGATGCAGCAGCGACGGGGCGGGGCCCAGGCGGCGGAGGCGAGCAGGATGCCTCGGGATAGAGGAGGGAGAGCCGGGTGGAGGTCTCGGGGCCTGCGCGGTGGTGATGCGACAGGGGATCTACGGAGAGGCGGGGAGGAGGCAGGGCGCGACGCTCGGGCTGCGAGGCGGGGGCGTAAGCAGGAGGCGGCGGTGGCAGTTGCCGAAGGGGAGGAAGGAGGCGGGTTGCAGAGGAGTGATGATGCAGCTCAGATCACTGTAAAGCTTCGTTGGGAGACCCCAAGAGGAAGGTATGATGAGCACAACAGCAAGTTTTCCCTCAGTAAGAAACCAAGGTTATCGAACCAGTAGGAGGAAGGAAATGACTCAAAGGTGTTGCTAGCAACTTGGAAACCTATAAAACACAAACTCAAGACTTTGCCCCAACAAACAGTGAGGTTGTCAATCTCACTAGTATGATGAAAACAAAGGATTAACTGTATGGTGTGGAAGGTAATGGTGGTTTTTTGAAAGTAACAGGAATAGTAGAAGATGTATCAATGGTAAAGATTGGACCGGGGTCCATAGTTCACTAGAGGTGTTCTTCTTAAGATAAACAACATAACATGCTAGGTAAACAAATTACAGCGGGGCAATTGATAGGACAGAGAAGGCATAATAATGCCATACTAGACATTCATGATCCTATGACATTTGATTGGGCAATACAATAAGATACATAGACTGTAGGGTTCGCAGCATAGAAAAAAAAATTCCTACGATGGGAACAACTATGTACCAAGATCTATCTACTAGATACAAACAACGGGCGGATGTATATCCGTAGAGAACATACCCTTGAATACCGACAAAGCTTAACGAGTCCAAACTCGTGGTTGATGTACATGATCTCTTGCCGATCTCAAGATCGAGAGGAAGTCCTAGCGCCGCAAAACAACAGCGCATCCGTGCTCGCACACACGTTCGAGGCACCGAGCAACCTCCGCCTCCTCGCTCCAGCGATGCAGCGGAAGCACAACTCTTTCTTGCCGAATAGCCACCGGGAACATGTATCTCGCTAGTCCGAGACCATGGGGATAAATACTAGAGGGGGGAGAGATCCTTCACGAGGAGGTGTGAGTGAGAGAGAGGGAGGGGGCTCCTTTTATAGGGAGAGGGGGGCACCCAAGGGGCCATGCGCCCAGCCATGGGGCTGTCCCCACCTCTTCCACATTCATGTGGGTGGACACTCCACTCACTCAAATTCCTTTCAATTCCCTCCACTCAAAAACCCACTCAAATTCCCATTAAATTTCCACCAAATTTACTACAAACTCTCATTAAATAAAACTCCTTTTATTTATTCAGAATTTTGTCAATTAATTTAATGAAAAACATTCACATATAACCCCTTGCTAGTATTTCATTTCACATGCAGAAACACTTTCTGCAATTTCACCCGAAAACCCGTTTCGGTATCTAGTGAAATAAATTCCTACGCTTGTTATTCTTTTCGGCATGAAACTTTTGCTCCAAATGGATGTCGGTGTCTCTTAAGTGTGTCACACTACGGTTCGTGAATAATGCGTACATGATCGAGACCCCTCTCGGATCAATAATCAGAAGCGGGATCTGGAGACCCATACTGACTCCCACACATTCAACGATGAATTTCTTGTGATCGTCGGAACCTTTTACGCTAGTATCTTAATCCTTTTGTTTCGTGATATATTACTTGTCCGAGATTCGATCATCGGTATCTCCATACCTAATTTTATCTCGTTACTGACATGTACTCTTTTCTCGTTCCCATGATATAGCATTCTAGTGATCAAATCACTTGCTTGCAAGCTAATCAATGTGATATCACCGAGAGGGCCCAGAGCATATCTATCCGTCATCGGGATGAACAAATTCCACTCTCGGTCCATGGGCCTCAACATAACACTTTATTAGTTCTGAATCCATCTTTATGATCACCAAGTTACGGTGTGACGTTTGATGTTATCAAGAAACTCTTTCAGTGTTAGTGATTGATATGATCTCATGGTCTAAGGATTAGGATCACTTCGTAAGTTATTATAGCAATATAAACTCAATGACTTTGATCGTAATGCTATACTTCGGATGAATGTTCGTCACATCATTACACTAATGTTGTGACCTTGTTATTAACAACATCCAATGTCCATGATCAGGAAACTTTGATCATCTTGTTAATCAACGAGCTAGTTTATAAGAGAGGCATAACTAGGAACTTCCTTTTTTTTATTAAACACACATGTATTAACGTTTCCGTATTAATACAATTATAGCATGCAAAATAAACATTTATCATAAATAAGGAATACGATAATAACCACTTTATTATTGCCTCTCGGGCATATTCCCTTCAGTCTCCCACTTGCACTAGAGACAATAATCTAGTTTGAAAACTTTGCGTATTGAACACTTATGGCTTTCCGGTGTTCCATATACGCGATTGTAAGTGGTTAACATAATCTACGGATCTGACACTTTCAGGTCCGTGTGTATTTGCATATCTTTGCGTCTCCACGCATCACTCATTCTCCAATGAGATGGCATTGTATAAATTTGGTCTTTCGGTGAGACCTTTAGTTCCTTGGGGTTAAACCATGTCGATACTATTTTCATACAATATATCTTTAGTGTTAGCCCTTTGCGAACCACACCTTAGTTTGATTTCAAACTACTTGACACAAATTCCCTCCTTTGCTGCTACTATAGCAGTCATATATTTAGCCTTTTTGTTGTAGTATTCGTCACAATGTCTTAACTATGGATTTCATCCAAATCCATCATGGAATCTCCTTTCCATTACATTGTGCCACCCATAGTTTAAATTGAGATAAACTTAATTTGTATCTTGTGACAAACCTAGTGTCAATGTAACGATTTACAATGAACTATTTGTAATTGTTTGTCACCTCTACACAAATATATTCTTAGTTCTTTCAAAAAGATCATAAGAATATCCTCACTATCGTCCAATGATCATTTTATGATTCATTCCGGTATATGCTCATAACACTTAGAGCATAGGACATATCTGGATGTGTACATATCATGGTATGATTGATCAAAACATTCTCGTGATTTCACTCATCAAGTGTCAAAGCACTTGAATCTTGTCTCACTTATCAAGTGTCGATACACTTGAATCTTGATTCAATTCCTTTCCATGCAACAAGAATTGTTTCTTGTCGTTTCTATATTGAACTCCTTCAATATCTCATATATGTACGTTTGGCACAACCATATTGGCGTCACAGTCTATCAACTATAGACATTCACGGTAATATTCGGGTTTTGCCTAAGTATTTTATCGATATGAAATTCTTAAACTTTGTCAATAAAAGATACATCATTTCTAAACAACAAGATGTCATCCACATAATGTATTAGAAATATGTCTCTGCACTCCCACTTAATTTCTTGCAAATGCAAGCATCTTCATCGTCTCCTGATGAAAACTCATTTTCATTAAGGTGAAGATTCCAACTCCGTGATGCTTAGTTCAACCATTGAAGTTTACATGCCCTTTTAGCACCCTTTGAATTTTAACAAAACCCTTTGGACCGTGTCATGTACACGTCCTAGGTAACCATTCTATTAGAAGAATTTTGTTTTGTTTATTCATCTACCATATACCAAATTATATGTAGTGGTTGCTACTTTAATCCGTCCAGACTAAATATCGCTATGAAAGATCAAATCTTGTCATAGTTAACTCCTTGAACATTGTCGTAAAATACTTTACAACATGTCGACTATTTCATAGATGTGAAACATCTATGTCTGTTTCTTTATAGATCCAAATACGACCGATAGGTTTTTACACCTTTCCGGAGGGTCTTCCAAGTTCAAAACTTGATTTCTCGTGTATGGAACTATCACGGATTTTATGGCTTCAAGCCATTTGACGGAGTCAGGGCCCATCATCGCTTCTTTGCATATAGTTGGTTCCTCATTGTCAAACAATAATGATTTACTCTCAAATCTTAGTGTTTGATTGTTTTTTCGACCGACTTGGTTCAATAAGAACTTAGATCTCCGTGACCACAACCTTTGAGGCACATAAGCTATGAGCATTATGGCAGCCTCCAGAACGATTTCCGGCATTGCACAACTCAGCACATTTAGCTAAGGTTCGTTAACCTAATCAAAGTTCTATTGTCCTCCCACTTAACTTTTATGAAAAATTCCTTCTTCAAGAAACTTCACGTTTCAAGCGAAAAACCCTTTTGTCCTTGGTGTTATGGAGGAATAACCAATTGTTATTCGAAATAACCTACAAAGACATGCTCATCCGACTTCGGTTGTAAACATCTTACTTATGTTTAGCATACCAAAATTTAATAAATGACAACTTGGGTTTTACCCCAAACCATAACTTCCATGGTGTCATTTCAACGGATCAAGATGGAGCTCTTTTCAGTGTAAAAGCGGAAGTCTCTAAATCTTTAATCTTTTAAAACATAATGGCAGTTTTATCAATAACACCTTTGATCCAACCATGTCAAACAAGGTTTCATTACAAATCTCAAACACTCCATATTCCTATGGTGTTTTGGGATATGTAATCTAGGTGTTTTGCTAAACTTGTAACTCAAATAAATCCCTTTATGATAAAGTCATAATTCATTTATTTTCTTTTTACACTTGTAACTCAAACAAATCCCTTATGATAAAATCATAAACCATTTATTTTCTTGTTATAATGATTTTGCACTTCATCTTGAAAGTCTTTGAAACGTTTTTCAAATATTTCATACTTCTTTCTCATTAAGTGAATATTCACTCAAAATTCCGGAGAAAGCATATGAAGTTGAAACCCATCGCTTACGACTACACATAATGGACTACATACATCAATATGTATAAATTCCAATATTTTAGTCGTTCGTTCTTCTTTGGCCTTTGAACGAAGTTTTAATTATCCCTAGGAAAGTCTCACAAGCGTCACTTGATCAAATCAAAGACTCCAAAAATCCATGAATATGGATATTCTTCATGTTTTCTTTCCAATATAATGTAAACAGTGATGTCAATTCGTAAGTGATCTTTCAATCATTTGTCTTGCGACATTTTAGCATTAGGTTTTATGGATGTGATTTCTCCAACTAGATTTGTAAATCATCCATCTTATATGGAATACGGCAATTATTTGAACAACCTTTGTTCTCATAATACCTGATTTAAATAACAATTATTAAAACAAATCTTGAAGTCAAGCTTTGATGTCAACGAGAAATACAAACAACGGTTTGTTTGTTTTCGATGAACATCATCACATATTCTCTTACTAGTTACTTATGCCATTGTGGTTCATGAATTGCGTTGTTCCGTATGAAATTTCATACCAACCAATTCGGTATCCAATACCCAAGAACCACATTGTTTAACAAGCAAAGAATACAACCATAACATGTATATCATCCATATACCTAAATTGGATATTTCCAATCTTTTCTTTTCTACCAAATATATTTCATAGATTCTCTTTCAGCATTTCCTTTTGCTTTTTAAAAGAATCTATCAACATCAAAAGTGGCGCCATATACATGACACATAGTCCTAAGCGTGTATATTCAAATAATAATACCTTTGGATTTGCACTTTGAAGTAGATCACCATCATCAAAATGATCGGTATTCTTTCAAAATCCATTCTTTAGTAATCTTTTAGTGTAGTAAACACTTTACATACATTATACTCTATCATATTGCAACCAAAACATTGTTTCAGATATCATTATATATGCCAGACATGATGGTTTCTGAAACAATTCTTTCAGCTCCTAGATAAACTTGATATTAAAAACAATCAAGAATCGTGGAGGCAAACATGATACTTAAGATACTAACACTGGAATTGTTACTCTCAATTTAATACCAACTATTAAATTTCATGAAGTAAATAGAGTTTGCTGAAAGTTTTCAATAGGACTTTAAACTTTAGATTGATATTCAACACAATACGATACCAGTTCGTAAAGTATATATCCAGAATTCTATAGTTCTATTATCTCAATTACAACTATCCATAAGGTGGTGAACGAATGCCAATGACTACAATAAATTATGCAAATTCACTTTGATTTAATTTATGATAAATTGAGTTCTACTAATCCAAATTAGAAATGAACTCCCACTCAAAACGACATCCCTCGTGTCTTTTTGGTGATTACATGAACCAAATCCACTACACCAAGTCCGATCATCACGTGAGTCGGTGTAGCTTCAAAGGCGAGCATCCATATGGTCATCATACCAAAAACATATGACTCATGCTTAACCTTTCCGTCCGTGTTCCGAGGCCATGTCCGTACATGCTAGGCTCGCCAAGTAAGAACCTTAGTATTCGCGTGTGTAACTGTCTTACACCCGAGATATGCTCATGGATTCAAGTACACCCGATCATCACGTGATGTCTTGAAGCGACAAAACATTGTCGGTGCATACTTAAGGAATAACACATTCTTATCTTGATATCTAAATAAGGGATCATCTTATTATGCTAATAAAACGCCAAACAAGCAATATAAGATGCTATCAAACATCACATGTTTATTAGTGGAATGATATGGTTCCCGCATATGATCTCTATCATGTGCACCGTGGTATGATTACTATCATACCTATATGTGTAAGGCAAAGGTCTATAGAACTTACACGTTATGTATGTTGTAAGAGTATCATCTCATACTTCTACTTACAACATCACCATATCATAACACTAGCCCAGCAACAATCTAAACTAGACGCCTCTAATTTATCCATTGCAAATTTTACGTGGCTTAGGGCTTTCGAAGATAGAACCGTTCATACCTACGAACATGAACCACAACGAGGATAACCAAATTGTTGACAACTCGTTGCAAATTAGATATTGACTATAGTAGGAGAGACAGATATTCGTTAGCCACTTATGCAAAACTAGTTGCATGTCAAGCGTGGAACAGGTCTCATGTGCGAGGACATGTAAAGTTTGTCCGGGCCGCTTCATCCCACTATGCCACCAATATCCAAAGTACAACTAAGAAGCAATAAAATGATCATCATCGCCCATATACTCATATGTGTACTACCCGTGCAAAGTATCTACGCATAGATCCGGCTCTGATACCACTGTAGGGTTCGCACCATAGAAAACAAAAAATTTCCTACGATGGGAACAACTATGTACCAAGATCTATCTACTAGATACAAACAACGGGCGGATGTATATCCGTAGAGAACATACCCTTGAAGACCGACAAAGCTTAACGAGTCCAAACTCGTGGTTGATTTAGACGATCTCTTACCGATCTCAAGATCGAGAGGAAGTCCTAGCGCCGCAAAACAGCAGCGCATCCGTGCTCGCACACACGTTCGAGGAACCGAGCAACCTCCGCCTCCTCACTCCAGCGATGCAGCGGAAGCACAACTCTTTCTTGCCGAATAGCCACCGGGAACATGTATCTCGCTAGTCCGAGACCATGGGGATAAATACTAGAGGGGGAGAGAGATCCTTCACGAGGAGGTGTGAGTGAGAGAGAGGGAAGGGGGCTCCTTTTATAGGGAGAGGGGGGGCACCCAAGGGGCCATGCGCCCAGCCATGGGGCTGCCCCCACCTCTTCCACATTCATGTGGGTGGACACTCCACTCACTCAAATGCCTTTCAATTCCCTCCACTCAAAAACCCACTCAAATTCCCATTAAATTTCCACCAAATTTAATGCAAACTCTCATTAAATAAAACTCCTTTTATTTATTCAGAATTTTGTCAATTACTTTAATGAAAAACATTCACATATAACCCCTTGCTAGTATTTCATTTCACATGCAGAAACACTTTCTGCAATTTCACCTGAAAACCCGTTTCGGTATCTAGTGAAATAAATTCCTGCGCTTGTTATTCTTTTCGGCATGAAACTTTTGCTCCAAATTGATGTCGGTGTATCTTAAGTGTGTCACCCTATGGTTCGCGAATAATGCGGACATGATCGAGACCCCTCTCGGATCAATAATCAGAAGCGGGATCTGGAGACCCATACTGACTCCCACACATTCAACGATGACTTTCTTGTGATCGTCGGAACCTTTTATGCTAGTATATTAATCCTTTTGTTTCGTGATATATTACATGTCCGAGATTAGATCATCGGTATATCCATACCTAGTTTTATCTCGTTACTGACATGTACTCTTTTCTCGTTCCCGTGATATAACATTCTAGTGATGAAATCACTTGCTTGCAAGCTAATCAATGTGATATCACCGAGAGGGCCCAGAGAATATCTATCTGTCATAGGGATGAACAAATTCCACTCTCGATCCATGGGCCTCAACATAACACTTTATTAGTTCTGAATCCATCTTTATGATCACCCAGTTATGGTGTGACGTTTGATGTTATCAAGAAACTCTTCCAGTGTTAGTGATTGACATGATATCATGGTCTAAGGATTAGGATCACTTCGTAAGTTGTTATAGCAATATAAACTCAATGACTTTGATCGTAATGCTATACTTCCGATGAATGTTCATCACATCATTACACTAATGTTGTGACCTCGTTATTAACAACATCCAATGTCCATGATCAGGAAACTTTGATCATCTTGTTAATCAACGAGCTAGTTTATAAGAGAGGCATAACTAGGAACTTCCTTTTTGTTTATTAAACACACATGTATAAACATTTCCGTATTAATACAATTATAGCATGCAAAATAAACATTTATCATAAATAAGGAATACGATAATAACCACTTTATTATTGCCTCTCGGGCATATTCCCTTCATAGACCCCATCCAACTGCATCTATGACTAGTAATCCACCTTCAGGTTATCATCCGAACCCCCTCCAGTATTAAGTTGCAAGCAACGGATAACTTCTTTAAGCAAAGTGTGTAAGGTAAACAATCCACTTGTTCCATGAACAAGAGATCGTTGTTTTCTCCCTAGTAGCAACAGCACATCTACAACCTTAGAGATTTCTGTCACTTCCCCAGATTAAATAGTGGCATGAACCCACTATCGAGCATAAATACTCCCTCTTGGAGTTACTAGCATCTAGTTGGCCAAGATAGCTACTAGAAACGGAGAGCATGCAAGATCTCAAAAAACACAGACATGATAGAATCAATAATACAA
The DNA here is from genome assembly GCA_910589765.1 of Avena atlantica. Lineage (NCBI taxonomy): Eukaryota > Viridiplantae > Streptophyta > Magnoliopsida > Poales > Poaceae > Avena > Avena atlantica. Next base: position 330,695,687 of record OU342738.1, on the reverse strand, counting down.
AACCATTAATCAATCTGACATAGTAATCACAATATCCATCAGATCCCCGCAGACACAACATGCATGATTACAAATAGATGATCTTGGTCATGAATGGAGCTCACAAGATCTAAATATGGTAGCACAAAGGAGGAGAAACAACCATCTAGCTACTATATGGACCCGTAGTCCAAGGTCGAACTACTCACACATCATACCGAAGGCTGGCATGGTGATGAAGAATGCCTCCGGGATGATCTCTCCCCTCCGGCAGGGTGCCGGGAAGAGCTTCAGATCCCCCATGATCTAGGGACGATGGTGGCGGAGGCTACGGACTGTTTCGTGGAAGATTGATCGGGGTCCTTAGGGTTCAGGTATCGGGGGCTTATTATAGGCAAAGAGGGAGGCCGAGGGGGTGCCCGAGGCGGATTCACCCACCCTCCCAGGCGGGGGCCAAGCCTGGCCCCCTCGAGTACCTCCTTCGTCTCGTCTTCTGGCTACGTGTTCCCCACGGTAAAATATTGACTTTAGCTTTTGTCCCGTCTAATTCCGAGAATGTTCATTTTCTGCCTTTTTTGGAACCAAAAATAGAAGAAAACAGGCAACTAGCACTATGGCATCTTGTTAATAGGTTAGTACCATAAAACATATAAAAATACCTCAAAGTGTAGACAAAGCAAAGCAAAGTAGATACTAAACAAGCATGGAACATCAAAAATTATAGATACATTTACGACGTATCAAGCATCCCCAAGCTTAACTCCTGCTCGTCCTCGAGTAGGTAAGTGATAAAAGGAATAATTTTTTAGGTGACATGCACCATCAAAATCAAGATCAAACCATTTGCAAGCATTGAAAGATGGGATCAAAGTATTCTAAACATGAGCATGAAAGATGAAGTTCTAACAATAGGACATAGTAACTATGTTGCAACATGAACTGATACAAACAAAGATCATGAATAACAATGTATTGAAATACATTAGTTTGTTTCACATATAGAAAACATAGCATAGTGGCATTCAGCTTGTACCTCATAGAGTATAAATAAATACATAGGACACCTTCAAAGTTCATAAGAGTGACTAGATACAAATAGTTCAAGAGCAAGTAATATCAATAATATGAATCAATCAATAAGTTTTGGGACAATGCACATAGAACTAAGAATGACAACTATGCTCTATTAATTGGTACCTAAAGATAGAAGGTGTAGACTCAATATAATGGTGGAAGACAGGCCCTTCATAAAGGGAAGCAGGGATTTCAAGTCTCATAAAGAGCTTCCAAAAATTATAGTACTTGTTAGCTTTCAGCTCTCATTGCCCCTATCATAAGCATCTTGAAGTGATTAAGGTTAAAGTGAACAAACTATGGCGTATATGCTTGACAAAGTATAATTTGGAAATCTCATGTCCCTTGAGTACGAGGGTCGCTCCTCATGCTACTCAACTTTAGTCACCGGTAAGTTCTTGTCATAGTAAGTACATGTGTATAATAGAGAACAGCCAATGGGGTACCCCTTGCATATGATACAGGAGCTATCCCATAATTAAAATGACAAGGCAAGCAGACAATGAGCATCTCAGCAATCTTCTTATTTACCATGGGAAAATGGTGCTTTGTTCTCTCTTTCCTCTTTTCAATATGTCTATCTTTTTTTATAAGAAGAAAGCTTCATAGATTGCTCAGTATGGTGATGCTGCAAGTTTCCATCATGATTAGACATGGCTTAGGCTAGCGGCCCAGGTGTTTCTCTAACACACATACATAACTCCATGGACTTACAAGATCCCCTTTTATTTCACACTGACGACATTCGCAAACAAAATAGCATGATATCAACTGTGTATAATGTACAAGTGCAATGTTGAAAGCGTTCCCCATGACAGCATGGTTCTGCTAATTCCAAGGTATAAGTGCAAGCATATACAACATATATGACACAATGGTTCAATTTTATTTAGGGGCAAGAAAATAAAGTGTGCCATCAAGTTTGTGAGAGCTTTAATCACTAAGTTTTCACATAACAAAATAACTTTTTAATTGGAAGATAGATAAAACAAGAATATACTTGAAATGGTGTAACACACCATGCATAGGAATTTATACTGGACACTTTGGAATAACTTGGTTTCTTGGGAGTTGGATGCATGAGTAGATCTTACTCATACAAGTGGAGGCTAGCAAAAGACTGGGAGCGACCAACTAAGAGAGCAATAATGGCCATAATCATGCAGAGCGACAAAACATTACTAATCAAAGCATAAAGTGGTACCACAACTCAAACACTAAATGATCATAGAGGCTATGGTGACTGGTTCATAGTCATGACATGGTGTGAGCATGTGCCAAGTCAACCCAAACAAAGCATCAATGGAGAATACCACAATACTATGCTTTTGTGTGCTAAAACAACGCATGATTCTTTCAAGGCACATTAAGCAATACGAATTGTTTGGAACAAGTCATGCTACAACAATAATCACGAAGCATAAGGTCAAAACAAGACCTAGCATGACATGATAAATTCTAAGTCACAGTCAAATCAAGGTCCTCTTGTACTACTAAAGCAAGAACTTCCTACTCATCACCAACACCAATCAACTTATTTGAAACAACACAGCGAAAACGGGGGTCCAACTAATTTATTCAAGCAAACTAAGAAAACAAAAACCAAAAACAAAAACTTAGACGCTCCTAGAACAACACAACTTGTGCATAAAACAATAAAAACGAAGTATCTAGAAAGAGATCTGAGATTTTTATTGATGAAGAAGGGGATGCCTTGGGTATCCCTAAGCTTTGACGCTTGTACCACTTGAATATTTCTTGGGGTGAAACAGGGTGGCATCCCCGAGCTTGATCTTTTGTTCATTCTGCATCTCATCACATCATTCTTTCTCTACACCTAAAAATTTTCCTTCATACAAAACTTCACACAATCTTCATTAGCAACATTAGTGTATTCAAAAGATAATAGACGTTTGGGTTTTAGTTTTAAAACATAAAAACTTTCACTAAAGACACAAGATACTGTATCAATTCCCTCAAAAAGCTCAATTTCCCAAAAGGAACCCAAAAAGGAATCAATAAGAAGCAAATGCAAATAATGGCAGAAATCTGTCAAAACAGACAAGCAGGTAGAAACCGATTTTTTCGAAGACCTTCTGTTGCCCAAATCAAAATGTGCTGAACAAAGGAAAGTTAGCTAACAACCTGGGGTATTTACTCAGAAAATTACATCTCAATCCGACATATAGAGATTTTACACGGATTTTTACAGTGGAGTACAAAAATCTGTTTTGGGACAGCAACTCCCCAAATCTTACTTCCCTCTCATTAGAGGTTATTCTTGGCACAAAAATCAAATAAAAAGTATAAGGATAGGTCATTACAGAATTAATAACTTCCAAGACTCAAGTAAACTATTGGGTTATCTCCCAAGAAGTACTTTTCTTTAACGCCTTTAAGTTAGGCACAGAAAGCAAGAATCAAGTATTTTCAAATGAAGAAGCGTTAAAATCAAACCTTGCTTTCAAAGGAGGAGCAAAAAGCAACTTCTCTCTCCTCATAGGGAAGTGTTTCAATACCTTTCTTGAATGGAAATTGATATTTAATGGTGCCTTCTTTCATATCAATGAAGGCACCAACAGTTCTAAGAAAAGGTCTTCCCAAAGTAATAGGACAAGAAGCATTGTATTCAACATCCAAAACATAGAAATCAATAGGGACATAGGCATTATTAACCATAATAAGAACATCATTAACATTTCCCATGAGTTTCTTTTTAGCATTATCATCAAGTGGGACATCCAAGTAGCAATCTTCCAAAGGTGGCAAATCAAGCATTTCATAAATCTTTCTAGGAATAATAGAGACACTAGAACCAAGTTCACATGAATCTTTGAGATCAAAGTCATTCACTTGCATATTAATAATGGGTTCCCAACTATCTTCTACTTTCCTAGGAATATAAGCTTTGTTTTTCAACTTTTCTTCCTTAATTTTGATAAGAGCATTTGTAATGTGTTTGGTGAAAGCCACATTCATATCACTAGAATTAGGACTTCTAGCAAGCTTTTGTAGGAACATAATCACTTCAGAAATATTGCAACCATCAAGATCAAAATCAAACTTAGCATCACTGGTAGTAGACTCATTGGGTTTAGGCATTGTGGTAGGAGGAATAGGGACTTTTTTGGGTTTAGTGGCATCCATATTCGTGGTGGTAATAGTGCACACACTATTGTTTCTAGCAATTTCAGCTTCTCTTTCCCACTTAGCATGTAGTTGAGCTAATATTTTCATCAATAGTAACTTGTATGGCATTAGTAGCAGCAAAGGTAATTTCCAAGGTTTCAGGTTCAGCAGCCATTTTATTAATCAAAGAGGACTGTGCTTCACGTAAACAGGAAATATTTTTCTCAACATTCAAAAGCTTTTCCTCCATAGTTTTGTTAAAAACGGTTTGTTTACTAATAAAGTCTTTAAGCATGACTTCAAGTTCAGAGGGAGCACTTCTAGAATTGTTGTTGTAGGAGTTTCCATAAGTATTGCCATTATTAGGAGGATAAGGCCTATAGTTATTGTTACTACCAAAATTATTCCTATAGGCATTGTTGCTGAAATTGTTGTTTCTAATGAAGTTCACATCAACTTGCTCTTCTTGAGCAACAAAAGAGGCTAAGGGAACATTATTTGGATCTATATGAGCTTTTCCATTAAGAAGCATAGCCATGATAACATCAATCTTATCATTCAAAGAGGAGGTTTCTTCAACAGAATTTACCTTGTATCATATTAATAAGGAGCTTTGTTGCAGCAACCAAGGTAATGGTCATAAAGGTACCTCCAGCAGCTAAATCCAATAGATTTATTGAAGAGAAGTTTAAACCTGCATAAAAATTCTGGATAATCATCTAAGCAGTCAGTCCATGAGTGGGATAATTCTTTACCAAAGATTTCATTATTTCCCAAGCTTGAGCAACATGTTCATTATCAAGTTATTTAAATTTCATTATTTCACTTCTCATAGATATAATCTTAGAAGGAGGATAGTATTTTCCAATAAAAGCATCTTTGCACTTAATCCAAGAATCAATACTATTTCTAGGCAAGGATAGCAACCATTCTTTAGATTTTCCTCTCAAGGAGAAAGGAAACAACTTGAGCTTAATAATATCTCCATCTACATCCTTATATTTTTTGCATCTCATAGAGTTCAACAAAGTTATTGAGGTGGGCAGTAGCATCATCAGAACTAGCACCAGAAAATTTCTCTTTCATCACAAGATTCAACAAAGCAGGCTTAATTTTATAAAAGGTAGCATCAGGAGCAGGTGGAGCAATAGGTGTACTCAGAAAATCATTGTTGTTTGTGCTAGTGAAGTCACACAACTTGGTGTCCTCAGCAGAGTTCATTTTTGCAAAGGTGGAGCAAACCAACAGCAGCAGCAACTAGAGCACGAACTAATTTTTTTTATGTTTTTGATAAAAGAAAGCAAACCAAAAGAAACTAATTTTTTGGAGTTTTTGATAAAAATAGGCATACAAAACAAGGCAAAAGAAACTAAGCAACACAAAAACAAAGTAAATATAAAGGTTGTGAAGGACTCCCCTTGTGAAGTCGTCCTTAGCCTCCCTGGCAACGGCGCCAGAAATTAGCTTGATGATGCATCTCAGATCACTGTAGAGTTTCGTTACGAGATCCCAAGAGGAAGGTATGATGAGCACAATAGCAAGTTTTCCCTCAGTAAGAAACCAAGGTTAGCAAACCAGTAGGAGTAAGGAAACGATTCTAAGGTGTTGCTAGCAACTTGGAAACCTGCAAAACACAACCTCAAGACTTTGCCCCAACGAACAGTGAGGTTGTCAATCTCACCGGTTTGCTGAAAACAAAGGATTAACTATATGGTGTGGAAGGTAATGGTGGTTTGCGGAAAGTAACAGGAACAGTGGAAGATGTATCAATGGTAAAGATTGGACCGGGGTCCATAGTTCACTAGAGGTGTTCTCCTTAAGATAAACAACATAACATGCTGGGTAAACAAATTATAGCGGGGCAATTGACAGGACAGAGCAAGGCATAATAATGCAATACTAGACATTCATGATCCTATGAGATTTGATTGGGCAATACAACAAGATACATAGAACTCCATCCAACTGCATCTATGACTACTAATCCACCTTGAGGTTATCATCTGAACCCCCTCCAGTATTAAGTTGTAAGTAATGGATAACTGCTTTAAGCAAAGTGTGTAAGGTAAACAATCCACTTGTTCCATGAACAAGAGATCATTGTTTTCTCCCTAGTAGCAACATAGCATCTACAACCTTAGAGATTTATGTCACTTCCCCAGATTAAATAGAGGCATGAACCCACTATTGTAACATCCCAAAAATACTAAACTTGGATCATCAAACTCTAATCATCAAAATTAGGGTTAACAAAAACTTTGCTAAATAAAATTATGAAAGCATGCATGGTGTATGCACTTCATTTGGAATTCTTTTGAACCAACTTGTTTGTGTGTTCCTTTGCTTGTAAATGGATGCTTAGGTGAAATAAACATCATCTAAACAATTCCCAAACTTTTCTCAAAGACAAATAAATCAAAACAAAGCTAAATGAGTGAATGGTCATTTTGACCAATTTAACTCTCATGCCTACTTTGGCTGTCTCAAACTTTCAGAACTTAACATAAACTTTTCTGGATCTTTGCACCCCTTGATTGTACTCATAACAAAGTATCAAGTCCCACTTTGTGATCATCCAGAAACTTTCAAATGCATAGTTTAAATGACAATTCAAAATTGAATCTTTATCATATGAGAAGATCCCACTTTTTCAAAAACCACTCAAACAAGCTCAACTTTCAAAACCCAAGCATCTGCAGACTCACCAGCACCAACCTAGCACACCCACCAAAAATCTATTCAAAATTCAAAACTTGAATTCTTGCGGCCATTTCATGAAACACATTGCAGACACAAATCTTCAAAATCTTAAACACTATTGTGAGCAGTGATTGAAGCCTAACTTGTTCCCTCTCTGGTTACAACTAGGTTTTAGTAGATCATCTAGCTCAATTGCACACCCTTAGCATCACTGTAAGCTTGTCATTGCCATCAATGGTGAGCAGGCCGAATGCACCCTTGTCACCCCCATGTAGACAGCAAGCTAGGAGGAGAAACAAGCCTAGCCAGCATGTCTGGGAGCAAGCCAACATCCCACCGCCACTCCCTTTCCAGCGCTCGAACCCTGCCAGCCACTGGACCACACGCACGAACCATGCCAACCTCGCCAGCAACCATGCCGAGAGCATGCCCCGTGCGCCACGCTCGGCCGATGCCCATAGACCGCGCGCCGCCCTTGCCGCGTGCATACGTGATCACCACCGTCCCAGCAACCCTGCAGACACGCTCGTTCGCCGCCGCGCGGACCACGTGCGCTGTGCGCCATTAAATCTTCCGTCGGGCACGCGCAGAGCACCGCCGCGTTCCGACCAGTCCGCACCGCCCCACGCCTTGCCACCACGTCATTGAGCTTCACCAGGGAGAACCACACCGCCCCCTACCGTCGCCCACGCCGATAGCCGTCTGTACCTTCGACCACGACGAGCTCACCTTACGCCCCGTCGGTCCCCTCGCTCCACTATAATAGAGGCCACCCCCAGCCAAATTGAGCACACCATCTCACTCCCCTCTCCTCACTGATCGTGCCATCCCGTTCCCGGAGCAAGGCGAGCAGCGCATCGCCAGAATTTCACCGGAGCCCGCCGCTACTAGAGAAGAAGGGAGCCAGCGATTGGAGCCGCCCCAGGAGAAGCTGTCGGTACCAGGAGGTTCGTCGTCATCGACTTTGTCGTTCGCCCGCCTCGCCGACCCTCGCCTGAACCGCGGTGATCCCCCAACGACCCCCACTGGCCGCGCTAGGTTTCTGTCTCGCCGACGTTGCCCAACGTCAACGATGACTCTCAATCGTTGGATTAGAACCAGATCGAACGCACCACATCGCCCCATACCGCTTCGCACCCCCTCGTCTGACTGACGCATGGGGACAGTCACTTAACCAGCCCGCGTAATCGCTGTGCTTAGAAGGCCGGCCCAGTATCGCTTCCCGCGCAGCCTAGTCATTTGAATTTAACCTTTTCCTTTTTAATTCAAACACACTTCTGCACCTAGATTCAAAAATCAACCCAGATCAATTCAGTGAATCAAATTGAATGAAACCAATTTTGTTAGAAAGGACTGGGAATGCTGAATCCAAGCCCGTTGGATTCAAGTCATTTGGATCTGTAGATCATCCTTGGTAAAAATAACAAGGCAGAAGCTTTTCTGCATTCAAACATTTTTCAAATTTAAACCATAATAGCTTTTGAGTTGATTCCAACTCTCAAAAACCACATTTAACCATACCTTTCATAATATATAAAAATATATAGGTTTACTTGCAGAAATAATGTTCAAGTAATAAAAGAATGCTACATAGGCATTTCTAGCCATTTTAATTAATTAAAATAAAAGGATAAAACCTTATTAAATTGTGACACCACTTTAAATCACATTCCTATGGACTAAAATATGTGGTGATGACATGTGTCAACATGATCCCATGTTTGGTTTGGAGAATATTAAATCTTAAGTAATTTTTCAATGAGTAGAAATTACTTTTCTAAAAATAAAAGGAATTAAACCAAGCTTTAATCTTGCAATGTTAGTGATGATGCTAGATCATCTATAGGACCCTTTGGTGTGATGATTGCAAGTAGTTAAGTATTGTTTGGTGATTGTGTACATCGTATTTATTTATAGACGCTAGTACCGACCAAGGATACGAGGAGGAAGGAGGATACTACGAAGAAGAAGCCGAGGAGAACTTCAACCACTGCTCTGCACAAGGCAAGCTTTACAAATCAAGTTGACCTATGCAAGCTAACACTTGCAAGATACTCTACTTTAGCAAGCCTAGTACTACTAGTTGAATGTGCAAGCTAATACCTGCTTGCTACCATGCCCACTATATGCCTTAAAGCATAGATGATCATAACCCCTTGATAAACCAATCCTAGTTTTACTTGCAAGTTTATTACTTTATTTCTTTATCAAAGATCTTACTTAGAGTTTACTGGAATAAATGGTAGATACTAGAAGGATAATTGAAGGTTGCATAAAGAGCATAAAATTTGGCCTAAGCTAGATAATCTTGATGTCATCCTAAGGCATGAGATTAAACTCAGTTAAACTCCAATATTTTACCACCCCTCATTAGTGCTTACCCCCACTTGTAGATGCTAGTGCTAAGCATAAAACTTGATCAACATTAGATGGGAATACTTGGTGAAAATGGTTATGAAAACCTTAGAATGATTGATCATTCTACTGAGATGTTTTGACATGTGTTTCCGAACACCTGATGATTTTGGTGATGAAAATGTTGAGGCATGAGCCTTAGCCCTTTATAAAACTGATGGTTGTCTGGATGCGATACCATTCCAATTTTATCGTACAACCACAATACCCGAAGATTGGGTAGGGCTTGACTGGAAACTTATATACCTTAGTATTAGTTCCCTCACGGCCAAGGTCTGAGCTGAGGCTACCTTGTGAAGATTGTCCACCTGTGCAGTACCCAAGATGACAGTTGGTCATGGTTGGGAGGCCAAACTCACAGGAGAGGTGCTTATACTAGGGCGTGTAATTGAAAGGTTAGGATTGATTATCCGCATATTGAGTATGGTGAATTCAGGATTTGTTCCTGACAGATGTATCGAATGTTGTGGTGAAAGTGTACAATCTCTGCAGAGTGTCAAACTATTCGAATAACCGCGTCCACGGGTATGGACAGTTGGAGTGGCCATACTGTTCCCCCGTCAGACTTTTCAAAATGATTTGTGAAAGGAATTGAGACTTTGACTTGACCACAACACGGTTGTGGCATGAGATACAAGTTCCCACTTAGGTGTTATAAAACCTTAACTAGCATTCATTGTTTCTAAACTTAGTAGAGATAAATCTGGCTTTTGCAAAACAACCCTAGAGCTTAGTGTCCTATTACAAAAAACCCCTTCACTTATTAGTATTAGTGTGTGAGTACTTAAAGAGTACTCATGGCTTTGTCCCTGGCTATTCCCATGGCCAGACTATGAAGAGGAGTACCTGGAGGATGGACCCCAGGAAGGTTACGACAACTAGGATCATCTCCCATTGTCAGCATTGCCTGTGACCCTGAAGATGGAGCTTCGCCTACGCTACCGTTATTATTACGTATTCCGCTGCTTGAAGTTGTATTAAGAATTGGATCATGAGATACCTATTTGTGTAAAGAACTTATGTACGGTTTGTAATGGATGATGTACTATGGTATCCAATTCTGTTATGTCTCGCAAAAATGGTAATCCTGGGATTGCGATGTATGGCATAACAGGCATCTGGGATTAAAAATTCGGGTGTTGACAAGTTGGTATCAGAGCCATCCTGACCATAGGAGACCCTAGTTAGACTAGACGTTTGAATCAAAAGCTTAGTTTCAAAACCAAAGAAAACAAATATTTACAAAAACTTATTCTCATTCTTATCCCTTTGATTCTTTCATGAAAATTCATGTTCCTCAAAAACTCTTGCAAAATACATAAAATTTTGACACACTTGACCACTCTACTAACTTACTCATCCTATATTCTTATAGATGGACGTGAAGTACATCAAGTTTTATCAGTTGGGGAATGGAGGAGACCTTATCTTTGAGAGGGATTTGGACCAGCTTTCGGAACTTCTGGAGCGTCCGCACCCCGAGTTCTTCGGAGCTCAGCTTAATGATCAAGGGGGAGAAGATCTGAAGTGGCTAATTGTTGCAAGTCTCCGAGGAAATATTGAACCTCCCACTGCTGAGGGAATTCAGTTTACCTTAAGAGAGAACAACTGGCTCGACGGACTTGCCAGGGCCATGCAGGAAGCTCTTTCCCGTCTGTGTGGGCAGAGCATCAATCAGATCAAGGGTACTCGCTTTGAGTTTTGCCCAAGGCGTGATGCTAATGGACAACCACTGGAAGCCCCATACCATCCTGAGCTGAGGACCCAAGTGGACCACCTTAGCTTCATGATGTACGATCGTCAGCAGGAGTTGGATAACTGCCATGACTACTCCAACCACAAGTTTGCCATCATCAAAACGAAGGATCAAACCATCGCCATGATAGCAAAGGATCGCAAGTCTCGCCGCCGTCAGCTCGACAAGAAGGATCACATTATTGCTTGTCTTCGCCATTGTATCTCATCTTTGGAGGAGACCATCCACGAGAGAGACATGCAGTTGGAGGAAACGGAGAATGCCGGAGAGTATCTTCGTGGAGACCCCTACTCCTATCTCAGTGATGACGATGATTTTCTGGAGGATCAGGCTATGGATTTCTTCACCGATGAGGATGATTTCTCCTTCATAGATGATGATGAGGATGATGAAGCCACAGATTTCGAGGAGTAGTACCACTTGAGCACTAGCTTACTGAGTAGTATTCGGTCCCACTGTATCGTAGTTTTCAGAATGGTTCTTAAAACCATCTGCTTTTCTTGTTGTGGTGTGTGTTGTACCGTGTGCTATGAATGAATGAATGAATGAATGAATGAATGAATGAATGAAAAAGCAAGTTGTAGAAAAATCTGAGTCAAACTTTAAAAACTTTTCAAAGACCCAAAACCTTAGAAATTTCCCTCTTTTCTCATGATCTATCTCAATCTTCAGATGCCACGTGGAGGAAGTGGTTCATCCCCGGACCCGATGTTACAGATTCTGCAAATGTTGACTTCTGACTGTGAAGCTGAAAGAGCGGAACGTCAAGCCAACCTAGCCACCCTGCAACAGATAGCCCAGCTAGCCCACAACAACCAAGGCCACGGAAATCAGGACAACCATGGATCTAAGCTCAAGAATTTCCAGAATACCAACCCACATGTTTTCACTAAGTCAGAAGAACCCCTAGACGCCGATGATTGGCTGCAAACCATGGAAAACAACCTAGAAGTCGCCGGAGTGGAAGCCAACGAGAAAGTTCTGTTCGCCACCCACTATCTAGCCGGAGATGCCAGAGCATGGTGGAACAGTGTTCGCGCAATGACTGGAGGCCATATGATGACCTGGGAGGAATTTAAGGTCAAGTTTAGCAGAACCCATGTGCCACCAGGTTTGATCAAGAGAATGAGAGACGAGTTCAGAGAGCTGAAGCAAGGAAGGATGACCGTAGTGTAATACCGTGACAAATTCTTGTCATTAGCTAGGTATGCCCCGGATGAGATCGACACCGAAGCCAAGAAGAAAGAAAGATTCCTGAATGGTCTGCACGATCAGATGCAGACAGTGTTAGTCAATATCCCCTTTGCTGATATTGAAGCCCCTTGTCGACTCTGCTATCCAGATGGAAGGAAAGATCAACCAAGCCAATGAGAACCGCAAGCGTCGCATGATGCATCAGCCAGGAACCCATCAGACCCCAAAGTATCGCCCTAACCCATCTCCCGGATTTGCCCCAAGAACCAACAGACCCCCCGATGAACCGTTCGACCTACCCCAACCGTGGAAACCCTAGGCCCGGAGGAAATCACAACAACCCCGGCGACGCTAGCAATTTCAATCGTGCCCCACCCAAGTTCAACAACAACAATGCTACCGCCAACACCAACACTGCCCCGAGGACTGGGAGCAATGTTGTGCCTGTAGCAGCAAAGGACAAGTCGCAAGTGACTTGTTATGACTGTGGAAATAAGGGCCACTACTCCAACGAGTGCCCCAACAAGAAGAATGCCGCAGCACCCAATGCCAATGCCCCAGCTCAGCAGCAGCGTCGTGTTCAGCCCGGAAGAAGATTTGCCCCAGGGAATTCGCTCAACCGCAATGGCCGTCTTTTTCTCATGCATGCTGAAGAAGCTCAGGAAGCGCCAAACATCGTGTTGGGTATGTTTTCTGTTAATTCAGTACTTGCATGAGTGTTGTTTGATTATGGTGCATCGCACTCATTTGTCACCGAAGAATTTGCATGAACTAGTAAAATTCAACCAACCAAACTAAAGCATGTTATGATTGTTCAAATTCCCGGATCAACCACCAAGGCAAGGCAAATTTGCAAAGCCGTCCCTATCTGAATCCATGGCATAGATTTTTATGCAAATCTGATAGTACTCGGAACTAAAGGTTTGGAAGTAGTACTAGGAATGGATTGGATGTCCAAACATAAAGGATTGATTGACTATTCCAAGAAAGCCATAACCATGACCAGTACCGCCGGAATATCAGTCGAGCATATATCTGAAACCTTACCTCGTCAATTCAAGTGCAACAAGAGTCTAGCCCAACCTACCATTGACCAAGTCCGGATAGTCTGTGAATACCCCGATGTATTTCCAGATGTTTTGCCCGGTATGCCCCCAGATCGGGATATCGAGTTTATCATTGAACTAATCCCCGGAACTAGACCCATAGCCTAGAGACCATATAGTTGAACCCGTCTGAGCTAGAAGAACTAAAGAATCAACTGGATTCCATGTTGGAAATTGGATTGATTCAACCAAGTGCGTCACCTTGGAGATCGCCTGTTTTGTTCGTGGATAAGAAGGATGGAGGTAACCGTTTGTGTATGGATTATCGGAAGTTGAATGATTTCACTGTCAAGAACAAGTACCCCTTGCCCAAGATAGAAGATTTGTTTGATCAGTTGAACGGTGCCAAAGTGTTTTCTAAGATTGATCTTAGAACTGGTTATCATCAACTCAAGATTCGTGCAGAGGATATTCCAAAGACTGCCTTTACCACCAGATATGGATTGTATGAGTATACAGTCATGTCTTTTGGATTAACCAATGCCCTCGCTTATTTCATGAATCTCATGAATAAGATTTTTTATGCACTTCCTGGATATGTCGTTGTTTTCATCGATGACATTCTGATTTATTCCAAATCGGAAGAAGAACATGAGCTACACCTAAGGACCATTCTTGGAACCCTTAGAGAGCATCAGCTGTATGCAAAGTTTAGCAAATGTGAATTCTGGTTACAGGAGGTAGGATTCCTCGGTCACATTGTATCAGCCGGAGGAATTGTCGTTGACCCTTTCAAAGTGAAAGATGTAGAAGATTGGCAAGCCCCAACCACTCAAACCCAAGTTCGTGCATTTCTCGGATTGGCGGGATATTACCGCAAGTTTGTAGAAGGATTCTAGAGTATCGCCAGACCCATGACCCAATTGCTGAAGAAGGACAAGAAGTTTGAATGGACCGACAAATGTGAAGCGAGTTTTCAAGAACTTAAGAGGAGATTGATTTCAGCCCCAATCTTAAGCATGCCGGATATCACGAAGCCCTTCGATGTGTATTGTGACGCATCCAAGATCGGCCTCGGATGTGTGCTAATGCAAGAAGGCAAAGTTATATCTTATCTATCTCGACAACTGAAGCAACATGAGCAAAATTACCCAACCCATGACCTCAAACTCGCAGACGTAGTTCTATCCCTGAAGACAGGGAGACATTACCTCATGGGAAATCGTTGTGAGATCTATACGGATCACAAGAGTCTGAAGTATATATTCACTCAAAAGGAGCTGAATATGAGACAGATAAGGTGGATTGAGCTAATCAAGGATTACGATCTGGATATTCACTATCACCCTGGTAAAGCCAATATGGTAGCCGATGCCCTTAGCAAATTGTCGTGCCGCTTGAACTCCATGATCTTAAAGGAGCAACCAAGTCTGCACAAAGAGATGGAAGATTTTCGAATGGAATTAGTAAGTGAAGGATTTTTGGCTAGCATAGAACTTCAGCCCACTTTGAACAGTCAGATTAAAGAGGCGCAGAAGGGAAATGCTAGTATCGACGGAATCAAGCGTCGTATCGGTACAGGCAAAGTACCTGGATTCACCGAAGATGAAGAAGGAGTTCTGTGGTACAAAGGATGCCTTTGTGTACCAGCAGATTCTGAGTTGAAAGAAGTGATTCTGAAGAAGGCTCATGATACTCTTTATTCTATCCATCCCGGAGGAACTAAGATGTATCAAGATTTAAAAGAGCAATTTTGGTGGCATAAGATGAAGAGAGAAATCGGAAGATATATCGCCAAGTGTGATATTTTTCAGCGAGTCAAGGCAGGACATCAAAGACCCGCTGGATTGTTGCAACCCTTGCAGATTCCGGAATGGAAATGGGATTCCGTTGGAATGGACTTTATCACTGGACTGCCTACTTGTAGTAGGGGAAATGACTCTATCTGGGTCAAAGTGGAAAGATTGTCCAAAGTCGCCCATTTCTTGCCCGTCAAGACCACATATCAGAGTTCAAAGCTAGTGGAGTTGTACATCGCTAGGATAGTTAGTTTGCACGGAGTCCCTAAGAACATCGTATCTGATCGAGGAACTCGGTTTACCTCGAGATTCTGGAAGAAAGTCCAAGAAGGTTTAGGAACCCGCCTAGATTTCAGCACCGCGTATCACCCTCAGACCGATGGACAAACAGAGCGAGTAAACCAAATACTCGAAGATATGCTGAGAGCATGTGTGTTAGAATATGGATCCAAGTGGGAAGACTATCTGCCGTTTGCAGAATTTTCATACAATAACAGTTATCAAGCTAGTTTGCAAATGGCCCCATTTGAATTCATGTACGGAAGAAAGTGTCGCACCCCTTTGAACTGGTCGGAAGTAGGAGAGAGTCAGATTTTCGGACCCGGCATCCTACGAGAAGCAAAAGAGAAGGTTCACAATATTCGTGAGCACCTCAAGACTGCCCAGTCCAGACAGAAGAGTTACGCCGACAAAAGACGTAGAGACCTCGCCTTCAACATAGGAGATTTTGTTTATCTGAAAGTGTCACCATTGAAGGGAATGCAGCGTTTCCAACTCAAAGGAAAGTTAGCCCCCAGATATATCGAACCTTTCAATATTCTGAACCGTCGAGGAGAAGTGTCGTATCAATTGGAACTACCCGAAGATATGTCAGCCATGCACAATGTGTTCCATATCTCATTACTTCGCAAGTTTCTCGAAGTCCCCGAGAAGACCGAAGTGTTCAAAAATATCGATCACCAAACCATAGAGATCAACGATGACTTGACCTATCCTGAAGTACCCATCCGTATTTTGGAAGAAGCCTTCCGAACTACCCGAACCCGAAGCATCAAGTTTCTCAAGATTCAGTGGAGCAACCACACAGAAGAGGAAGCTACCTGGGAGCGCGAAGATCACATCAGGATAGAGTTTCCCGATCTCTTCAAATACTAGGTAATCTTTTTCATCCTTTTTAAAATCTCGGGACGAGATTTTGTTTAAGGGGGGAAGGTTTGTAACATCCCAAAAATAATAAACTTGGATCATCAAACTCTAATCATCAAAATTTTAGGGTTAACAAAAACTTTGCTAAATAAAATTATGAAAGCATGCATGGTGTATGCACTTCATTTGGAATTCTTTTGAACCAACTTGTTTGTGTGTTCCTTTGCTTGTAAATGGATGCTTAGGTGAAATAAACATCATCTAAACAATTCCCAAACTTTTCTCAAAGACAAATAAATCAAAACAAAGCTAAATGAGTGAATGGTCATTTTGACCAATTTAACTCCCATGCCTACTTTCGCTGTCTCAAACTTTCAGAACTTAACAGAAACTTTTCTGGATCTTTGCACCCCTTGATTTTACTCATAACAAAGTATCAAGGCCCACTTTGTGATCATCCAGAAACTTTCAAATGCATAGTTTAAATGACAATTCAAAATTGAATCTTTATCATATGAGAAGATCCCACTTTTTCAAAAACCACTCAAACAAGCTCAACTTTCAAAACCCAAGCATCTGCAGACTCACCAGCACCAACCTAGCACACCCACCAAAAATCTTTTCAAAATTCAAAACTTGAACTCTTGTGGCCATTTCATCAAACACATTGCAGACACAAATCATCAAAATCTTAAACACTATTGGATTCAAGTCATTTGGATCTATAGATCATCCTTGGTAAAAATAACAAGGCAGAAGCTTTTCTGCATTCAAACATTTTTCAAATTTAAACCATAATAGATTTTGAGTTGATTCCAACTCTCAAAAACCACATTTAAGCATACCTTTCAGAATATATAAAAATATATAGGTTTACTTGCAGAAATAACGTTTAAGTAATAAAAGAATGCTACATAGGCATTTCTAGCCATTTTAATTAATTAAAATAAAAGGATAAAACCTTATTAAATTGTGCCACCACTTTAAATCACATTCCCATGGACTAAAATATGTGGTGATGACATGTGTCAACATGATCCCATGTTTGGTTTGGAGAATATTAAATCTTAAGTAATTTTTCAATGAGTAGAAATTACTTTTCTAAAAATAAAAGGAATTAAACCAAGATTTAATCTTGTAATGTTAGTGATGATGCTAGATCATCTATAGGACCCTTTGGTGTGATGATTGCAAGTAGTTAAGTATTGTTTGGTGATTGTGTACATCGTATTTATTTATAGACGCTAGTACTGACCAAGGATACGAGGAGGAAGGAGGATACTACGAAGAAGAAGCCGAGGAGAACTTCAACCACTACTCTGCACAAGGCAAGCTTTACAAATAAATTTGACCTATGCAAGCTAACACTTGCAAGATACTCTACTTTTAGCAAGCCTAATACTACTAGTTGAATGTGCAAGCTAATACCTGCTTGCTACCATGCCCACTATATTCCTTAAAGCATATATGATCATAACCCCTTGATAAACCAATCCTAGTTTTACTTGCAAGTTTATTACTTTATTTCTTTATCAAAGCTCTTACTTAGAATTTACTGGAATAAATGGTAGATACTAGAAGGATAATTGAAGGTTGCATAAAGAGCATAAAATTTGGCCTAAGCTAGATAATCTTGATGTCATCCTAAGGCATGAGATTAAACTCAGTTAAACTCCAATAGTTTACCACCCCTCATTAGTGCTTACCCCCACTTGTAGATGCTAGTGCTAAGCATAAAACTTGATCAACATTAGATGGGAATACTTGGTGAAAATGGTTATGAAAACCTTAGAATGATGGATCATTCTACTGAGATGTTTTGGCATGTGTTTCCAAACACCTGATGATTTTGGTGATGAAAATGTTGAGGCATGAGCCTTAGCCCTTTATAAAAATGATGGTTGTCTGGATGCGATACCATTCCAATTTTATCGTACAACCACAATACCAGAAGATTGGGTAGGGCTTGACTGGAAACTTATATACCTTAGTATTAGTTCCCTCACGGCCAAGGTCTGAGCTGAGGCTACCTTGTGAAGATTTTCCACCTGTGTAGTACCCAAGATGACATTTGGTCATGGTTGGGAGGCCAAACTCACAGGAGAGGTGCTTATACTAGGGCGTGTAATTGAAATGTTAGGATTGATTATCCGCATACTGAGTATAGTGAATTCAGGATTTGTTCCTGAAGGATGTATCGAATGTTGTGGTGAAAGTGTACAATCTCTGCAGAGTGTCAAACTATTAGAATAGCCGCGTCCGCGGTTATGGACAGTTGGAGTGGCCATACTGTTCCCCCGTCAGACTTTTCAAGATGATTTGTGAAAGGAATTGAGACTTTGACTTGACCACAACACGGTTGTGGCATGAGATACAAGTTCCCACTTAGGTGTTATAAAACCTTAACTAGCATTCGTTGTTTCTAAACTTAGTAGAGATAAATCTGGCTTTTGCAAAACAACCCTAGAGCTTAGTGTCCTATTACAAAAACCCCCTTCACTTATTAGTATTAGTTTGCGAGTACTTAAAGAGTACTCATGGCTTTGTCCCTGGCTATTCCCATGGCCAGACTATGAAGAGGAGTACCTGGAGGATGGACCCCAGGAAGGTTACGACAACTAGGATCATCTCCCATCGTCAGCATTGCCTGTGACCCCGAAGATGGAGCTTCGCCTACGCTCCCGTTATTATTACGTATTCCGCTGCTTGAAGTTGTATTAAGAACTGGATCATGAGATCCCTATTTGTGTAAATAACTTATGTACGGTTTGTAATGGATGGTGTACTATGGTATCCAATTCTGTTATGTCTCGCAAAAATGGTAATCCTGGGATTGCGATGTATGGCATAACAGGCATCTGGGATTAAAAATCCGGGTGTTGACAACTATCGAGCATAAATACTCCCTCTTGGAGTTACTAGCATCTACTTGGCCAAGATAGCTACTAGAAACGGAGAGCATGCAAGATCTCAAACAACACAGACATGATAGAATCAATAAGATAGAATCAATAACCAATGTGACATAGTAATCTCAATATCCATCGGATCCCCGCAAACACAACATGCATGATTACAAATAGATGATCTTGATCATGAATGGAGCTCACAAGATCTAAATATGGTATCACAAAGGAGGACAAAACAACCATATAGCTACTACATGGACCCGTAGTCCAAGGTGGAACTACTCACGCATCATACCGAAGGCTGGCATGGTGATTAAGAAGGCCTCCGAGATGATCTCTCACCTCCGGAAGGGTGCGGGGAAGAGCTCGTTGATGGCGCCTGGCAGCACTTTGTTGGGAGTCCCCAAGAGCAAGGTGTGATGAGCACAGCAGCAAGTCTTCCCTCAGTAAGAAACCGAGGTTATCGAACCAGTAGGAGGAAGGAAACGACTCAAAGGTGTTGTTGGCAACTTGCAAACATGAACAACACAAACTCAAGACTTTGCCCCAATGAACAGTGAAGTTGTCAATCTCACCGATTGCTGTAACAAAGGATTACATGTATGGTGTGGAAGGTAATAGTGGTTTGCAGAAAGTAAACAGTAACAGTGGAACATGTGTCAATGGTAAAGATTGGATCGGGGTCCATAGTTCACTAGAGGTGTTCTCCTTAAGATAAACAAACATGGCATGCTAGGTAAACAAATTACAGTAGGGCAATTGACAGGACTGAGCAAGGCATAACAATGCAATACTAGACATCCATGATCCTATGAGATTCAATTCGGCAATACAACAAGATACATAGACCGCCATCCAACTACATCTATGACTAGAAATCCACCTTCAGGTTATCATCCGAACCCCCTCCAGTATTAAGTTGCAAGCAACAGATAACTGCTTTAAGCAAAGTGTGGAAGGTAAACAATCCACTTGTTCCATGAACAAGAGACCGTTGTTTTCTCCCTAGTGGCAACATCACATCTACAACCTTAGATATTTCTGTCACCTCCCTTATATTAAGTAGAGGCATGAACCCACTATCTAGCATAAATACCCCCTCTTGGAGTCACTAGCATCTACTTGGCCAAGATAGCTATTATAAACGAAGAGCATGCAAGATCACAAACAACATAGACATGAAAGAATCAATAAGACAAAACCATTAATCAATCTGACATAGTAATCTCAATATCCGTCGGATCCCCGCAAACACAACATGCATGATCATAAAATAGATGATCTTGATCATGAAGGAGCTCACAAGATCTAAACATGGTAGCACAAAGGAGGAGATACAACCATCTAGCTACTACATGGACTCGTAGTCCAAGGTGGAACTACTCACACTTCATACCGGAGGCTGGCATGATGAAGAAGAAGGCCTCCGGGATGATCTCCCCTCCGGCAGGGTGCTGGGAAGAGCTTTAGATCCCCTGATCTAGGGACGATGGTGGCGGCGGCTACAGACGGTTTCGTGGAATATTGATTGGGTGCTTAGCGTTTCTGCATCGGGGGGTCTTTATAGGCGAAGAGGCGAGGCAGGGGCGGCCAGGGTGGCCCCCTGGTGCCTCACCTCCGTCTCGTCTTATGGCTCCGTGTTCCCCACAGTAAAATATTGACTTTGGCTTTTGTCTCGTCCAATTCCGAGAATATTGATTTTCTGTCTTTCTGGAACCAAAAACAGAAGAAGAAAAAAGGCAACTGGCACTATGGCATCTTGTTAATAGGTTAGTACCAGAAAACATATAAAACACCTCAAAGTGTAGACAAAGCAAAGCAAAGTAGATACTAAACAAGCATGGAACATCAAAATAATAGATACATTTCCGACGTATCAAGCATCCCCAATCTTAACTCATGCTCGTCCTCGAGTAGGTAAGTGATAAAAAGAATAATTTTTGAGGTGACAATGCACTATCAAAATCAAGATCAAACCATTTGCAAGCATTGAAAGCTGGGATCAAAGAACTCTAAACATGAGCATGAAACATGGAGTTCTAACAGTAAGACAAAGTAGCTATGCATGCAACAGGAAAGGTTACAAACAAAGATCATGAATAACATGCATTGAAAAACGCTTGTTTGTTCCACATACAGAAAACATGGCATAGTGGCATTCAACTCGTCCCTCATGGAGTAGCAAATAGATGCATAGGACACCTTCAAAGTTCATAAGAGTGACTAGATACAAATAGCACAAGAACAAGTAATAACAACAATATGCATCAATCAATAAGTTTTGGGACAATGCACATAGAACTAAGAATGGAAACTATGCTCTCTTAACTGGTGCCTAAGGATAGAAGGTGAAGACTCAATATAATAGTGGAAGAAAGGCCCTTCATAAGGGAAGCAGGGATTTCAAGTTTCATAAAGAGCTTCCAAAAATTATGGTACTTGTTAGCTTTTAGCTCTCATTGCCCCTATCATAAGCATCTTCAAGTGATTAAGGTTAAAGTGAACAAACTATGGAGTATATGCTTGACAAAGTATAAGTTGGAAATCTCATGTCCCTTGAATACGAGGGCCGCTCCTCATGCTACTCAACCTTAGTCACCTGTAAGTTTTTTTCATAATAAGTACATGTGTATCATAGAGAACCGCCAATGGGGTACCCCTTGCACATGATACAAGATATATCCCATAATCAAAATGATAAGGCAAGCAAACAATGAGCATTTGAGCAATCTTCCTATTTACCATGGAAAAATGGTCCTTTTTTCTCTCTTTCCTCTTTTCAATATGTCTCTCTTTTTTTATAAGAAGAAAGCTTCATAGATGTCATTATGGTGATGTTGCAAGTTTCCACCATGATTAGGCATGGCTTAGGCTGGCGGCCCAGGCGTTTCTCTAACACACATACATAACTCCATGGACTTACAAGCTCCCCTTTATTTCACACCGACGACATCCATAGACAAAAGAGCATGATATCAACTATGTACAAAGTACAAGTGCAATGTTGAAAGTGTTCCCCATGACAGCACGGTTCTGCTAATTCCAACATATAAGTGCAAGCATATACAACATAGATGACACAATGGTTCAAGTTTATTAGGGGAAAGAAAAATAAAGTGTGCCATCAAGTTCGTGAGAGCTTTAGTCACTAAGTTTTCACATAACAAAATACTTTTTAATTGGAAGATAGATGAAAATAAGAATATACTTGGAATGGTGTAACACACCATGCATAGGAATTTATAGTGGACTCTTTGGAATAACTTGGTTTCTTGGGAGTTGGATGTATGAGTAGAGCTTACTCAATATAAGTGGAGGCTAGCAAAAGACTGGGCGCGACCAACTAAGAGAGCAATAATGGCCATAATCATGCAGAGCGAGAAAACATTACTAATAAAAGCATAAAGTGGTACTACAAGTCAAGGACTAAATGATCATAGAGGCTATGGTGACTTGTTCATAGTCATAACATGGTGTGAGCATGCGCCAAGACAACCCAAACAAAGCATCAAAGGAGAATACCACAATACTATGCTTTTGTATGCTAAAACAATGCATGATTCCTTCAAGGCACACTAAGAAATCCCAATTGTTTGGAACAAGTCATACTACAGCAAAAATCACTAAGTCTAAGGTCAAAACAACACCTAGCATGACATGATAAAGTCTAAGTCAAAGTCAAAGCAAGCTCCTCTTGTACTACTCAAGCAAGAACTTTCTACTCCTCCCCGACACCAATCAACTTATTTGAATTAACACAGCGATTATGGGGTTCCAAACTAATTTATTCAAGCTAACTAAACGAAAACTAAGACACTCCGAGAACAACATAACTATGCATGAAACAATAAAAAACGAAGTGTCTAGAAAGACCTGAGCTTTTTATTGATGAAGAAGGGAATGCCTTGGGCATCCCCAAGCTTTGATGCTTGTACCTCTTGAATATTTCTTGGGTTAATACGGGGTGGCATCCCCAAGCTTGAGAATTTGTCCATTCTTCATCTCATTACATCATTCTCTCTCTACACCTGAAATTTTTCCTTCATACAAAACTCCACACAATCTTCATTAGCAACATTAGTGTATTCAAAAGATAATAGACCCTTGGTTTTAGATTTAGAACAGAAAAACTTTCACTAAAAACACAATCTACTGTAGTAATTCCCTCAAAAATCTCAATTTCCCAAAAAGAACCCAAAAAGGAATCAATAAGAAGCAAATGCAAATAATGGCAGAAATCTGTCAAAACAGACCAGCAGGTAGAAACCTATTTTTTCGAAGACCTTATGTTTCTCAAATCAAACAGTGTTGAACTCACAAAAGTTAGATAACATACTGGGGGATTTATTCAGAAAATATCAGGTCAATCCGACATACAGAGATTCCTCAGGAATTTTTACGGTGGAGAACAAAAATCTGTTTCAGGGCAGCAACTCCCTAAATCTTACTTCCCTCTCATTAGAGGTCATTCTCTGCACAAAAAGCAAATAAAAAGGATAAGGATAGGTCATTACTGATATAATAATTTCCAAGACTCAAGAAAACTTTTGGGTTATATCCCAATAAGTACTTTTCTTTAACGCCTTTAAGTTATGCACAAGAAGCAAGAATCAAGTATTTTCAAATGAAGAAGCATTAAGAGTCATACTCAAAATATCTTCAACCAATAAATGTATCTCATCTAAATGAGTTTTAGAGGATCATTTCTCATCTCTCTTGGGTTCACTACTTTCATCAAAAGGGTTTTCAGGAACAATCCAATCAAAATTCCTTTCTAAGGCTTCATGCATTCCTACAAGTTTGAAGCGTATAGGTATCTTAATTTCCTCTCTGGGTTTGGTTTTAGCTAAAGTACCCATAACATATACACATGAGACTAGCATATTAAAATGTTCAAAGATCTTATTGGCTTCCTTAGCAACATCATTGAACTCTTTTAGTAAAGTTTCTAGGATAAGATCTCTCTTTTCAAGATCCTTTTCTTCTTTTAGTTTAAGGAACAAGATTTGCATCATGGGGTTAAGGTTATCAAACCTAGCCTCCAACATATGAACTAAAAAAGCTGTAGCAATTTCATAATTAGGAGCAAGTTCTACTATAGATATATCCTCAATATCATCATTTTTGCTAACATGATTAAAGAATTCTTCAATATTTTATTTCCCAATTATGGAGCCACTAACTATTGAAAGGTCTTTCCGGGTGAACTTGGGGATCAACATGGTGAGCTAGAGCAAGCTGACAACTAGAGTAGGAACTAATTTTTTTGTGTTTTTGATAGGATAAAGCAAACGAAACTAAACTATTTTTTTTAGTTTTTGATAAAAAAAGGCAAACAAAACCAAGCAAAAGAAACTAAGGAAAACAAAAACAAAGTAAAGAGAAAGGTTTTGAAAGGACTCCCCTTGTGAAGACATCCTTAGGCTCCTCGGCAACGGTGCCAGAAAACTTGTTGATGGCGCGTGGCAGCACTTCGTGGGGAGACCCCAAGAGCAAGGTGTGATGAGCACAGCAACAAGTCTTCCCTCAGTAATAAACTGAGGTTATCGAACCAGTAGGAGGAAGGAAACGACTCAAAGGTGTTGCTAGCAACTTGGAAACCTACACAACCCAAACTCAAGACTTTTCCCCAATGAACAGTGAGGTTGTCAATCTCACCGGTTCCTGTAACAAAGGATTAACTATATGGTGTGGAACGTAATAGTGGTTTGCAGAAAGTAAATAGTAACAGTGGAACATGTGTCAATGGTAAAGATTGGACCGGCGTCCATAGTTCACTAGAGGTCTTCTCCTTAAGATAAACAAACATGGAATGTTGGGTAAACAAATTACAGGAGGGCAATTGACAGGACTGAGCAAGGCATAACAATGCAATACTAGCCATTCATGATCCTATGAAATTCGATTGGGCAATACAACAAGATACATGGACCGCCATCCAACTGCATCTATGACTAGAAATCCACCTTCAGGTTATCATCTGAAACCCCTCTAGTATTAAGTTGCATTCAACAGATAACTGCTTTAAGCAAAGTGTGTAAGGTAAACAATCCACTTGTTCCATGAACAAAAGACCGTTGTTTTCTCCCTAGTGGCAATAGCACATCTACAACCTTAGATATTTCTATCACTTCCCTTAGATTAAATAGAGGCATGAACCCACTATCTAGCATAAATACCCCCTCTTGGAGTCACTAGCATCTACTTGGCCAAGATAGCTACTAGAAATGGAGAGCATGCAAGATCACAAACAACACAGACATGATAGAATCAATAAGACAAAAACATTAATCAATCTGACATAGTAATCTCAATATTCATAAGATCCCCGCAAACACAACATGTATGATTACAAAATAGATGATCTTGATCATGAACGGAGCTCACAAGATCTAAACATGGTAGAAAAAGGAGGAGATACAACCATCTAACTACTACATGGACCCGTAGTCCAAGGTGGAACTACTCACACTTCATACCGAAGGCTGGCATGATGAACAAGAAGGCCTCCGGGATGATCTCCCCTCCGGCAGGGTGCCGGGAAGAGCTTTAGACCCCCCCCCCGATCTAGGGATGATGGTGGTGGCGGCCACTGACGATTTCGTGGAATATTTATCGGGTGCTTAGAGTTTCTGCATCGGGGGTCTTTATAGGCGAAGAGGCGAGGCAGGGGGCGGTGCGGTGACCCAGCATACTGTAGGGTTTCGTAGCATGGAAAACAAAAATTTTCTACCGCATACAAACAAACAAGCCAAGATCTATCAACTAGATTGTAGCAACGAGTCGATAGAATAACTCACCCTCGAAGATTCCAAAGTGTTTAACGAGAGCGGATTCTCGTGGGTGATGTAGTCGTACTCTTCCCGATCTCAAGATCGCGTAGACGATCCTTCCGGCGCTGCGTTCCGGCAGCGCTCCCGCAGTCGGTCACACGTTCGGTACTCGACAAAGACATTCCTCTCCCTTGTTCCAGCAGGCAGCGGAGGTTGTAGCACTCTCCTCGCGATTCCGGCAGCACAACGGCGTGGTACCGGAAGTAGAGGGGAGATCTCGCAGGGCTTCGCCTTAAGCCGGAGTGAGTATGGTGGAGTATGAGAGAGTCCCTCGACGATCTAGGGTTTAGACACGTCGAGGAGGAGGCTAGGCCGGCGGCTAGGGTTGCTAGGCGGCGGCGGTTTGCCCTAGGGCGGCGGCGGCGGCAGCAGGTGGCGGCGGTGGCGGCTTAGGGTTTGGAGGAGAGGATCTTGTGTGTCTAGGAGGGGAGCCCTGCCCCTCCTTTTATAGGTGGAGGGGGCCGGCCAAGGGGAGGGGAGTCCCTCCCCTACTCGGCTTGGTGGTGCACCGGTGGTGGGGAGGAGGGACTCCTCCCCAACTCGGTTTCCTCCTCCTTTTCCACTTTCCAAAAATAGTCGTTTGACTTTCAAACTAGCCGTTTGACTTTTCAAACTAGGATTTGAATAAACCCTCTATTTTGTTCAGCGATGACACCGAGTACGTGATGCAATCATACCAACTTGATATAACACATTCATGTACCCTTCCCCTCCGGAGTGCCGGACATTCCGGAACCTTCTAGAACATTCTCGATGAAAACACCGGAATCATTCTCCAACTCTGAAACGGGACTTTCCTTATATGAATCTTATTCTCCGGACCATTCCGGATCTCCTCGTGAGATCGTGAATCCCATTCGAGACTCCGAACAACATTCGGACTCTTTCTCATCATTCCATAACTACTAAAACAACGTCGAATCCTTAAGTGTGTCTCCCTACGGTTCGTGAATTATGCGGACATGATCGAGACACTTCTCCGATCAATAACCAATAGAGGAATCTGGAAATTCATATGGCTCCCACATATTTCTACGATTACTTTGCGATCGAATGAACCACTTACATACGATACCAATTTCCCTTTGTCTCACGATAGTTTACTTATCCGAGGTTATGATCGTCGGTATCTCTGCATACCTAGTTCAACCTCGTTACCGATAAGTACTCTTTTCTCGTTCCCGTGATATGTGATCCCTTGTGAGCCAGTCACATGCTTGCAAGCTAATTGGATGACATTTCACCGAGAGGGCCCAGAGTATATCTATCCGTCATATGGATGGACAAATCCCACTCTTGATCCATATGTTTCAACCAATACTTTCCGAACACTCAATGCCACCTTTATAGCCACCCAGTTACGGTGTGGTGTTTTATGTCATCAAAGCATCCATCCGGTAAAGGTGATATGCATGATCTCATGGTCGAAGGAATTAGGTTACTATGTATCAGAAAGCATATAGCAATTGAACTATTAAAATGACTTGATCTTTATGCTACGCTTATCTATAGGAGTATGTCCACCATATCATTCTCCTAACGATATGATCTTGTTGTTAATAACATCTCAATGTTCATGACATGGAAACCACAATCATCTATTAACCAACAAGCTAGTATTATATAGAGGCTTTACTAGGGACTTCAAATTAAGTTTACAAATCACACAAGTATTAATGTTTCCTTGTTAATACTATTATAGCATGAATGTAAACATTTATCATAAACACAAAGATATAATAATAACTACATTTATTATTGCCTCTAGGGCATATCTCCAACAGTCTCCCACTTGCACTAGAGTCATCTAATCTAGATTACATGGTAATATACCGAACACCCATGGCAGTTTGGTGTTGGTCATGTTTTGCCCTCGGGAGAGGTTTAGTCAATGGATCCGCCACATTCAGATCTGTGTGTACTTGCAAATATTTATATCCCCATCTTGGATATGTTCTCGAATAGCGTGAAAACGTAGCTTGATGTGCTTCTGCTTCTTGTGTGACCTTGGTTCTTGCGCATTGGCTATGGCACCCATGTTATCATAGTAGATAGACATTGGGTCCAGCGCACTAGGAACCACACCCAGCTCTGTAATGAACTCTTTCATCCATATCGCTCCTTGTGAAGCCTCCGAAGCAGCCATGTATTCCGATTCAGTTGAAGATGTCGCCACAACGCTTTGCTTTGCACTCCTCTAGCTAACTGCTGCACCATTCAAAATAAATATGTATCCAGATTGTGATTTAGAATCATCCGGATCGGTGTTCCAACTAGCATCGGTGTAACCATTAACAACGAGCCGTTCATCACCTCCATAAGAAAGAACCATATCCTTAGTTTTTCTCAAGTACTTAAGGATGTTTTTGACCGCTGTCCAATGATCCACTCCTGGATCACTTTGATATCTGCTAGTTAAACTAACAGCATATGCAATGTCGGGTCTAGTACATAGCATGGCATACATTAGAGATCCTATGGCTGAGGCATAGGGAGTCTTACTCATACTTTCTCTATCTTCTGCCGATGTCGGACTTTGAGTTTTACTCAAGGTCGTATTGGGAAACATGGGCAAGAACCCTTTCTTGCTATCTTCCATTCCAAACCTCTTTAGAACTTTGTCCAAATATGTACTTTGTGACAATGATATTTGGCGTCTTGATCTATCTCTATAAATCTTTATGCCTAATATGTAAGCTGCTTCGCCAAGATCCTTCATTGAAAAACTATTATTCAAATATTCCTTGACACTATTAAGAAGTTCTACATCATTCCCAATCAACAATATGTCATCTACATATAGTATTAAGAATGCCACAGAGCTCCCACTCACTTTCTTGTAAATACAAGCTTCTCCATAAGTTTGTATAAAACCAAAACTTTTGATCACCTTATCAAAACGTTGATTCCAACTTCGGGATGCTTGCTTCAATCCATAGATGGACCGTTGAAGTTTGCATACCTTGTTAGCATCTTTAGGATCGACAAAACCTTTGGGTTGCATCATATACAACTCTTCATCAATGTCTCCATTGAGGAATGTTGTTTTGACATCCATCTGCCATATCTCATAATCATAATATGCAGCGATTGCTAACATAATCCTCACATACTTTAGCTTCGCTACTGGTGAGAAAGTCTCATCGTAGTCAACTCCTTGGATTTGTCGAAACCCTTTTGCGACAAGTCGAGCTTTATAGACAGTAACATTACCATCAGCATCTGTTTTCTTTTTGAAGATCCATTTGTTCTCGACAGCCTTCCGGCCATCCGGTAAGTCCACCAAAGTCCATACTTGGTTTTCGTACATGGATCCAATCTCGGATTTCATGGCTTCTTGCCATTTATTGGAATCTGGGCTCATCATCGCTTCCTCATATGTCTCAGGGTCATCGGTGTTGTCCACCAACATGACACTCATAACGGGATCATACCAATCTGGAGTGGTATGAGTTCTCGTTGACCTGCGAGGCTCTGTAGCAACTTCAACCGAAGTTTCATGATTATCATCATTAGCTTCCTCTCTAACTGGTGCAGGAACCACAGGAACTTCTTCCGGCGCTGCACTACTTGCAATTTCGAGAGAAGGTTCGACAACCTCGTCGAGTTCTACTTTCCTTCCAGTCACTTCTTTCGAGAGAAATTCCTTCTCTAGAAAGGATCCATTCTTGGAAACGAAGATTTTGCCTTCGGATCTATGATAGAAGGTATACCCAATAGTTTCCTTCGGGTATCCTATGAAGACGCATTTTTCCGCTTTGGGTTTAAGCTTGTCCGGCTGTAACTTCTTTACATAGGCTTCGCATCCCCAAACTTTAAGGAACGACAATCTAGGTTTCTTCCCAAACCATAATTCATACGGTGTCGTTTCAACGGATTTAGATGGTGCCATATTTAAAGTGAATGCGGCTGTTTCTAATGCATCACCCCAAAATGATAGCGGTAAATCTGTAAGTGACATCATAGAACGAACCATATCTAAGAGAGTTCGATTACGACGTTCGGACACACCATTACGATGTGGTGTTCCCGGCGGTGTCAATTGTGAAAGTATTCCGCATTTCTTTAAATGCTCGCCAAACTCGTAACTTAGATATTCACCTCCACGATCAGAACGTAGAAATTTAATCTTCTTGTTACGTTGATTCTCTACCTCACTTTGAAATTCCTTAAACTTCTCGAAAGTTTCGGACTTATGTTTCATGAAATATATATACCCATATCTACTCAAGTCATCCGTGAAGGTAAGAACATAACGATAACCACCGCGCGATGCTACACTCATTGGACCACACACATCGGTATGTATGATTTCCAACAAGTCCGTAGCTCGCTCCATCATACCAGAGAATGGAGTCTTAGTCATTTTACCCATCAGACATGCTTCGCATCTTTCAAGTGATTCAAGAAGTCCGTCGGAATGGAGTTTCTTCATACGCTTCACTCCAATGTGACCAAGACGACAGTGCCACATATAGGTCGATTTATCACTCGATCTCAAACGTTTAGCCTCAATGTTATTAATATGTGTATTTCCACTATCGAGATTCAACAAGAATAGACCATCTATCAAAGGTGCATGTGCATAAAACATATTACTCATATAAATCGAACAACCATTATTCTCGGACTTAAACAAGTAACCGTCTCGCAATAAACAAGATCCCGATATAATGTTCATGCTTAACGCAGGCACCAAATAAAAATTATTTAAGTATAAAACTAATCTCGATGGTAGATGAAGGGGTAGCGTGCCGACCACGATCACATCAACCTTTGATCCATTTCCCACGCGCATCGTCACCTCATTCTTCGCTAGCTTCCGTTTATTCCGCAGCACCTGTTTCGAGTTACAAATATGAGCAACCGAACTAGTATCAAATACCCAGGCACTACTACGAGTACTAGTGAGATACACATCAATAACATGTATATCAGATATACCTTTCTTCTTGATGTTGCCGTTCTTCAAATCCTCCAAGTACTTTGGGCAATGCCGCTTCCAGTGACCCTCTCCCTTGCAGTAAAAGCACTCAGTATCAGGCTTAGGTCCAGCCTTGGTCTTCTTCATTGGCGTGGTAAATTTCTTACCACTCTTCTTGAAGTGTCCCTTCTGCTTAGAC
This sequence comes from Avena atlantica, assembly GCA_910589765.1. Classification (NCBI taxonomy): domain Eukaryota; kingdom Viridiplantae; phylum Streptophyta; class Magnoliopsida; order Poales; family Poaceae; genus Avena; species Avena atlantica. Next base: position 330,664,584 of record OU342738.1, on the reverse strand, counting down.
CTGCCTTTCTTGAATTTGGTTGTCTTATTGACCAACAACACTTGGTGCTCTTTCTTGATCTCCACTTCTGCAGATTTCAACATGGCAAAGAGTTCTGGCAACGTCTTGTTCATGTTTTGCATGTTGTAGTTCATCACAAAGTTCTTGTAACTTGGTGGTAGTGATTGGAGGACACGGTAAATCCCCAAAGCATTAGGAATCACAATACCCAAGCTTTGAAGTTTGTTTGCGTGCCCAGACATCTTAAGCACATGCTCACTGATGGAGCTGCCCTCTTCCATCTTGCAGTTAAAGAACTTTTCAGAAGCCTCATAGCTTTCAATTGCCGCATGAGTCTCAAAGATCAATTTGAGATCCTCGACAATATCATATGGGCCTGAATTCTCAAACCTTTTCTGAAGCTCCGATTCTAAACCATACAAGATAGCACACTGAACTGTGGAGTGCTGAGTCTTCCGAGTGAGGTAAACATTCTTTACTTCATCGGCAGCATCAGCTGCAGGTGGGTCACCCAGCAGTGCATCCAGCACATAGGTCAAATTACCAGCATTGAGGACAATCCTCAAATTGCGGAACCAATCCGCGAAGTTGATTCCATTGTTTTTCAACTTTTCTTTCTCTAGGAACGCATTAAAATTGATGGTAGGGGCTGCCATTGATCTACAACATATTTGCAATAGTTTAGACTAAGTTTATGACAAATTGAGTTCTAAATGATAGTAAAATTAATCTAGGTGAACTCCCACTCAAAACAATATCCCTCACATTGTTTTAGTGATCACATGAACCAAATCCACCACATCAACACCGATCATCACGAGAGCTGATATAGTTTCAATGGCGAACAATCGACATGTTCATCATATCTACTATATGATTCATGCTTTACCTTTCGGTGATCCGTGTTCCGAGACCATGTCTGTACATGCTAGGCTCATCAAGATCAAACCTTAGTTTCCGCATGAGCAAATCTGGCTTGCTCACGTTGTATACACTTGCGGAAAATAACACACCCGATCATCACGTGGTGCTTCGAAACAACAAGCTTTAGCAACGGTGCTAACTAAGGGTGAACACTTTATGACTTGAAATTCATGTGCATGAGGGATCATCTTATAATGCTACCGTCGTCTACTAAGCAATACAAGATGCATAAAGGATTAACATCACATGCAATTCATAATATGTGATATGATATGGCCTTTCTTCTTTGTGCTTCCGATCTCCATCTTCTAGCACGAACATGATCTCCATCATCACCGGCATTGCATCAAGGTCAATGACGCTTCTCCATGGTTGTCGTCCACCGGCTTCAACTATTACAACTACTTTGAATAGACACGCGGGTCTTAACTTAAATTAAAGACAACCATATGGCTCCTGCCGGTTGCCAACTTACAATAAGGAACATTGCATACATCAAATATAATCACAATCATGGCCATATCACATCACAGCACACCCCTGCAAAACAACGTTAGACGCCTCTACTTTCTTTGCATGTTTTACGTGGTTTGGGGCTTTCAATAAGTGTCGATCTAACTTACGAACATGAACCACAACATTGATACTAGTATTGTTAATCACCCGTTGTAAATTGGATCTTAACTATGCTAGGAGAAACAAGCACCCGCAAAGCCACTTATGCAATACAAGTTGCATGTCAAGCGTGGATCAAGTCTCATGAATGATGTCATGTAAGGTTAGCCCGGGCCGCTTCATCCCAACATCCCGCAAGATGCAAAGTACACAAGAACCAATCGACAATAAAAGCATCAACGCCAACAATGATCATTGTGTTCTACTCGTGCAACAGATCTACATATAGACATGGCTCTGATACCACTATAGGGTTTCGTAGCATGGAAAACAAAAATTATCTATCGCATACAAACAAACAAGCCAAGATCTATCTACTAGATTGTAGCAAGGAGTCGATAGAATAACTCACCCTCGAAGATTCCAAAGTGTTTAACGAGAGCGGATTCTCGTGGGTGATGTAGTCGTACTCTTCCCGATCTCAAGATCGCGTAGACGGTCCTTCCGGCGCTGCGTTCCGGCAGCGCTCCTGCAGTCGGTCACACGTTCGGTACTCGACGAAGACCTTCCTCTCCCTTGTTCCAGCAGGCAGCGGAGGTTGTAGCACTCTCCTCGTGATTCCGGCAGCACAACGGCGTGGTACCGGAAGTAGAGGGGAGATCTCGCAGGGCTTCACCTTAATCCGGAGCGAGTATGGTGTAGTATGAGAGAGTCCCTCGACGATCTAGGGTTTAGACACGTCGAGGAGGAGGCTAGGCCGGCGGCTAGGGTTGCTAGGCGGCGGCGGTTTTCCCTAGGGCGGCGGCGGCAGCCGGTGGCGGCGCCGGCGGCTTAGGGTTTGGAGGAGAGGATCTTGTGTGTCTAGGAGGGGAGCCCTGCCCCTCCTTTTATAGGTGGAGGGGCCGGCCAAGGGGAGGGGAGTCCCTCCCCTACTCGGCTTGGTGGTGCGCCGGTGGTGGGGAGGAGGGACTCCTCCCCAACTCGGTTTCCTCCTCCTTTTCCACTTCCCAAAAATAGCCGTTTGACTTTCAAACTAGCCGTTTGACTTTTCAAACTAGGATTTGAATAAACCCTCTATTTTGTTCAGCGATGACACCGAGTACATGATGCAATCATACCAACTTGATATAACACATTCATGTACCCTTCCCCTCCGGAGTGCCGGACATTCCGGAACCTTCTAGAACATTCCTGATGAAAACACCGGAATCATTCTCCAACTCTGAAACGGGACTTTCCTTATATGAATCTTATTCTCCGGACCATTCCGGATCTCCTCGTGATATCCCGAATCCCATTCGAGACTCCGAACAACATTCGGACTCTTTCTCATCATTCCATAACTACTCAAACAACGTTGAATCCTTAAGTGTGTCTCCCTACGGTTCGTGAATTATGAGGACATGATCGAGACACTTCTCCGATCAATAACCAATAGAGGAATCTGGAAATTCATATGGCTCCCACATATTTCTACGATTACTTTGCGATCGAATGAACCACTTACATACGATACCAATTTCCCTTTGTCTCACGATAGTTTACTTATCCGAGGTTATGATCGTCGGTATCTCTGCATACCTAGTTCAACCTCATTACCGATAAGTACTCTTTTCTCGTTCCCGTGATATGTGATCCCTTGTGAGCCAGTCACATGCTTTCAAGCTAATTGGATGACATTTCACCGAGAGGGCCCAGAGTATATATATCCGTCATATGGACGGACAAATCCCACTCTTGATCCATGTGTTTCAACCAATACTTTCCGAACACTCAATGCCGCCTTTATAGCCACCCAGTTACGGTGTGGTGTTTTATGTCATCAAAGCATCCATCCGGTAAAGGTGATATTGCATGATCTCATGGTCGAAGGAATTAGGTTACTATGTATTAGAAAGCATATAGCAATTGAACTATTAAAATGACTTGATCTTTATGCTACGCTTATCTATAGGAGTATGTCCACCATATCATTCTCCTAACGATATGATCTTGTTGTTAATAACATCTCAATGTTCATGACATGGATACCACAATCATCTATTAACCAACAAGCTAGTATTATATAGAGGCTTTACTAGGGACTTCAAATTAAGTTTACAAATCACACAAGTATTAATGTTTCCTTGTTAATACTATTATAGCATGAATGTAAACATTTATCATAAACACAAAGATATAATAATAACTACATTTATTATTGCCTCTAGGGCATATCTCCAACACATACCACTGCATGATGTAGTATACTATATTTGTTGACATAACACCAATGAAACACCGTTCACTAGTATTACATCCCTCAGAATGGCACAACAGAAACACAGCGGGTCCAATACATGGCTAAAGGTTACAACTCACTTTTTACACAAGATCCAGAGAAAACTCTAGGTTAAAGAGAGAGAAAGAACTTCTTACGGAGAAGAATCAAAAATAAACAACGCAAGACTATTACACTATTAGGACTAGTATTTTAATTAAGGGATTGGCATTGCTGCTATTGCAACACACTACAGAATTAGGTTCTTTGGCTAGATATTATATTCCTATCTCATCAGTAACTTCGTATTCACTTGAGTTGAGGTATTTGATGACTTCTTGTCTTTGAAGAACCTTAGCTTCGATTGATGAATCCTGGAGCATAACTTGATGTAGATGTTGTCTATCCCAGCCTCAGAATCTAGCAAGGGTTAAGAAGATACTTTGAGTACGAGCGTACTCAGCAAATTCACTAGAAAAGGAGTGTTTGATGCACTATAACTACAGCCAAAGACCATAGGTCGTAGGCAATGCAATTTTTCGTAAACATTTCTTCAAAGATTGCTTTTATTCGGAAAAGCTATGTCCATCAGCCTTCATGGGTTTACCAGAACTTTCATGGAGTTCCTTTCCCGCCGCGTTCGTAGCTCCTTCCCGGAACAGGGAGTAACAAGTTACAGTTCTTACACTCTGCAGAGGTGTGTTACTTTACCCATGAGAGATCAACTCTTTGTTGCACAACCAGGTAGCTTATTCCCGTCCACAATTCCATGATGTGGGGCCCAGAAGATGATCCAAGCCAATCATTGCCCCCTTCGCGACCCCGCATGCCTCCTTGGTGTACACATTGCCCACATAAAGGATTACGGCAATGGTTTGTACAAACCGTTAGATGTCAGAACTATCGTGGGACGATGAGGGTTCCCACCCATATGCCGCATATCCTCTAAAAATTACTAATTAATATGCACGCTACGAGGATAACATCCACGACCTGCACATTCGAATTCATGCGAGAGGAAGAAGATACAGCTGACTTCTCCATCCCATTCCATATCTCATGGTCAACGCGTATTATACGGCGCAATAATCACTGGCGACATTAGTTTGTTAAATCCTAGGTGATATAGTTCTGAACAGTGGTATTCCGACTGTCAGAGTTACTAGATTAGCTGATCACCCTGGATCAGTAACCCATAGTTCACATTATTATCGAAAATAGTGTTTTCTGACCCTTTTTCAAATGCAGGTGATGACAACACTGGATTTGTAAAATACTTTACAGAAAATAATCAAAGGACATGAGCAAGTGTGAACTTGCCTTTTGTGATTGCAAGATTATGCACTCACGGTCTTCAAGACAATATAAGATCCAAAATCTGAAATCATCATCATTGGTCCGGTAAGGACTAATGTTTAAAGAAGCAATATGCTCTTATGTATAAGTAATGTGATGCACGTTATAAACGTGAATCCCGGGGATAACGTTGTTCTAGGGTTTGGATTCCGGAAATGGTTACTTTAAAATGTGTGGTCCTTTTAGATAAGTTTCACATGTGTGCTTCTATTAGATCTTGTGAGTGTGTGTGAGCAACACATATTTATGTAGCAATAAAATATATACCTATGAAATGCTAGTCAAGATTGCTTATATGAGAGTTCTTGTTTGAAGTGGCAAAAAGAATAACCTTCAAAGAAAAGGTTTCTCTTCTAAGGTCTAAACAAGCTTTGTGGTTAATAGAGTTTGGTCGATGTTATTTATGCTTGCTCGAATGGTTTAAGTTTGAGGTGTTTTTATAACTTAACTACTTCAGACCAAAGTTAACTATAAAATGTATAACAATGTTTATAGTGTTATATTTAGATTCTTATAGACTAAAGTTAACTTTAAAACAAAGATAGTTTAAAAGTATAATGTTTATAATATTTGTATCTTGTGTATCTGGTAATGTTTCCTTAAGGTTACTTAAAAATGGTTATACTTTTACTTGGTGTGGTGGTTTCTTGATTTTATAATGGAGTAGTATAATTTACCTTTTATAAATGAGGGGTTATAGTTTATAAACCAAGATATAATATTACTTCACTACTTATGGACTTACTATAATGTTGTGGCAGTTTTTGTAATCTGGTGGGTAAAGTAGATAGAAAGGATTTGATTTATTCACAAGTTGTGCTTTAAGTTTTATTATGAATAGGAATCTTTCAGAATATAATCTTCACTTAAGGTTGAAGATAATTTAATAATAAGGTATTTGTAGTATTTTAAACCATTATGGCTTATATTATTAATACTCAAGACTAATAATATTTATTAAACTTAATTGACTAATTCAGAAATATTAATAATTGTTATTTATCCTTATATGAATTTTTAAACTAAGTAAATAAGTTTAAATTTGAGTTATTAAAATATTTGAATTTTTAATTAACCCAAAAGTGGAATATTATATTTTAAACATGTAGATATTCTTTTTGTGGTCATTTTTGGTATATTATATTTATTTTTATGATTTATAAATAATAAGATATGATTTTTATAAGATTTAGTACTTTTAAAATACTTAATAAATAATAAATATTTAAGTAAGTGAAATAATAATGCATGATTATAGTTTTAAATTATAGTCTTTATTTTTCTAAAAAAATGGTATTTTATTCATATTTTTAATATTTACTATTATTGGAATTTGGATTATCAAAGTTTTATTACTTTTAAACCTTTATTAAATATTATTTATTTAAATAATCATCAGAATAATATTGGATAATAAGTTTAAGTTGTAGATTTTATTTTTCTACAAACTTTCATATATTATACATATTTTTTCTGAATTGTAAATCAAAAGTTATTATTTAAACAAGATTTAATCATTTATTTGATTTCTGGAATATTAATAATTGAGTTTATAACATTTTATTATTTCTTAAACAGGAAATACTTATTACACCGCACTCAAAGCTAGCCTCAGTCACTGACTGGTGGGCCGTGACCACGTTGGTGTGCCACGCGGGACAAAGACCTGGTCAAACGATGCTGAGGTGGCAGGGTTACTAGCACGACGTCACGCTGACGTGAACACGACCTCCACCACCAGATCAAGGTAGCCGGCGAAGACCTACGGTGTTTCAGCACTACTCCGACGGTGACCTGCTCGAGTTCATGCGTACTGGGTGCAACAGACGACTAGGATCAAATCGGAGAGAACTAGCAGAAGCAGAAGCTCACCAGGAAGCTTGTAGTGGCAACGGCAAGGAGAGGCGAGCTCAAACGGCGTCACCATGGTCGACGGCAAACGGAGGACAGACGAGCTCAATGCACATGATTTCAGGCTTCCTGGCTCGATTCCTCCTCCTAGCAGACAAAGTCCACCATGGCGGAGCTAGAGGAACCTTCAGTTGGCCTTGGGGCGGTCTCGAACAGTGACAACGAGCAACTCCGACGAGTTAGGGTTTCGGCATGATTGGGGAAATTTTGGAGAGAGCACGAGAGAGAGTGATTCGGGTACGATTGGATAGAGGAGCTCGCGGGCGTTCTTATCCCCCTCCTCACCGGCGGCGGCGCGCATCGTATCGTGTCGGAGATTGATGATCGCCGCGATGCCACGCAGCTGCTTCTGCCAGCGAGAAAGACGACGAGAAACAGAAGGCCGAAGCGGTACGGGCTGCTGGTGGGCTGGTCGCGGGCCAAAGTGGGCTGCAGTGTGATGCACACGAACGACGAGTAACTAAGAGGGGTAATGGGCCATGGGCCAGTTTCTGGTCTGAGTCCATTTTTTTCTTTTCTGATTTCTGTTTTATTTTCAGGTTTGTATTTTCATATTTGGTTTGAACTTTTCTAATAAAGTTTATTTGCTGAAAACTTATAGCAACAATTTGTATTTATTGTGATTCCTTTTGTGAACCTTTATCATAAATGTTTTTATATTTCTTTTACTTTCTTTATATGAACCCCTTTTTAATATTTTGTAGGAACCCTTTTTATTGATTTTTCTTTCTACATTAAACCATGGATTTATTATATGATAATTCTTATTTGTTTATAAAACTTAACTCTAGTTGGCTCATAGTTTTAAATAGAAATTTTTATATGTATAATAATCCTATATCATTATTTGATGTATGAAATATAAAAGAAATTAATATGGTTATTACTACTTCCATTAATTTGGAGAAGATCAATATATATATTTTATTATAACACACCAAAGAAGTTTAGGGTTTGAAATGTGAATATTTATCCTAGGGTTTAGGGTTTTTAACATACTTATATTTCTTTATGGATGTGAGTAAAGATTTAATAACTAAACATATTGTTTTCTGTTTGGGATATTTGGTGACATCACCCTTAAGAGTAGAAAATTATATTTAGAATGTTTTATAGGAAGAATTTGATAAGGATACTTTTAAGCACATATATTTACAATGGTTGAAATTGGCAGAGATGAGCTTATGTGATTTGCTATAGAAAAATATTCCTATAGAGTGATATGGGTATAAGATTATAGATCAATCACATGAAATGGATATTATGTTTGGTTTAAGATTTAAAGTTGATTGTTTACCAAGAATGTCTATTCTTCCATTCTTCACCATTCTTCACCTTTAATTAAAGAATTCCTTTCCTAGATAGAATACTTTTTCCTATCCATCATCATGAATAATATGAGGAGCTTTACTTCACAAGACTGTTCTTATTCACCTTTTATTCTTCTAAACTCGTAGATAAATCCAATGAGTTTGTTATTAAAGAATTTCATAGTTTCCTCATATCTTTGCTTGGTTACACCACTACTCTAATGTTGGTAATCAGCAATCCAACAAGTAGTTCTTTCAAAATCCACTCATAATCTTCCTTTAATCCTCCATCACTAAGATTTCTTTATCTGAGGTATGGATGTATCCAACTAACTTTCTCTAAGTCTTACTATCCTTTAAGATGAATAACACTCCTTCCATAACTCTATGCTATACTAGCTTTATTTGAATCATACTTTCTTACATTTACTTTAATCTGATAACTCACACTCCAACCTCACATTATATAAATGTGACCTATAATGACTACTTTAGAATAACTTATCTCCACTAGGATTTCAATCATGTTCTACCCACCAGTATCTTTTATACAAGATATAGGTAGACCATTCTGGTGAGTAATACATGATCAATATAATCCTTTAATCATTTATAGCTTAAGTTCTTAATTGGCTAAACAAGGTTTTATCAATACTACTTTCAATTGTATTTAAATTACCTTCTGAGTATCTCATATTGGATTAAGGTATTCATGGATTATGCCCTCTTTAAAAGATTTAAATAGATGTTATGATAAGATCAGGAAATAGTAGATCGAGGATTGATAGTTTAAGAATTTGTAAATCAATGGTTGATTACTCAACATTGGTAAACAACAGATTTGAAGATAAGTTCCATAAAAATTATATGGAAAGAAAGATATATAGTGAATGATCTTGACTTAGTCTCTTTCCCACTCAAACTCATTAAAGAGTTAAAGTTTAAGTATTACTATGATACCCATAGTAAGAAGATAAGAATAAGATAGGTCAAGATTAGTCATTACATTTTTTATTACTTTAGTTTGTAATCTTAACTTGGCACTTATGAATTGTTGTTTGAATATGATGATAGAATCCCTTAAGGACCAGATATTAATTATATAAGCAATGTATTATGAGTAGCATTTATTATATCTGATCTACCCTTAGATCAAATCATGTTTACCCAAATAAGGTTTTATCAAGGGTCATATTGAAACTTATCACAGTTAACTTGATGATCTTACTTCAATTTCAGCAAGTTAAGAGAAGCTTCCATCACTTTGACAAGTTTTGTTCAAAAGCGTGAAAATTATTCAGATTTTCTATGCATGAATGCAATGCACACATCTGGGTTCAGCTTATTTCTAGGCTCTAATGCTGGGATGTTACAGGCGGCCAGGGTGGTCACCCCCCAGGAGCGGCTAGCCCTAGCCCGCGCCGCCAGGGGGTGTGGCCCCCTGGTGCCTCCCCTCCGTCTTGTATGCAGGCTCCGTGTTCCCCACGGTAAAATATTGACATTGGCTTTTATCCCGTCCAATTCCGAGAATGTTGATTTTCTGCCTTTCTGGAACCAAAAACAGAAGAAAACAGGCAACTGGCACTGTGGCATCTTGTTAATAGGTTAGTACCAGAAAACATATAAAACACCTCAAAGTGTAGACAAAGCAAAGTAGATACTAAACAAGCATGGAACATCAAAAATTATAGATACATTTTCGACGTATCAGAGCTTCAGATCCCCCCCCCCCCGATCTAGAGACGACGGTGGTGGCGGCTACAGACTATTTCGTGGAAGATTGATCGGGTCCTTAGGGTTTTGGTATCGGGGGCTTATTATAGGTAAAGAGGGGGGCCGAGGGGGGCTCGAGGCGGCTGCACCGTACCCCCCCCCCCCCAGGCATGGGCCAGGCCTAGCCGTGCAGCCAGGGGGTGTGGCCCCCTCGAGGTCCTCCTCTGTCTCGTCTTCTGGATCCGTGTTATCGACGGTAAAATATTGAGTTAGGCTTTTGTCCCGTCCAATTCTGAGAATATTCATTTTCTGCCTTTTTGGAACCAAAAATAGAAGAAAACAGGCAACTGGCACTGTGGCATATTGTTAATAGGTTAGTCCCAGAAAACATATAAAAATACCTCAAAGTGTAGACAAAGCAAAGCAAAGTAGATACTAAAAAAGCATGGAACATAAAAAATGATAGATACGTTTTTGACGTATCAAGGAGCGCGAGGGAGAGAGAACGGGGACGCAGGAGAGGGGTGGTTGGGTAGGTGGGGTTGCACGCAAGAGAGAGGAGCAACACGGCAGGGAGTGGGGTAGGGCCAGGTACGTAGGAGGGATCAAGGACGGTTGACTGCGGGGTGTGAGCAGAGAGGCGGGGCCAGGGGCGCGGGTGTTGTGCGTTGTGTAACATGCCCGGGGCGGGAGCGTTGCGTGCATGGGCGTGTGCGGTTCACTGCGGCGGTGTCAGCGGCAGGGTCAATTAGGTGGGGTTGGGGATAGCTAGGGTTTGGGGTTAGCACATGTAGGGTGAGGGTTTGGTGGTTGTGGGCTGGGTGGCCTCCGGTTGGGCCGTCGGGCCTGGCCGTTGGCTGCCTATCCCCCCCCCCCCCCACACACACACACACACACAAACACAATATTTAATTTTATTTAATGTTTGTTTAATTTAAAAAACAGTTTTTGTATAATAGTTTTAGACAAACAAAATAATCTGAAGGACTGGGGTTTTGTATTTGAATAAAGAGGGAGTATTCGAAAACAAAAATAGGTCTTTTAGCAAAAATATTTTTAGGCAAATAGATGCATGATGATGCCATGATGATGCACAAAGTAGGAATAACAGGCGATTTTCTGGTAGTGGTTTTACCCGGGGTGCAACACACCGTATGGTTTGGGAATACATAGACATGATCGAGACACTCTTTGACAATGACCAACAACAACGATGTCTGGAAACTCATGATGGCCCTCATGCATTCCACGAATAACTTGATCGCTTGAACCTTGAACATCGAGTATCATTCCGTTTCTCTATGATACCTGGTTTGTCCAAGACCCGATCTCCGGTATCGACATACCTAGTTCGATCTTGTTACCAACAAGCACATTTACACATACCCGTGATATTACATCCCCGTAAACTAGTCACATGTTTGCAAACTTGTAGATGTAATCTCACCGAGTGGGCCTAGGGTATCTATCTGTCACTTGGATGGGCAAATCCCGATCTTTATGCATACGCCTCAACATACCCCTCTTAAATATCCAATATACACCTTTATTATCACCCTGTTACGGTGTGATGGTTGATGCAATCAAAGCAGTTGATGATGCTTGGATCACTGTAGAGCTTAGTTGGGAAACCCCAAGAGGAAGGTATGATGAGCACAGCAGCAAGTTTTCCCTCAGAAAGAAACCAAGGTTATCGAACCAGGAGGAGGAAGGAAACGACCCAAAGGTGTTTCTAGCAACTTGGAAACCTGCACAACACAAACTCAAGACTTTGCCCCAACAAATAGTGAGGTTGTCAATCTCACTGGTTTGCTGAAAACAAAGGATTAACTATATTGTGTGGAAGGTAATGGTGGTTTGCAGAAAGTAAACAGGAACAGTGGAAGATGTATCAATGATAAAGATTGGACCGGGGTCCATATTTCACTAGAGGTGTTCTCCTTAAGATAAACATCATAACATGCTGGGTAAACAAATTACAACGGGGCAATTGACAGGACAGAGCAAGGCATAACAATGCAATACTAGATATTCATGATCCTATGAGATTTGATTGGGCAATACAACAAGATACATAGATCGCCATCCAACTGCATCTATGACTAGTAATCCACCTTCAGGTTATCATACGAACCCCCTCCAGTATTAAGTTGCAACCAACGGATAACTGCTTTAAGCAAAGTGTGTAAGGTAAACAATCTACTTGTTCCATGAACAAGAGATCGTTGTTTTCTCCTTAGTAGCAACAACACATCTATAACCTTAGAGATTTCTGTCACTTCCCCAGATTAAATAGAGGCATGAACCAACTATTGAGCATAAATACTCCCTCTTGGAGTCACAAGCATCTACTTGGCCAATATAGCTACTAGAAATGGAGAGCATGCAAACACAACATAGTAATCTAACATAGTAATCTCAATATCCATCGGATCCCCGCAAACACAACATGCATGATTACAAATAAATGATCTTGATCATGAATGGAGCTCACAAGATCTAAACATGGTAGCACAAAGGAGGAGAAACAACCATCTAGCTACTACATGGACCCGTAGTCCAAGGTGCAACTACTCACTCTTCATACCGGAGGTTGGCATGGTGATGAAGAAGGCCTCCGAGATGATATCTCCACTCTATCAGGGTGCCGGGAAGAGCTTTAGATCCCCCCCCCCCCCGATCTAGGGACGATGGTGGCGGAGGCTACAGACTGTTTTTCCTATAGGCATTGTTCCTGAAATTGTTGTTTCTAATGAAGCTCACATCAACTTGCTCTTCTTGAGCAACCAAAGAGGCTAAGGGAACATTATTTGGATCTATATGAGATTTTCCATTAAGAAGCATAGCCATAATAACATCAATCTTATCACTCAAAGAGGAGGTTTCTTCAACAGAATTTACCTTCTTACCATGTGGAGCCCTCTCAGTGTGCCATTCGGAATAATTAACCATCATATTATCAAGGAGCTTTGTTGCAGCACCCAAGGTAATGGTCATAAAGGTACCTCTAGCAGCTGAATCTAACAGATTTATTGAAGAGGAGTTTAAACCTGCATAAAAAGTCTGGATAATCATCCAAGCAGTCAGTCCATGAGTGGGACAATTCTTTACCAAAGATTTAATTCTTTCCCAAGATTGAGCAACATGTTCATTATCAAGTTGTTTAAATTTCATTATTTCACTTCGCATAGATATAATCTTAGCAGGAGGATAGTATTTTCCAATAAAAGCATATTTGCACTTAATCCAAGAATCAATACTATTTATAGGCAAGGATAGCAACCATTCTTTAGCTTTTCCACTCAAGGAGAAAGGACACAAATTGAGCTTAATAATATCTCCATCTACATCCTTATATTTTTTTGCATCTCATGGAGTTCAACAAAGTTATTGAGGTGGGCAGTAGCATCATCAGAACTAGCACCAGAAAATTGATCTTTCATCACAAGATTCAACAAAGCAGGCTTAATTTCATAAAAGGTAGCATCAGGAGCAGGTGGAGCAATAGGTGTACTCAGGAAATCATTGTTGTTTGTGCTAGTGAAGTCACACAACTTGGTGTTCTCAGCAGAGTTCATTTTTGCAAAGGTGGAGCAAACCAACAGCAACAGCAACTAGAGCAGGAACTAATTTTTTTTGTGTTTTTGATAAAAGAAAGAAAAGCAAACGAAACTAATTATTTTGGAGTTTTTGATAAAAAGAGACAAACAAAACAAGGCAAAAGAAACTAATCAAAACAAAAACAAAGTAAATATAAAGCTTGTGAAGCACTCCTCTTGTGAAGACGTCCTTAGCCTCACCGGCAACGGCGCCAGAAATTAGCTTGATGATGCTCAGATCACTGTAGAGCTTCGTTGGGAAACCCCAAGAGGAATGTATGATGAGCACAGCAGCAAGTTTTCCCTTAGAAAGAAACCAAGGTTATCAAACCAGTAGGAGGAAGGAAACGACACAAAGGTGTTACTAGCAACTTGGAAACCTGCACAACACAAACTCAAGACTTTGCCCCAACGAACAGTGAGGTTGTCAATCTCACCGGTTTGTTGAAAACAAAGAATTAACTGTATGGTGTGTGTCGTGGGAATGGTCACGGCAGATGCTGCAATCGGCAGCGAGTAGTAAAACGAGGGGCAAGGGCGGCCAGCCATCTGCGGTGCGAGATGAGGGCAAAGACACAGGGTTTTACCCAGGTTCGGCCCCCCGGAGGGTAAAGACCTACTCCTGCTAGATTGTATTATGGAGGTGTTACAATGGGCGAGCTCGGCGGCTAGGCGGCGAGTCACTTGGGTGTATGAGGGAACGTGTCTCTACTCACCCTATAGGGAGGTTTATATAAGCTCACCTCCCCTAGGGTTTACATATCTCAACCGATTCGGTTAAAGCTTCAGTAGTCGTTTAACCTAGTCCGACTGGGCCTATCTACTCGTCTGGGCCTTCAGCTTCCAGTCGCTCGGTACCTTGCTGGGCTTCAATCCACTCGCCGTTCTGCAGGCCCACTCGCCAGCTCACGGGCCAGTCGGAAACATCCTGCTGGGTATACCCCAGTAGGCATATCCCCATCAGTAGTCCCCGAGGCCGTCGTCGATTAGGCGTAAGTGGCTGCTGGCAGTCGGAGTATGCGGCTTCAGAGTAGGCATCCAGTCGAATCGTCGGCGGGCTCCTGTATAAAGGAGGAAATCCGGTGAACCAAGTCGCGGCTTTGGCGAGTCGAGTCGGCGAGACGCGGTCATAGTGATTGACTTGGCTAGCCGAGTGGCTGGAGTTGGACCGTCAGGCGCGGTCAAACTAGCCGTTGGGGTAATCCAACGGTAACTTTCAGCGTAATCATCGCGCGGTAACGGCCTCCTGACTTGGCGGGTAACTCCCGCTATATAAGAGGAAAGGCAGGCAATCGTAGAGCCAACTGCTCACCACTTCTTCCGAGTGCGCGCATTTTCCTTCCTTCGCTCCGCGATCTAGTCGACCCAAAATCCTCCGATCTCCAACCAACCTCTCGGCCATGGCCCTTTCCACCGAGCCGTGGGGTAGGTCCAAGTGCACGAGGGCGCAGCTGGCCTCTTTCGAGGAGGCCGGGATCCTGCGAGCCGGCTGTTGGCGTAACCCCGCAGCCGGAGAAACGACCCCAAACCCGCGAGAGAGGGAATTCGTCTGTTTCACCAGTCATCTCGAGCGGGGGCTAGGGTTTCCCACGTCCTTGTTCTTCCGGCGCTTTTGCGCCTACTACGGGATCCAGCCTTTAGATCTGGGTCCCCACAGCATCGAGCAGCTCACCATCTTCGTGGCGTTCTGCGAATGCTACTTGGGCTGCTGGCCCTATTTTCCCTTGTGGCAAGATCTGTTCCACGGACGGATCAGCCGCGAGGAGGCAGGCGGCCCAATGCTAGCCGCGGGCGGCTTGACGTTCCAGCTCAAGTCCAAAGCCTCTTTCTTTGATCTGATGCTACCCGCCAAGGCAGCGAGCGACTGGAAGAAGTCATGGTTCTACGTGACCGAGGCGACCCCGGAGGGCGAGGTGGCGATCCCGCGGTACTCCGCTAGTCGTTCCGAGCCACGCCATCTCCAAGTCGGCAAGCTCCCCGACGACCAGCGGATGGTCGTTGACGAGATGCTCCAGACCATCCGTGGTCTGAAAAAGAAGGGCCTTCAAACGATAAATCTGTACAATTGCTGGCTTGGGCGGCGGCTCGTTCCACTCGCCCAGCGCGACCACTACATGTACCAGTACACGGGCCGGGGAGACTCGACGAAGGCCTGCCTCGACGAGTGGAAGCTAGAGGATTATCTCCCAGCGTTGAAGAAGATTACCCAGGCGGTGTACCTGGATGCACAGGCTGGGATCGCCCCCTACACCGCGAAGCGTCCGGCTCCAACGGTAATTTCTTTGCCTTGCTCGCAGTCGCAGTATATGCAGTCGCGGTAATTCTGATTCCGTTCTGTATTCGTTGCAGCTATTCCAAGTGGTGGAAGGGTGGCTCCCACCTTCAGATGACGAAAGCTCGGGCCCATCCGCCCAGGACATAGGCGAATCGCCGCCTGCCAAGGGCAACGAGGACGACGAGGACGAGTCCGAAGAGGAGGTCGCCCCGCTGGTCCGAAAGACCCACGGGCAACGACAGCGCGAGATCGAGGCAAGCAGAAGCCTCGAACGTCATGACGACGACGAGCTCCCAGAAACCACCTCGTGCCGTCAAGCCACTCCGTCAAAGAAGAAGAGGAAGGAAAGGGAGGCGAGGGCCCCCCCGAAAAAGAAGACGAGGCCATCGAAGACGGCCTCGCCGTCGCACTCGGCGAGCAGCTCGGACGCTCCTAGCCCAGCCAGCGATGGCGCGCCACCAGCGACAGCCGCGCTGGACGCGGCGACCGTGGAAGTTCCGCTGGCTTCAATGCCTCCGCCATTCGCCCCAGTCTCTGGGCTGGGGGAGGCTCCGGCTGCGGCGGCTTCGCCTCGCAAGGAGGCTCTGGTTGCGGCAGCTTCGCCCCGCACGGAGGCTCCCGGCGAGGATGTCCCAGAGGCGCCAGCTGCGGCCTCGACGACGAAGAAGCCGTCCGTGTCTTGGGCACGCGACGTCCTGGAGTTGGGGCTCAGTCGCCGTCTGGGCCCTGAGGTGGAAAAGCCGGCCGGCCTCCGTACGGGACTGCGTTTCATCCCAGTCGCCAAGTGAGTGCGCTCACCCCTCCTTATTTTCCATAACTATTTCGATTGTCTTTGTGGATTCGATTGATGCGCAGGACCGGAGTGAAAAGGATGGGCCACCCGACCGTGGCTAAGGTGCCACCCGTCATTAGCGAGGAGGACCCTTCCCGCAAGAGGAAGGCGGACGAGGTCGTCGCCTCGGCGGATGGAAGCAAGAAGGCCAAGGGTGATGACGTCGTCACGATTTCTGACGACACGGCGGTCGCATCGGCCGGGCCTGTGGCGGAGGCAGCCGCGTCTACGAAGGAGGGCGCCTCCTTGCCTGGAACGGTGGAGGCGACCTCCCTTGGAGCGGGTGCCTCTATCGCTACCTTCCCCCGCTTCGTGACCAAGGCGGCCACGGCGAGTGGGGCTGCGCCCTCGAGCCACGCTCCTGGCACCGCCGATGCTGAAGTTGACCAACGTCGTGGGCACACGCCAGCGTTACTCGCGTCCGTGGACGCGATACAACTCCATGGCATGCTTGGCGCAGCCATCCAGGTACATCCAGTCCCCGAGGATCAGGTCGGTGCTTTGCAGCGGCTTGATTCTTATAATTTCTTGTGTTTTTATTTTCGCATCCAGTCCCCGAGTGCGCACGCGCTAAATTTTAGCGGGTGGGCACTTAGGAATTTCTTGATCGCCAGTCCCCGAGTGCGCACTCGCTGAATTTCAGCGGATGGGTACTTAGGAATTTCTTGATCGCCAGTCCCCGAGTGCGCACTCGCTGAATTTCAGCGGGTGGGCACTTAGGAATTTCTTGATCGCCAGTCCCCGAGTGAGCACTCGCTGAATTTCAGCGGGTGGGCACTTAGGAATTTCTTGATCGCCAGTCCCCGAGTGCGTACTCGCTGAATTTCAGCGGGTGGGCACTTAGGAATTTCGTTTTAACTAACTTTTTCGGTGATGTGCAGGGTCTGCAACTTGAGTCGGCGGACCGATTGGCCGCGAAACAACGCGCGGAGAAGGAGCTGGCCATCGTCCAGGAAGCGAACAAAGGGCTTCAGGCTGTTGCTGCGAAGGCAGAGGAAGCTCGCCAGGGGCTTGTCCCCGCTGGTGAGTTGGTGGCGGCACGATCTGCTCTGGGTGCCGCTGACCAGCGGATCGCCGACCTCGAGCGCGAAGTGCGGGAGGCAAGAGAAGAAGCGAGCTCGGCGGACGGGCGAGCTAAGGCCGCCATTGCGGCCGCTAAGGAGGATCACAAGGTGTCGGAAGTCCTTATTGCTGGGCTTCAGGACGACCACACGTCGCTTCAGTGCTTCATCACGGGACTCGCCCGCCCGTTGCTTGGTGGGTGCATCTTCCCTTTCTTATAGTTGTGGTTTTTGTGGTGTCCGTCGTACTCATCATCGTCTTCTTCTTCGCAGGTCGCATCATTGATATCGAAGAAGAGGCGAGCTCGCTCGACGCGAGGCAGTGCGTAAGAATGCTCGTCGACTCGGCGACGCTGTCGGCGACGTGCATCCGCGCCTACCTCCAAGAAATATCGCCCACGGAGGTGATTCCCAGCGACCTCGTTGAGGTGTGGAAGTATTTGGAGAAGGCACCCGCGGTCGTTGAGTTCATGACGCGCTCGGCGTTTCGGCGTGGAGCATCGACGGCCCTGAGCCTTGGACTCGCCCACTTCCCCGAAGATTTCGACATCGACGATGTGACGAGTGGATATCCATCGTCGACTGGCGCGGTGGAGCTGTCCGAGGTCCTCAAGTTGCAAGAGCGTGCCGCCACGTACTCAGAACGTGTCTGGGCAATGGGCGACCTCCTTCCGTACCAGGAGACGGTCGTCGCGCCGAACAACCCCGAGCCGCCGCATCGTGACTTCAAAGTCGAGCAACCTTTTCGTGCGGCGATGGCGGGTGAACTGACGACGTATCCGTCAAAACCGTACACGGCGTTCATCCGCAATCGCCGGGATGTTGGCGAGTCGTCATCGAAGCCTGCAGAGTAGGGTAGTTTGCCTTGTGGCATCAGCAGCAGTTCTGCCATGTAGGCATATTTTGTAACATGAAACAATGCAACATGCAATTGAATGAGACGTCGTGTCTATTTTGATATTTGTTTGTGTGTTTTTTCAGTGATTTTGGACGAGTCCCCGAGCGCGTCCGCCCTTTTGTGGGGTTTACCTCGTATATGATGTGTGTTTTGTTATCATGTGTTTTGTTGTTTTTGGTCGACTCGCCCGAGCTCGGAGAGCCAGTCGCAAGGCGACTCCCTTGAGTGCTCTTTACTTTACCGTTTTCCCGTGCGCGAACGGGGTCGGGTGGCCGAGTCCCCGAGCGTGGTACTTGGTAGTTCGAGGCGCGACTCGAGGGTGGTTGAGGACTTAGCGCGTTGGTGTGAGCGCGTCGCTCCTGCCTGGCCCTTTGGGTCAGTCGCGTGGCGAGTCCTGGGCATGCTCTCTTACTTGGCGTTTTCCCGGACCACTCGCGATGAAATGGTTCTCAGTCCCCGAGCGTGGTACTTAGCCGTTCGAGTCGCTATGTCAAGGATGCGGAGGACCAAGGTCGCTGTGAGAAGCGAGGGCAGTTGTCTTGGCTCGTAGAACCAGTCGAGCTAGGTGACTCCAATGGGGCTCCGGGTGGGCGTTTTTTGTGGACGATGCAAGACCTGAGGTTATTCAGTGCTCTTACACCGCACTACTTAGCCGTGTCGATCGCTGTACCAAAGGTTGACTTCTGCATTTAGCATAACGCTGTTTTTACGAGTGCGAGTGGCACAAGTCATGGAGAGTAGGCGCAATTTGCGGTAACAGTTTCTTTTTATTTCATAGCGACTGGAGAATACATGTGTGGGGTTCTAGGCGTAGAACTTCCGGAGGAGGTTTACATTCCATGGTCGCTTGACGTCGAGTTCGCCATCCCCGCGGACGTCGATGAGGTAGTAGGCGTCGTTGCCGAGTACGCGCCCGATAGAGAATGGGCCTTCCCACGGAGGGGAGAGCTTGTGCATGCCCTTCTTGTCCTGGATGAGGCGTAACACCAGGTCGCCTTCCTGGAAGGTGCGAGCTTTCACCCGCCGGCTGTGGTAGCGGCGGAGGCCTTGCTGGTAGATGGCGGTGCGTGACCGAGCGAGGTCGCGTGCTTCGTCGAGTTGGTCGACCCCGTCTTGGGGGGCCAGCTCGTTTGCGGCCTCCGTATAGTGGACGACTCGCGGCGAGTCGTGTTCGAGGTCGGTGGGCATGACTGCTTCGGCGCCGTAGACCATGAAGAAGGGAGTGAATCCCGTCGATCTGTTGACTGAGGTGCGGATCCCCCAGATGACAGAGGGCAACTCCTTGACCCAGCACCCGGCGGTGCGCTCGAGTGGTACTTGGAGTCGCGGCTTCAGGCCGTGGAGATGCTTTGGTTGGCCCGTTCCGCCTGGCCGTTGGATTCCGGGTGGGCGACTGACGCGAGGTCGAGCCGGATATGGTGCTCTTCGCAGAATTCGGCCATGGCTCCCTTGGCGAAGTTGGTGCCATTGTCCCGTGATGATGCTGTTGGGGAACCCGTAGCGATATATGAGCTCGCGTAGGAATTTAGTGGCGGTCTTCCCGTCGCATTTCCGGACTGGCTTGGCCTCCACCCACTTCGTGAATTTGTCGACGGCGACTAGCAGGTGGGTGTAGCCGGAAGGGGCCTTCTTGAAGGGGCCTACCATGTCCATGCCCCACACGGCGAATGGCCAGGTGATGGGGATTGTTTTGAGCGCCGAGCTCGGTACGTGCGTCTGATTGGCGTACTTCTGGCACCCGGCGCATCGCTGGACGATGTCGACAGCGTCGGCGTGTGCGGTGGGCCAGTAGAAGCCGTGTCGCATAGCCTTGGCGACCAGGGAGCGAGCGGCGGCATGGTGGCCGCAGTCACCTGAGTGAATGTCGTGGAGGATTTTGCTTCCTTCAGCTGGTTGGACGCAGCGTTGGAACACGCCGGTGACGCTGCGCTTGTGGAGCTCGCCGTCGATGATGGTGTAGGACTTGCATCGACGAGCGATCATTCGAGCGTCTGTCTCGTCTGCTGGCAGGGTGCCGGTTTCCAGGTAGGCGATATAGGGCTTGGTCCAGTCGTCTGGCTCGTTGACAAGTGCGACCAAGGCTGCCTCTGGTTGGAGTGGGACTCCGATGTCGATCTCCCTCGGAGGAGAGACTGATGGCTTGGAGATCGTGTCGAGGAACACGCCGACGGGTGGTGCGAGTCGAGCCGACCCGATGCGAGAGAGGGCGTCGGCCTCCTCGTTTTTCCGCCTATCGATCCACTCGACAGAGTAGCCGGTGAAGTGGCCGCCCAACTTGTCCACCGCTTGGCGGTACGCCGCCATGGTAGGGGAGACGGCGTCGCAGGTACCGGCGACTTGCCCCGCGACAAGGTCAGAATCTCCGTAGCAGCGGAGGCGATTGACGTTCATCTCCTTGGCGGCTCGCATGCCGTGGAGTAGGGCCTCGTATTCAGCCATGTTGTTGGTGCAGGGCGTGAAGTCGAGGCAGAGGATGTAGCGGAGCTTGTCGCCCTTTGGTGAAGTCAACACTATCCCTGCGCCTGCACCGTCCGCGTTCTTGGAGCCGTCGAAGTGCAGGCTCCAGTAGTGGAGGTACGGCAGCTTCTCTGGCTGCTGGGCCTCCTCCCAGTCGGCGATGAAGTCTGCCAGTGCCTGTGACTTGATCGCCTTTCGTGGCTCGTATTTGATGTTGTGGACGCCGATCTCGACGGCCCACTTGGCGACCCGCCCGGTCGCCTCGCGATTGCGGATGATGTCTTGCAGTGGTGCTGAGGAGACGACCGTGATCGGGTGCTCCTGGAAGTAGTGCGGCAGGCGCCGCTGAGCCCTGAAGATCGCGTATACTAGCTTTTGGTACTGTGGGTACCGCTGGCGCGACTCGGTGAGGACCTCGCTGATGTAGTACACCGGCCGCTGAACCGGGCGCTTCTTTCCTTCCTCTGGTCGCTCGACGACCATCACGGCGCTGACGACGCGCTCGGACGCCGCGACGTAAACCAGCATGGGTTCTTTGTCGGCGGGGGCGGCGAGTAGTGGTGCAGCGAGTAGCACCTTTTTGAGGTCGCGGAGCACGTCGTCCGCCTCCTTGTCCCACTGGAAGGTGGGGTTCTTGCGAATCAGGCGGTATAGGGGCATCGCCTCTTCGCCCAGGCGGGGGATGAAGCGACTGAGAGCCGCTACTCGCCCGGCCAGCTTCTGGACGTCGCGCAGGCACTCGGGTTTGCCGAGCCGGGCGATCGTGTCGATCTTTGTGGGGTTCGCCTCGATCCCTCGTTTGGAGACGACGTACCCCAGTAGTTGTCCGGCGGGTACACCGAAGGTGCACTTGCCTGGGTTGAGCTTTATCTTGTATCTTCGCAGGTTGGCGAAAGTTTCCGCCAGGTCGGCGAGTAGGTCGCCTTGGCGAGCGGACTTCACGACCACGTCGTCGATGTAGACGTGGATGTTGCGGCCAATTTGGCTCGCGAGGCATTCTTGCATGCACCGCTGGTAGGTCGCCCCGGCGTTCTTGAGGCCGAAGGTCATGGCGGTGTAGCAGAAGGCTCCGAATGGCGTGATGAACGCCGTCTTCTCCTCGTATTCGACAGCCATTTTGATCTGGTTATACCCAGAGTAGGCGTCGAGGAAACATAGCGACTCCGAGCCCGCGGTTGAATCGATTATCTGGTCGATCCGCGGGAGGACGAACTGCTCCTTTGGGCAGGCGCTGTTCAGGTTTGTGTAGTCGATACACATTCTCCAGGTCCCGTTTTTCTTCTCGACCAGGACTGGGTTTGCCAGCCACTTGGAGTACTTGATTGGCCGGATGAAGCCGGCAGCGAGTAGACGCTGCACTTCCTCGGTGATTGCTCGACGGCGTTCTTCATTGAAGGGCTGTAGCGACTGCTTGACAGGTCGCACTTTGGGGTCGGCGTTCAGCTTGTGCTCAGCGAGCTCCCTAGGGACACCGGGCATGTCGGAGGGTTTCCATGCGAAGATGTCCCTGTTCTCACGGAGGAACTCGATGAGCGCGCCTTCCTATGTTGGGCTCATGCCCGTCCCGATCGTCACCGTCTGGCTGGAGTCACCTGGGACCAGCTCGACGGTGCGAGTGTGCGTCGTGGCCTCAAAGGTTGAGGTGTTTGCGCCCTCTGAGTTGGGCTTCTTGAGTATGGTGGGGTCGTCATTGTTGACCCTGCTCGCGTACTTGGCGAGCTCATCGGCGTGATTGGTCTCCGCCGCGATGACGGCGTCGGCGAGCTCGGCTCCTTTGGCCTCGCACTCGGCGGCCATGTTGGGGTCGCCGTTGATGGTGATGACGCCGCACGGCCCGGGGAGCTTCATCGCGTTGTACGCGTAGTGGGGCGCTGCCATGAATTTAGCGAACGCCTGGCGCCCCAGGACGCAGTGGTAGGGGCTGTCGAAGGGCACCAGCTCGAAGACGATCCGCTCGGTGCGAAAGTTTGCTGGTGTGCCGAAGGTGACTGGCAGCGTGACCTTGCCGATCGGGTACGCCTTCTGACTGGGGACGATGCTGTGGAACGTGGTGTGGGTCCTCTCGATCATCGACTGCGGGAGCCGCAGCCGCCTGAAGGTGTCGAGGTAGAGGATGTTGATGGATCTACCGCCATCCATCAGTGTCTTGGGGAGCCAGTAGTCGCCAACCTTGGGCTTGACCACCAAGGCGACTCGTCCTGGGTACTCGATGCGCGGCGAGTGGTCTTGGCGGCTCCAGGTGATGGGCTGCTCCGACCAGTTTAGGAACTGGGGGGCGTCTATCTGGGCCACCGCGTTGACGGCGACGGCGCGGGCGATGACCTTCTTCTCGCGCTTCGTGTTGAAGCCTATGAAGGTGTGGAGCGAGCCGGCTACTTTGCCGAATTTTCCGCTGTTTGGCGGGTCGTTGTCGGGGTCCTCCCGCGCTCGCCGTGCCTTCTCGATTTCCCTGAGGGTGTGGCAGTCGGCGGTGGTGTGCGTTGCGGGCTTCCCTTCCCTGCTATGGAACGCACATGGTTGGTTAAGGAGGGCCGCAGGATCGAACCTTGGCTTGTTCTTGTAGTTGCCGCCGTCGCGGCGTTGCCCTCCGTCGCGGCGAAAGCTCTTGGGCTCGCGCTGCACGTGCCCGGCGTTGGCGACGAAGTCGACTCGCCCGTCACTGCGGCGCTTGTCAGTGAGGCGAGTGCCGCTGTAGCGTAGGTCGGTTCGGCGTCCGCCGTCGTTGCCGCCCGCGCGGCATTGACCACCTGACTCGTCGTCAGTTTCCTGGTTTGGGTCTTCCTCGGCGTACCGTTTGGCGATATCGAGGAGGTCGGGGATGTTGTCGAGTGTGCGGGAGTGTCGCTTGAGATTGGCGACTAGGGGCTCGTCGCGGCACGAGGTCTTGAAGCAATGGATCGCGGTGTCTGGGTGGATGCCGGCCGCGTTGTACCAAAGTTCTTGCCACCGTTGGACCCAATTGCGGGTCGACTCGCGGGGTCCCTGGACGCATCGCTCCAGGTCCTCGATGGTGGTGGCGCGGGTGTAGGAGCACTCGAAGTGCCTGACGAAGGCGTCGCGCATCTCCTCCCAGGAGTCAATACTGTCCTGGGGAAGGGTGTTGATCCACTGTCTGCACGTCCCTTCCATCATCAGGGGGAGGTAACGAGCGGCTAGCAGGTCAGTGTGGCCTGCGATCCCCATCGCCATGAGGTATGTGTCGAGCCAGACGGCGGGGTCATACGAGGAGTCGTACTTTTCTATCTCTTTTGGCGCCTTGAAGTTTGGCGGATACTTCTCGCCTCGGATCATTGGTCCGAAGCACTTTGGCCCGAGTCGGCTGAGCGACCCCATGGGCTCGCCGTCGCGGCGATTGGTTAGGGTATGTCGCAGGTCGTCGGGCTGGCGTGCGCGCCAGCTTTGGTTGTTGATGATGTGGGTGCGGGCGTCGATGGGTTGCCCGTTGGCGGCGACAAGGTTGGTTGCCGGCCTGGGGTCGTTGGTGGAGAGTGCCGCGTTCGCGGGTCGGTGTTGGAGCTGCAGCGGCTCTGGTGGCGGGCTGTTGAGGGTGTTTGCTGCCGCTGGGCGGCCACTGGAGGCCGCTCTGCTTCCCGAGGAACGCGAGTATACTCGACCTGCCAAGTCGGCGCCCGCTTTTTGCTGCTCGACGACCTTCGTGAGCAGGGCCCTGACGTATTGGATCTGTAGGGCGTCGTCGCCTGTGGCTGTGATGCTGTCGGCTGCTGCTCGTCCTGCCACGAGGTTGTCCATTGGGGTGGAGAACAGTGGGAGGCCGTTTGCGTCTCGCTCCCATGAGGAGACTACTATCCGTGGCTAGTCCCTGGGAGGGGTGCGGTTGGGTGGGGGTGGGGCGCCCCTCGCCGTTGATCCTGGCGGGGGCCGGGCGCTTCCTCCCGGTGGCGCGTTCTCGCAGATCGCGCGTTCGGCCACGCGGGCCGGGTCGTTTTCGTCGTCGAAGTTCAGGGCACGCCCTTGAACGGTGGGGTTCAGGCGTGACCTGATCCGCTGCTGGTGGTAGCGTGATAGCTCCTGCGCCGTCACCTGCTCGAGGCGAAATTTTTCGCGCTCGGCTTGCTCCTTGCACACCGCCTCCGCCAGTTTCAGGCGGAGTTCCTCGACCTCCATTGCCGTGGCGTTAGGAGGGATTGGGGTGGAGAAAGGATCCTCCGGCGGATCGGCGCCGGTGGCCATGTAGGTCGCGGCGTGGCGACCGGTTCCGTCGCAGAGGTCGGCGGAGTTCTCCGACCCGGAGTCGAATTCGAAGATCCCGAGGATGGAGGGGTCCTCGAAGTCTCCCGCGTTGGAGACCTGGGCGATGGAGCCCGCGGACGAGGCCGCGGTGATGGATCCGGCGAGTGACGCCGGGGTCGCCGAGTCGGCGTCGTCGGTGAGGGACGTATCCTTTGCGGCCGCTGAATTCCCGGCCACGTTGCTGTGGGCCGAGTTGTACTCGGAGGCGAGGCGGTGGATCATGCGGATCTGGCTCTCAGAGAGCCGATCGCGTGGCGGCGACTCGCGGATGCGAGCCGAATCCTCCGAGACGATGACGTCGGTGAGGCCGACGAAGAGGCTGATCGTGCCGATAGGTAGGATCACGCTGTGCGTGACGGGTCGCGCCGCCGGGATGTAGCTGCTCGGCAAGATCTGGAGCATCTCGCCGATCGCTATCATGCGGCCGGTGGCGACCGTCTCGTTGATGGGCAGATTGGATCTCGCCGCAGAACACCGGCCAGACCGGCCAGGCCCCACGGTGGGCGCCACTGTCGTGGGAATGGTCACGGCAGATGCTGCAATCGGCAGCGAGTAGTAGAACGAGGGGCAAGGGCGGCCAGCCATCTGCGGTGCGAGATGAGGGCAAAGACACAGGGTTTTACCCAGGTTCGTCCCCCCGGAGGGTAAAGACCTACTCCTGCTAGATTGTATTATGGAGGTGTTACAATGGGCGAGCTCGGCGGCTAGGCGGCGAGTCGCTTGGGTGTATGAGGGAACGTGTCTCTACTCACCCTATAGGGAGGTTTATATAAGCTCACCTCCCCTAGGGTTTACATATCTCAACCGATTCGGTTAAAGCTTCAGTAGTCGTTTAACCTAGTCCGACTGGGCCTATCTACTCGTCTGGGCCTTCAGCTTCTAGTCGCTCGGTACCTTGCTGGGCTTCAATCCACTCGCCGTTCTGCAGGCCCACTCGCCATCTCACGGGCCAGTCGGAAACATCCTGCTGGGTATACCCCAGTAGGCATATCCCCATCAGTGTGGAAGGTAATGGTGGTTTGCATAAAGTAAACAGGAACAGTGGAAGATGTATCAATGATAAAGATTGGACTGGGGTCCATAGTTCACTAGAGGTGTTCTCCTTAAGATAAACAACATAACATGCTGGGTAAACAAATTACAGCGGGAGAATTGACAAGACAGAGCAAGGCATAACAATGCAATACTATACATTCATGATCCTATGAGATTTTATTGGGCAATACAACAAGATACATAGACTGCCATCCAACTACATCTATGACTAGTAATCCAACTTCAGGTTATCATCTGAACCCCCTCCAGTATTAAGTTGCAAGCAACGGATAACTGCTTTAAGCAAAGTGTGTAAGGTAAACAATCTACTTGTTCCATGAATAAGAGATCGTTGTTTTATCCCTAGTAGCAACATCACATCTACAACCTTAGAGATTTTTGTCACTTCCCTAGATTAAATAGATGCATGAACCCACTATTGAGCATAAATACTCCCTCTTGGAGTCACTAGCATCTACTTGGCCAAGATAGCTACTAGAAACAGAGAGCATGCAAGATCTCAAACAACACATACATGATAGAATCAATAGGATAGAATCATTAACCAATCTGACATAGTAATCTTAATATCCATCGGATCCCCGCAAACACAACATGCATGATTACAAATAAATGATCTTGATCATGAATGGAGCTCACAAGATCTAAACATGGTAGCACAAAGGAGGAGAAACTACCATCTAGCTACTACATGGACCCGTAGTCCAAGGTGGAACTACGCACTGTTCATATGGGAGGTTGGCATGGTGATGAAGAAGGCCTCCGGGATGATCTCTCCCCTCCAGCAGGGTGCCGGGAAGAGCTTCAGATCCCCCCTAGATCTAGGGACGATGGTGGCGGCGGCTACGGACTGTTTCATGGAAGATTGATCGGGTCCTTAGGGTTTAGGTATCGGGGGCTTCTTATAGGCGAACAAGGAGGCCGAGGGGGTGCCCGAGGCGGCTGCACCCCCTCCCCCCAGGCGCGGGCCAGGCCTGGCCACGCGGCCAGGGGGTTATGGCCCCCTCGAGGCCCTCCTTCGTCTCGTCTTCTAGCTCCATGTTCCCCACCGTAAAATATTGACTTTAGCTTTTGTCCCGTCCAATTCCAAGAATATTTATTTTCTACCTTTTTTGGAAACCAAAAACAGAAGAAAACAGGCAATTGGGATTGTGGCATCTTATTAATAGGTTAGTACCAGAAAACATATAAAAATACCTCAAAGTATAGACAAAGCAAAGAAAAGTAGATACTAAACAAGCATGGAACATCAAAATTTATAGATACGTTTACGACGTATTAGCTATCTCGGGTGGTAGTGATGGAACATGATCTCACGGTCAAAAGAGTGAGTTACTATGCCTTAGTATTTATCGCAATGTTGAAATTTGTGACTAGATCAAATTGCAATACTAGGCTTGGGTGGGTGTCTATCACATCATTTATCTAATGAAGTGACCTCGTTGACAATTGACATAAATGTACCATGATCGGGAAACCTCGATCATAGATTTCCCAACGACCTAGTCTACTAGAGGATAGTAGGGACTTGGTTTGTTTACATACCACACTTGTACCAATGTTTCTGATTGATACAGTCATAGCTGGTATAAAAATATTAAGAACTAATGAGATAGGACAATAAAAACCTCTTTATTATTTGCCTCTAGGGTATATCTCCTTCAGTCTCCTACTTGTACTAGAGTCAATAATCTAGTTATTGCTTCGCGCATTTAACACATATGGCATTCCGGTGGTGTCGACACGCATTGCTTGTGGTAAACCTAATCTTCAAAGCTGACACTTTCAGTTCTTTGTGTATTTGCATGTCTATGTGTCACTACACATCACTCATTCTCCAATGAGATGGATTTGTATAATTTTGACTTCTGGTGAGTCCTCAATTCCTTTAGCCAAAACTGTGTCGATATTACTGTCATACAATAGATCTTCATAGTATGGCCCACTTGGAACTGAACCTAGTTTGATAACAAACTATTTGACACAAATTCCCTCTTTTATGCTACTACCATAGCAGTCATATATTCAGTCATTATTGTAGTACTCGTCACTGTGTTACACCTTTGGAACTAGTCCAAATTCATCATGGAACTTTCTTCCATCTCACTATGTTGCCTTATTTCTTAACACATAGCCTAATTTATATAAACTCCATTTGTATATGTGACAAAAACTTGCATCAATGTAACACATTACATTGAACTATTTTGTCACGTTTGCATACATCGCATATTCTTGCTTCTTCGAAAGTACACAAGAATATCATTCTATTGTCCAATGATCATATTATGAATCACTGTGATATATGCTCATAATACTTAGGGCATATCTCCTTCAGTATGTCCCATGGATCCCACTTTAGAAATTTGAAATGTTTATGCTAGTTAGTAGTGTTGTTAAGGTACTATGCTAGTGGGAGTAATTCAAAATAGTTAGGTTAAAGTTTTCTGTTCATATGAGTAAGTAGTTGAGTAAGCTTTTGATATAGTTCTTGTAGTTAACGGAGTCTTGCCTTGGAAATAATTATGCTAAATAAGTGCAATGAGAAAAAGTCTCCAGTTATGACTTGTGTGATGTGTTGATTGTCTTAAGAATTTAACCTTGAAGGTACTCAACTCCATATATTTAATTATATTCTAGATAACACTTTGAAAAAGAGTTATTTCATTGAAATGAAGTCTAGTAGTGATCGAGATGCATGCCAAAACTATAATGTGGATCCAAATATGATATTTCTTGAAAGCTTGTCTACAAAACTGATAATGCACACCCTGGGATGCCAACAACTCAACTATCCTTCGAATGATCTAGGCATAAATCCTGATTTCAGCTATGAGTTGACAGCATGGGTAGCCAGATACATGTGGGAAAAAGTATTGTTACTCTTGAAGGGCTGTGAAAAATGTTACAAAAGTCATTAATGACTTCAACTGGAAACTATTATTGAATCTAATGTGATCATCTAGAAAGTCTTTGGCATGGTATTATTACTATTATATGAATTTTCTTGAAAGACAATAAATAGAAAGAAGTGTTCTGATGGACTTGATTCATTGATGTGGGTGTCAATGAGACATTTGATTGGTATGCTTCTTTTGACATGATCTCTCACACTTAAATTGATGTTATGAAACTTCCTAGTGTTCATCGGAAAGCTGAGAGTTAACTAGAGGAATTGGAATGATTACTACACTTCTAGTTACTTATGTTTATAGGGACTATACTTTGATTATCTTGAGTTACCAAAGCTAGTATGATATTCTTGGCACTACTCCAACTATTAAGCTTTGGAATGGAAGAAGTGATGGACACATATGGCTATCTTTTATAAGTGAAATTACATTGTCGTTATTTCAGTTTAAATGTTGAGCTCCTTATAATTTTTGGTTTCTTGCTCAAGGGTGATCAAGGTTTAAGCTTGAGGATGTTGATGGCTGTGAAAATAGAGATCTTTATCCATGTTTAAATCTTATTTTGGGTTAATAAATTGACCAAATATCTATCTATCCTTGATAATAATGACTAATTATTTCAAGGATGTGAAAATCCTTCTCTTAATTTTGTGATGTGCATAAAATCACGCTTTTATGGAAAAATCACAAGCAATTAATGAAGAATATGTCATTGCCAATACAGCCAAGTCAACTAGGGGAGAAATGGCATTTCCAGGAGTTGTAACGAGCATCAGTATGGTCGAGGCTCGCCCGTACCACCTGCCGGTGCCTTCCTTAGAAAAAACATAAATACTTATGTGAAGGCAACGAGATTATTCGAGGAGAGACACACCCTATAGCTTCGCAGAACACATTCGCCATTCAGATCTCATCCATCACACACCGAAGGAGATCCACACCACCATAGTTTATGACCTCCATCTCGTACTTCCTTCATAGCCATACACATCATCTTGTAATAGATATTTCCTTGCGATTAGTGAGCGTTTTAATAATATTTGATTTCAATCTAAGTATTTCAACAATGATTTATATTCTTGATCTTATTATTATGAGTGAGTAGTCCTCATGGGCTGCGGGTTTAGGTGAAGCCTCGCGGTGTTTATGTGCATCCAATTACATGGGAATAATGTGTAGTGATTAAATTGTAGCTTTGTTATCTTGTATATTTGTCTCTACCTTGATCCGAGGACTTGTAGGTATCCAAGACTCCGCGATTGATCAAGGTGTGAGGTGAGATGAGTGGAGAACGACGTCTGGCACGTGAAACCCTAGTTATAGAAAGGGGGAGCACAGTATTCGCTTAGTGATCTTCTTGGGATCAATAGTAACATCACTAATCTTAAGGATTTGGTCTGTTTTACTTAATAATCATTGTAACCCTAGGTCTATTCTAGGGAAAAGGCTACTATACTGCATCCGTAATCTGGATCGAAGGTATCATCGCGTCTTCCTCCTTCTCTTCCTCGTGCCATCAAGTTTTTTGTCATCACGTGGAGGAGATCTTCTTCACCATCAATGCCGGGTCATTTCGGATCTCTACCTGTCGTCTAGATTGCCGGTGATCGCAAAGCGCTTCAGATCTTCACCGACATAGTACTGCTTCAAACGGTCCACTAAATCTCACTTCGACACGATGTTTCATATCTCGTACGTGTGGGTACCTGATGAGTGCATATTTGCATCATGTTTTAGATTATTATTTTGCATTATAGTGGTAGTATCTTGGTATTTTACGGCGTTCGCACGCACTTTTTATGTTTATTTTCACCAGGATAAGATCAAATGATGGATACGATGGACACAATTCTTGGACCAGTTATATTGGAGTGAAAAGGAGCCAAAAATAACGTAAATTGCTTATTTGGGAAATATTAATAACACCAGAAGAAAACTCGGAGCAGTTGGAGTATACAGAAGGTTTAATGACCAACTATATGCCGGGAAGAAATATTTCGGTCATATAGTTCCCGTCGTATAGTTGGCGCCAACACCGCATCCTCAAATAGTTTCACTCCGTGCAACTGGATCGGAGAGACGACATACAGAACACCCAGAAACCGCTGAAACCTCACCTCCGGAAGGCATCTGGAGGGGGAACTCATCCACCGGGGATCCATCATGCGCAGATCCAGGAGGCTAAGGCATCGATCTTCATGATCAACCGCTACATCACCACCATATCCATCCATCCCATCTATATCTTGACTAGATCTTGTTGTAATTTCCGTACTCGTTGTGGATCTATATGAGTACTATTCATTTATGATAGATTCCATTACTTTTGCCATGATGTTGATTGCCTTCATGTCTGAGTAGATCATTAGTTCTTGGAGAGATTAAGAAACCCTAGCATGAGATTGAAATAAGATAAAGTTTATAATGATATTCATCACTGTGACTGTAACACCCTCAGAATCGGCCCTATGCAAGTTTTAGCGAAACCCGCCAAACCCGCATAGAAACGATTCAAAGGTGCCCACCAGGCACTTTCGTGCGGGTGGAAAACGAAGTAATAACATTACACAACATTCCTCGATGGGACCCACAGAACAGATATATATACAACACGACTCCATGAGTCAAGAATACAGATATAATATACAAAGATCCAAATCGCCTTGAAAATGATAGGGCGTCCGACTACGGACAAGATGCAAATGGGGCTAAGAGCCCGGAGGAATAACCAATGGCGTCCATAACCCTGCCCAGGCCAAGCCGGAAGGGTAACCCTGCTAACGACGTCGATCTCAAAACCTGCTTAAACAAAAGGGGTGCCGACAAAGGGCAAAGGAAAAAGAGGAGCGTCAGTACTGAGGCCAGTACACGGCGAGACTAGAATTCGGCGGTCCTCGCCTA
Organism: Avena atlantica; assembly: GCA_910589765.1. NCBI lineage: Eukaryota > Viridiplantae > Streptophyta > Magnoliopsida > Poales > Poaceae > Avena > Avena atlantica. The sequence continues at coordinate 330,632,253 of OU342738.1, read as the reverse complement.
CATAGGTATGGTGGACTGAAGCGGCAGCGGCAGCATGCACTAAACAACCTATAGAGACTCGATACAACTGGCGGTTATCAGAGAGGGATAAGAATGACCTATCCGGATCCAACCTGAAGCTAACACCGAACAAACCCATCCTGGTGTTTCCCCCTCGAGACCACACGAGGAAGTCGACCGAGGAACTCACACAGTTGGCAGTTTTATTTATTCAGTTATCGTTGCGGTATTTACTAGTCAGGTATAGGTAATCATCCTGATAAAATAAGCAGTGGGCCGTTTTAGTTAACCATTCCGTGGTAGTTGCGACACTTACTAGTCAGGTACAATTAGCATGAGGTAACCCAAAACCCAGCAGTTGTTGGTATTTTTATTAGTCATTCCGTTGTAGTTGCAATACTTACTAGTCAGATTCAATTGTCGCAAGCGACAAACCAAACAAGCAATTGTTGGCAGTTTTATTTAGCCATTCCATTATAGTGAAGCTGATTACTAGTCATTATAAAGTCAAATTTATAGCACTACTTTAGTTATAGTTGTCTATGATCGAGATATTGTGCTCCAAGTCGTCCATAACCGCGGACACGGCTTTCAGAAAGTTTTAACCCGGCCGGGGTGCACAAATAGCAACACACACACGATCAACCTCGGAAAAACCAAATCAAAACCCAACGAGGCTTTCACGACAAAGCAATCACAGGATTCAGAAATATTTCAGGGGGCCACCCCATTGAGTAGACCCGCAACGAAGCTAGCTGACTCCGAGACGGACTCAAGGTTTGCGACAATGGATGTAAACGACTGGGAACCCAAAACTGGGCTTGTCGATACCGCGAAAACACTCCGCTTACCTAAACAGTACAGTGTGCTCCTCGCACAATTGTAAATAAAGCAGTAAAGCATGGCATAAGTACAGGATCGTAAATAAAACCTCAAACTAGTTTGTGGCCCCAAGAAATAAGACTGAATCAAGCTCTGGCTAAGGGGGGTCCCATAATTCCCCGTATGTGGATAGCGCGATAAATCAAGGAACATGTATCAAGTACTCGGGGTCCTACGGGACGCAAGTGGGCGGTCGGAAACCAAATATTATCTATCACCCACCGATGCCTCTGCTTACTTACTTCAATTTTAGTTGTTAAACAGGAATTAAAGTGAACGATAAATAAATCCGAGATCATCTCCAACATCAAACATGTGGCAATACTCCAACAACTGTGGTACATGGCGACACGCAACAGCACTTGAGCAAGCGACTACGACGCGCAAGTCCAACTATCTACCAAACAACAGGTAATAGGAGGTGGCCATGGAAATATAGGGCTGCAAGGGATATCACGGGTACGAAAACTAGAGCAACGCAACACGGATAGCAATAGATCAACAGGAGGGAATAAATACTATAAAAGTAAGATAGGTAGAAAGGGGGAGATGCTCGCCTGAAAACATTGCCGAAGGTTCAACCGAAGATCGGGGCGAAGCTCACATCAACTCAACGGCCTTATCCGCGAAGAAGCAAAACACTAGAATAAACACCGGATGCAATATTTAATACTACGGCAAAGATCGGCATGATGCATGTATGATGTATGACATGGCAAAGGTGCGATGTGATTAGGCAAGATTAAGCGGAATCGGGGTCCCGTCGATTAATTAAACGGTTCAAGTTATTTAGAACCCCCGCAATTTAGAGGTTGTCTTAACAAGGCAGAATATATCACCGGTTCGCTACACAAATTTAAATGAGGCCAATATAAGGCTAGATTTGCCCGCATATGGGCCCCATATTTAATTATATGGTGAATCGGCATAAGGCCCCCAAACCACAGAAATGTGCATGCGAGATGAATGATTATTATGCAACAGGTTTTATATTTAGCATTTATAAAATAGGGGCTCGGGAAAAGGTTCACACATTAGGGTTCGACGAACTTGAGGTTCCGGGGTTCGGGGTCGGTCTCAGGGTTCGGATCTGGGGTTCGGTCTCGGCGGGAGCGTTCTCGGACTCCGGGATTTAGGGTCTTCGGATCGGGGAAGTAGATCTTGTCGCATCCGCGGAGGAGAGCTTGGTTCGGTGTCGGGGGCGCATCGGACTCGCCCTGGTCGGTGTCTATCTTGTCGGGCCCGCGTCTCAGGTCGGTCTTGGCGTCCGGGATGAAGAACTTCGCGGTCTCGAGGAAGTACTTGGCGTTTCCATGTCGACGACCTTGGCGTCCGGGAAGAAGCACTTGTCGCATCTGGGTCTCGGTGTCCTCGGGGCATCGGGGTACTCGAGTCCGCGTGGGTGGTCTTGTCGTTCCGTGTTCTCGGGCACCGCATCCGGGAAGGAGTAATTGTCGCACGTGTGGTCTTCGGGTCCGGGGGGTCTCGGCGTCCGTGACGAAGGTCATGGCATCCGTGTCGAAAGCATCGGGGTCCCCGGGGTTCGGTCCCGTGAGGCAGATCTTGGGGTTCGGTCTTCAACAACGGGGTCGATCTTCGGGGTTTCGGAGTTGGGACCTTCGGATCCTCGAAGGCGATCTTGGCGTTCCGGGCATCTTCGGTCCTCGGATCCGAGAGAGGGGTACTTGTCGTCTGCGTCCTTCGAGGCCATGTCGTGGTACTTGTCATCCATGATGAAGGTCTTGTCTATGGTTCGTCCGTGCTACCGGTCTTGGTCTTTTGCGAAGAACTTGTCGACGAGATAAGGGCCCGAGACGAACTTGGTGGGACAACTGCCAAAACCAGCGGCACCCGAGCCTGCAGGCAGAGGCGTCGACGTCGCTGCAGGGCCCGCTCGCGTCGGCTCGGGAGATGGTCCTGGCGACGGCGGCCGGCACGGAGGCACGAGAGGCAGCAGCTCGCTGCAGAGCGCGGCGGGGGGAACGGCCAGACGGCGGGCGACATCGGGGGGGCGGTGGTTGCTTCCTGGGCACGGGCGACGGAGAGCGGCGAGGGAGGGTGAAGCAGGGGGCGGCGGCCTGGGCGCCGGAGGGGAGGCGGCGGACGGTGGCGCCGCGGCGAGGGCGGACGCGGAGGGTCGCCGGGGCGGCGGTGAACTCCGAGGAGCGCCGCGGAGGAGGCGACGGCGAGCTTGGGCCGGAGGGAGCCGCGCGGGCGCCGGTGGGGCGGGGCAGAGGACGCGGTGGCGGGGACGCAGGCGAGCAGGGCGGCGCCGCGGAGAGGGGAGAGGCGGGGCCGATGAGGCGCGCGGAGCCGCGGCGGGAGGAGGCAGCTGCGTCGACGGAGGGGAGGAGGCTCGGGCGGCCACGGGCGGCCGCGGTCGGCGCGGGGAGCATCAGCCGGGGAGAGAGGCCAGGGGGAGGTCGGGGTCGGCCGGGCGGAGCGCGTCGGAGGCGGCGGGGAGCACCGCGGTGGCCAGAGGTGAGGGGGTAGCCGGAGAGGGGGAGGAGGAAGGAGGCGCGGGGCCGCTGCGGCTAGAGGAGGAAGAAGGGGCTCGGGCTGCTCGCGTGGGGAGAGGGACGCGGGGGAGGAAGAGGGACTAGGGGAGGCGCGTGTCTGCGGGTGGGCCAGGGTCGGTGGGGACAGGAGCGGGGCCAGGGAGCAGTTCCAGGGATGGTTCGGTGTGTGTGTGTGGTGGGCAGGGGCGCGGGTGTGGTGTGTGGCCAGGTGGGGAGGTGGGCTGTTGAGGTGGCTGGGTGGGATTAGGTGGAGTGAGGAAAAAGGTGAGGTGGCATATGGTGATTGGCCACGGTGAGGTGGAGGCAAGGGTGGGTAGATTAGGTTGGGTAGACTAGGGATTTTGGTGGACCGATTTTATTTCGGGGGGTGGTCGTTCGGGTCGAATCGGCCCGTTCGACTGCCCCCACAAAAATAATTAAATATTTTATTTGTTTAAAACAAAGCTTCTGGAAACCTATAGCAGACAAAACAAAATATTTCGGCGACCCGGGTTTTGCGTTTGAACAGAGACGGGGCGTTTAGAAAACAAAACCAGGCTTTTCAAAAATAGTTTTATGCGAACAGATGCAAGATGATGACGATGCTCAAATGCAATGTGGCATGATGACATGAGCATGCGGTCATGACGATGCAATACACAAAAACAACGCGATTTTCTAGTAGTGGTTTTGCGGGATGCCACAGTGACCATGTGTTAGATTGTCTTCATCTTAATGTTGAGAGAAGTCGACCTCTTAATATTTGCCTCTTATGGGGACTTGATGGAAGGAACTACTTGTTGGTAGACGGAGGTGTGCTAGCACTTATAGTGACTATAAAGTAGTTTGCACCCCTTACGTATTAACTTGGGAATCTATTAAACTCACGAAACACTATCCATGTCTGGGATACGTCCTGCCGGATTATGTCCCTTAATAGCGCAGTAATTCAATTGATGTTGATTATTGTCTGCTGTGGTTATGAGGATGATTTGTGCAGTGGTTGTTGCCTAATTGTCCAAATACGGAGTTCCTCCCACTCATACATAGTTGAGAATGTTCATGATAATAATCTTTACTTTCCTTTTATAATGCTAGTGGCGTATCCGCTAATCCCTGAGAACGCTTTTTCTCCACTGAAGTTTCAAATCTATTTTACATACGCGATATTTATTTTCTGTATTCAGTTTTGTTTACTTTACGCATTGTTCTCTTATACCAAAAACCCCAAAACACCTTTTTACACAGTACTCGTATTTTATCTTGTCACTTAGAACTTTATTTATTATTTCTATTTTCAGTATTTTTTTCAAGAATTCCTAGACTTCAGACTCCTACTCCCTGTGGAATCGATATCTTTATTTCGAAACTAGGTACAACCAATCTATGCACTTGCAGTCATCAGTACCATGAAGGTGTTGCATATGTGTGGCACTAGATCGTTGGAGTCTTACGTGGGATAATACATCACCTCATGACTTGACAACTCTTGTTCCGGGGATTGACGCATTTCTTCCATCAACCTTTTCATCGACAAATTTCCACTAGTTCGATCTACGAGGGTATGCTCCCTTACCTCTCTCCTCGCATTGGATCTTGGTTATGCGCTAGAATTTTTTGTTTTGCGTAGCGCGTTCCCAAACAAGAAGGAGCGCAGAGCTCGGCGACAATGTAGGACGAAGGGGAGTTGATAGGTCGATGGAAGATCTGATTCAGGAGGATGAAGGAGCTCGTTGTGCATGCAAGGAAACGTTTGGTTAATGGTAGATTGTTGGACGATTTCAGGTCCAACGGAGGTAGGTGATCAGTGGCCTCCGTCAAACCCTAAGCACACCATATGCTTGTCCCCTCGAACTGGGTAACCGAAGAATGATGCCCGAATGACGTGAGAAGGGTGGGATTATTTTGACGAGAATGGTCTCGTATTAGTAAGAAATGGGATATCGGTAAGATGGATCTATCACATCATTTAGGCTAGACATAGTGGGAGTATTATAGCTAGAATTATACATGTTATGTTGACAAAAATATGACGTGGCGCCAGAATTAATAAAAAAAGGTGATTAGATTATCGTAGATAGATACCGTATCATAGCACGTAAAAATAGAAATCCTAATAGAAAATAAATCTTGTACATGATTTTATATTAAGATTTTACAAATCAATAAATATACTAGTATTACTATGATACTAGTATATTATACAATGCACTATAAAGATACTATCATATGCGTGATACTCTCCACTGAGGTTAGCCTTAGTCCCCACCTGTTATTTATGTATATATTCCCTCGGTTCCATAACCTAAGCCATTCAGCAAGATAAAACAGTTTGTTAAACGACTTATATCTCCGGATGTCAATGGGTACCCGTCACCCGTTAACCCGTCGGGTACCCGCATCAAATGGAGGAGGGTTTGGTTAGAAAAAATCTACGGGTCTCTTAATGGTAAAATCTATGACCCAACGGGTCTGACGGAGGCGGATATAGAGATACGAAACTCATACCCGTTAATCCGTAGACCCGCCATAGACGGGTAGAGCCACATATCATGTGTTTGTTAGACTTTTTAATTATGATAAACTTGCTGGACATGTACTTATTATTATAATATTTGTACTTGTTATTGTGAATTGTGATGGATTTGCTAAATGTAATAAGGTGTTATTAAAATTTTGTACATAATATACAATTTGCTGTTAAATTTGTATGTTCTAGTTCACCTTGACGGGTACCCATCGGGTCAAGGATACCCGTCATGGAATGGGTCTGGTGGAGTTTAGGACCCGTCGGCGGGTATGGAGGCGGATGGTGGTGGCGGGGAGAGGTGGCGAAGGCGGGTATGGAGGTCGCAAACCCGCCTCCATATCCGGCGGGTGCCACCCGTACTTATATCGTGGAACAGAAAGAGTATCATTTAATTCACCTGTTATAAAGACTATATCGCATCAAATTTACGATAATTTCAAAAAAAGTGTTACTTTATTCTTTTCTTTGAAACATAGGGAAACTGGTGTGTTGCTTTATTTCTTTTCTCTTTTTTGAGGTCGCCGTAACAGAGAGACACGTCTTAATTGAATTAGTATATCTGATCTAAATTAATGTCACGGTTTCAATAAATCTAGACGTATTTTAGACAATATTTTTACCTAAAACTACTAGAGCTAATTTGGATCGGAAGAATTACCAAAATCCACCCACAGATTTCAACAAAGCTAGATTAAAATGCTAAGTAGTGTAAATCACGCAATCGTAAGAGCATCTCTAACAGGCGTACTAAAATTTGGCGCGTCGCTGCGACCGCGCTGTAAACGTTTACTGCGCGTTGCGCTTAATTTTCCCCCGTCGGACGCTCTATCATGCAGTGCGTGCTCGGACGCTAAAAAAGTTCCTTCCCCGGACGCTCCATTATGCAGCGCGCAGCGCGGCGCAAACATTTTGATCATATTTTGCGTACTGAATAGATTAAACAAAACATGAAAAATTAACTGAAAATACGAAATATATTACAAACTTTGACCCTACAAACACTTATTTCGAAACTACCCTAAACTAATCAGAATGCCAGTCGAAATCCGACGAGCCTAGAGTCGTCGACAACACCGGAGTGGATGTCCACTCGAAGGAGGAGGAGGAGGAGCGGACGATCGTCAACAGGCCGGCACGTTTTTCTTCTCCTCCGCCTTCCTCGCGGCCTTCTCCTTCTTCCTCACCGCCGACTTCGCCCTCTGCTCCTCGCGATCCGCCTTCTTCGCCGCCTTCGCCGCCGCCTTATCCTCTTCCTTCTTCTCGTAGAATGCCTCCATCGTGGCGACGTCCTCTGGGAACTGGCGTACCCACTCGAGGTGGAGGCGCTCGTCGAGCTCGTGCTGGCGCTATTGCTGTTCGCGCGTGACGACCGAAGGCGGCGGCGCGAGCGCTTCCGCCTGTTTCCGCGTCGACACGTCGTGGAAGTTCATTGTCCGACGGGAGCGGCCGAGGCGGCAAGCGACCGCGGCTTTGGTGTGCGCCGCCTCGTGCGCCATCTTGAATGTGCCGAGTCCGATGCACTCGTCGTCGCTGCAGATCTCGGCGTAGAACGTGTCGCTCGGCCGCGCATGGACGCCGCGGTAGCCGGAGGTCGAGCGGCGGCGGGGCGGCATCTTGTCGGGAGGCGGAGCGGCGGCGCGGAGCAAGGTGGGAGGCGGGAGGCGGCGAAGCGACACGCGGGGATGTGAAACTTCCAATTAGATGCGCGCGGCAGTAGATACGGCACGTTTGGCGCGCAGGATGACGCAAAAGCGCACGGCAAAACTTTTAGCACGCGCGGCTTTTTCGCGCGTCCGCTGGAGGTTCGCGTGGGCTCCCGCGCGTGCCAAATCGGCGATTTATTTACTGCGCTCTTCTTTTGCCGCGCCTATTGGAGATGCTCTGGTCCCCCTCCATGAGTTAGTTCCATCTTGTAATAATCGACCAAGCGCACTGCCATATCCTGCACGGACTCGCACCAGTATCTGCATGGACTGCCACAAATCTGTCGTCAAAACTGAAGGGCTACGGCCTACGGGCTTCAAAATATCGTTTCCCTGACTAATGTGTTCATATCTTTTTTGGACTTTGCTATCCGGCGACGCCACACACGTAAGGATGTAAGCGGATGCGGGTCGTCCGCGGAGCCGCAAAGACCGCCCCGTAAAAATCGTTACGCGGATACCCGCAGCAAACTGAATTTTCTTTGCGGTATTAAGTTGGCAAGTACGCGGCCCCGCTTCCTAGCCCGCATGTTCTGATTCTACTAAATTGAGCACCTGATGGGAACTAGCAGCGCCTGCATCGAAAGCCTGCAACGAATAGCTACATGCGTTGATAATCATGCGCTAGCACTACGTGAAATCAGTATGAAGTTGCACTTATGTGCCAAGTATAATTATATTTTCTACATGCACAAGCTGCCATAAAGCAATCAATCGATTTGTATCAGCTAGCTTTGCACAGGCCACAAGCGCTCTCCTTAAAGTATCTCTAGCAGATATCATATCCGGCGATACCGTAAAACACGTTTGCGGTAAATCGTATTTTGCGTTTGTGGTTAGAAAAAACAGTTTCAAGCAGATGTTGTATAGTGTATTGTATATTCGTTTTTACTGTTAGATATACAGTATCTGTTCCGCCCCGTGGCATGTACCGTAAACCATATTTCACCATAAATCATACAAATTTCACTTGAAAGCATAAAATTACGTGAAATAGAACAGAAATTCGACATAAATATTACTAATTATAAAAATTTGACATAATTCAATGACAAACTGTTGGCGGTGATACGTCCTAAACATATCTATTTTGCCAAACACTTTTGCTATTGTTTCTCCTCTAAACTTGTGTGATTTGGATACAACTATCACAGACTAACGTTGTTTTTAGCCGAATTGATTTGGTGTCTAGTTTTTGTGTAGAAAATCAGCTTTCAGGAAAAATCCCGAAAAATATGTCAAAAATCCTATTTTACCAGAAGACTCACGGAGCCAGAAGATGAGGCAGAGGTGGGCCATGAGGGGCCCACACCCCCTGGCTGGCCTGGAGAGGGTGTGGCCATCTCGGGCACCCCGTCGGCCTCCCTCTTCGCCTACATAAAGCCTCCTGACCTAAAAACTCCAGAGGGTTTGACGTTTTTCCAGAAAAAGTTTCGATGCGCCGCCACCACCAAAAACCGCGATTCGGAACCAGAAACTCCGTTCTGGCATCCTACCGGAACGGAGAATTGGAGGAGATCATCGCCATCATCATCACCGACGCCTCTCCATCAACCATCCATGTTTCCCCTATCTATTAATGAGTAATCCCATGTTGTAGGCTATGGGAATGGTAGGGATTAAATAAGATCTATCATGTAATCGAATAAGATTGTTAGGACATGGTGTCTAACCAATTTCAACTATAAAACGGACGGATCAGGTGTGGCTTTGTAACCCTAGTCGCCATAGCTAGCAAAATCTCGTCTTAGCTAGCTTAGCTTTGGAGCAGTCAGGCGAGATGGTGCTACGTCCAGGTGGAATGCGTGAGTATGAGGAGAAACATTGTGTGTTCTAGAGCAATAGAGCTTCTTAATTGAAGGACACGACTGTGAAGAATGAATACAAATGCAGGCAAATGCGGGTGCCGCTTAACTGCTTAACGGCCGCCGCAGCGTTTCACTTAATTGTTACGGGCACATGCGGCACGTATGCGGATACCCGCATACTGTCCCACTTGCAGCCTGACACACACGGGTAGCGTCCGTGCGGCGGTTAGCAGTCTTTCAAAATGAACGTGCCAAGACAAGGTGTAAACACGTGAACTAACAGTTGGACTAGGCCTTCCCAGCTCCTGCCGACTAGTCTATCCCGCGGGCCCTGCCCCTGCCTAACAACTTCTGCTAACTGGGGCCTCACACTTTAAACACGACATCAACAATAAGTGACGTGGTCACCTTCTTCCTCAATAAGACATAAAGACCATATTTCTCAAAAAAAAAGACATAAAGACCATAATCAAATCCCAAGAGCAAAACCCAGAAAAAAGTGGCAACCCGAGATTAATTGAACTTGTCACACGCATATCTCCGTATACCACAGGAGTTGTATGTGTTGGTAATTGCCAGAATAAGAATCTAATTGATTTATCAATTGCCAGATTAAGTATGCCTAACTTCCAGATTCAATTGTTACTAATTGCCCGATTAGTTGGGTCTAGATGCCAGATTACTAAATTGCAAAATTAATTAGGTCAAATTGCCCGGTTAAATTGTTAATTACCTGCCAGTAGTTGTCAAATTAATTAGGCCTAGCTGCTTAAAAGTAATTGCCATATATTACTACTCCCTCTTTCACGGTTTGTAGGGCGCCTTGGGTTTTTCCAAAACTATAACGTTCTTAGACGTAAGCATTAATTAGTGATTAATGTGGCAGCTTTTCTCCCAACTTCCTATGCATGCAATAGTCTTCCACCACTGCATGAGCTTTAACCGCTCATTAATAGGCCTAATTTTCCGCCAATACGTTCACGCCTAGGTCCGTGAGATTTTTATAGAGCGCCCTGCAAACCGTGAAGGAGGGAGTAATTAGGTTTCGGTAGCCAGATTAATTAAGCATAATTGCCAGGTTATTTGATACTGATTACCTGATTCGTAGTAGACTTCAAAATCCCTAGAGCTGTTGTTGGATGATTTCATGATCCTCCAAACAAACGGAGACACATGAAACTAGGAATCACTCCAGATTAAGTTCACATGTAGAAAATGGACAACTATCTCCGTGAAAAAATCCAGAGCATGTAGTAAAGAAATTCGAGAAGCGGGAAGAGGAAAACTTGGGCGAACAACACGCCGGTCGCAAGATTCTTCACCGTCTACACGCCTCCCCGTGCTTATCGTTGGTGGCTCCTTGCGCTCAACGCCGGCGACCTCCTCGGGCTCGATGCCGCAGCCTTCTCGTGCTCGACGGCAGCTTCCGCAGCCTGCTTGCGCTCAACGATCGTGCTCGACGCTGCACCCTTCTCGCACTCGACGACGCTCACGACCCCATAGCTAGGGATGGAAGGCCCTTCTTCGCGCTCGTCGACCGCCTCGACGCATGCTCTTCCGAGGAGGTCTCGACAGCCGCGCGCTCGTAGTTGTCGGCATCACCGCGCTAGCGACGGCGGGCTCCTCCTCGTGGTCAGCGCCGGCCTGGCGGAGCTCTCCATGCAGTAGAGGCGGGCGCCTCCTCCTCGTGCTCGGCGCCGCCGGCCTGACAGAGCTCTCCTTGCGCCGGCAGAAGGCGCCTCCTCCTCGTGCTCGGCGGCAGGGGCCTGGTGGAGACCTCCTTGCGTTGGAGACCGGAGTCTCCTCCACACGCTCGTCAAGTCCGACACGATTCGGAGAAGAAAAAATATCTTCTCTATCTCTATCTCTACTATTAAAAAAGACAACGGTGTTCCGTTTTCTGCGAGTTTCCACTACGTCGTTCTTTTCGTCGCTCTCCTCTGTCCCGCATGCGCACAAATGGGCCAAGCCCAAATAACCATAGCCCTCAGGCACGACTCCCACATCGCCCCCTTCCGTTGCGTCTGCCACCGCCGCCGCACCGCAAGCCGCGATGCGAGTCTGCATGTCGCCACCGCGAGGATCTCCTCTACCCGCCCCACTCAATCCCATCCCGATCCCCTCCATGTTTCCTTCGTATCCTCCACTGCACGGCCGTAGCCCTCCCGATTCAGTTTCACCATTCCCCTCTCAATCTGTTCGAATCCCCTCCTGATTTCATGCCTGGATGGAGTAGGGGAGGGTGGCGGCGTGCTGAGCAGGGGAGCACAGCGGGGATGTGGTCTGTGGCTCCGTGCTGCCCGCGGTGTTTGGATAATAAGGTAGTAGCTGGTCTTATCCCACTGAGTCACTCACCTCCATGATTTATTGGTTTTGGTGTTGAGGCACACCACGTTACATCCTTCTTCCTCAATACCTCCCAGCGGCTCGTGCACTACACCTGCACTCTCTCAGCGTGGCCCATCTCTCCATGACTCCATCTGGACATGATCATCTTTGCTGCACCATCAATCGCACATACTATTCTCCAGGTTAATTGCACAATATTGAGTCGCTTGGGATTGTGTACTCGCATGAAAAAAAGAGAACATTGCTGGTCTGTTCACGCAGATAAAATTTGGTTGGTTACAGGAGCATTGACACGCAGATAAAATTTCAGTAATTATTTTTTTGATTCATTTTAGATCATTGACACGCGAAGGATACTAAAGCGACTTGGTCACAGGAGCACCTGCAAGGCGCCGCCAACCTCGACTCATTGGAATCCAACTGAAGGGGCTTCACTTTTCATCACACTTACGTCCCTGCAGGATGCTGAAAAATAATTGACATCTTTAACATGCATTTTCTGTACTAATGGTAAATATGACATTTCTACCGTTTCTAACATTTTAGGGGGATTTTCTTTTTCTAGAGATAAGTAGGAACCAGTAGCCAATGTAAGGAGACATACTATTCTCCAGGTTAATTGCACAATATTGAGTCGCTTGGGATTGTGTACTCGCATGAAAAAAAGAGAACATTGCTGGTCTGTTCACGCAGATAAAATTTGGTTGGTTACAGGAGCATTGACACGCAGATAAAATTTCAGTAATTATTTTTTTGATTCATTTTAGATCATTGACACGCGAAGGATACTGAAGCGACTTGGTCACAGGAGCACCTGCAAGGCGCCGCCAACCTCGACTCATTGGAATCCAACTGAAGGGGCTTCACTTTTCATCACACTTACGTCCCTGCAGGATGCTGAAAAATAATTGACATCTTTAACATGCATTTTCTGTACTAATGGTAAATATGACATTTCTACCGTTTCTAACATTTTAGGGGAATTTTCTTTTTCTAGAGATAAGTAGGAACCAGTAGCCAATGTAAGGAGACACTGGATGGAAGAAATATCATGGTAGAGGTAGCATTGATTCCAGGTGTCAAAGACCGACCTCTTTCATCCATTTTTTTAAATCCGAAATGCTTGTTAATATTTTGCTGTATTGCTAACATATGAAATTTGTGTAGAATCTAGCTCAAATTGGAAAAAGAATATCTTTATAAGCTATTTTACTAGTATATCTTATTGGGCACTCTTCACAAATTATTGAACCACTTTACGACCAAGCAAATTCATCCATTACAAAGATGAGAATATTCTATATATTTGTAGGTGTGCCGTAGGGTAGGTAAATTTAATATCATGATGATTTCTTCAAAAGACCACACAATATTTTTCCCCTTAAAATAAATTGTTGCGATAAATGAAAATAAAAGAAATTGTGTGGGTATTAAATATAGTTTCTTCCTACATAGTCGATCCTAACTCACAGAAATTCAAACTTCATAATCCAAGGATCTATGTCTACTTGTGGGTTGCTGAAGATGCAAGATATTTTTTATTTTGTCCTCGACTAAGTTTTTATTTATATTCAGTTGAGGTGACAGATTCAACAGTATACTTTTTCTTACATGGTCCAACACTGAAAAGTTACTTTATCACTTTCAGTTGGCATGGTATCTGTTTTTTCAATTGATGAATTCAATCTACGTGTAACTTCTTCAAACGAATCACTAATCTGGATTCTTGACATATACTAAGAGTGTAGTGATACTTTTGTTTTAGCTTGAGTAATCTTGAAGTTTGTCTATTCTTTCATCAACATTTCAGGAGTTGCTGAAGCAAACTCAGAGCTAAGCTGTGAAATTTGAACATTTAGAGCACAGCGTTGGAAATCATGCGGTGGCATGCCACGAGCAGTGGCACCTTGCTGCACTGACCTCCAAGCTATACATCAGCATCTTCACATCAACTCTCGAAACCGAGTCTACCCTAAACCAAAGCAAAACTCTTTGATCCCCTTTAACAGATGCATTTAACATATGTAATCTCTTAAAGGATAGCTGTTTTCCAGTCTCGTATGGCCATATTTTCTACTTAGTGCTTATAGCATGATCAAAAAGATTGAACCGAAACTATGCTATAGCTAAATTTCTCATACAGAAGAATATAGTTTGTTGATAGGTTGGAGAAAATACATGTAAATTGTCCTTTACAATCTCCAGAAAAACTTGTGACTCATCAGTGTAGATGGATCAGTGAGTGTATTTCTAATAGGTACAAGTATCTGGCGGTTGTTGTCCTGTGCCTATAATTCTTGATGTATAGTTGTACATTGGAGTAGGATTGAATGCTAGACAATACTCTAAATTCCTATTAGCTCTTGATGTATTGTTGGATAGTCAATTTTGTGCTAATGGTCTAACTTTCTTGAGGGAATTTCTGATAAATATTAAAGAAGGTCTCTTCCATTTGATACTTGCAGGTCTTTCTTCTGAGGTGTCTAGACATTCCTGGATTTATTATTTATTGGAGTTGACCACAGAAAGAGTCAATATTATTAACCATGTAAGTGCGTGGATATTTCCCCACGCCACTAGCAACAATGTGGTCTCCTGCTTGTCTGCAAGTTCACTGTATAGATCTCCTATTTTGTCTATGTGCATTTCACAAAATAGTAGTGGCAAGCATTGTTACATTTGTTCTCTTTTAGTCTTTCTCAGGCGATTTGACCGAGAAGCTAGATGATTTAACAAAATCAGTTGTTCTTATCATGGTTCCTGTTATTTGAGGACGGTGAGAATGATACAAAATTTTCTCACAATGCGGATGGAAATGGAAGGAAAGTGAGTGGGATATATTAAGCAATCCATTTGCATGAGTGGCTAATATCGTCCCGTTGGTAAGTTTGCATGACTTCATTCTAACAACCAATAAATAAAATGTATGTATGGTGCACGAACCTTCTCCCTGTGGACATTTGGGTGTAGTTGGAGGCCCAGCCGGCCTCTAATCCGACAGGGCAGTGGAGGTGAGACTATCGTTGGTAAGCATAACACTACTATGACAGGAAACACTGCCATTTATTAAACCAGATGCACATATTTTCATTATTATTGCTTACATTGACATATTGAAGATGATTCCAATCGTCAACTTCTTGAGCCTAGAGTTGAAAATGAGGCCAATAGGTGATGCAGTTAGCGCCTTAGATGAAGTTTGAAGGAGGAGGTGATGAAAGGAAATGTGCAATGCTGCATGATTGCCGGCGAGGAGGAAAATGAATAAAAAACGAGTAGACTCGGTTTTGAGAGTTGATGTGAAGATGCTGATGTATCACTTTGCTAATCAGTCTTGACGACTTTGTTTTCACACTGCTTTCAACAAGTTAATCTGCGGGTGAAGAGGCATCAAAGGAAGAGGAAATGGTGTTGAATATTTTGCAGGACGTTTGTAAATTGTGGCAGCGAGATAGAAAGTGGTACTATGCAGGCCAATCAATTTTGGAGGTTTCCGTTCAGTAGGTATTATGCACAATACTCGTACAACTCACATGACTGGGTTGCAGTTGATGTCTTATGATTCCGTTTCTCTAAAAATTGAGCTAGACATGTAGGCGATTGGTTGTTATTGGCAAATGTTGCTACGGTCTAGAGCAAGCATTGGGAAGAATATGTGTACGATACTTTTCACTTTGAGATACAGCTGGTCTAATATGTCAGATGGAAGATTCTTTTTGATGTTTTGTATGGTGTAATTTACTTCATGAAGAAAAAAACTTCCCCATTTTTTCTCTCGATTGCAGTACTCTAACTATCACATGTGTGAATCTGAGTTATGTTAGCAAAAATCCCAGTTGCGTGTTTAAAGTGTGAAGTTAGCAAATGTGTATTATAATGAGGCATATTTTTCTTGAATTCCATGTCGTCATGCTCAAGTTCATGAAATTCACACATAAAGTAGAGGGGTTGTGTCCATGTTTTATCATGTCGGTCTTATTACTCATCTTATCAATATAATGGCTTATAGGTGGCAACCTGGGGGTGTCTTCCTCCTTTTTCTTAAACCACACCCGAACTTTGCCATGACACCGATGTATAGCAAGATAGGGCCTATCAACAATGTGTCTGAGACAATGTCCAGTGTCCTCCTCTGAATGGTTAGAGGTTAGAGTTGGATGTGCATCCGAGGATGCAGAGGCCGGGGATCCCCCATTTCGAAAAAAACTGAGCTTGTAAAGACGAGGTGGACGTAATTTCTAGAGAAATCTAATTGATTTGACAGTTTTAAAAATTAGTGTGTGTTTTACAAAAGAAAGTACTACCGCGTGATTTAGAAGTGGATTTAATAGTTACAAATTTGACATAAGTAATTTGTTATACAATGTTTGTATGCCGTGGCAACGCACGGGCATGTTTCCTAGTATGGTAAAAAATAACAAGAGGATAAAAGATAAGGTGGACAGACATTCTTGACCAAGCGGAGCAGAGGCAGTTTTTGCTAATCTCAGCGCGCCGCACGGAAGATAGAAGCGTGCGGCGCCTCCTTTTATTCCCATTCTTTGGTCTCAGAATGCTCGTCAGTTCAAGTTTGATTGGTCTAGATATTAGTACTCCCTGCGACCATTAGTTGATTTAGATTTTTTAAAATTCAGATGAATCTATATACCCCTCAGACCCATATTAGTTGACTCAACTTTGACTAAATTTGGATAAATCTAGACACTATTTAGTATATAGGCTCATCCAAATTTTGACAAATCCAAGTTAACTAATATGGGTCGGAGGAAGTACTAAATAGTGTCTAGATTTATTCAAAATTTAGACAAATTTGAATCAACTAATATGAATCGGAGGAAGTAGAAAAATTAATGTGGCACGCAAGATGGTGACATAATCTCAACAAAGCTAGGAAATATATTTTTCCTATAAGAGGCAATAGGCACGATTAAACCAAGCACATCAAACTTCTGCTGTTCTGCCACGGGAGGACTTACAAAAGAAAACTCAAGTGCTACTTAGGAAGATAAACAGTCATTGAGCACTACAGTAAATATCTTCTTCACTTATTCCTCTGGTTGCCAGTTCTTTGGAGCAAAGAACACCCTCACATCGAACTGGCCATACTTTGACACAGAATCCTCAGGAATCCTAACAGCTCCAACATATCCATCCTGGAAAGTCCACCGGAAGAGTGATTCCTCCAATTTTAAGCAAACATCCAATCTTTCCTGTGCTTTCACCACAACTACATGCTGAAACTGTATCTTAGTCCCAGACACGTTGTCATCAAACAACACAATCTCATGATCAAAGCCGCTGCTGAAAGCAGTAGATCTCAAATGATGAGGACTGTCAACCTCTGCAAAGACTTCTATTACAGCCTCAATACTTCTTGTAGATAATATGTAGCTTATGTCCAAGCTGAACAGACCACTACGAACCTGTCCATGTCGAATTTTATCAAAACATGGGCGGCCCTCAATCTCAGCATACACAGAAAGTATTTGTTTGTCAGCTGATCCATCCCCTTCGTCCTTTACCCACAGATCAACTTCTACTAATGCATCATCCAGCAAGTACATTCCTCGACGAGGGCTACAAAGAGGTAAGATAAGGGAATCCTACAATTTAACAACTCTAGTTAGAACTATAAAGATGCTAAATCCACTTTGAGATACATTTTGTATCTCCCAACAGAATAAAATAAATAATATTTAAAAGCAGGGCAGGTATGCATTGTCTCTCTTCTACCCTCATTTATATATCTTATGAACCGCTTCAACATTTATCAGTAAACATTCAAATACAGTAGTATCCCCACAATTCCCAAAACATTGGCATATAGAACTTTGGGGGTTCCATAGAATGTTGATGTGATCAAAGAATGGTTTACACATACTTCGAATGAGTCTATCCCACAACATGGAGAACTTAATGCATAAATCTGAGCACATGTGATTAACTTTTTAATCGATCCAATCCAAGCATGGAAGAAGATAATTTCCATGGATCTCAGACATACTGTTTAACATTTATCATTCTTGAGCAACAAAAAAGCTATGTGAAAAGAAGACAAGACTAGCTTGATTACCTCATCAATGGTGACAGCATCATCTCTGCAGGGACGGTTGAAGAGGTGATTCCGCAGAGGCTCCAAGTTATCCCGAATGGCGATTGTCCCATACAAACTAACAGGATAGGATGCAGAGCTTGATAAACGTAGTGAGAAAAACTGTAGCATCAGATGTGGTTCACGATATCCAATAGTTGATTTAGCTGCAATTAAATATCGAGGGGAAAATATTAATTGCCAAACACACGTACATAGATAGCACATGAGCAGATTGCTAGGAATCAAATCGATGGGACTAGCTTACTGGTAGAAGTATCATGGGTTTTATACTGACGGTGGTAGCAGTCGCCCCGTAAAACGCAGAGACCTGTTGCCTGAGGGAATACTTTCATAGGAAAAGGAGGAAGGGTACGTCCCTGGGCTAGAAGCATCTGACACAGCTGTCGATGTTCTTCTTTCTTTTTTATGTCACCCGCTACCCAAATCCTGTCGATTAGTCTGGCTTTTTCCATCGGGAATTTCTTCCCTGCAGGATACAATCAATGCAGCAATTAGGGCATGTACAGACGCTTAAGGAAGTAAAAATAAATATTGGATAATCAGAAAATCAACTAAGCGCTCTATGCTACAACGGGAGGCGCTAATGTCAGATACTTCATAAGAAATTAAGCGACCCTTTTCTCTAACGCCACAAATTAAGCGCCTCATCGCCTGCCACCGGCGGCGTGTCCTGCTACCTGCGATGCTGCTATGGCCGACATCCTCACCTCCACCAATCCCTCTTTTTCTGCCAAAAAATGGAACCGCTGCCTCCTCCTGATCATGCCCATGTCCTCGGCTGTCGCAGTCAGGGCTTGCCGGCGATGCAATCATCGGTTCATAGCCGTGGTTGAGTTCTGAAGAAAGTTGTGCGCGTTTTTTCCTAGCGCCCGCCTCCTGGCCTCAAAAATTTTGTGGAACGCCCGGCGTCTACTTTGGCGGCAACCCTAGCCAAATTCCTGGTATTGACTGGGATTTGGGCAAAACTGCCGGGAAGCAAATCCTAGCGCCCGCTGTAAAGGGCCGCGTTCTACATGCCTTTAATCGTGTTTGGTTATTTTGGAGATCAGATTGTGGTATGCAAGCTACCTTGGCAATTTGTTTCCTCGTCGTCTGTCACCACTTCATCGTCGTACAAGACCAAGTCGGCCAAATCCAAGTCAGCTTCATCATCATCATCATCGCTGTCGGATATGCAGACATCGTCCCAGTGAAGGATAGGCGGCTCTGGAGCTAGAAAATTAATTGATATAGGATGCACCGTTGAATTAGCAAATAGAGAAGGTGAAGCTTAATGGGAAAAAAAAAGGGACGCACCGCTGGCTTTCAGCGCCGGATCGCCATGTTTTTCGATGAAGAAATATTTGGAGGGGGGCTCTTTCTCCACATCCACCACCACATGGTCCCCGTCCTTCTCATCCTCATCCTCATCCTCCTCCTCCTTCTCCTTGCGAGGATCATGGAGACGCTGGAGCGCGGGACCAAATAGGTCGGGGAGGTAAAAGAAGTTGGCTAGATCACGGGGGAAGCGGCCGTCAGGAAGCGCGAGGCGGGGACAGACTTGCTCCTGGGCTGATAACATCGCGACGCGTAGGGTTTCGTTGTCGGCGGCGGAGGCTGTCGTGCGTTGGGGTCGGGGGCGAGAGCTAGGGATTTGGATCGAGTTTGGGCGATGGATGAACAAAAGGATGCGAGCGAAACCGTGTGGCTTTGCTAAAGGAATAATTTGTGTCCACTGTCGAGCCCAATGGGTCTGATTTGTAGAAGTTGATCGTCGATGTAACCGCCCGACGGTCCGCGGGGGAATATTTTATCATTTTTCACACTTTACTTTAGAAATTTATGATCTGCCACACTGACCACCACATGTCAGTGACACATGTTGTGGCAAATAATAAAACTAAAAAGTACAGTGTGGCAAATTATAAAATCCCCATCCGCGGGTGTTTGAGTCGGTGTCTTTCTTTTGGAAAATGATATGGATCGTCCTAATTTTCATTTTTGCTGCAAGTCCGCTTTTGCTACATATGTCCCCGCTTTTGCTTTCGAAGTAAAAAAATAGTGCATTTTAAAAATAGAGTCTCGCCGGAGACCTCGTCGGAGATCATGCAGCAAAAAAATTGTGCTAATGCAGCAAAATCGACTTCGCTGAAAACTTTTTTTTGTTGCATGGTCTCTGGCGAGGGTCATCAACGAGTTGTTTCTGACGATGTCTCCGACGAAGACGGTTTTGCTGCATTAGCATAATTTTTTGCTACATGGTCTCCGGCGAGATCTCCGGTAAGGTCTCCGGCGAGACGTTTTATTTCTAAAACAAGCCGTTTTTTTGCTTCGGAAGCAAAAGCGGGGACATATACAGCAAACGCGGGATTGTTTGCAGCAAATGGACACGTGTCAGCACAGGAAGCAGGACGATGGAAGCTCTCCCATCATCCAGGGGACGTCTAGCAGTTTCCCTTTCTTTTTTGGCAATTGCTATTTATCGCTTGACGCGTGATCTAATAGCGCGCGCCTGAGCGCTTGGGCGGTCGGGACCGGATCCAATATGCTCTGTGTTAATAGTTTTTCTTTTTTCGTTCGGTTTTTTCACATGATTTTTCTTGGTCGGTCTGGTTTTTACTCGGTTTTCCTTTCTTTTTTATTAAATATGTTCTTTATTTGAACAATTATTAAATATGAACATTTTAAAATTTTGAACAATTTTTGAATATGAACATTTTATAAATTTGGACAGTTTTGCATGTGAATAAATTTTTAATTTGAAATTTTTTATTTTTTAATTTGATTTTTGTTTGGATTAATTTTTTTTAGATTTGAGTGCAATTTTGATTTTTTTCATATTCGAAATTTATTAAGATTTGATATTTGTTCAAACTCAAATTTTGTTCAATTTGAAAAAAAGATATTTTTTAAATTTGTTCAAATTTATTTTTCGTTCAGTTTTACATAATGTTTAGATTTGAATTTTAACGATGGAAAAAAAAATACCAGAGCAAACTGGGGAAGAAGATGAGCGAAAGATAAATGGGCCGGCCCACTCGGGAAACCCTTCACGCGATGCCTATAAGCTAACGCTATGGGTGGAAAATAGCAGCTCCCTTTTTTTCGGCAGTCCTTTTGTCGTTTGCAAGGTGGCATCTTTTTGGGCCGGTTCGGCACCCTTCCGCTCCACACTTTTTCAAAGCTCTGCTCTACCACAAATGCTAAGTGCCGCTCCGTGTGGCGCTATCTCCTCGTGCCACGTACCCCTCTGCCTAGCAGGCCAGCTCCTGGCCGACCCACCATCTCCAACGACGACAACACAGAGATGAGGACGAAAAAGACGTGACGGTAGACCTCGCCGATAACGGCGTTGCCGGCGAAGGTGAGGAAGAAATTTAAGGTAGGGGTGGATGGTGTCTCGCCGAACTTAGGGTTAGGGTGGGTGTTACCGGTGACCAGAATTAGGGTTGAGCACTAGTAGGAAAACGCCTAGTGGCGGTGTTCGGAAAAGGAGGTTTGTGGCGTTAAACACGCACGCCACTAATCTCACGTCACTCGTAGAAGATAGTGGTGACGTCCACGCTGAACGCCACCAGTAATTGGTCTAGTGGTGTAAACGCCAACCCTAGAAGTCATAATAGTGGTGTTTTCAGTAAGCGCCACCATTAGATACCTATTTATGGCGTTTTTATTATTTTGAGCGCCACAAATAAGTTTTTGAAAATAAAAAAAATTGGGCGCATCCAATTGAATATTTACAGCACAACAGGATGTCTATCTATAGGTTAGTCTTTCCGTCCGCTTTTTCTCGGACCATTATGCCCCTAGATATCCGTCCGCTTTTTCTTGGACGTCACCGCAAGTCAACCAAACCTCTCCGTCCTCGTCCCGACCCCTCCGTCCCGACACGGCGACACGGCGTTGTCGCCTAGCTCGCCTCCGTCCCTGCCGTCGTGCCCTTCTCTGCAGCACCGCGGCAGCTCGGGGGTCGGCGACGCGGTCGCGGACGTTTGCTCATCCCGAATCCATCCCTACCGCCTAGCTCACCTCCGTCCCTACCGCCGCGCCCTTCTCTGCAGCACCGCGACAGCTCGGGGGTCGGCGTCACGGTCCAGGTAGAGAGCAGAGGCGGCGCCGTTGGGTGGCGAGGACGTCCAGGTCGAGAGCAGAAGCGGCGCCGCAGTCGGGTGTCGCACAGAGTTTCGGCTTTCGGTTTGCATTTTTACCGGCCCTGGCAGAAATTGCTGAATTTGGGTTTTTCGGAAAAATTTCAGAAAATCTCAAACGAAATTGCTAAACCAAAATTTGAAATTTGGAATGAAAAATAACCGAAAAATGAACGAAAAATGACCGAAATTTGTCAGAAAATTTGAAACAAATCAAAACAAAAATGGACAGCAAAAACTATAGCAACATATACATGTACGTGGACAAAAGATTAATACTAGTAGAGATTAGATTATCCATCCAGATCCGAAATAACAAAACGACTGCACAGATCAACCATCACAACATCGTAATCCAACAAGTGTCTAAAATAATCATCACAACGCAAAAGACCACACTTCACAAGGATCGTCCAGATCAATAAACTACTAACAGTTTCAAACACAGGCCATAACCATTACAAGCAACACGGCCCCAAAATGAAAACAGAAATTTATTCATAACTTTAGGTTCCTTCATCCTTGAGTTGTGCCTTAAACAAGGATTGTTTGCTCCTAGGCTTCTTGCTCTTCTACCTTGAAATTTAGAATCCAGAGATTAGGAAATGTGATGTAATACCAGAAGCATGTTGGACAAAGTAGATATATAGTAGAAGAGACTAATCATACTTGAGATAGGATTATAGAAGAGAGTACCAAAGGTTGCAGCCTCATGAATACATAAACTTAAAATTTACTATGGTTAGAACCGAACTTATTTTTTACATTTACAAAGTTGAGAATGTTCTGTTGATACCTCTTAATGAAAGGAGAATTGTTTTTGTCCTTCGTCAAGAATCAGACTTAGGCCCATAGCTAGAGATTTATACTGATTTAAAATTTTTAAGACAATTGATGATACAATGATGACTTGGTTAACCGGCTTAGACAAGATTAACAGTGACGATAGATTCAAAGAGAACCCAAGCTCAATATAATACTAACAACATAAGAAGTTTACCTATTTTTCAGGGTAAATGCTCTTGAGATCCTTGACCTTCTTGGCTTTCCTAACCCGTAAAGATCTCCTATTCACCGAAGTGCCTTCGCTAGTTACATGAAGCTCGTTTTCGACTTGGTTTGCTCCATCGTCTCCAATTTGACTGGGTTCTCCTCCATCAGATTCGCTTGCACTATCATCTTGGCCATCAATATCAATGTCATCGTACTCATCCTCTTCTTCATCATCAGAGTCAGTGTACTCATCCTCTTCTTGCACTACCCTCTTTCTTTTCCTGCTATTGTCCTTCCTTCCAAGATGAGAGGCTTTCTTGCTTTAATTAAGGGATTGAATCCTCTCAAAAACGGCGGTAGCAGCCGCAGCTCCATCCAAGATTACACGCTCCTCATCCTCATTTAACCATTCCATCATAGGATTTGTTTCATCAAACATGGTAGTATCTAGCATCATAGCACTTGGATCAACCTCCTTCTCTTTAGCATTCTCTCTCACCGGGTCCTGGTCTTCTTCGGCACGTATCTTCAGTGAAAACAAATTCCATCAACAAAAAAAAGGGACACAATACATTGTATATCTCATGGATAAATATTTGTACAAGCAAATACACTTCATACCTTTAAGTTATGGCGCACGGATACACACTTGTGCAACTTGCCATAAAGAAGACGATTTCTTTGCCTTGTTTGGACCAAAGCAAAAGCGCTCCAATTCCTTTCACATCCACTTGTTGACACACACACTGTGATACAATCCTCAAGGCATACTTCTGCAGATTTGGAACTTCTCCTCCAAATTAAAACCACCACTCAGCTACAAAAGTCAAAACAATGAGGTCAAAGGAATTGCACATTAGAGGTAATAGACAGATTATAGTAACAAGTATTATAGCTTACTTGGCGACATATTTTCTGCTGATAAACGTGCAACCCTTTGTCCAAACCTCCCACGACATTCCCTATATGTGCTAATTTCCTTGAAGACTAGAACAACACTATCAGGGTCTGCTATCTTCTGTATAACATCCGTTAGTGCAGTTGCATATTCAGGAATCTTGCTCATATTGATCTGATAATGTGTATGTGGATCAAGAACAACAGCTACATAAGAAAAGACAAACATGTTAAGAACTATAGAAAAAAGCAAGATAATAATGAGCATAGTAGTTCATCACTACCTGCAATCATCAGAGTGTCGTTTTGCATGGCCTCGATCCTCTTAGAAACCTTGCTCATGACTCTATGGCACATCTCTGACCCCTCACCTAGATGATCTCTTATCTCATTTACAGCTGACATTATATTCTTCTTGAATCCAGAGAGAGTGCACCTCTTTTGAGTATCAGCATATCTCAGGGATCTATAGAGTGGCTCCAAAAACTGAAGAACCCACTCTAAGGCTGACCACCACATATTACTAGATAATAGCTCTTCGGCGAACACATAATCAGCTTCATTCTTATAAACACTTCCCTTCCAATTATCCGACACCATCTATTTCCTAAATAGATCTTTTTTTTTCATGATAACTATCTAGGAACATGAATACCGTTCCAAATCGAGTGGCATTGGGTTTTATAAGTTCACCACCAACATTTTTTTCATGCTATCATGTAGGTTATTGTGATTATTGAAAAACCTACAGATTCGCTTGGCACTTTTAATGATAACATCAATATGGGGAAATTTTGCCAAATCTTTAAGCATGAGATTAACGGTGTGTGCTGCGCATGGCTGCCAAACAATATGGTTGTACTCTGGTTCCTCTACAAGTGTTTTACAAGCTTTCTTGTAATTTGACCCATTGTCGGTCACAATTTGAACCACGTTCTCATGGCCTATCTCTTGATCAATAACCTTTTTAATCTCTTTATAGAGAAATTCTGTGTAACAAAACAATATAATGCATAAATGTTTGAACAAATCAGTAGCAAACGGAATTTACAAGCAAAAAGAATAAATGTTTGAACAAATCAGTAGCAAACATAATTTCACAAAGCAGTAACAAATATAATGAAACAAGGGAAAACAGAATAAAACTCAAGTAAGAATAAACGGAATAGAACTCTAAATACAATTATAACAGAACTAAGCATGAGTAAACAAAACTGAATATATTTTCACTCTAAATGCATTGAACTATCAACAAAAAAGAGGATAATGCGTAAGTAAACTAAAGCATAATTTCAAACTTAAAAGAAAACTAACCTGAATTTTGAGTTTGACCAGATGCATCAATAGATTTGAGAAAGAACATTCGAGTATTGCAGTACACCATGAAATTTATAATGCTCATACCGGTAGGACTAGTCCACGAGTCACACATCAAAGTAACCCCGTAGTTCTTCCAATCTTGCATGAACAACTTCAGCCACCGTGTAGCTTCATCATAATTCTTGTCCAAATACATACCACCAATCTCCTTGGCGGTTGGGAGAGGGGTTGGGCCAAGTTCTTGAGTGATCTTCATCGCCGCTCGAAAGTATGGACAATCAGTTTTCCTTTCAGCAATGTCATTGGCTTGGAAAAACTTCGCCCAAGCTTCCCCGAGTACCTCTCTTGAATCAACATCCATGGCAGTGGTAATCTTTGGTTACATTGATACCTTGTTTCTTGATAACTCCTTGTCAAAGTAGGCTGTGATACTCTTCTTCCCAAGGGAAACATGAACACCACCATCACTCCCCCGCCTTCTCTCAATTGCACGAGATACATTCGTGTCCTTTAGTGACTCCCGAAGTGCCATTTTAATCTGTTCATCCTCATGATCATCAATGTTTATCACCCCTTCTCTATAATACAGCCCATCCATGATATCTCTTTCCAATCTGAAGTCACGAGTTGCCTTATCCCTCTTCTTTTGTATCGTCTCATGTCGGGCATCCTTCATTGCATCACGAACATTTTGTGGAACATTTGGACACTCCCTCACTTGACCAGATATACCAGCAAGATGCTCCTTGAAGCGGGTTGCACCCCCTCCCCGACTCTTGAGGTTGCAATACCTACAATGAAATCCTTCTTCAAACTTAGGGCCATGGTTCCAAACATGATAGATGTCATTGTTTATACGTCCTACGTTTCAAAATACAAGCACAATGTTAGCAATAGAAAATACTAGTTAGATGCCCGTGCGTTGCAACGGAATGCAATGGAATACGATGTATTCTGTGTGTCTAACGAGATCATGGGACATTGATACTACCCAGTTTCAAACCTTAAGTTTTTTTTTTAAAAATCAAGCTACAAAAGGTTTGATCAAACTTGAAAAAAAAACTATCAAGAACTATGATATTATATAGATATCATGTGAAAATATGTTTCATAATGTATCAAAGGATATGGATTTCGTATTGTAAATATTAGTATTTTTTTCTAAGAACTTGATCAAATTTTACGTAGTTTGACTTTTATAAGAATATGTAAGCCTTAAACTTTGAAATGGAGTACCCAAATATATTAAATAAAGATGACAAAAAAATGAGATGGCATATATATTATCTATTACATCGATACAAAGAAAAACATAATTGCTTTTCTGAATTCGTCCCATATGAGTACAAATTATAAACAATATTTCTTTCACGTTACAAGCTACAACTACGATGTGAGTATATCTATGTGCACAATATTCTCAGTGAACGACGACAAGATGAGGAATAACCATGGCAACATAGTGATGGCCTTCTTGGAAGGTTGGTCCACTGGCTCTGGCAGTCAGACACATGCTCCTAGTTCTATAAGAAACACCAAATCATAAGAATCATGTCAGGTATGAGTATGACGAATCAGATAAGAATTAGACAAATAATTAGTTACAAACCATTTAACTCGTGTTTTAGTAGAACGACTGGGCGATTGGCAGGACACTTGAAATTTTATTCATGAAAAATGTGGTGGAAAAAAAGCTTTGTGGAATTGTGATCCAATAACTGAATGATCTTGATATGCACCTGCATTTGGCAGGCAACCAAAAATTATCTGTAATTATATATAGCCAGCTTATCTTCAAATGATCAATTAGAACATTCCAAGATCGTTACTATTAATAGAGCTTGCCTAATGCCTCTAATTAAAGCACTTCTTTTGAGTCTCATCACAAATCTGAACCATTCCAAGTCAACAAGCAAAAAGGTTGGGAGCAGACATGGCTACAAGCAACACAATTCCTAAGATGGCGTCATGGTGAGAGTTATTATGTGGTAATTTTTTCCATAAAACAGGCATGAATGGTTCATCTTGGCATATGTACTTTTTGAAGAACTTGTCAACAAAGACTATTAGCCAAAAATGCATCTTAAAACCATCTACCTTGCTAACATAGAACAATTGAGAATTTGATAAGGTCTTATGAATAAAATATTTTTAGTGAAGCCACCCTAGATTAAACCACACAATGTCTGTTAGTGCAACAAAATAAGGATCTTGTCCACATGACAAAAACTGTTGGCTAACTGTTTCATTGCCATGGCTTGTCTACAGACAATAATTCTGAAACTTTTTAAACCAAATCAATCCATTATAAAATAGGATGACATAACAATCATGAAATGCGAAGATAATTATACCTGCACCGCAACTGTGTGCATGGGGAAGAGCTTGGTGATGCAGGCGGTGTTATAACTGTGTTCCAACAGCCCGATTGCTACCCGGAGCCCCGTACCCACCCACCACCACGACATATAAGTGGTCCACCACGATGTACAGTGAGTACAAATGCTTGACATCCACAAATGAAAAATCAAACTCAAAATCTACATTGATCAGATAAAGCATGGAATTGAAGAAAGTACAAGTGCCCTAATAATCATATACTCCCTCTGTCCAGAAAAGGATATCGCATATTTGTCTAGATTCACATGCATCTACTCCCTCCGTTCAAAAATATAAGATGTTTAGCTTTGTGAAACGAATGTATGTAGATGACTTTTGTGTACACAAAGCTAAAATGTCTTACATTTCTAGACAGAGGGAGTATATCCTAAAACGTGTCTAGATACATGCGAATCTAGATAAATATACGACATTCGTTCCCGGACGGAAGGAGTATCATTTTTTAGAAGATGTTATACAATGTACTGCCATGATGGAATGAACATACATTAGTTCCCAAATATCTACTTAACATCATCAGAAAAGCAATCGGTGAGGAATGGTACATGGTCATACATGCATGGACAATGCGACAACAATCATAGTTTGCTAATAAGTTGAATTTTATAAGATTATAGAATACCTGATTTATCACGCCACTGGATCCATTTCTTAAATCCATCATTTTCTCTAGACCTTTCTCCAGTGTTTGAACATATCAAAAATATATAACATAGTAATTGCATCAATCTTAAAGCATGTTTATAAAAATAAAACATAGTAACCCACTGTTTGAACTAACCTATAGTAAGAGAAAATTTTGAAGGATATACATGATGCAAGTCACTTGACCGTTCAATCCTAAAGTGCCATGCTATTGAAACTATACAAAGGTCACTTATGAATCCTGGTATCTTTTCACTATCTGCTACAGGTTTGTACCAACCTCTCTTGTTACTGGTTGACTTTGTGCACACTTGGCAGCTCCATATGCATAACAACACTCAAGTGGTATATTGGGAGGATAAAAGCAACAAACTATCAACGTAAGCATGAGAAGTACTATCCTTGGAGTTCAACAATGGAGCAAAATAATTTCCGTGGGCATCAAACTCAAAGGTCACACCTGCTTATTTTTTTAAATTTAGTGTCCTTGTCATTTATGTTATGTGCATAACATCCATAAACATCTATACAGTCTACATGATCATGTTCTTTCATGATATTCAACACATAGGTTGTTGGTATATTTACATGCCCTGGTCTTTCCCAGTCAAGAGGCATAGGCCAAGCACCAAGCCATGCTCCTATTACAGCTCCATGAAAGCACAGAGACCATGTAGTCCGGAACATTGGATGATGTGCAATAGTTGAGATGCAAAAACATGATCAACTGAGGTATATAATATAAGTACAGTGTTGTATAAAAAATATTCACGCTTGAAATCCTCATAAAAGAAAAATATTTAGGAGTTCATAGTTCTATTTTAACCTGAGACCTCCATCAGACACCTTGTCTACGCAAATGAAAATGTTCGCAAACAAGTTTACATGCAATGTTCTTTCATGTACAGGAACAACAACTGGACATGAGGTAACTGGCCAAAAGGGAAGAAGAACCTGCTAGTGATTGCCATTGTAGCGCCCAGCATGCCTGCGATTTAAAATGCCCTGGTTCCTCTTAGCCGACTTCAACATGTAGAACATAAAGATGTAGAATGCTCTGGCGTTGTGGAGGCTATGGGAAGGAGGATCTCGGTCCGCTTCGGGGGAAACAAACTAAAGAATGCTCACTCTGCAATAAAATCAAGCAATGTGAATTAGAAGAGTTATATGATATGGAAATAAGAACCATTTAGAAGTACTGGTGTAATGAACATTAACATGTAGATTGTTGAGAAAACATTAATCTGAAAAGAGGCTTTGTACACCCTTCTCACAACTCCACATAGTTGGTGATGTGCATATGATCGATCAGGTCGACTATACGAGGTGCAAGAGTAAGAAACGAGGATCCAATAATTGGTTACGCTTAGATGCAGGATCATATTTCATTATACTCGTGGAGGTGCTACCATACCGTATCCCCGCTTGAGTCTGAAGCGAAGAATTTATCTCGGCCCTATTAAGTAAAAAATGCGAGCAATCTTGAGTACGTACCTATTGAATCGGTAATTTGGAAGACAAATCCTTCTCATGTAGCGAGCAACAGCCTTCAGTGGTTACACAAAAGTATCAAATAGTGCATTGAAAGGCCAAACACGATTTATATTTTAGGCCAAACAAAAATTATAAATTAGAGTAGAACTTTTAGAATAATTCAACTTAGCTAGATCTGACGGATGCAAATCACTTTTAGCACAAAGTGGCAGTAAGCTGCTGGTATGAAACAACAAAAAAGTAATGTTGTAATTTCCCTGTGGAATTACATGCTGGTGATACGACCACTGGAGCTGAGCTCAATCGCCACCTCCATCGTCGGCGTCTCTCTCCCTCCCCAGTTACCAACCGGGCTTCCCCGTCGTCCTTCCTGCTGACCGCCATCCGCTGTAGCTGCTCCCTAGTTTGAGGAGATTCTTTAGCTATCTAACTTTTCAGGTCTCTTAACCACCCTCCTCATTTTCATTAGTGCTCTGCTCAATTGATCCATAAACCATCTAAATAAATCAATAAAAATATTTATTTTTTTATTGCTTTAAATATTTAAATCTCAAACAGTAAGTAATTCCCTAAAATAGGCTGAATTAGGCATAAGGTACTTTGGTCATATTTTCACATGACTTCGTGTTTCATATTTCTATCCTCGCGCAAAGTAAAAAAGTTTGATCTGAGTGCAACATATGTGCGACAATGTCTTGAATCTTATTGATTGCACAATCTACATCTTTTGAAAAAACATACAGAAATTGTAGTATGGAACCATATATCCTGTCAACTCTGTGAAAAAATAAATCAAGAGAAGCATCTGCTACTTTAAAAAATAACATGCAAAAAGGTTATGTGCAACCAACTATCGTTAGGCAAACTCCTCTAAGATAAATAAAAAGGACCACTAACTCTGAAATACCGTGCTTATCCTCTATAAGAAAAAAAGCTTACATATGAGTTTGATCTGACTCGTTAACCTTTAACAACATGTCGTGTCGGAGGCCTCCATATTATTCTACCATGTATGCCAAGTCGACTCCATGTTACCGAATGTCATTGACGCTAGAACTACAAACTATACAAAAATAAATCACAAAGTATGACCATGGGGCATGGGCACATGCATTGGAGAGTACATACAACATGCCACTGTACCTTGACTAACACTTGATACAAAACTTTTGCAGCTCTTAAGATTACCAGAAATTCAAGATAATAATATCCCCTTCTCACAATCGATGCCATGTGGGATACAATTCATATCAAACTTAAATCCTGCAATCTTGAAAGAAAAATTGTTATAATAAGAAATCTCTTTTTTGTCTTTTAAATGCTAGCAAACATGTTAAAGACATATTAACAAAACTAAAGAACGTACGAGGTCTAAATAGGTTGACACCTTCAATGCACACTTTTACACTTATGTAGTCACTAATTTCGAAAACTGTATTGATCTCTATGCCTAAACTCTAGTTCCATGTTTTTTTGTATGATGTAAGTATCTGACTCTAAGATCACTCCCGTAGGAAAAAACCAATGTACAAGCAATGTATCATTTTCTACTAATAATACACATTAAATGTGTAGAGAAAGTTTTCTAATTAAGATTCTCTACATGTCATTTGTACCTGCCATTGGCTCCTAAGATATCCTAGTAAGGTATCCTACTAATATTAAATTGGCATACCATCATCGCTATATATAACAGGTGCAGATCAAGCATACAACGATGAATAACCATAGTAAGCTTGGCTTTAGTGTCATTACAGTTCATGATTACTAATTTTTTCATCAATAGTTTCTCAGACAAATGTCATAAAAAGAAACAAAAGCATGAACAATAGGATGCAAATCCAACTTATTCATCTAAAGCAACCGATTCTATCTCTACTTGTAGTACTCGTATCACTTGATCTCCATTGACAAGGAAGAAAATCAAACTCTGTTAGCTAAGGTACAAGGACATGCAAGCGAAACAAGATAATATACTGTAAGACTGTCCAGTAGTGAATCAAGAAAGTGAGTGTCATAATAACGGATCAATGTGAAATATAATAGCATTGCAGTGCCTGCAGCCTGCTCCCTGTGGACATGATCTTCTTAAAAGTTTTTTTTATGTCAGAAGAGCCGTAAATTCAGAAAACTAAGAACATTTTCTGCATCATGATATGCTCACTCTCGGGGAAAATCAGGTACTTCTTCCAAACAGCCACGCATCAGGATAATATCTTCACTCCACCTGCGTATTCATAAAAACCCCCAATGACAATTTTGATGACAATACAAACCAACGTGGGTCTTTTTGGGAGTGAGAATTAAAGAAACAGAATGAGGTGGGGTTTCGAATCTATGTATCTTTTCCATACTTCCAGTTCCAGCCCTCATTTATTTGTTCTCTTTCACGGGTTATTGCTCCTTCACCGGAAAATCTACACCATAATGCACCTCAAACAACTGTAGCAGAATCACCAAAGCCATCACAAAGTTCGATTCTACCGACGATACTAGGTTTGTAGAGATACCGACGATCAAAACCACGGATAAGTAAACTATCGTGAGACAAAAGGAAATTGGTATCGTATGTAAGTGGTTCATTCGATCGCAAAGTAATCGTTGAAATATGTGGGAACCATATGAATTTCCAGATTCCTCTATTGGTTATTGATCGGAGAAGTGTCTCGGTCATGTCTGCATAATTCATGAACTGTAGGGAGACACACTTAAGGATTCGATGTTGTTTAGTAGATATGGAATGTTAATAAGGGATATCGAATGTTGTGCGGAGTCTCAGATGGGATCTAGGATATCACGAGGAGATCCGGAATGGTCCAGAGAATAAGATTCATATAAGGAAAGTTCGATTTCGGAGTTCGGGAAGTTTCCGATGATTTCATCGGAGAGGTTCTAGAAGGTTCTAGAAGGTTCACCGGTCCGGAAGGAGAATGGTTCATGAATGTGTCATGGATATGTGGAATGATTGGATCATGTCCTAGGTCACTTGGTGTTGGCATTTGCAAGAGAGAGATAAAGCTCTAAATTGAAAGTCAAACGGGAAGTTTGAAAAGTCAAACTGGAACAATGGTTTCCTAGTGGAAGAAGAAACAAGTATTTCTCTCAATCCAACTTG
Source organism: Avena atlantica (assembly GCA_910589765.1). Classification (NCBI taxonomy): domain Eukaryota; kingdom Viridiplantae; phylum Streptophyta; class Magnoliopsida; order Poales; family Poaceae; genus Avena; species Avena atlantica. Next base: position 330,599,377 of record OU342738.1, on the reverse strand, counting down.
GGTTTGGGTTTGGATTCAAACCCACCCCTCCCAAGGGTGCCCCTCCCTCTCATAAATAGAGGGGGAGGGCTGCCCCAACAGTACAAGCACCAACCCCTCTCCACCCGAGCCCGCCGCCGCCGCCGCTCGCCGTCGCCGACACCTCCTCCTCCCGGTTATCTAAACCCTAGATCTCTGGGAAACCCTAATCCACCATAACTCGCACCGGCTTAGGCGAAGCCCTGCAGGATCTTCCCTCTACTTTTGACACCACGCCGTCATGCTGCCGGAATCACGAAGGGAGAACTACAACCTCCGCTGCCTGCTGGAAAAAGGGAGAGGAAGGTCTTCATCGAGTACCGAACGTGTGACCGATTGCGGAAGCGCTGCCGGAACGTAGTGACGGAAGGATCGTAAACGCGATCTTGAGATGGGCAAGTGTACGACTACATCACCCACGAGAATCTACTCTCGTTAACCGCTTTGGAATCTTCAAGGGTGAGTGCTTCTATCGACTCTTGATACAATCTAGTAGATAGATCTTGTCTTGTTTGTGTGCATGCGGTAGAAATTGTTTGTTTTCCATGCTACGAACCCCTACAATTCTAACTCCGCTGCCACGTAGACGTAACGAGCAACCAAGGCGTAGATCACTCTCGTCCAGTGACGCTCGCCACCGAATCGAACCAAACATAGAAGCGCGACGGTACGAGGAGGAAGATGTGTATGTGGGACCCAAGTGCTCTGGACCACGTATTCGTCGGACAAAAATTCTAGTTGATTTCGGCATAGCTAAACACATTCAACCCTATGACAGTGCGGCTCGACCAGATACTTGGCGCCAAGATTATTTCCAGGCTTGCTGCATCGTCAAAGGAGGAATTAGCTTGGTCGTTGTCCGATATCTCCCACTTATGTTGCGAAAGACCGTAGACGGCTCGATCCTGGCTCAACGAATTTCTAGAGAACTCGATTCATAACTGGTATGATAATGCAAAGTGCGTTCTTTTCTAACTTCGAGGGAACATAGGAGGCCCTGCACAGTTGGAGACTTGCAGCATTGCACTCAAAGACCCAAAGAAACTTGCTGGTATTACCTCGGATGATGGATTAACATGAAGAACTCATGTGAAAGGAGTAAACGAGCACGCCGCGATTGAAGCTTTCATCGCAGGGCTCCCAGTCGGATTACTATGACACAGGCTGAAGCGTGACTATTTACCGACCTGGGGGAATGATAGAAATGACGAGCAAATATGCAGACGCCGATGATGATTCAGAAGGATTGTTGAATGTTATGGCCAACCCTCATGCGGACAAAGAGCCAAAAAGCAAGCTCAGAAGCACAAGAATACCTCAGAAGATAAACCGGCTCCGGACAATGCAGCTGTTAACGCAACATTCAGATCCAGAGGACGAGGAGGGCATGGAGGCGGCCAGGGACAAGGCCGTGGAACTTCCCGAGTCCAGGGTAAAGGAGATCAATAACCCAGAAGAACGTATTCCTAGACCGACATCTCCAACAATCCATGTGTACATCACCCGGATGGGAACGGGGATTCTACCCACACAAATGTTGAGTGTCGTTTCAATGATGACATCAAGAAAGACGAATCCGCTGGCTACAGGGACAAGCGACAAAAACGAAAGAAAATTCCGAGAAAGGCAAAGAGACCAAGGAAGATTCCGACATGGAAGAAGCGGATGCCGCACAGCCCAAGTCGGATGGAAAGAAGTATTACCCTACAAAGAAATACACTTATGGCTTCTTCCTTGGAACTCAGTCGGCTAAGGTCAGAAGGCGGTTCGTCATGAGCTCAATGCCATGATTCCGGTTGTCCCCCAGTTTCTGGATTGGTCTGATGTAACCATAGAAAGTGTGTTCACCTAATTTCATGTACGCCAGTTATTTACTGTGTACCATGTCGTGTATAAGAGAGAGGGAGAGAGAGCGAGAGCTCACCCATGGTTGGATGTCTATTACGTACGCGAGAACTGGTACCCCTAGATCACTAGAGTTCAAACCACGGGTTTGGCACTTTGGTATCTCATACAAGGCGGAATATTCTTTAGTGGGAAGCGATGTTCCCGTCTATAGTGAGGCGTGTATGCAGACTTCGTCAAGCTCAAGCCCTGTTAGATAAGTCTCAAGATACAGTATTTCAGAGTCGGTCATATATAGAGGCTGTAGGGTATGCGTGCGTGCGTTCATCCTTTAGTTTCTATTGAGTTTTGCTTGGTTATCTAGAAGTGCATATAATGCAAGTCAAACCAGGTCACTGAGAGTATGTGCAACGCTGGAATTTTGGGGTGTCTAGAAAATAATATTTTTCTTCCTAGACCTAGGTCTAAAACTTGATGGCATCACCTATGTATATGGACAAACCTATCTCTAAGATAGGACCCACTTTCTATACCATAAGCTTGTTGATTGCACCATAATGTATATAGTCAAACATGTCCATAAGATAGGACCCAACACGTAAGAGCTACCCTCTAATAGTCTTGTGAGTATAATTTTTTTCTATTGCAATGTGTACTAAATATCAATATTTTAAAGCTTATGGACTACCCATAAGCTAAGGGTGGTGACCCTTAAGAATTTAGCTCGTTGATAGCCGCCACTACTTTTTTTCCTTATGGAAAAGCTTGTGGACAACATAGTGGATGCCTTGAGAGGGTGAGTCTAGCTAAGTTTTTCTCGACCCTAGGTCTAGTACAAGACCCATGTCTAAGGGAATCAAATGGTAGGTTTTCATTATTGGGCATTTCTATCGAGATGAGTGGATCCCCTGTCTGGTCTAAATAGTGGAGGTGATTTTATTCTCTTAGAAGCGAGTCTAGTAAAATTTTAGCCACGTCTAGTAACGGTTCATGTTGTGCTTGCTCTAATGTATCGGGCATATGGGCTAACTACCATGGGGGCCCGTTATTAGTGGTCTAGTTATATCCTATAGCAGCCAACGAATGTGATCTTTGACTCCCCTAACTCTTCCTTATCCACGAAGACTCGACGCTCGGCTTTGAAGGATGGTTATAAGGGCAGTAGGAGGTGACGTTATCGTCGATAGCGAGGTGCCTATATACGGTGACTTCGTCAAGCTCAAGCCCAACCAGATCAGTCTCAAGACACAATCTTTCGGTGGTGCTCATAGGGGTAGGGTGTGCGTTCTTGCGTTCATAGGGGTGATTGTTGTGACACCCCTGTGGTCAAGGCTAAACAAATCCCAGACCTCCATCTGTAATAAGCTTAACCTTGAGATCGAGAATATCCAGTGAAGAATCAGTAACACATCAGTGACCCTACGACACAAAAACTATTACAGCAAGCCCATATCTGAGCAAAGAAACAAAATATTACAAGCAGAGGTCACTGACCACAAACATCAAACAACGGAAGGCAAATTATGATATTAAGTATAACAAACTTAACAAATGGCCTAAGAGTCCTAAAGCATAACGATGACGTCCCATTCCATAGATTCTAGGCTGTCGGCCGGGAACCCCAAGCTACTCGTCGATGTCGATGCCGTACAAACTCATCTTCTATGGTAACACGTACTCTGCTGCAAAAATATCAACGAAGCAAGGGTGAGTACAGGGTGTACTCCGCAAGACTTATGGCTGGTGGAGTTGTTTTGCATAAAGCCATCTTCTTTTGCAAAAATATCAACGAAGCAAGGGTGAGAAGAAGCTCGTCTAATCAGAGTGTTTTAAAAGGGGATAATAATGCGACATCTTCAAAGCATTGATCATCTTATTTTGATATCCACCAAGTCATCATCATCGAACCTCTACCTGGATCACCCCCTCGTACCCAAGAGGAAGCATCCTTAAGCACACTTTACTTAACTTGCCAAGTTTTATGATTAGGTTATAGTTCTCTATGATCCCACGTCCATAACCTTGGACACGGCTTTTCAAAAAGATTAATACCCTGCAGGGGTGTACAACTTTACCCACATGCGCCGACCGACTCTTAGCATCACATGACACACTTCCTTGGTGTGCTGACAGAGGGTGATCGACCGAAACCTTTCCCTTACTTTTGCCTAATCCATGAGTCACCAGAAGGGCTCCCGGCTGCGGTAGTTGGCCATACTCCCAGGCGGTCCTCGAATCTGTGTACCAGGATCCCGTTCAATGTTGAGCGTCCTTCACCCGACCACGTCCTATATGCTTGCACCATTTTCCAAAACCTTTTTCCATGCGGGTATCGAATAAATATTCAAACTACGGACTCATGGATCAGACTAGGCAAGTTGGGGTCAAGGGGGTCCCCATAGACCCCCGTGTGGCTGTACGCTCGTCTTGGTTCAAGAGGCAAGAACCTCGGGTCCTAAGGGTGGCAAATATGGGACTGCAAAAACCACAAACCGCGTGGCCTCCCATCCAAGCCTTAGCATGTTTAACTTACTTCACCTGTCATACCACGTTCTCCTATCCAACTAGGTTCATTCGAAGCTCAGAACCATCAACCAGGTGAATCAGCAGAACTACTAAAGCATGGCTAAGCACAACAGTTAAAGTAGCTCTAGCAGTGATTATAAAGCCAAACCCTAGTTATGCTAGGAGCAGTGGATCAGGGAATATAGGTTCAAAGGAAACATGCATCAGATAGGATAACTCTATCTATCGATAAAATACTTTAGAATCCTATGCACATGGCAAGAATTTATAATGCTTGAAAGCATAGGATTATATCATGTGTGGGGTTTCACTTGCCTTTGCCTGTTGATACCCAATACAGATCTTCGTATCCATCATCTTGACTTGTCCTACAACCACAAGGATATAGCTCTCCAAGGTTCATCTTGTTGGCATTGTTCGTCGATGATCTTCGATGATCTTGATCTTGATCTTCAGTCTTGGACTCGATCTCGATTCCGATATCGTATTCTACCGAAGAAGAACCAAACACCGGAAAGGAAGGAAACAATCAACACATGGCATCGATGCAATGCTCAAGAAAGGATGATGATATGACAAGTTAAAAGTTATTGAAATTGAAACCCTATACATGCTTGGTCATTTTAATCGGGGTCCGAGGGGTCTAAACCCTAATTCGAAGAAACCCCGAATGCATATGGAGGGTGCATTTTCTTGTCTAATTAAACTTGTCTTGTAAGTTGATTATCAATGAATGATTGTAGTGTAATTAGATAGAGTTTATTTTTCTGAACATTTTGATATATTATACACATTTTTCTGACTTATAAATAATTACTTATTGAATTTACAAGTTTTATTTATTTTCTGAAATTATTTAAACCATATTAATACTCTTTTCAGAAAAAAAAAGAATCTGGAAAAAAATTTTACACCAGGGAACAGCTAGCCAGAGAGACTGACTGAGTGGCCCTAGTGCCAACTCAACCTCCACGTGGACAGAGCGGATCCCACGGCTTGACTGCGTGTTGCTGACGTCATATCAACCCTAACCCTAATATTTTTCTCACCATGCTAGAAGCTAGCCGTAGTGGCTGACCAGAGGGGCCCAGGCCACCTCAGCGCCACGTCGCCTCGCCGGGGAACGCTGCAGACGGTGGCAGAGGACGGCGACAGAGGGCATGCGGGGCTGCGTGGTTGCATGCGTTCGACGCAGGCGACCGCAAGGAGCAGAAAGGTGGCGGCGCCACCCCTTTTGGGTCGTCGGAGGAGCGCACGTGATGGCGGCGAGTGGCGGTGACGGCAGATGCACGATGCAGGCATGGAATAAGGCGAGAGGGAGAGGGAGAAGAGCACGGGCATGCTCAGAGGCTCACCAGGAACATGATGGGAGGGTCAGCGTGGCCGGGAAAGGACGAGGCCGACGGCTATGGCAGCGGGGAGGCTTGACGGAGACGGGGAAGAATCGGTCGGGTCGGCCGATTGCGAGCACCCCGCATCGATTCCTTCCAGGGGATGACGAAGGGAGCACACTGGTTCTCCAGGGCATCTCGGCGTGGCTCGGGGTGACCGGAAATGTCGACGACGAGCGGCGCATGCGACGGTTAGGGTTCGGCCAGGGGAAAATCAAGAGAAGGAGCGAGCCTGGGAGGGGATGAGAGGTTAGGGGAGAGGGAGAGGCGTGCTTGGGTGGTCCTTATCCTCTCCAGGGCGGCGGCAGCGCGGATCATGGCGCATCAGCGGCGGACGGCGAGGGCATCGCCACCGAGTAGCTTGGCCGGAGGAGGAAGACGACAGGGGGAGGGTGCGAAGAGGTATGGGCTGCTGTTGGGCCGCGCTGGGCTCCTGGATACGCACACGAGCGACGGGAAGGAAGAGGGGAGAGATGGGCCGGCCTGGTTGGGGTCTGGCTACTGTTTTTCTTTTCCAAATTTTTTTCTTTTTCTGTTTTTCCTTTTCTCTTTGTATTTTTCAAATACAAATCTGTTTTATGTTATTTTGAAAACAACAAAACTTTGTAAACATTTCAAACATTGTAGGGGCCCTGGTTACTATTTGGGCTCCATACCTTTGCACTTTCAAAACATTTAAAACCATTTTGAATGTGTTTCAAATAGAGAGGGAAAGCTAGGGTTTAGAATTTTAGGAACCTTTTCTTTAATGAAATTTTCTTTAGCAATGACAATGATGCTCATGAATGCACAAACATTTCCTAATTACTATTTATTAAAACTAGGGTTGTTACAATTCTATCCCCCTTAAGATAATCTCGACCCGAGATTCCTAGGTAGGAAGATAGAAGGAACAGGGTCACAGTAAACTTCGACGATCTTTTCGAAAAGGTTGATCCATGCCACCATGACGAGTGGACGAAGCATTTCGTAATCTTCGAGGTGGCTGCTCACACTAAGGAAGAGAGGGAATGACACGGAACCACAAACTGAGTATCTCATGATCAACTCATGGATAGATGTTTCACAAACATCTCTAAAGATAACAACATGAACTCGAAGAGAGAGAAGAGAGCAGATTCAAAACACGCAGAGGTGAGAGGAGAGCAGCAGAGGGGTAAGGAGTAAAATCAGACCTAATCAGAACTATCCAACCGATTTTGCAAAAATAGTTTTGACACTCTACTTCGGCCGTTAGCTAGGTTATCCTACAGGCTGGACTTGTGGGGTATCGCAACTGCTGAGCTCTGATACCACTCTATAACACCCTCAGAATCGACCCTATGCAAGTTTCAGCGCTTCCCGCCAAACCCACATAGAAACGATTCAAAGGTGCCCACCAGGCACTTTCGTGCGGGTGGAAAACGAAGTAATAACATTACACAACAGTCCTCGATGGGACCCACAGAACAAATATATATACAACAGCGACTCAAGGAGTCAAGAATACAGATATCATATACAAAGATCCAAATCACCTTGAAATGATAGAGCGTCCGACTACGGACAAGATGCAAATGGGGCTAAGAGCCCTGGAGAATAACCAATGGCGTCCATAACCCTGCCCAGGCCAAGCCGGAAGGGTAACCCTGCTAACGACGTCGATCTCAAAACCTGCTTAAACAAAAGGGGTGCCGACAAAGGGCAAAGGGAAAAAAAAGAGAGCGGTCAGTACTGAGGCCAGTACACGGCGAGGCTAGAATTCGGCGGTCCTCGCCTACATAGGTATGGTGGATTGAAGCGGCAGCGCAGCATGCACTAAACAACCTATAGAGACCTGATATAACTGTCGTCTATCAGAGAGGGATAAGAAAGACCTATTCGGAACCAACCTGATGCTACCATCCGACAAACCCATCCTGGTGTTTCCCCCTCGAGTCCAAACGAGGAAGTCAACCGAGGAACTCACACAGTTGGCAGTTTTATTTATTCAGTTATCGTTGCAGCAATTACTAGTCAGGTATAGATGGTCATCCTGATAGAATAAGCAGTGGGCAATTTTAGTTAACCATTCCGTTGTAGTTGCAACACTTACTAGTCAGATACAAATAGCATGAGATATCCCAAAACCCAGCAGTTGTTGGTACTTTTATTTAGCCATTCCGTTATAGTCGCAATACTTACTAGTCAGATACAATGGTAGCAAGCGTCAATCCAATCAAGCAATTGTTGGCAGTTTTATTTAGCCATTCCATTATAGTGAAGCTGATTACTAGTCATTATAAAGTCAAATTTATAGCACTACTTTAGTTATAGTTGTCTATGATCGAGATACTGTACTCCAAGTCGTCCATAACCGCGGACACGGCTTTCAGAAAGTTTTACCCTGCAGGGGTGCACAAATAGCAACACACACTCGATCAACCTCGGAAAAACCAAATCAAAACCCAACGAGGCATTCACGACAAAGCAATCACAAGATTTAGAAATATTTCAGGGGGCCACCCCATTAAGTATACCCACAACGAAGTTAGCTGACTTCGAGACGGACTCAAGGTTTGTGGGGCCGGCTGTAAACGACTGGGAACCCGAAAGTGTGACTGGGCTTGTCGATACCGCGAAAACGGGTCACGATCCTAAATAGTACAGGTGCTCCTCGCACAATCGTAAATAAAGCGGTAAAGCATGGCATAAGTACAGGATAGTAAATAAAACCTCAAACTAGTTTGTGGCCCCAAGAAATAAGAATGAATCAAGCTCTGGCTCAGGGGGTCCCATAATCCTCCCGGATGTGGATAGCGCGAATATTCAAGGAACAGGTATCAAGTACTCGGGGTCCTACGGGACACAAGTGGACGGTTAACAACCAAATAACATCTATTGCCCACCTGTGCCTCTGCATTTACCTGCTTCAATTTTAGTTGTTAAACAGTAATTAAAGTCTTGATCATCTCCAACAATAAACACACGGCAATACTCCAACAATTGTGGTACTTGACGACACGCAACAGCACTTGAGCAAGCGACTACGACGCGCAGGTCCAACTATCTACCAAACAACAGGTAATAGGAGGTGTCCAAGGCAATATAAGGCTGCAAGGGATATCACGGGTATGAAAACTAGAGCATCGCACCACAGATAGCAATAGATCAACATGAGGGAATAAATACTATAAAAGTAAGATAGGTAGAAAGGGGGAGGTGCTCACCTGAAAACATTGCCGAGGGTTCATCCGAAGATCGGGGCGAAGCTCACATCAACTCAACGGCCTTATCCGCGAAGAAGCAAAACACTAGAATAAACACCGGATGCAATATTTAAGATTACGGCAGAAGATCGGACATGATGCATGTATGATGTATGACATGGCAAAGGTGCGATGCGATTAGGCAATATTAAGCGGAACCGGGGTCCCGATAATTATTCACTAGGTTCATGTTGTTTATCTACCCCGCAAATTAAATGTTGTCTTAACATGGCAAAAGATAGCGCTGGTTCGCTACACAAATTTAAATGAGGCTAATATAAAACTAGATTTGCCCGCATATGGGCCCCATATTTAATTATGAGCTGAGTTGGCATAATGCCCCCAAACCACAGACAAGTATGCATGCATGAACAATTTAATATGCAAGAAGTAATATTAGAATTTATAAAATAGGGCTCAGAAAGGGAGTCACACATGGGCTCGGGAGATCTTGGGGTTCCGAGGGTTCGGGGCTCGGTCTCAGGGTCCGGATCTGGGTTCGGTCTCGGCGGGATCGTTCTCGGATAACAGAGTAGATCCTGGCGTTCCGCGAAGAAGGACTTGGTTCGGTGTCGGGGCGCATCGGACTTGTCCTGGTCAGTGTCGATCTTGCCGTTGCGAAGATCTTGTCAGGTCCGTGTATCGGTTCGGTCTTGGCGTTCGGGATGCAGAACTTGGCGTTCTGCGACGAAGTGCTTGACGTCATTTGGTTCCATGTCGACGGTCTTGGTGTCCTCGATGGATAACTCGGTGTATCCGTGTCGGCGGCCTTGGCGGTTATCGGGTTCGGTCTTCGGATCCGATTGAAGATCTTGGCGGTCCGGGGGGAACGGCCTTCGGGGATCGGTCTTCATGTTCCGGAACCGGGGCCTTCGAGTCCGTGTAGCAAATCCTGCGTTCCGCGATGGAGGTCTCGGGGTTACACGACTTCGGTTGTTGGGCGGCCTCGATCAACATACTCAACATCTTCACACACCAAGGTAACATCATCGAGAACGACACCACAGCCTCCATCACAACAACTTTGTATCTCCAGAACATGAACTCAGGTACAACCCCGAACAGCAACTGAAGTTGGAAAAAGGCTCGCGTGCAGGGTCGAACTTGTCAGCAGGAGAAGGAGCTCTGTGGCGCTCTTGGAGAGGCAGCGCTCGAGGACGACGACCCTGACACGGGGCAGGAGCAGAGTCGGCAGAGGCGGGGATGCGCGGCTGCTGCCCTCCCAGCGCTGAAGAAGGGGCACGCACACGGGCGGCCGCGGGAGGATGCAGAGAGGGCGAGGGGACCACCGGCGCCGGCGAGGTGAGGGCCGTGGCGACGCAGGGCAGCGGAACGGCCGAGGGCGACGCGGGTGGCGCTCGATGGGGCTACACGGCCGGAGGAGGCCGGGGTTCTGGCGGGGCGGTTGAGGTCGGGACAGAGGAGTGGCCCGACGGCGGAGGCGTAGCCTGGCGGCGACGAGGGAGAACCAGGAAGGAGAGGCGGTCGGTGGCGGTTGCTGGCGAGCTTGGGAGGAGGGCGGCCGGTGAGGACGGAGCTCGGGGCCGCGGCAGGAGGACGTGGTCGGCGAGGAGGCCGCGGGCCGGGGCTTGGCGGCGGCGGCGACCCGTCGGTGAGGGGAGGGCCCGAGCGCGGTGGGGCGCACTGGGGTGCTGGGGACAGGGTCGTCGGCGGCGGGAGGAGCGAGGTGGCGGGCGACGGGCAACGACGAGAGGTGCTCGCGGCAGGGTCCCGTGCCGGCGGCGGTGGACGAGCCCACCAGGCCGACAGCGGCGGCGGTTGCTGTAGAGACGCCGGAGGGGAGGAAGAAGGGAGCGGGGTCGAGACCAGACGACGGCGGCTGGCTCGCGCGAGTGGAGCAGAGGGAGGCGAGGGTGTCGTGGGGTCGGGGGCGGTCACGCGAGGTGGGAGTGGGACAGGGGAGACGTTGCGGGGTTGGTGGCGGTTGTGGGGCTGCAGGGTGGGGCCAAGGGGTGGGTCGGGGTGTGCGCGTTGGTGTGTGGTGTGTGTGGGTCCGGCGGGCCAGGTGGGTGTGGAGGGAGAGAGGCAGGAGGTGGGAAGCAGGTGGCCGGGGGGAGTGGGGCTGTGGGCCAGGTGGGTGTGGAGGCTGGGATTGGTGAGGTGGCTGTGTGGAGTGATGAGGTGGAGGGAATGGTGAGGTGGCAAGCTATGGTTGGTCGGGGTGAGGTGGAGGGGGCTGGGTAGACTAGGTTTAGGTAGAAAAGAGTTTAGGGTTCTTTAGGTGGGCCGGGTGGTAGGTAGTCTGGTCAGGTTGGGCCTCTGGCCTGACTGATCGGACTGCCTCCCCGGACAAAACATTTGATTATTTATTTTATTTGTAAAACATTTTTTTTGTAAATACTTTTTAGACAAATAAAAGATCTGAACAGACCGATGTTTTAATTTGAAATGAAGACGGGGGTTATTTAGAAAACAAAACTAGGCGTTTCGAAAACAGTTTCAGACAAACAATGCATGATGATGACGATGCAATGCACAAAAACAACGCGATTTTCTAGTAGTGGTTTTGCGGGATGCCACAATTCGACACCACTAACAATGGATCTCGCCCTCGAGATCCGCCTTATGGTACCGGAGAGAAGGTCGGCGATCTGCATCTTCTCGCTTCGTGTATATCCTCGCGACACCACTAACAAGAGGTCGTTGTCCGTGACCGACGAGGGAAACACTCCGGAAACAAAAAGGTCAAAGGTAGAGGTATCAACAGAGTAGATTCTGGCGTTCCGCGAAGAAGGACTTGGTTCGGTGTCGGGGCGCATCGGACTTGTCCTGGTCAGTGTCGATCTTGCCGTTGCGAAGATCTTGTCGGGTCCGTGTATCGGGTCGGTCTTGGCGTTCGGGATGCAGAACTTGGCGTTCCGCGGCGAAGTGCTTGACGTCATTTGGTTCCATGTCGACGGTCTTGGTGTCCTCGATGGATAACTCGGTGTATCCGTGTCGGCGGCCTTGGCGGTTATCGGGTTCGGTCTTCGGATCCGATTGAAGATCTTGGCGGTCCGGGGGGAACGTCCTTCGGGGATCGGTCTTCATGTTCCGGAACCGGGGCCTTCGAGTCCGTGTAGCAAATCCTGCGTTCCGCGATGGAGGTCTCGGGGTTACACGACTTCGGTTGTTGGGCGGCCTCGATCAACATACTCAACATCTTCACACACCAAGGTAACATCATCGAGAACGACACCACGGCCTCCATCACAACAACTTTGTATCTCCAGAACATGAACTCAGGTACAACCCCGAACAGCAACTGAAGTTGGAAAAAGGCTCGCGTGCAGGGTCGAACTTGTCAGCAGGAGAAGGAGCTCTGTGGCGCTCTTGGAGAGGCAGCGCTCGAGGATGACGACCCTGACACGGGGCAGGAGCAGAGTCGGCAGAGGCGGGGATGCGCGGCTGCTGCCCTCCCAGCGCTGAAGAAGGGGCACGCACACGGGCGGCCGCGGGAGGATGCAGAGAGGGCGAGGGGACCACCGGCGCCGGCAGGTGAGGGCCGTGGCGATGCAGGGCAGCGGAACGGCCGAGGGCGACGCGGGTGGCGCTCGATGGGGCTACACGGCCGGAGGAGGCCGGGGTTCTGGCGGGGCGGTTGAGGTCGGGACAGAGGAGCGGCCCGACGGCGGAGGCGTAGCCTGGCGGCGACGAGGGAGAACCAGGAAGGAGAGGCGGTCGGTGGCGGTTGCTGGCGAGCTTGGGAGGAGGGCGGCCGGTGAGGACGGAGCTCGGGGCCGCGACAGGAGGACATGGTCGGCGAGGAGGCCGCGGGCCGGGGCTTGGCGGCGGCGGCGACCCGTCGGTGAGGGGAGGGCCCGAGCGCGGTGGGGCGCACTGGGGTGCTGGGGACAGGGTCGTCGGCGGCGGGAGGAGCGAGGTGGCGGGCGACGGGCAACGACGAGAGGTGCTCGCGGCAGGGTCCCGTGCCGGCGGCGGTGGACGAGCCCACCAGGCCGACAGCGGCGGCGGTTGCTGTAGAGACGCCGGAGGGGAGGAAGAAGGGAGCGGGGTCGAGACCAGACGGCGGCGGCTGGCTCGCGCGAGTGGAGCAGAGGGAGGCGAGGGTGTCGTGGGGTCGGGGGCGGTCACGCGAGGTGGGAGTGGGACAGGGGAGACGTTGCGGGATTGGTGGCGGTTGTGGGGCTGCAGGGTGGGGCCAAGGGGTGGGTCGGGGTGTGCGCGTTGGTGTGTGGTGTGTGTGGGTCCGACGGGCCAGGTGGGTGTAGAGGGAGAGAGGCAGGAGGTGGGAAGCAGGTGGCCGGGGGGAGTGGGGCTGTGGGCCAGGTGGGTGTGGAGGCTGGGATTGGTGAGGTGGCTGTGTGCAGTGATGAGGTGGAGGGAATGGTGAGGTGGCAAGCTGTGGTTGGTCGGGGTGAGGTGGAGGGGGCTGGGTAGACTAGGTTTAGGTAGAAAAGGGTTTAGGGTTCTTTAGGTGGGCCGGGTGGTAGGTAGTCTGGTCAGGTTGGGCCTCTGGCCTGACTGATCGGACTGCCTCCCTGGACAAAACATTTGATTATTTATTTTATTTGTAAAACATTTTTTTTGGAAATACTTTTTAGACAAATAAAAGATCTGAACAGACCGATGTTTTAATTTGAAATGAAGACGAGGGTTATTTAGAAAACAAAACTAGGCGTTTCGAAAATAGTTTCAGACAAACAATGCATGATGATGACGATGCAATGCACAAAAACAACGTGATTTTCTAGTAGTGGTTTTGCGGGATGCCACATATACACATTTTTCTGACTTATAAATAATTACTTATTGAATTTACAAGTTTTATTTATTTTCTAAAATTATTTAAACCATATTAATACTCTTTTCTGAAAAAAAGAAACTGGACAAACTTTTTACACCGGAACACAGCTAGCCAGAGAGACTGACTGAGTGGCCCCAGTGCCAACTTGTTATCGCCACATTTTGGCCAAAGGAGGAGCTGGGCCGTAATCAAGATGGGATTAGAAGATACGTATATGCAACGTGTTGTTGAATCGGCCTCGTGCATTGATTTGGGCTAAATTGCCCGTGTATCTTATATTGTAATAGGTTCCGTTTCGATTTAGGTAAGAGATAGAGTTGTTAGAATTATTCCAAAGATAGAAAGTCTCCGGACTATAAATATGTACCTAAGGTTATTGAGAAAAGGAGGACAATCATGTTCACGACAAACACAATCTCGGCGCATCGCCACCCCTTGTTTCTAGGGTTTTTCTCGGGTAAGTGCCATGCTGCCTAGATCGCATCTTGCGATCTAGGCAGTATCTACTTATGCATTATTCGGTGTTACTCGTACTGAAGCCTTGTTGATGGCGAGTAATACTATTATCATAGATCTGTTTAGGCTAGCATCGGTACCTTTTGCTATGATCGTCTAGTTATGCTACCTCTAGTTATCTCGCCGCCTTTGCACCTTTTCCCGGGTGTGAGGGTGGCATCTTGCTTGATCTTTATTTAAGTCGATTTGATCTGTTATAGTTGTGCCTTGTTCTCCAAGGTTTAGTTTGATATCCACATGATCAGGCCTTGCAAACGGGTTGAACGATCCAGTAATATGTAAGATGTGGTTTGCCGATCCGAGAGGAGTTGTTCCGGGAATTGACTTTACGTTGGTTTTTAGGCCTTCTCTAGGGTTAGTTTTCTATCATCTTTTGTATCTACCAGGCTCAATTACGTGTAGGATGTTCCAATTATGTGGTGAAAACGTTAAACTGTCGTAGATCGATTTAACTTGTATTGATGAAGCAAAACCCCATGTTATCGTAGATTTAATACAGAACCATGGGATAATCGGCTCTAGGAGCCGATTCACAGGGAAACCTGGGAGCCGGTCACGGCTCGAATTTTACGTATACTTGTTTACCATGCAGGAAACCAATCGAAGCAATCCTTCACCTTCCTGACCAGGTATAGGTCAGGTGGCACGCCCTCGAACCAAGCCAGGACGTGTGCCGGAGTTTTGCGGGCCGTTGCCCGAGGGACCAGGGCCCACCAGCAGTTCTGGGAGCCTCTCGGCTCTCCGTGTTGCCCGTCGCTGCTCGCCGGTGGGTTTTGGCAGGCAACACATTCTGGCACGCCCGGTGGGACATTCAACAACGTCTACATCAACATCCGACGCTGCGATGGAGAACAGACCGGTCACGTACGACGATCTGCCTGAGGAGCATAAGGCGAAGTATGATGATATCAAAACTCTCTTCGAAGCCGATCTCATCGGCTCTTTTGAGAGGACTCGTAAGCATGGCATCAGGTGGAAAGGGTTCTCACCCGAGGGTGCTCTTGATGAGGTGGATCTGTCTGTTCCTTCAGAGGAGCGCACCAGAGCTCTGCGACAGGAAGTCAACTACATGGTGGCTCATTCTCTTCACCACCATTCTGAGAGCCTGGTGAACGCTTTCGAGCGGATTGCAGTTCGCGTAGTTCAGGAGATCATGAAACATCAGTACTCTCCGTCGGGGCCTACTCTGGGGACTCACCAGGGAGAAAGACCGCTCCAGGCCAGGCCACCGCTGCCATTCACACTTGCAGCTCCGGAGCCACCAGGGGCAGCGGCGTACGTCGTCTATAAGGTCGGAGGCGACCCAGGCGATTGCCAGTTCCTGTTTGAGCCACCTAAAGAAGTCCCACATGGATATGTGTGCACCTATGTGCCGGACTGCAATAACCTGACACGCACCAACCAGATTGCGACCGCAGGCGTTTCTGCGGCAGGAGTTCCTGGAGCAGGGGTTTCAGGAGGAGGCGTTTCTGGAGCAGCGATGTCTGGGATGGACGCCGACAAACAGGCGTGGCTAGCCAAGTATGCCACTGGAACGAGTCATGAGAATCTAGCCCCTGCAGCCCAAACAGTGGAGCAAATCCGTACCATCTTGAGAGACCAGTTCGGCTTCGTGCCGAAGAGAAGGACAATCGGCTATTCAAAGCCGTACCCCAACGAGTTTGACCTGATTCCGCTGCCACCCAAGTATCGGCTCCCTGAGTTCTCAGGGTTTAGCGGGTCAGAAGGGTCGAGCTCGATCGAGCACGTGAGCCGATACCTGGCACAGTTAGGCATGCTTTCAGCATCGGATCAGTCGCGCGTAAGGTTCTTTGCGCAATCTCTGACAGGACCAGCTTTTGGGTGGTACACCTCGCTGCCACCTGATTCGATCTAGACCTGGAAGCAACTGGAAGAGCAGTTCCACATTCAGTATCATTCAGAGGCTACCGAGGCTGGCATTGCAGACCTGGCACAGGTGCGGCAAAAGCGGGGAGAAACTGTAGCCGAGTACATCCAGCGCTTCAGGACTGTCAAGAACCGATGTTACTCAGCTCGTTTAACTGAAAAAGAAGCAGTCGAGCTGGCAGTGTTGGGTCTCTCAGCACCTATCAAGGATCTGGCTTTCCAAGTAGAGTACAACTCATTGGCGCACATGGCCCAGAAGCTGACGATGTATGAACAGCGCCACCCTGAGTTGTACCAAGACAAGTTCAAACGCCCGATAGGCCTGGTCGATACAGAAGAAGAAGATCCTACGCAAGACCAGGAGGTGGCCGTGGCTGAATGGGCTCGGGGGGCAGATCCTGTATCCTGCAAATGGGTGAAACAGCAAGGGCCTGCAAAAGGGTTCGACTTCGATGTGAGCAAAGCTGAGCAGATATTCGATTTACTGCTGAAAGAAAAGCAGCTGAAGTTACCTGAAGGCCACAAAATCCCTACGGCTCAAGAGATGAACGGGAGACCTTACTGCAAGTGGCATCACTCCTTCACCCACACCACCAATGACTGCAAAGAGCTACGTCGCCAGATCCAAACGGCGATAGAACAGGGCCGTCTGATCCTTGGGCAATTCGCCATGAAAGTAGACACAAACCCATTTCCCGGCGTCAACATGGTAGAACACAGCCACTCCACGAGGCGTCAGTTGGATTTCTCGTTCGATGTTAATATGGCAGGACCTGTGTACCACCATGGCGCATATAAGGAGGAAGACGGTCGCTCTCGGGGCAGAGAAAGAGAGGAGGCCGGTCCGCGTGACCGGCCCCGTTATGATGACAGGTGGTATTTGACCGAGGAGCAAGTGAGAAGTGTGCGATATCAGAAGCCACACTCCACACATCTCCTTAACAAGTATGAGCATCAGTATGACCGACGTCGCCGGCACGATAGAGATGATGAAGGATATGAGCACCTCCCTAGTAAAAAGCCAAAGGAAAAAGAAGGCGTGGACAAACATTGGGATTGTCCTTTCTTCAAGTATTGCTGGGACGCGGGAATGAGCCGATTGCCTACAATCGACAACTGCCCAGAATGTGGATAGCAGAAGGATGACACGGGTCCAGTCTCGGTGTTCAAGCGCCTAGGGCCTCTTCCCCCTCGAGCAAAAGACCTCGAGGAGCCAATGGGTGGAAAAGAAGAAGACAGATATCACCGGCCAAGGTGGTGCCCCGGTGGACTCAGGCACACCCAAAAGCGTCGAGTTCAGCGGCTGCGTAACTTGGAGGAAGCCGAAGCGCAGTACCTCCACGCTTTAAGGAAGGCACGGCCCGATCTGGCCGTGAAAGTACAGCAAACCTTGGAGACGGAGGCTCGTCCGAAAAGAAAAGAATGGCGCCCCAAACCAGTAAAAGCCGATGCGAAGACATCGGCTGGCACAAACATGGTGTTCACACTTCCGTCAGAGTTCTGCGCTCCAAGAGCCAAAGAACTACCAGTGGCACAGTTTGACTGCGGCCCACGACCGGTTATCTTTGAAAAGCCACAAGAGAAGGGCTACAAACATCTGAAAGCTCTGTACCTGCGAGGTTATATCATTGGGCAGCCTGTCCGCAAGATGTTGGTTGACACCGGAGCAGCAGTGAATATAATGCCATACTCCATGCTACGGCGTTTGGGACGCTCCACTGCAGATCTGATCAAAACCAACGTAACGTTAAGCGACTTCAACGGCCAAACTTCAGAGACGCAAGGCGTTCTGAATGTGGATCTGACCGTGGGCAGAAAAACCATCCCTACGTCATTCTTCATCGTTGACAGCAAAAGCACCTATGCTGTCTTACTGGGGAGGGATTGGATTCACGCCAACTGCTGCATTCCATCCACGATGCACCAGTGCCTGATACAGTGGGATGGAGATGAAGTGGAGGTCATTCATGCAGATGATTCGATCGAGATCTCCATAGCTGGCATGAACATCTGGGAGGCAGGAGACCAAGAGCCGATCTCTGGAGTCAGTCTAGACGGCTGTGAGCGCATTGAAGCTACAAAAAACGGGGTGAGGCTGGTCTTATCCACTGGCCTGACAGAGTAGCAAAGTCCACGATCATACGTGGTAAGGCCGATCCCTGCGATCGTCCACAAAAAACAAAAAGCAGCAATCTTACGACAAGCAGATCATGTAGTCGTAGCAGGGAGATTCCCTGCCATTGTAAAACACAAATAAGGTGTAAACTGTCCTTGACTAATACAATCAAAAAGGGGGCCGATTCAGGCAATCGGCCCAAATTATTTTTGTTATCCTCACCTACTGTTTGCCCTGTGTTTAGCATCGATTTAACAGGTGACGGAAAGCTAGGGTATGGATTTACATCCACTGATGAGCTAGAGGAGATTGACATCGGTCCTGGGGATAAGCCAAGACCAACATTTATCAGCAAGAAGTTAGATCCGAATCTGCGGGCTCCGATGATAGCTTTGTTGAAAGAATATCCAGATTGCTTTGCCTGGGACTATACAGAGATGCCCGGGTTAGACAGGAGCATCATCGAGCACAGACTCCCGCTTAAAAAAGGGTTTCGGCTGTTCCTGCAGCGAGCGCGACAGATGAAGGCCGAAATTTTGAAAGAAGTCAAGAAGGAGATCGAGAAAATGTTGACAGCCAAGTTAATCAGGCCATGCAGGTATGCTGAGTGGATTTCTAGTATCGTACCTGTAGAGAAGAAGGATGGCCGCTGGCGGGTTGCCATAGATTTTCGGGATCTTAATAGAGCCACTCCGAAGGATGAATATCCGATGCCGGTAGCAGAGACGTTAATCAACGCAGCTGCTGGTCATAAAATCTTGAGCTTCATGGATGGCAATGCCGGTTACAACCAAATTTTTATGGCTCCGGAAGATATACACAAGACTGCATTCAGAGTCCCAGGTTCGGTGGGGTTGTTTGAATATGTAGTCATGACGTTTGGACTGAAGAATGCCGGCGCCACATACCAAAGAGCCATGAATTACATCTTCCATGATCTGATTGGCAAGCTGGTGGAAATTTATATCGATGACGTGGTGGTCAAGTCAGCTTCAGTACAAGGACATTTGGACGATCTGCGACGCGTCCTGGACCGAACAAGGAAATTCGGTCTACGGATGAATCCAAAGAAGTGTGCCTTCGGTGTGACGGCCGGTCAGTTCTTGGGTTTCTTGGTCCATGAACGAGGAATTGAGATCGGCCTGAAAAGTCAGGAGGCAGTGCGAACAATGAAGCCACCTACCACGAAGAAAGAACTGCAGTCTCTCATCGGCAAGATCAACTTCGTCATAAGATTCATCTCCAATCTGTCAGGAAGAATAGAGCCGTTCATGGGACTGGTGAAAATTAAATCTGATGAAGAATTCCGCTGGGGGACAGAGCAACAACGAGCCTTCGACGAAATCAAACAATATCTAACGAAGCCACCAGTATTGGTTCCGCCCCAGCCGGATAGGCCGTTCTACATTTACTTATCAGTAGCTGACACGTCCATCGCCTCGGTGGTGGTGCAGGTTTATGATGGTCTGGAGCGAGTTGTGTTTTACATCAGCAGAAGGATGCTCGACGCAGAGACAAGGTACCCTGAGATCGATAAGTTGTGCCTCTGCCTATTTTTCACCTGCACCAAGCTGCGCCACATCTTGCTCTCGGCGGAGATTATCATTATATGCAAATCAGATGTCATAAAGCACATGCTGTCGGCTCCTATGTTGAAAGGCCGACTCGGCAAATGGATGTTTGCATTATCGGAATTTGACATCCTGTACCAACCTGCGAAAGCGGTTAAGGGTTGTAACATCCCAAAAAAATCATAGTTTCAAAACTCATTCATATCACTTTGCATCATTCATTCATTTAGGGTTTTATCAAAAATCACTTAGTGATGGAATATGAGTTATGATTTCATGTGGTTAAATTGTCCCAAATAAACATCATCCTTTTGTAGTTTGAATGATTAAATACCTGAATGCTTGCCTTCACTGATGGAAAGTTTTGGAGAAACTTTTAAACCCAAAGATTTCAAATTTTAGAAGTAGAATCCAAAGTCCATTTCAAATATTTGCAAACAGGAACAAATCTCAAATTATTATAGAAACCAAGCTGGACCAAGCCCTGCAAAGTAACCACCTAGTTTTATGACTGTTTTTGAATCCACAAAACCCTGTAAAAATTCCCAAGGCAGATTGAATTCAAAAGGATTTAAATTCATATCAAAAACCATTCCAGATAATAGAAATGGAAAAAGAAAAGAAATAAACAAATGAAAAGGGCCGCGCGGCCAGAATCTGGCCCAGCAACGAGCCGAGCCCAGCAAGCCCACCCGGGTATCTTCTTTTCTTCTCACACGCACGAGCACACGCAAACAGTCGCCGACAACCTGACCCCACCAGCACTATGCGCGTTTCGCTGACAAGCGGGACCAGACCACGTCGTCCTCGTCTTCCCCACACTACGCCTGCGACCACGTCGCTGCGGCAGTGATGGCCGGTAATGGCGCGGAGTAATGGGACAATAATCCCCGAGCGTTTCTTGTCGACTCCCCGGCTATAAGATCCCCACCTTCCCACGATCAATTTTCCCCAGTCAATCGCACACTCACGCCCCCAGGCTGCCCTCAATCCTCCGCGAATCGCCGCTGACAGAGCCCCCTCCGGCGACCGATTCAGGTGAGCCTCGAGTTCCCCTCTGTCTCTCATTCACACTATCTTGTTCAGTGAACTTATACGCATCTTCTGACACTCGCCGTTTGCCTTCGCATGACCCCTAGCTTCGGCAACGTCGACGACTGACCGCCACCGCCTCCTGCACGAACTCCGGCGAGCTCTAGTGGTAAGTCTAGACCGCCCCGAACCTTGTCGTTCACGCTCGCATGTACTCCGTGAACTTCCGCATCTAACCACACCTTTCTTTGGCATCCTAGTAATCTACAACGTCGCCTCCGACCTCGAGCAGAACCGCCGCTGCCAGATCCAACTCCGGCGAGAAATCTACCGCAACCCTGAGCGCCCCTTGCCGAGCTGATCACACGTCGAGCATCTCCACACCCTCGCGGTCTCGGTGAGCATCTTTCCCATTCCCCTAGCGATCTGTACCGCCGGCGCCGCCACCGTCTGGCCGTCGCCGCCGCGCATAGCTGAGAAGCGCCGCCCGATTTTGGCCGATTGATTTTAGAACGTTGGATCTGTATCGTAGCGTTAGGATAGATTCACTTAATCCCGAAGCGGTACGCGATCTGGAGCGTACGATCTGTTTAAAATCCTGCGGCTGCAGAGCGTGATCCGACCGAAGCGGTACGCGCCAATCACAGCGCGACGCGTGGCTAGGGTTAGATCTGAATTTAGAATTTAAAACCAGATTTAGATTCAAACTTCAAATGCTTATAACTTTTAAATGCCACGTTAGATTTTTGCAAACTTTATACCGTTGGATTCAGTGAAACAAGACCTTTCTGAATATCCACTTTATTTAGCATATAGTAACGGTTAAAAATGTTTTTTTATTGTGGAACATGTTTAGGGCTATTTTAAATATAGTTCTATTCTTGTATATTATTTTGGGGCCAAATAAGTTTAGTTGGCAAACTTGTGTCATGTTAAGTTTCTGTACTCATGAACATACTTGGTACAATTTTCAAAAATCACCACTAGATAAATTCTTGCATGCATGCATTCATGTTATTTTGATTGTATATTATTGTGTGTAATTGTATGTTATTTTCTTGTGTAGAGTTTGCTAGTGATTGTGATTGTGAAGAGTGCTACTCTCCCCACTACCAAGGCAAGTGATATTTTCATGAATTTCTTATCCTAAGTTTGTACTTGCATTAGATATTTTGCTAAAATAAATGCATAAAATTTTGCTTAGTGCTAAGATGGGAAATCCTAAGTAGATTGAAATAGTAGAATTGCTAGGGAAATTTCCTAAGATAAGATACATACTTTGCTTAGCCTAGCTTATAGTAAACAAGGGTGGTGAACATCTATTTAGTTTATGATAAAAATATTCTAAGTCAAAGGGACTTATATTTTCTTAACAAAACAACTAAGTAAAATGAACCTCCTGGGTGGAATGGAAAGATTGGGTTATGTTGAGTGGTTACACAAGGCCATGGACTTGGGTTGTGTATCTCACTTGTGGAATGCCACCCAGGCACAAAGGCATTTGGAGGCCAAGTGTGGAGAAAGCTTATAGTGCAACCACTTGGCAATATGGGCTCTGCCATGATCGTATAGGTTGCTAGAACTTAGTCATTTTGGACAGATGGTGGTAGTTGGGTTGATAGGTTGGAGCGCGTCCATTTTGACTAAGGAAAAGCTTCTGAAAGGTCCTGTCTTGGGAAACCAAGTCTGGTGGGGAATGTGCACAACCTCTGCAGATGGAAAAACTAAGTACTTAGCCTTGTCCAAGGAAATGGACACTTTTGAGCATCAAGACATGGAAGCTACAAGAATCTCATCAGTCCAACTTCTACAATAAAATTTTGTGGGTGAACAAGGGTGAAGGACCCCAATGTCTATTGGTGGTTTCCTTGGGAATGTTTTTGACAAAGAAAAACTTAGCGATTTCAACTAATAGGAAAAATCTATTTTCAAGCAAAAGCAAGCCAAGCTACCCTTAGCCAAAATGCATATAGTTATATAGTCCACTTAAAATATACTAAGGTATCACTTGCCAATACTATTCCAAAGTATTGACCCACTGTGGCTGTAACTTGTGATGTTGCAGGTTACTCCGATAATGAATAGGAGTCATGAGTCTACACTCAACATGCTTGCCTGTGGCACATGAAGATGAAGACTTGTGTTTATTTATTTGTTCCTTAAAACTCTTGTATTAGGCCTATGGCCATGAGTTGTAAAAGACTATATTTTATCTCTGGAATGAAAGTAATAAACGACCTTTGTATCTGTGTACTTCATCTTAAACTGTGGATGCTAGCATTGATCCAGGGACTAGCATTGCAATCACAGGGATCCTTTCCTCTATAAAGGAGGGGTCTAACAGATGGTATCAGAGCACTGTGTTGCCTGTAGGATTATGACCCTAGGATTGGAAAACCACTAAGGAAAAAAAGTTTTTCAACTACTTCTACACTTGTCTATTCTTCTCGTAAAACTTTTCTAATCTCTTTCAACTTCACTTGTAGATGAACTCCATCAACGAAGCCGTGAAGAAGGGACCACTCATGACCATGACCTTAGAGTGTGAGACTGAGTTTCCCAACATTCTCAAGGACCTCATGGAGGCAATGGATGCACATGGTGAAGCTGTGTACAAGGGCTTTCCGGTGATGGATGAAGGAGTGGAGTATTGGTGGGTGCAACTTCACTTGTACAAAAACAAGGAAGACAACCACAAAGAAAGGGGATTCTGCATGTACACCAACACAACAATGCACACCACATTCTTTGAGTCAGCCAGGGATGCAGCTTGGAGGACTATCAAGGAACTAAGTGCTAGAGTCAAATGCAGAATACTCAACCTCCAAAAGGACTTAGAGAAAGAGAAGGAGCTTACTCAAGAGTTGGAAGACAACAACCAAGAAATAAGGGGAGACGTCATTAACTTAGTAATTGAGTCAAGAGAGCAAGATTGGTGGATTGCCTCTAGGAACATTGTGTTTAATAATAGATCCCGTGAGATTGGACTGTAAGAGACATCGTTAGATGGACCACCACCTATCACCTTATTTCCAAAATATTCTAATTAAGTTTGGACCTTTGATTAATGTAATAGCCTTTTTGTATGCATGATTTGTGTGATGATTGTATTACATGGATATGTATGAATGTTTGTCTCGAATTACCTTGATTTGTGTTGTTCTAACTTTTTCATTCTTATAAATAGATGCCTATTGCCATCAACACTATTGAGGAGTTTCGGGTTACTCGTTTTGGTTCCCGTATCATTGAGCTTACCACTCTGCTCGATCTCCCTCTTCCTACCATTACGGTGTACCCACTCACCAAGTTCGAAAGGAAGGACCTCTGGGGCTTCAAGGTGAATCAGCCCGGACGCCAGACTGAGCCTACTACTGAGGCCATCGTCTTCAAGCTGATGCACAATGACAGGGAGAGAGGCATGGAGGTAGTCATGCAGGATCTGATAGGACGATTGTTAGGCCGTCATTCTCGTCAGGTTAGAGGCACTCACTTCCACGTCTTTGGGAGATGTGATGTTGATGGAGAGTCCATCGACTTTGAGGACGACTCGAGGAGCACTGCGGAGCCGATACGTCTTTATCTTCAGGACTTAGAGACCCTTCTCAGGCACGTAGATACGGACAGGACGAACGTCATGCTAGGTAATGACGAGCTTCAGGTGCAGCTTCGCGAGAAGGACAAGCTTTTTGCGCAGCAGGATGAGATGATCAAGGAAATGGAGACAAAGTTCGAGGCTCAGGACCGCAAGTTCAAGAGTCAAGAGAAACACGTCCAGGATAGGAACAAAAGAATCCGGGACATGACCGAGGAACTGAAGTCCAAGGACTTCGAGCTTGAGCAGCAGCAGATGGTTATTGAGAGGCTTCGCTCCCAGAAGAGGGCTCTCAAGGCCAAGGTCGATTCCTTGACCACTGCGATTGAGGAGAACAAGACCGCGATGGAGAACGCAGGTCTTACCTTCGTCGAGGAGGAGATTGACGCTGATGAGTAGACTTGACTACTCGTTTATCCTTCTTATTCATACTTGTTTTTGTGAACTTGTTATTGGACCATCCGACATGTGGATGGCTTGCCACTTGTGTGTATCACTTCATGAGCTTGTTATGTGGTTGTTGAACTTTTATTCTTATGTTGCTTGTTATGTGATTGCTTATGTTGTATTGTGCATAAAACATCTATGGGTATCTCATTCTTATCTATTTGAACAAACCACAGATGCCTCCCCGTCGCGCAAACCCCAACCCCAACAACATCACCCCGGAAATGCAACAAATGATGAATGCGCAAACACAGCTTATGCAAATGATGACAACGTTCATCCAAAACCAGAACAACAATAACAACAACAACAACGACCCCAACAACAACAACAACAACAACAACAACAACAACCCTCCGGGTTTCGATATGCTCACCAGATTTTTGCGTTTGAGGCCAGCAAAGTTTTCGGGAACAACTGATCCCATGGTAGCCAATGACTGGTTACATTCTGTGAACAAAGACTTAGTGACCGTGGGCTGCACGGATGCTGAAAAGGTCAGGTTTGCAGCACATCTGTTGGAAGGACCAGCCGCCACATGGTGGGACAACTTCCAAATCACCACTCCTATTGAGGAGGTGACTTGGGCTATCTTTGAAGATGGTTTTCGCACCGCTCATATCTCATCAGAAATGATGAGTCTGAAAAAGAAGGAGTTTCACAACCTGAAACAGCGCCACCGCAACGTGGCAGAATACATAGAAGAGTTCAACAATCTGGCACGCTACGCACCAGATGAAGTTGATACAGATGCCAAGAGAAAGGAAAAGTTCTTGGAAGGTTTGAATGATGAGCTGAATCTACAATTGTCTGTGGCATATGTTCCAACTTATCAGTCTTTGTGTGACAAGGCTGCTATTTTGGAAAGTAAAATGAAGCAAGTCGAGAGTAGAAAGAGGAAACACTCCGACAAGCACAGCTCGGGATCGTCTCACAAACGATCTCACTATGATGACAGTGGCAGCTCAGGATCTCATAAAAATGGGAAATTCAGCAAGCACAACCACAACCGTCATGACAACAAACATCACCGCAGTCATGACAAGGACAAGTACAAGAACCACAAGGGTGGACATAAGAGCCACTATGGTGGAAATGTTAGTGGTAGTGGAAGCCAACCTCCTAAAAAGGACATCAGTCAGGTTGAGTGCTTCAAATGAAAAAAGCTAGGGCATTATGCAAATGAGTGCCCTGAAAAGAAAGTTGAAGGACCTAACAAGCCAAATCCTTTCCAGAAAGGACATGTTAACCACATAAATGTGGAGGAGGTCTATGAGGAGCCTGATGCCGTGGCTGGTAAGTTCAGACTCAATTCAATTTTAGCATTTGTACTCTTTGATACCGGTGCATCTCATTCATTCGTATCAAAGGCATTTGTTGATAGAAATGGGTTTGCATCAGAAAACATTGGGTGTCCAATAAAAGTTAGTTCTCCGGGGGGAGACATGATAGTAAGCCTTGGATGCCGGGATCTCACCATAGAGTTTGGTAAACATAAATTTCCAGTAAGCCTGATAATCCTAGATTCCCAAGGATTAGACGTAATTTTGGGAATGGACTGGATGGCTAAGTATGAAGGAGTATTAGATTGTGCCAATCGTACCGTTACACTCACAACCCCCGAAGGAAAAAGAATAAAATTTAAGTCAAACTTTGAATCCAAAGGAAGTAAGCTGAATGCTCTTAAGGGGGTTAGCATGGACAGTGTACCAATAGTATGTGAGTATCCGGATATGTTTCCGGAAGAGTTACCAGGAATGCCTCCAGATAGAGATGTGGAGTTTCTGATAGATTTGGTGCCAGGATCAGGACCAATAGCTAAGAGACCGTACAAAATGTCAGTTGATGAATTGAAAGAGCTCAAGAAACAGCTAGGAGAACAATTACAGAAAGGGTTTATTCAACCAAGTTCTTCATCTTGGGGAGCCCCAGTATTGTTCGTGGAAAAGAAGGATAGAACACAAAGGTTATGTATTGACTACCGTTCTCTCAACGAGGTTACCATCAAGAACAAGTATCCTTTGCCAAGAATCAACGACTTATTTGATCAGCTAGAAGGAGCATGCGTATTCTCGAAGATTGATCTCTGGTCAGGGTATTTTCAACTCAAGATACGGGAACAAGACATACCAAAAACAACATTCACCACAAGATATGGATTGTATGAGTATACTGTGATGCCTTTTGGATTAACCAACACTCCAGCATACTTCATGAATATGATGAACAAGGTGTTCATGGAATTCCTTGACAAGTTCGTTGTCGTTTTCATCGATGACATCTTGGTCTACTCCAAGAGTAAGGAGGAACATGAAAGACACTTACGCTTGATACTTGAGAAACTAAGGGAACATAAACTCTATGCCAAATTCAGCAAGTGTGAGTTTTGGTTAGAAAAAGTTGGATTTCTTGGTCATGTTATGACAAAGGATGGTGTGGCAGTTGATCCTGCCAAAGTTTCAGCTGTGACAGATTGGGAATCACCCAAGAATGTGAAAGAAGTTCGTAGTTTCCTCGGCTTAGCAGGTTACTATAGAAGGTTCATAGAAAATTTCTCGAAAGTTGCTAAGCCTATGACAGAATTACTAAAGAAGGACAAGAAGTTTGCTTGGTCTGAAGGTTGCGAAGTCAGTTTCCAAGAATTGAAGAAGAGACTTGTAACAGCACCAGTTCTATGTCTGCCAGATTTGGAAAAGGATTTCCAAGTGTATTGTGATGCTTCTCATCAAGGTTTGGGTGCCGTACTTATGCAAGATGGTAAAGTCGTAGCCTACGCATCGAGACAACTCAAAACTCATGAAGTAAATTATCCTACTCATGATTTGGAATTAGCCTCTGTCGTCCATGCACTCAAAACATGGAGACATTACCTTTTGGGAAAGCGTTGTGAAGTATTCACCGATCACAAGAGCTTGAAGTACATCTTCACCCAGAAGGAAATCAACATGAGACAAAGAAGATGGCTAGAACTTATCAAAGATTACGACTTAAGTTTGCAATACCATCCCGGTAAAGCAAATGTAGTAGCGGATGCTCTAAGTCGTAAGACATTTGTAAATGGCCTTACAAAAGGGGAATTGCCAGATGACTTGGGTAAGCAGTTCAAAGAACTCAGATTAGAGATTGTACCAGAAGGGCATCTCATGTCCTTAGATGTTCAACCCACTCTATTGGACAAGATCCGAGAAGTCCAGAAGACTGATAAAGAAATTGAAAAGATTAAAGTAAACATTGGTTTAGGGAAAGCTAAGAGTTTTCATGTGGACGAACAGGGTACTTTATGGCACGGGAAACGTATATGTGTTCCACAAGACCCAGAATTGCGGAAACTGATCTTATAGGAAGGTCACAACTCTCCGTATTCTATTCACCCGGGAAATACCAAGATGTACATGGACATGAAGGAAAGGTATTGGTGGAACAATCTCAAAAGGGACATCGCCGAACATATTGCTTTGTGTGATGTGTGTAGCAGAGTCAAAGCAGAGCACCAAAAACCGGCAGGGTTGCTTCAACCACTGCCTATTCCTGGATGGAAGTGGGAAAATATTGGTATGGATTTCATTACCGGATTACCAAGGACTAGATCAGGATATGATTCCATATGGGTAGTGGTAGATCGTCTAACAAAAGTGGCTCATTTTATACCAGTGAAGACAACCTATACAAGTGCCAAGTTAGCAAAAATTTACATGAGCAGGATTGTATGCCTTCATGGTGTGCCAAAGAGTATTGTGTCTGATAGAGGAACTCAGTTCACCTCTCACTTTTGGAGACAACTTCATGAATCCTTAGGAACCAGATTAGAGTTTAGCACTGCTTTTCATCCTCAAACGGATGGACAAACAGAAAGGACCAACCAAATTCTTGAGGACATGTTGAGAGCCTGTGCTTTAGATTATGGAGCAAGTTGGGATGAAAGTTTACCCTACGCGGAGTTCTCTTACAATAACAGCCATCAATCAAGTATTGGAATGGCACCGTTTGAGTTACTCTATGGAAGAAAGTGTACCACCCCATTATTATGGAATGGTGTGGGAGAAAGAAGCTTATTTGGACCTGATCTTATCAAGGACGCCGAAGAGAAAGTTAAATTGGTTAAGGACAGGTTGAAGATAGCACAATCCCGACAGAAGAGCTACGCGGATTCTAAACGTAGAGAAGTCACGTACGAAGTTGGGGATAGAGCTTATCTCAGAGTATCACCACTTCGCGGAGTGAAAAGATTTGGAGTCAAAGGAAAGTTGGCCCCAAGATATGTTGGGCCATTCAAAATTCTAAATCGCAAAGGAGAAGTTGCATATGAAGTTGAATTGCCAGAATCTCTATCAGCAGTCCATAACGTATTTCATGTGAGTCAGCTTAAGAAATGTCACCCAGAAATGGAAGAGTCTTCTTTGAAGGATACCATACCTTTGGAAGAGGTTCAACTAGAAAGTGATCTCACTTATGAAGAAAAGCCTGTCAAGATTTTAGAGACCGCGGAGAGAGTCACCAGGACCAAGACTATCAAATTTTGTAAAGTACAATGGAACCATCACTCCGAAGAGGAAGCAACATGGGAAAGAGAAGATGATCTTCGGAAAGACCACCCTCACCTATTTGCTAGCCAAACCGAATCTCGAGGGCGAGATTCATCTTAAGGGGGTTAGATTTGTAACATCCCAAAAAAATCATAGTTTCAAAACTCATTCATCTCACTTTGCATCATTCATTCATTTAGGGTTTTATCAAAAATCACTTAGTGATGGAATATGAGTTATGATTTCATGTGGTTAAATTGTCCCAAATAAACATCATCCTTTTGTAGTTTGAATGATTAAATACCTGAATGCTTGCCTTCACTGATGGAAAGTTTTGGAGAAACTTTTAAACCCAAAGATTTCAAATTTTAGAAGTAGAATCCAAAGTCCATTTCAAATATTTGCAAACAGGAACAAATCTCAAATTATTATAGAAACCAAGCTGGACCAAGCCTTGCAAAGTAACCACCTAGTTTTATGACTGTTTTTGAATCCACAAAACCCTGTAAAAATTCCCAAGGCAGATTGAATTCAAAAGGATTTAAATTCATATCAAAAACCATTCCAGATAATAGAAATGGAAAAAGAAAAGAAATAAACAAATGAAAAGGGCCGCGCGGCCAGAATCTGGCCCAGCAACGAGCCGAGCCCAGCAAGCCCACCCTGGTATCTTCTTTTCTTCTCACACGCACGAGCACACGCAAACAGTCGCCGACAACCTGACCCCACCAGCACTATGCGCGTTTCGCTGACAAGCGGGACCAGACCACGTCGTCCTCGTCTTCCCCAGACTACGCCTGCGACCACGTCGCTGCGGCAGTGATGGCCGGTAATGGCGCGGAGTAATGGGACAATAATCCCCGAGCGTTTCTTGTCGACTCCCCAGCTATAAGATCCCCACCTTCCCACGATCAATTTTCCCCAGTCAATCGCACACTCACGCCCCCAGGCTGCCCTCAATCCTCCGCGAATCGCCGCTGACAGAGCCCCCTCCGGCGACCGATTCAGGTGAGCCTCGAGTTCCCCTCTGTCTCTCATTCACACTATCTTGTTCAGTGAACTTATACGCATCTTCTGACACTCGCCGTTTGCCTTCGCATGACCCCTAGCTTCGGCAACGTCGACGACTGACCGCCACCGCCTCCTGCACGAACTCCGGCGAGCTCTAGTGGTAAGTCCAGACCGCCCCGAACCTTGTCATTCACGCTCGCATGTACTCCGTGAACTTCCGCATCTAACCACACCTTTCTTTGGCATCCTAGTAATCTACAACGTCGCCTCCGACCTCGAGCAGAACCGCCGCTGCTAGATCCAACTCCGGCGAGATATCTACCGCAACCCTGAGCGCCCCTTGCCGAGCTGATCACACGTCGAGCATCTCCACACCCTCGCGGTCTCGGTGAGCATCTTTCCCATTCCCCTAGCGATCTGTACCGCCGGCGCCGCCACCGTCTGGCCGTCGCCGCCGCGCATAGCTAAGAAGCGCCGCCCGATTTTGGCCGATTGATTTTAGAACGTTGGATCTGTATCGTAGCGTTAGGATAGATTCACTTAATCCCGAAGCGGTACGCGATCTGGAGCGTACGATCTGTTTAAAATCCTGCGGCTGCAGAGCGTGATCCGACCGAAGCGGTACGCGCCAATCACAGCGCGACGCGTGGCTAGGGTTAGATCTGAATTTAGAATTTAAAACCAGATTTAGATTCAAACTTCAAATTCTTATAACTTTTAAATGCCACGTTAGATTTTTGCAAACTTTATACCGTTGGATTCAGTGAAACAAGACCTTTATGAATATCCACTTTATTTAGCATATAGTAACGGTTAAAAATGTTTTTTATTGTGGAACATGTTTAGGGCTATTTTAAATATAGTTCTATTCTTGTATATTATTTTGGGGCCAAATAAGTTTAGTTGGCAAACTTGTGTCATGTTAAGTTTCTGTACTCATGAACATACTTGGTACAATTTTCAAAAATCACCACTAGATAAATTCTTGCATGCATGCATTCATGTTATTTTTGATTGTATATTATTGTGTGTAATTGTATGTTATTTTTCTTGTGTAGAGTTTGCTAGTGATTGTGATTGTGAAGAGTGCTACTCTCCCCACTACCAAGGCAAGTGATATTTTCATGAATTTCTTATCCTAAGTTTGTACTTGCATTAGATATTTTGCTAAAATAAATGCATAAAATTTTGCTTAGTGCTAAGATGGGAAATCCTAAGTAGATTGAAATAGTAGAATTGCTAGGGAAATTTCCTAAGATAAGATACATACTTTTCTTAGCCTAGCTTATAGTAAACAAGGGTGGTGAACATCTATTTAGTTTATGATAAAAATATTCTAAGTCAAAGGGACTTATATTTTCTTAACAAAACAACTAAGTAAAATGAACCTCCTGGGTGGAATGGAAAGATTGGGTTATGTTGAGTGGTTACACAAGGCCATGGACTTGGGTTGTGTATCTCACTTGTGGAATGCCACCCAGGCACAAAGGCATTTGGAGGCCAAGTGTGGAGAAAGCTTATAGTGCAACCACTTGGCAATATGGGCTCTGCCATGATCGTATAGGTTGCTAGAACTTAGTCATTTTGGACAGATGGTGGTAGTTGGGTTGATAGGTTGGAGCGCGTCCATTTTGACTAAGGAAAAGCTTCTGAAAGGTCCTGTCTTGGGAAACCAAGTCTGGTGGGGAATGTGCACAACCTCTGCAGATGGAAAAACTAAGTACTTAGCCTTGTCCAAGGAAATGGACACTTTTGAGCATCAAGACATGGAAGCTACAAGAATCTCATCACTCCAACTTCTACAATAAAATTTTGTGGGTGAACAAGGGTGAAGGACCCCAATGTCTATTGGTGGTTTCCTTGGGAATGTTTTTGACAAAGAAAAACTTAGCGATTTCAACTAATAGGAAAAATCTATTTTCAAGCAAAAGCAAGCCAAGCTACCCTTAGCCAAAATGCATATAGTTATATAGTCCACTTAAAATATACTAAGGTATCACTTGCCAATACTATTCCAAAGTATTGACCCACTGTGGCTGTAACTTGTGATGTTGCAGGTTACTCCGATAATGAATAGGAGTCATGAGTCTACACTCAACATGCTTGCCTGTGGCACATGAAGATGAAGACTTGTGTTTATTTATTTGTTCCTTAAAACTCTTGTATTAGGCCTATGGCCATGAGTTGTAAAAGACTATATTTTATCTCTGGAATGAAAGTAATAAACGACCTTTGTATCTGTGTACTTCATCTTAAACTGTGGATGCTAGCATTGATCCAGGGACTAGCATTGCAATCACAGGGATCCTTTCCTCTATAAAGGAGGGGTCTAACAAGGGTCAGGCATTAGCCGACCTTATTGCTGAAAGGATCAACACTGATATAGCAGCACTGTCTATATGAGCATGGGCTGTGTTTTTCGACAGATCGGTTTGTGATGATGGTTGCGGCATTGGCATTCTACTCGTGTCGCCCCGGGGGGCAACATATTCCTTCTCCATCAGGCTAGCTACCCCGTGCACCAACAACGTCGCCGAGTATGAGGCGATACGCAAGGGAATGGAGTTGCTCATAGAAGCTGGGGCAGAGGCAGTGGAAATTTTTGGAGACTCCAAATTGGTGATTTCCCAGCTCACGGAGGAATACAAGTGTGAGAGCGAGTCTCTCTTCCCATTATGGTTGCAATGCCGTGAGCTCATGGCACAGTTCCGGTACATAAACTTTAACTGGATCCCGCGATCGCAGAATACAGAGGCAAATGATCTCGCACAAATGGCTTCAGGCTACAAGGACGTAGCAGAGGGAACTGATGTTCAAGTTCAGTTCCTGGAGACGGACGACTGGAGAGCCGATATCTTCAATTACTTGAAAGATTCGGCTCGGGGGGCACCTAAACGGGTAAGGTACAAGGCCATGAAGTACGTGCTTATCGGGGACGACATGTTCTACAGGACCCTGGAAGGGTTGTTGCTCAAATGTCTAGGGCCAACCGAGGCCAATCGGCTCCTGCACGAGGTACACGAAGGCGCCAATCGGCTCCTGCACGAGGTACACGAAGGCGCCTGTGGAACTCACCAATCGGCTCACAAGTTGAAATGGTTGATCAGGCGATCAGGGTTTTATTGGCCCACCATGCTTGAGGACTGTTTTAAGTACTACAAAGGGTGTCAAGCATGTCAGAAATTTGGAAAAATTCAGATGGTGCCCGCGTCAGCAATGAACCCCATCATCAAACCTTGGCCATTCTGAGGTTGGGGCATGGATATGATTGGCAAGATCAATCCTCCATCAAGCAAAGGCCACATGTGGATTTTGGCCATTACAGATTATTTCACTAAATGGGTTGAAGCCGTCCCTATGAAATCAGTGAGCTCAAAGGATGTTATCGATTTTGTGAAAGAACATGTTATTCATAGATTCGGGATCCCCCAAACGATCACGACCGATGGAGGTTCGGTCTTCACTTCTTACGAGTTTAGAGAGTTCTGTGAGGACACGGGAATTAAGCTGATCCGATCATCTCCGTACTATGCTCAAGCAAATGGGCAAGCTGAAGCGTCCAACCAGAGCCTTATCAAGCTGATCAAGAGGAAGATCGATGAGCACCCTAGGCGTTGGCACGAGGTTTTGTTAGAGGCTTTATGGGCTTATCGCATGTCATGTCATGGAGCGATAAAAACCTCGCCATACCACCTAGTCTATGGACAAGAAGCCGTATTGCCCTGGGAAATTACGGCTGGATCGAGGCGTGTCACCTTTCAGAACGATCTAACGACTGAAGAATATACGGCCCTGATGAGTGACAGTGTTGAGGATTTAACTGAGCTTAGGCTGTGGTCGCTTGAGAAAATCAAAGAGAACAAGGCCAAGGTAGCTCGTGCATATAATAAGAAGGTGAGACCGAAGGAGTTCCACGTTGGCGATCTGGTATGGGAAGCTGTATTGCCATTGGGAACTAAGGATGCAGCATATGGTAAATGGTCTCCAAATTGGCACGGGCCATACAGGGTCGATCAAGTTTTAAGGGGAAACGCGTACATGCTTGAGGAGCTGGACGGCGTAAAATTCCCAGTGGCTGTCAACGGCCAACATCTCAAGAAATATTTCCCAAGCATGTGGGATGATGGACAGTGAAATGTGGGGGCCGATACATGAAATCGGCCAAATAATAATAATAATAATAAAAATATATAGCCGATGCACAGTCATCGACTCTAGAGGTTCAAACTGTTACAAGCAGATGCCAGTTTACATAAACGAGCTACTGAAGAAATGCCTCGAAGGCGTGGAGGGCGTCAGCACGGACACGGTCCACCTCGGCGATCTCGGCTTCGTCATCTTCGTCCTTGCCCGTCACTAGCTGCTTGTTCAGGGCACGTATTTCTGCCAGATCGGTCTTCAGTTGAGCTTTGAGGCTTTCTGCTTCGTCTTGGGATCGGGCGATGGATTCTTCCTTGTCGCTAATGAGCTGTTTAGTCGCCCGGACCTTCTCTTCAAGATCTTCCAGCTCCCTTTTCAAGGATGCGAGCTCGGCGGTACTGACAGAGGTGTCAGTTTTGGCACCAAGAGACGCCTTTTTCTCGTTGAGCTGCTGACATCTGTCTGCGATATTGGCCTTCAGTGGAAGTTGGGCGCGGCGCAGACTGATCCTCTCATGAGCTAACTTCACCCTTGACCCGAAGAAAGACAGAGTTACAACTGGCCAAAGCTTCACCTGCAATGCTACTAGGAGTTGGTCTTTTATTTCAGCAAGAACGCTCTTCACCTCCTCAGAACCCTCGATCAACTCTTCGATCGGGGAGGACAGCAGGGTTTTAAGACGCTGGAATTGAGGTGGAACAGCCCTGGCTCGTGGTTCATCATCGGCAACAGAGGGAGTTGGTTCGATGGATTCAGGGTCGAACGTCAGCAAGCCTGAAATATCACAACTCTGGCAGCCCGAAAAAAGCGTCAGTACGCGTCCAACGTGTAAGGATGAGCCGAAAGAAGCTAACATACCTCTCCTAAGATCGAGGGGACAGCAGATGAGGAGACGATCGGTTTGTGTGTGGTTGCTGGGGGCTTGGCCAAAGTGGTAGCCGTTTCATCTGCACCTTCGGGGATTGCTGAATCCGGCTTGGCTAAAGGCATCGGCACTGCCCCAGCTTTCCCACTAGAAACGTCAGTCGTCTGCATGGAAGGTGTTTAGCCGATGTAAATGATGATGAATCGGCAGATAAAAAGAAGTAAGTGGTAAGAGCATGAAGTGCGATGATTTTCGAAACCTCCTGGCTCGACGAAGAAGCTTGCAGTCCTTTGCGAGCTCTCTTGGGACCCACAGCTGGCCCCGCCTCGACTGGTGCTCGGGGGGCAGTAGGTTCAGGAACCGACCTTTTCCTGGAAGCCGATGGTGGTGAATCTGGCTGGCTCGGTGTGATGGTCCTCTCAGAATCTGTTGGGCCCAGTTCTCCTCGATTGGTCTGAGTGTCCTCGCTGGAGGTGTCTTCGACGGAAGCCTGTGAAAAAGGAGAACCAGTAAGCACGAGCATGTCTGCAAGAATGGAAGAATGAGAAGGATTGACCAAGGCTCGGATCAGCCTACATGCGAGCTTTCTGGAGAAGGGCTCCGGCGCCTCAAGGTCTTCCTGGCAGCTACCTTCCTCACCATCGTTCTTGTTTTAGTTGGAACTCGAGGGGCAGCTGACTTAGGAGTTGCTTGGTTCTTGGAAGCCGATTGTGGTGTTATCGGCTGGTTCTGCATCATGACCTTTTTCAAAGGTGGCGAGTTTTTGCAGAAAAGAACCACAGGAGCTGGCGGAAAGAACTCGAAGGGGGATCCATCACTGTGCGTAGGTTCAGGGCCATCTTGTTGCTGCAAAGAGAAAGAGTGGGTTAGTAGAAGAGTCATTTGTGAGCTGCATCAAGAAAATTTACAAGTAGTGGTACCTGTTCCACGGGGATGTCATAGTCAGCATCGAGCTGTTTCAGCAACGGTCCCAGAGCTCTCCTGAAGGCGTGAGTCTTCCACATCGACCACCAGTCTTCAAAGCCATCGGTTGATGAGGCGAAGGTGAGGTCGTTAGGAATTGGGATGGTCAGAGCGTCAAAGAAGGAATAACACCTTTGGCTGGTGAGAGGATCAGGCAGGTCGGCTCTGCTCTCTGTAAGATGGTGGAGAAAGAAATGGGGAGGTACTTGTCCAAGGCCAAATTGCCGAGGCACTACGACCGGCTGGTAGAATTCATACCCAGGCTTGATGATTCTGTTGGATGTACTCATGCCAACTGGAAGGAAACAGGGACGGATCACAGTGGAAAAGAGTTGCCGAGTGCTGGTGTCATCGGCAAAATTGTCTAGCCGGAAGGAGATTGGATTTTCGAAATGTTCCGATTCTTCCATGTAAGGAAAAAAGATAGGATTGTCCAGGCCTTGAAAGAAAATGCTGAACCATTTAGATGCCTCCTGAGGGGTCAGTTTACTACCTGGCAGTCTATACAAAGCTTGGCCATAGCTGGTGCATCGGATCTGCTCCCATTTTACATCTGGAAAGGTGCAACTCGCCAAAAGGGGGAAGTTTGGGACGTGGTTTTGAAAATACAGCTGAGCCAATAGCTGAATGAACCACCAAGGACCACCTGTTTTGACTGCTATGCCAGAGAACAGCTTGACAGACATCAACTGGAGATATCGATAGACCTCTCCAAGGAACAGTTTGCCGATGCCAAGTTGAGTGCCTTTGGCCAGTTCGTGGGCTAAGGAGAGGTAATTCTTGGTTGGAGCCAGGGAAGGGCCACAGAATATGAAATGTTCCAGCCAGAAGTTGAGAAAGGCTGTGTGTTCTTTCTCTATGACAAGGCCCTTTGTTTTCATATGGCGTTAGAGGTAGGCACCCCAGTTCGTGCAGTCTGTTTGAGAAGACAGTTTGTAGGGGACTTTGGTCAGTTTAAAAGCAGAGGGGCTGGGTGATGTAACATCCAGACCAGTAATCATCACCACGTCTAACAGAGTTGGTGACATAGGGCCATGACCGAACATGAAGCAGTTCAGAGCGTCAGACCAGAAGTAGCCGATGGTTTTTAGAAGATTCTCATGTTTCTCAAGAGGAGACAATGACAAATGCAAGGCATCGGCTATTCCCGTGGTTTCCCATTGGGATTGGTAAGCTCTAGCTACCCTGCTGAACCAAGAGACCCAATGTTCAGGAGGATTAGGCCAGGCTCGCAAGCAGTCGGCCCAAGAGTTTAAATCTAGGTCTTGGCTTACGAAGGGGATTCTGTTTGCTTCGCAAGAAATCAGATGGGCAGGACTAGATTCTGTACGAGGGCCAAGACAGAGAATTTGGGAGAGAAGGATGCGGCAGCAGAATGTCTGAAACCTAGAAAATTTAATGGTGGAATAAGGCATTAATTCAGGTGTTCACCATTAATTCTAGCATCGCGTTTAGACTGCGAGGAGTAGGCGTACCTTCAGACCGGAGACCTCTGGGTTGGTGTTGGACGATTCCGCCATCTAGTTTGCCGGCGGAGATGGATCTATGCAGTTGGGGATCGAGGGTTCTTGTCGACTGTGAGCTCGATCTGGTCGGTGGGCAATTGGAGATCTGGGTCGCCCCTTTTTGAAGAGGGTCGCAGGTTACCGTTTGAAACTGGAAAGTGGCCGCTCAGATTTGTTTAAATACGC
This sequence comes from Avena atlantica, assembly GCA_910589765.1. Classification (NCBI taxonomy): domain Eukaryota; kingdom Viridiplantae; phylum Streptophyta; class Magnoliopsida; order Poales; family Poaceae; genus Avena; species Avena atlantica. The sequence continues at coordinate 330,561,245 of OU342738.1, read as the reverse complement.
GACCAAAATTGACCTTGTCAACGTTTTTTGAAAGCCGATGCTTTACCATCGGCTCTTTGATATTTGACTTGTTTGACTATATGAGCGCAGTGTGGTGAAAGCCGATATAGTACTATCGGCTTCTGGAGCATCGACCTATTTTGACTATCGGCGAAATTGGGTCGGAAAAGCAATCTTCGAGTTGGAAAAGCAATCTTCGTTCATTCAAAAGACGATTATTTACAGTGGAGCTGATTGCTTACAAAAGGAAGTCTACTACTACTACTACTAGTTCCTAATCTAGAGGCCGAGGTCGTCGCCGCTGTCTTCGCCGTCGTCTTGTTCGCTGTCATCAGCGCTGCTGCCGGCGTCGTCTTCGCTGCTACTGCTGAAGATGCCAGTGGGGGCCTCCTCGTCCTCATCGTCGTCTTCGGTGTCCTCGCTGGACCCGGAGCGGAAGCGCTTCACCGGTGGATACTCATCGGAGGAGGTGTCCTCCTCCGACTCCTCCTCCTCGTCGGAGGATTCGACGCCGTCCCAGGACCAGGCGTCGTCGCTGCTCTTCGCCTCCAGTTCCCCGTCGACGAGGAACTGCAGGACCTCCTCGTCGTCAGTCAGGGACGCGTCGTCCTCCGACCAAGCGGCGAAATCCCAATCCCTCTCGTCCCACCATTGTGGGGCGAGAGTCTCGTACGCCGCCGTGGGAGGGTGCTCCGGCGTCGGCTCCCGGTCGCTAATGGTGTTGGAAGACTGGGAGGAACGGGCGGAAGAAGAGGAGGCCATGGCGGAGGAAGAGGGTTTTTTCGGCGGAGGAAGAGGGTTTTTTTGGGCTACTGGAGGAAGATGGGGACTGCAAACTGCTTAGATGAATTTAAATAAGGGGAATAGTGGGAGGCGGTTCAATGCCGTAGCGGTTTCCCAGAATGTATTGCCGAAATCGTCAAATCATGCACTGCGAAGGAGTTGAGAAGACAGGGCGTCATGATGAGGGGGTGGCGTGACGATTCTGCTCTGCAACGCGTAACCCGATGTGAAGAAAAAACATCAACAAAGTGGTTTTGGAATTATTATTGCCAAAACCAGGGGGGCATGTGTTATCGCCACATTTTGGCCAAAGGAGGAGCTGGGCCGTAATCAAGATGGGCTTAGAAGATACGTATATGCAACGTGTTGTTGAATCGGCCTCGTGCATTGATTTGGGCTAAATTGCCCGTGTATCTTATATTGTAATAGGTTCCGTTTCGATTTAGGTAAGAGATAGAGTTGTTAGAATTATTCCAAAGATAGAAAGTCTCCGGACTATAAATATGTACCTAAGGTTATTGAGAAAAGGAGGACAATCACGTTCACGACAAACACAATCTCGGCGCATCGCCACCCCTTGTTTCTAGGGTTTTTCTCGGGTAAGTGCCATGCTGCCTAGATCGCATCTTGCGATCTAGGCAGTATCTACTTATGCGTTATTCGGTGTTACTCGTACTGAAGCCTTGTTGATGGCGAGTAATACTATAATCATAGATCTGTTTAGGCTAGCATCGGTACCTTTTGCTATGATCGTCTAGTTATGCTACCTCTAGTTATCTCGCCGCCTTTGCACCTTTTCCCGGGTGTGAGGGTGGCATCTTGCTTGATCTTTATTTAAGTCGATTTGATCTGTTATAGTTGTGCCTTGTTCTCCAAGGTTTAGTTTGATATCCACATGATCAGCCCTTGCAAACGGGTTGAACGATCCAGTAATATGTAAGATGTGGTTTGCCGATCCGAGAGGAGTTGTTCCGGGAATTGACTTTACGTTGGTTTTTAGGCCTTCTATAGGGTTAGTTTTCTATCATCTTTTGTATCTACCAGGCTCAATTACGTGTAGGATGTTCCAATTATGTGGTGAAAACGTTAAACTGTCGTAGATCGATTTAACTTGTATTGATGAAGCAAAACCCCATGTTATCGTAGATCTAATACAGAACCATGGGATAATCGGCTCTAGGAGCCGATTCACAGGGAAACCTGGGAGCCGGTCACGTCTCGAATTTTACGTATACTTGTTTACCATGCAGGAAACCAATCGAAGCAATCCTTCACCTTCCTGACCAGGTATAGGTCAGGTGGCACGCCCTCGAACCAAGCCAGGACGTGTGCCGGAGTTTTGCGGGCCGTTGCCCGAGGGACCAGGGCCCACCAGCAGTTCTGGGAGCCTCCCGGCTCTCCGTATTGCCCGTCGCTGCTCGCCGGTGGGTTTTGGCAGGCAACACAACTCAACCTCCACGTGGACAGAGCGGGTCCCACGGCTTGACTGCGTGTTGCTGACGTCATATCAACCCTAACCCTAATATTTTTCTCACCACGGTAGAAGCTAGCCGCAGTGGCTGACCAGAGGGGCCTAGGACACCTCAGAGCCACCTCAGCGCCACGTCGCCTCGCCGAGGAATGCTGCAGACGGTGGCAGAGGATGGCGACAGAGGGCGTGCGGGGCTGCGTGGTTGCGTGCGTTCGACGCAGGTGACCGCGAGGAGAAGAAAGTTGGCGGCGCCACCCCTTTTGGGTCACCGGAGCAGCGCACGTGACGGCGACGAGCGGTGGTGACGGCAGATGCACGGCGTGGGCATGGAATAAGGCGAGAGGGAGAGGGAGAAGAGCACGGGCGTGCTCAGAGGCTCACCAGGAACATGATTGGAGGGTTAGCGTGGCCGGGGAAGGACGAGGCCGACGGCTATGGCGGCGGGGAGGCTTATCGGAGACGAGGAAGAATCGGTTGGGTCGGCCGATTGCGAGCACCCCGCATCGATTCCTTCCAGGGGTATGACGAAGGGAGGACGCTGGTTCTCCAGGGCAGCTCATCGTGGCTCGGGGTGACCGGAAATGTCGACGACGAGCGACGCCTGTGACGGTTAGGGTTCGGCCAGGGGAAAATCGAGAGAGAGAGCGAGCCTAGGGGAATGAGAGGTTAGGGTAGAGGGAGAGGCGTGCTTGGGTGGTCCTTATCCTCTCCAGGGCGGCGACAGCGCGGATCATGGCGCATCGGTGACGGACGACGAGGGCGTCGCCACCGAGCAGCTTGGCCGGAGGAGGAAGACGACAGGGGGAGGGTGCGAAGAGGTATGGGCCGCTGTTGGGCCGCGCTGGGCTGCTGGCTACGCACGCAAGCGATGGGAAGGAAGAGGGGAGAGATGGGACGGCCTGGTTGGGGTCTGGCTACTGTTTTTCTTTTTCTGTTTTTCCTTTTCTCTTTGTATTTTTCAAATACAAATCTGTTTTATGTTATTTTGAAAACAACAAAACTTTGTAAACATTTCAAACACTGTAGGGGCCCTGGTTACTGTTTGGGCTCCGTACCTTTGCACTTTCAAAACATTTAAAACCATTTTGAATGTGTTTCAAATAGAGAGGAAAAGCTAGGGTTTAGAATTTTAGGAACCTTTTCTTTAATGAAATTTTCTTTAGCAATGACAATGATGCTCATGAATGCACAAACATTTCCTAATTACTATTTAGTAAAACTAGGGTTGTTACAATTGTGTGTATGTGTAAGACCTCACCCTTTAAGGTAAAGGCCCCTGTGATTGCAGTGCTAGTCCCTGGATTGAATTGCTAGCACCTACAGTTTAAGATGAAGTACACAGATACAAAGGTCATTATTACACCGTAATTCCAGGATTACAAATAGTTCTTACAACTCATTAGCCCAAGGCTAACTCATAGAGTTCTCATTACAAAGTAAATATATAAAGTCTTCATCTTCATGTGCCACAGGCAAACATGTTGAGTGTAGACTCATAACCCTACTCACCATCAGAGTAACCTGCAACATAATAAGTTACATCCACAAGGGGTCAATTTATTTGGAATTGTATTGGCAAGTGATAACATAGTTATATAGTAGAGACTATCATCTACATGAATTTTGGCTAAGTGTGGTTTTTAGGCTGGCTTTGCACAAAGTAGTTTTTGTCCTACTAGTTGAGAACACTAAGTTTTTCTTTACAAAAACTCTAAGGTACCACCAATAGACATTGGTGAACCACTACCCTTGTTCACCCACCATTTTTAACTTAGAGAAATTGGGATGAGGAGATTCTTGATCATTTCGATGTATTTGATGCTCAAAATGTTCGTTACCGGGGACACGGTTAAGTACTTAGGTTTTACCCTCTCGAGAGGTGGTGCACTTTCCCCACAAGACTCGACATGCATCAAGACGAGGCTGTTCAGAAACATTCCCTTAGACCACCATGGGCGCGTTCCATCCTATCAACCCTATCACCAACTGTCCATCTGGTTGAGTTCTTGCAACCTAGTTTGTCAAGGCAGAGCCCATATGCCATGTGGTTGCACTAGAAGCTTCTCAACACTAAATATCTCAAATCCCTTTGTTCCTGGGTGGCCATCCACAAGTGGTATACACAGGTTAAACCATAGACATGGGCCTCGTGTAACCACTCAACACAAACCATACTTTCCATTCCACCAAGGTGTTTCATTAACAAGTTTTTTTCTTAGTCAAAAACATATAGGCATAACCTTGCCATAATATCATAACATGAATTTTTCACCCTTGAATTTTAATAGATAGGATAAGCATAATAGCATAATATGTCTCTTAACTTAGGGAAAAACTACTAAGACAACATTTGTAGGATTTACCATAGTGTAGCATATACTTAGAAAAATCACCATGCAAATCCTACTCAAAATAGTGCTAATGCAATAAGGAAAATAATAGGACAAAATATGGAGTATCACTTGCCTTGGTATCTAGGGAATAGAAACAATCCTCACAATCACACTCTTCACACTCCACAAAATCTACACACAAATTCATATAACAAATATTCACAAATCAATATACATACAAAAATAATATGAATGCATGCAAAATGCAATGAAATGTTTTTCCACACTTTTTAAATCAAACTCTACAGTACTAAACACAAAGCATATAATCTAAAGTCTAAATAACACAAAAATCACCTAAAAATAATATTCTAAATAATTTATATAGCCAAAATAAGCCTACAAATTATTCTGCATAAAATCCTAATTTTACAGAAGCAAATGACCAAAACAAGGCCATAGATGCAAATATCTCATTTTTATGAATCCATAGATATAAAATTTGCAATTTTTGGATTTACAGAACAAAAGTTATGCAATTTACAAGTTTAAACAACTAATAGATCAAATTCTAGATTTTAAATCAAATTCACTGTCACGCGGCGTGTTCTGATTGGCGCGTACCGGTTTGGGTGGATCACACGCGTGAGCCGCAGGATCTAAGTGACGATGTGAGGTCCAGATCTAAGCGTACCACTTTGCGTCTAAATCTAATCTTAACCGCTGGATCTAGATCCAGCGGATCCTACTGCTTTGACCAAACGCGGGCGACGCAAATGGCTACAGCGGCGGCGATGCTAATGACAGCAACGCGCCGGCGAAGCTAGAGGGTAGGAGAGGGGGTGCTGGGTCTCATCGAGGTCGCAGGGACGTGGCGATGCTCAACGTGGTCGTGGTTGGGGTGGGGGCGCATGGAAACGAACGAAATCGCTCGCCGGAGTTCGTCTCGTCGTCGGGTGCTCCCTGTTGAAGACGAAGGTGACGCTCTGGTGCAAGAGAAGACAAGTGGCAAGTATCAGGAGATGCGAAAGGGCAACGCAAACACGCTCGTTTGAATTAGAAGCAGAGGCGAACATGGAGCTCATCGGAATATGTCGCCGAAGTTCGTCGGTACCGCGGTGGTGCAAAGCGAAATTCATGGAGCCTGGCGGCGCTCTGTGCTTGCGGTGTGGGGGGAAATGGAGCGGTGCGGTAGGGGTTTAAGTAGCTAGAGCGAGGGAGTGAATCACGCCTGCAATCAATGGCATTTACACGCGAATTCATCAGCAGTGAATGGGGAGGAAACGGCTGTGGCGCGGGTCTGGCGTGAAATTGACGATGACAGGTCGACGTGGCGATGGGGTCCACACGTCAGCGGGTGGGTGGCGCGCAGGCGGTGAGAAATAGAGGGAGAGGGGGGTGTTCCCGGGTGGGCTGGTGGGCTGCCACGGGTTGCTGGGCCAAAAGGGTTGCTGGTTTTATTTTTTTCTCTTTTTGCCTTTTTCTTTTCTGTTTTGATTTTTCAAATGAGATTTGAATGGGCATTTCAAATCCAAATCTAATCAAACCTTCACCAAAATTTTGTAAGGTGACCCTAGTGTTTAAAAGAGTTTCAAACATATTAATTCACTCCAAAAACATTTTGGGCCATGAAAATAAAATAAAACCATGCCCCATACATATAATATAAAAAGGGGTTTAAATATGGTTTTATTAGGGTTTTAGCTTTGAATTTTTTTATGCAAAGCAAACATGCAATGATGTTATGAATGCAATAATATGGTTTTGAGATTAATGAAATTTGGGATGTTACAAATCTAACCCCCTTAAGATGAATCTCGCCCTTGAGATTCGGATTGGCTAGCAAATAGGTGAGGGTGATCTTTCCGAAGCTCATCTTCTCTTTCCTAAGTTGTTTCTTCCTCGGTATGACGATTCCACTGTACCTTGCAGAATTTGATTGTCTTAGCACAAGTGACTCTTTCTGCTATCTCGAGAATCTTGATAGGTTTCTCTTCATAAGTGAGACTATTCTCTAGCTGAACTTATTCTAGTGGTATAGTGTCTTTTAACGAACTTTCTTCCATTCCTGGATGACACTTTTTCAACTGACTTACATGAAACACATTATGCGCTGCAGATAGTGATTCTGGTAGTTCTAATTCATAGGCCACTTCTCCTTTGCGGATCAATATCTTGAATGGTCCTACATATCAAGGTGCTAATTTTCCTTTGACTCCAAATATCTTCACAGCACGAAGTGGTGATACTCTAAGATAAGCTCTATCACCTACCTCATAGGTGACCTCTCTCTGTTTTGGATCTGCATAGCTCTTTTTTCGGGATTGGGCTATCTTTAATTTGTCCTTAACCATTCTGACTTTCTCTTTGGCTTCCTTGATCAGATCTGGTCCAAATAAATTTCTTTCTCCTACTCCATTCCATAATAATGGTGTAGTACACTTCCTTCCATAAGGAATTCAAACGGAGCCATCTCTATGCTCGATTGATAGCTATTATTGTAACAGAATTCTGCGTCTGGCAGACTTTCATCCCAACTAGATCCATAGTCTAGCGCACAAGCTCTCAACATATCTTCCAAAATCTGATTGGTCCTTTCTGTCTGTCCATCCGTCTGAGGATGAAATGCAGTGCTAAATTCTAGTATAGTTCCCAATGACTCATGCAGCTGCTTACAAAAATGCAAAGTGAACCGAGTTCCTCTATCTGACACAATACTCTTAGGTACTCCATGCAGACACACAATCCCGTTCATATAGATCTTGGCTAATTTAGCACTTGTATAAGTATTCTTCACGGGTATGAAATGAGCCACCTTTGTTAAGCGATCCACAACAACCCATATAGAATCGTATCCGGACCTAGTCCTTGGCAATCCTGTGATGAAATCCATACCAATCTTATCCCACTTCCAATCAGGTATTGGTAGTGGTTGTAATAACCCTGCTGGTTTCTGATGTTCCGACTTCACTCTACTACACACGTCACACAAAGCAATGTGCTCCGTGATATCTTTCTTGAGATTTTTCCACCAAAATCTTTCTTTCACATCCATGTACATTTTGGTGTTACCCGGATGAATAGAATATGGTGAATTGTGTGCTTCTTGCAGAATCAATTTCCGAAGCTCCGGATCTTGTGGAATGCAGATACGCTTTCCATACCATAAAGTTCCTTGTTCATCTTCATGGAATCCTTTTGCCTTTCCTTTACTAATTTTACTCTTGATCTCCTCTATTTCCTTGTCCAACTTTTGGACTTCTTTGATCTTATCCAACAGTGTTGGTTGAACTTCCAAAGACATGAGATATCCTTCAGGCACTATCTCCAATCTTAGCTCTTTAAATTTGGCACACAAATCATCTGGCAATTCTCCTTTGGTGAGGCCATTTACATAAACTTTGCAGCTTAATGCATCAGCTACGACATTTGCCTTACCGGGATGGTATTGCAAACTCAAATCGTAATCCTTGATGAGTTATAGCCACCTTCTTTGTCTCATGTTGAGCTCTTTCTGAGTGAAGATATATTTCAATCTCTTGTGATCTTTGAACACTTCACAACGCTTTCCCAAAAGATAGTGTCTCCATGTTTTGAGTGCATGGACAACATAGGCTAACTCTAAGTCGTGGGTAGGGTAATTTACTTCATGAGTCTTGAGTTGTCTCGAGGCATAAGCCACAACTTTTCCTTCCTGCATTAACACTCCACCCAAACCTTGGTGAGATGCATCACAATACACTTGGAAATCTTTCTCTAGATCTGGCAAGCATAAAACTGGTGCTGACACCAATCTTTTCTTCAACTCTTGAAAACTGATTTCACATCCTTTGG